>CM042079.1:28975820-30235600 GCA_023509865.1 Trypoxylus dichotomus | reverse complement strand
GCATACTCGCTATTACGTTTTCTAGTTTATTTGAAATACGCCGTTTCCGAAACGTACCGAAATGCGACATTTTCCAAATATGTGTGTACCGACAAGCACTCACAACGACCAGTCGAATAATACTAAACAAGCGTGCTTTGATACGGGTAACCGATTCTCCGTGTCGCACGCTTCACCCCTCCACGTTCTCCGTACGGCACTGAAACTTGCCCATCTTTCCCGACACTATATATATATGACTCATATAACCTAAAAGTGAATACATATTAGTAATGACAAAGGACACGGGCTCTGTACCTCCTTTCTCTCAATAAAGAGTCGGGGTTGTAACAGTAAGCTTAATGTATTTGAAAGGGTGAAAAAAATATGAACAAAGAAAAAATTATGTTAAATGCCGCGAATATTAATCTTTATAACCACTTTCTAAAAAAAAACCCAACTCAAACTCTAAAAATATTTCATTATACATACACTCTTCGTATGTACAAAATTATTTTAAGAACGCGAAGCACCCGTTCTACGTTTTAACTTTCCTAGGAAAATAGCTCGAACGGAATTGCGTATATGTATACATAGAACCAAGGAAATTGAACTTAGCAAGCTGTACGGACGCAATACCGTCAAGTACGCAAAATTTTAACTAACTTACCGAAACCTAACGACGCCCACTCTGCGAGATGGAAATTAAAAATTCGTATATTTCGATTGGGTATTTACCTAAAGGAAAATGTTTAGTAGTCGCGGAAAATTTACGTGAAAAAATAAACAAATACGTCGACGAAAAACATGTGATTTCCTGCGTAAACCAACAAAGTCTTGGATTAACGCCAAAAGCGGCCTAAAGCTAATAGTTATTCCCTTCACAAATTACAAAAACATTCGGAATAAAATGGAAAGTATGGAGCATGTCATTGCTATTTTCTATTTATTTACGCGGTAAAGGATTTTAGTCTGCTGAGTAAGTTTGAAACAATGGAGTTCCGACACAATTTGATCTATTTTCGGCCTAGCGCACTGAAAGGCTATTTTACTAAATGGAAGACATTATTTAAAAATCCACTGACTTTCTTTGTCTTTTCCAAGTCCACGCGGAAAATCTATACGTAATATTTCTCGGTCTACCGGCCGATTCCAGTGGATTCAAAACGATTTTCAAAGATTTTTTTAACTTACGGTAGAGGCTATATATGTATACAGTAGCGACCACATAAATAGGACAGATATCAAATTTTATTTAAATTAACCGCTCAAGCTATTCCCGTTTAAATTTTTATTAAACTTGCGTAAGAGTCCCCGAGAAGGTTGCACGTACTTCCCCTAGCTACGTATTCTAGAGCAATAAGATGGCATTCAATGAAAAAATTTATTAGTTTCACTTTTCTAGCATGCACATAAATAGCACAATTGTCGGTTCTGTAAAGGAATCTTATTATACGAGGGGAGGTCCAGAAGTTCGTGGAATGAAGTGGTTTTAAATAAAATAAAACAATAAATCTATTTTTCCTTTTCAATATAATCACCCTTAAGCACAGTACATTTATTAGATCTATGAATTAATTTTTCTAAACCATCATAAAAATATTTTTTATCTTTCGCCCCAAAATGGGCCAAAATTGCCTCCTATGGCTTGTTTGCCTCATTGTCGTTGGAAAACTTTCTTCCACGTAAGTCTTTTTTTAAATTGGGGAACAAATAAGAGTCACTAGGTGCCTGGTCTGCACTGTAGGGTGGATGGACTATTGATTGAAAGCCATGCTTGTGCAGAGCAGCCATTGCAACTTTGCTCTTGTGAACCGGCGCATTGTCTTGCAAGAGCAACACATCCTTGGTCAATTTTCCTCGACGTTTTTCCTTGATGGCCTCCTTTAATTTTTTTAATATCGCTGCGTAATATTCTCCGGTTATGCTCCTACCTTTTTCTTTGTAATCAATCAATAACATCCCGTCACAATCCTAAAAAACAGTAGCCATCAACTTTCCAGCCGATTCTAACACTTTGAATTTCTTTGGCGGTGGTGTCCCTTTTTTATGCCATTGCATGGACTCCTCTTTGGACTCAGGCTCAAAGTGATGAACCCATGTCTCATCTCCGGTAACAATCCGCTCCAAAATCTGTGCAGGTTTGTCTCCACACGGCTCCAAAAATTGTTTGGTCGCACAGACGCGCTGCTGTTTCTGCTGCCGCGTGAGTATTCTTGGTACCCATCTTGCATTGACTTTTGTCATAGCCAGGTGGTAGGATACGGGAACTAATGCAGATAATTGTTTTTTCTTCAAACAGGCATCTTGCAGTAGAAATTTTTGCACTTTTTCGACGATGTCTGACGTGGTGGTCTCAACTGGCCGTCCTGAGCGGGGGTCGTCTTCAATCGACTCCCGACCATGTTTAAAGAGACCATGCCACTTATAAATCATTGATTTACTAAGGCACTGTTCCCCATAAACGGTTTCCATTTCATTCAATATGGTTTGAGCGTTCTTTCCCTGCTTTGTAAGGAACTTTATCACAGCGCGGTGTTCAATTTCCTCCAATGTTTCAGTTTTCTTCCGGATTGACTTGTTTAGCAGGCAACTATTCGTAAACGACTGACGGTATACGATGAACGCATGACTTTTACGAAGTACCAGGATTAACCTTTACCTTCTTTATCGGAATGTAGCGCTCGAGCTTCCAGCTACTCGATCCACCTTCGGCCCGAGCGACTTCTTTTCGACGGAATTGGTTGTCGAAGAAACCTCGCCTAGACCGTACCCTTCCGTGCTTCTGTCTACTCAATCCACCTTCCGCACGCAAGAGTCGTATCCAGACGACGGTATGATGGTGGCGTCCGAGCTTCCAGCTACTCAATCCACCTTCCGCTCGGACGCATTTTCCCCCCCGACGCGGGTGCAATGTCGGGGTAGAAAAATATTCTCCGCCTAGACCGTGCCCGAACGAACTTCCGGCTACTCAATCCACCTTCCGTTCGAACGAGTCGTATCTAGACGAAGGATGAAGTGATTCGCCCTAGGTCGTTAGCAGGGACCTAGGACGGGGGTATTTCCAGGGGAGTCTGGAGTCGTAATCCTGGGAATTCGACACGAGTGGGTTTCGGTGTTCCCTTGCTGCGTCGAATGTTCTGGTAGCGGTCTTCCGGATGTAGTCTAATAACGGTTCTACTCCGGCATCTTCGTGAATGGTCGTATTTCTTACGAACCAGGGTGCGTCGAGGGCCCATCGAAGCATCCGGTTCTGGAAGTTTTGCAATTTGATTCGGTGACATTGCGCCGCGGTCGCCCATACGGCCGATGCGTAGGTCACCGTGGGACGTAGGACGGTCTTGTAGAGCTGGATTTTTCGAGCAAGATCCAGCTTGCTACGGCCGTTCAGTAACGGAGCTAGTGTACCGGCCATCTGCTTTCCACGGTCGATAGTTTTGTGAATGTGGGCTCCCCAGTTTAGTCGGGAGTCCAGCGTGATTCCCAGATATTTCGCTTGGGAATGCCAGGGAACTATGCCTCCTTGGATGGTTAGTTCGGTCGGGTTGCCATGTTTCTTGAGTCGGCATCCGTTTCCCGAGAAAAGTATCGCCGTACTTTTCCCTGGATGGATTGCTATTCTCCACCTTGCGTACCAGGTCTGCAAGGCGTCGAGGGCTTCTTGGAGGCGCCGGTCGACGACTCTGGCGTCTAGGGACCTCGTGTAAATGCATACGTCGTCCGCGTACATCGCCATGTTGACGTGCGCGGTTGTCGGAATGTCGCTTGTGTAGATGTTGAAAAGCAGGGGCGAGAGTGCGGAACCCTGGGGCACTCCCGATGTAGCGGTCCTGGCGGCGGATCGCTGTCCCTCTAGCTTGATTCGGAACGATCTTCTGCGTAGATAGGATCGGATTAGCCTGAGCATGGCTTTCGAGATGCCGGCCCTATGCATCTTCCAAAGCAGTCCTTGATGCCAGACTTTGTCGAAGGCTTTGGCAACGTCGAGGAATACGGCGCCCGTATATTCCTTCAGGTTGAAGCCTTGCTTGATGTGTTCGACGACGCGGAGCACTTGGAGCGTGGTGTGCTCGCTGCGGAATCCGAACTGGGAATCGGGGATGATTTCGAGGTCTTCTACTTCATCCTTCAATCGGCGGAGTATTATTCTTTCGGCGATCTTGCCCATGACGGGTAGTAAGCTGATCGGTCTGTAGTTTTGTGGCCAGTTGGCGGCTTGCCCTGGCTTCGGAATCATCGCTACGTCTGCTAATTTCCAATTGGTCGGGAAATGTCGCAGGCGGAGCATAGCGTTGCATATGTTCGTCATGTGCATGACGAACTTTTTGGGGGCGTGTTTGAGGGCGGTGTTAGTGATGCCCTCGGACCCGGGTGCCTTGTTCGTGCGAAAGGCCCTGATGATGGCTCGTATCTCTTCGGGGGAAGCTGGCGGTAACGGTTCTTCCTCGTCTTCTTCGGCAAGGATTCGTCGGACCCTACGATGAACGCGTCCGATGTGATCGACGTCTGCGTCCTCGTAGCTGGGGCTGCATTGCTTTTCGAGGGCTTCGGCGAAGGCTTCCGCCTTGTCCTCGTTGGAGTAAGCGATGCCTCTCTCGCCATGGATCGGCGGCATCGGTGTTCTGCGACATTTCATGATTTTCGCGGCTCTCCAGAATGCCGACGTGGATTCTGAGGCCTGGTTCATGAAGTCGTCCCAGCGTTTATTGCGGAACTGGTCGAGGGCAGCCTTGGTTCGCCACGCCAGATCGTTGTATTCCGCCTTGTACGCGGGATCCAGCGTTCGCTGCCATCGTCTTCGAAGTCGGTTCTTCTGTCGGATTAGGTCTCTGATTTCCCGGGGGATGAATGCCCTGTTGTCGTGGATGGGGATGATGTTCGTCGCGTATTGTACGCTCTCCAATACGCGATCCGTAACTGTCTGCACTGCCGCTTCCAGTTGGGTAACATCTTCTATCCGCTCGATAGGCCCCATATTGTTTGACAGATGGTCCGTTAAGGCTGGCCACGAAACCGAGTGTCGCGTCGGGGTGTTCTCTTCTTCCGGTGTCGGTTGACCGAGTTGTAGCAGCACCGGGTTATGGTCCGATGATAGCTCGTTGAGGATGGTGATTTGATGAAAGTGGTTAACGTTTTTCATCACGACGATATCTAGGACGTCTGGCTGTCCGTTGTGGGGATATATCGTGGGTTCGGTAGAGGCGTCGACGACGAGGTTGAAGTCCTCCGCGAAACGGCGTAGGCATTTGCCGCTCGCGTTCGTCACCCTCGAGTTCCAGGTCGGATGTTTGGCGTTTAGATCACCAGCGAGAATTGTTGCTCTCCGGGTGCTGAAGATCTCCGACAGGTCGCTCTCAAGCATCAGCTTATTGGGCGCTTTGTAAGCGGCTACGAGCTGGATCGGACCGGTCGCCAGGTTGACCGTGATGTTGGTGACGCTATAGAGCTGCAACTTAACTTATATACTAATGATGAGTCACCAATCAGAAAGACACCTAGCGAGCGCCCCTATCCCCACTCCATCCCCTTCATTCCACGAACTTCTGGACCTCCCCTCGTATATAGTGTTCACGTAAATTAATACAAAATGCGATAAAGCATAGACAGAAAACAACTTTAGAAAACAAGAAACAGGAGATTAGGCCTCGTAAAACAACCATACAACATGACAACCTTATTCGCCGATTAAGTCAAGAAGATCCTTTTCACACAGCTACACAAATAAAAAACCAATTTTATACACAATTTCATATTGATATATCGAGAAGAACAATACGACGTCGGCTGAAGGAATTTAATGTGTTTGAATAAAAATCGTCAAAGAAGATTGCAGTTTGCGAAAATGCACAAAGAAAAGCCGCTTTCTTTCTGAAAATCTGTACTTTCGACAGATGAAAACAAATACAACCGACTTGGGTCTGACGGAAAAATGTATGTGCGACGCTCCATCAATCAGAGACTCAACCCTATGTACACTATAAAAACATTGAAACACGGTGGAGGAATTGTTATGGTATGGGTTTCTGTCATGATGTGTAGGGCCTATATTCAGAATTGCAGGAATAGTGGATCAGTATGTATATCGCAACACTTTAGAAAACGTGATGGAACCATATGCTGACGAATTTCTTCCAGTAATCTGGAATTTAATGCACGACAATGATCTCAAACATAGCGCGAGGACCGTAAACCAGTGGGTAGAGGAGAAACAGATTCGAGTATTAGAATAGCCTACACAAAGCCCTGATTTAATGATAACGGATGTTGAGGTTGTTATAAAGTTTAAATCTGCAGCGACATTAGACGAATTATAGAATACTATTGAAGAAGCCTGGCATAACATTCCTGTAGAGAGATGCCAAAAATTAGTTAAAAGTGTGCCGAGAAGATGTGCAGCAGTGCTGGCTTGTTAAGGGTTTCTAATAAAATATTAAATGTAAAAGCAGAAAAGAAGTAGTACAGTATTTCGATATTGTTATTAAGTGTGCTATTTATATGCCCACTTAAAAAATAAAGCATTTGTTTTTAATTTGTTTATCTTGAAGTTTATAAAATATTATGTGTTTATTATAAACTATATGCTATCTACTACATTTTTGTTCAGCTAAGTTAAATAAATCACAAATTTATCAATCCATCCATATCAGGTTACATGTGGTATTTATATGGCCGCATTGTATATGTATATATATGGAATAATATTCCCGGGTTTCTGACCGCGTATGTTGTTGGTCCCGGAAGAGATCGTTTTGTCTAGGTCGACGTTTCAGTAAGACCTCATTCATCTACTTCTGGACGTTCTCGCAGCTTTTTCGGCCAACGATCAGAGATGAACATATGTGGTCAGAAACCCGGGAATATTATTTCATGTATGGCACGCATTCACCATATAAATACTGTCGAGAGATTTATTTCTTTAAGACCTTTACAAATTTCCTCAACTGCTTCAGTCCATGTAACCCTTTCTTTTTCAAAATTTTCGCTATGACATTCTCTTAAGTCTGCCCTGGCCTTCCTCTTGCTTTAGTTTTCGCAATATTCTCTTTCCATATTCTTCTAGGTTGTCTCTTATTATACATTCTTTACAGATGCCCCCGGCTTTCCAGTTTTCTCTGCTAAATAAATTCTAGTACTGAAATAATTTCTAAATCTTTCGTTGTTATTTTGTGACCCCTGTAACTCTTCTCTGATACTTCATTTCTATGTTCCTATTTTTGGTTTAGTATCCACGATTTTCAATTCTTGCGGCAACCACTACATTGTGTGCACACACTCCTTCAGATACTTTGCCTCGTTGTAAGTTAACGTGTCCTGCCAATATTTTTTAATTGTCTTTGTACATTTCTTGATTGTTCTGTCCATATACGTAACGAACAATACCGGGCTTAGGCTTACTCCTTGCATCAATCTTTCTGTTATTCTAAATGTTTCTGCTTCCTAGTTATTTGCGATGGCAGCGTTTATATTACCATTATATATCATTTGTATCAGTCTTATTACTTATTACTCACTTCTTTTATCTTTAGGATATTCCATAACTTTTTCTTGGGATTTTATCGAAAGCTATCTCTAAATCTATAAGTCCTAGGAATATTTTCTTCTTTTATTGCGAAGCTTTATAGAGAAAACGTGGTCTTACGTACTTTTCCCCTTTATGAATCCGCTCGGAGATTCGTCGTATGCGTCTTCTAATAATGATATTCCTTTGTCTATTATCTGTTCTAGTATTTTCATAGCTGAGCTTAGTAGTAATATACCTCTATAAGTATTGTAATCTCTCTTATTGCCTTTGTTCCAGTTGTCTGGTACCTTTTCCTCCTACCATATCTTTCTAAACATTTCTAGCATCATTTTTCTTCCACTTCTACCCGTATTTCTTATCATTTCTGTTGTTATTTTATCACTTCCTAGTGCCTTCCCATCTTTCAGTTTATTTATTCCTTCTTCCAATTCTTCCATACTGATTTATTTTTCTTCCCTTTCATCTGCTGTTTGCTGTTCGTTCGTATTTTCTTCTTCTTTTTTCTTATTTAATAATTCTTAAAAGTGCTGGTTTCACCTTGCCGTACTTTCAGTTAGGGTATTGCTCTGGATATAATTTTACATATTTTGTATTTTTTCTTGTCGTATTGATTTCAAGAATCCGTAAAGCATCTTTTGATTTTCTTTACTATTATGCTCCACCTTTTCTCCAAACTCGCTCTATGTTTTATTTTCTCTATTACTAGTTGGTTTACTTCTTTCTTCCATTTTCATATTTCTCGAAATATAGAATAGCTATATAATTTTTCCAAAAAGGATTTTTTTCCTAAATAGTTTTAGCAGTATAAAAATATTTTCGTGATATGCCGATTTCCTGGTAAACTGAGGATTACAACTAATGTCAGAGTTTTCCATGTAGACAAGTTACTCCAATATCTTCTGTGTTTATAGACATCTAAAATAGTTTATAGGTTCTAGTTTCGTTGTAATTTATTTAAAAAAACCATAGCCTAATAGCCAATCTGTTAAGCAGTTTATAACAAAATAATTTTAAAAAAATAAGGCGTATAAGCAAATATAACATATTTATATAATTTGAATATATTATAATTTCGTCGAAAATCATAAAAATATGTTCATATTGCTATTACCGGAAGTCTCCCATTTGTTTGTCGCATTCATCGGAAGATGGGGTGGATGAATCATTGATACTGGTAATTATCAACAAAATAATTAGCGTTAATTAACTTTAATCAGTGTAAGACATCTACAAATAGACGTAAAATATAATAAATAAATTACATTAAATTTTTGCACTTCGCATATAATCCAGACTCGTAATAACTATCCCATCATAAGCAGATTCTAAGTGACGAGGATAATCCAGTCCTGATGTAAGTGAGCCTACCAATCAACCAATGAAAAACGTTATTTGTGGTACAACAGCTTTATGACGAATTGTTCAACTATTGTTGCTATTGAATCTGCTCGTAGCGTCAGGTGCACATTCAAAATTTACTCCGATCAGGTTTACGATAGAAGAAGACGTGAACAATTGGCTTCCTTTTCTAGATACCTTAGTCATACGTAATACCAATAGACGAAGTGTGATTCATACCATTGCGAACAACAAAACCTGTTATATTCCATTAAATAAGAGCAGGTACGAAAAAAACTAAAATGCATCAAAGATGTAGCGAAGTATATTGGTTTCTCTTCTACGGGTGTTGACCGTATTTTAAGGAAAGTCCAATATAAACAACACATCGGAAACTCCATGACCTTGATACCAACAGACACCGGTAATAAGACATTTATAATATATAGTTAAACAACCTCTTAGACAATCCCAAAGATAAACCGGATATGAGGAAAAGGTTTGTAATTCATCAAATTGATCAAATGATTGTGATAAAGTTTACATTGCACAAACAAAAAGGTTGGAGGTTTAAAGAACATATCAGGCATTATCGTTGTGATAAGCCAGAATTGTATCTAGCGTGGCACCTAAAAATATACGTACATTCTTCAGAGAATTAGACGCGTACGCATCTACGTTCGCGAAAATGGACAAAAATTTGCTCGATAGAGAATTACCCCCAATTACATCGCGTCGGTTAGATTTATTACTAGTCTCGGCAAAAAGGGGCAAGTTTCAGTGCAGTGCGGAGAACAACGTGTACTTGTCAGTACACACATACTTAGAAAAAGTCGCATTTAGGCACGTTTCGAAAACGGCGTATTTCTTTTTCTTTTAATATTTGTGAGAGACATGCTTTCCTTGTGCTGATCTCTTAAAGAGGAGAGTGGCAATCTGTTACATGTCACATGTAAAATCCACGCTTTAAATCTTGTGGCGCAATAAATCCCTAAATATTATCCACGAGTAAATACTTTAAGAACTCATACGAAGGCAGTATTTCTAAGGTCCCCAAAACGTACAAAAAGATTTCACGAACTGTGTCCTAAAGTGCCTGAACCACCAGAGCCGATTACTACGGGTTGCGGAACATGGTCAAAGGCTGCATTTTACTACTGCGAACATTTTGATTATGTAAAGAAGGTAAACTACCGAGAAAAGTCAGAAAATGTTTCAAGACAGTCAGGTAAAATGTGATTTAGGAAGTCTTCTCAAGGACTACTATGGACAAGCGGAGGGAATTGAAAAATTACAAAATGATTCGATGTCGTTTGTGAATTCTGTTGAAATTGTGAATGATGTTCACTCACACCTATGTACGGCGGAAGGCGAAAAAAAAATAAAAGTGTAATACGAGAATCTGAAGGTTTCTCATACTACGACAAATTTGTAGAGGTGCGTCGAAAGATCCACTAGGTTGTCACAAGGATTACTTTAAATTTGCAAATATAACATCACTCGATGTGGAACGGTCGTTTTCATCATTAAAAAATATTTATTCATCACGCCGTATTCATTTGACTGAAACATGTGTGGAAACATATCTAATGATTCTAATCTAATGATTCTAATATTTAATAGTTTGTGATTTCGTGGAAACTTCGTCAAACAGTAAGTGTTTTAGCACGTTAATTAATATATTCCTTTTTCATTATTTTATGTGTAAATATTTTTGCATCTGCATCGCCTATGCTCACTCATGAAGATGACGATTATAAATGATGCGAGTACGTGAACGTCACTGAACACTCGTCTTGATACGGCCGCTCGGCCCCTCCATGTTCTTCTCCGCACTGCACTGTGACTTACCCCACTTTGCCGAGACCAGTCATATACAATCAACTCTATTATGCAATAGAGAAAACAGTGGTAACAAAAGTATTTAAAAGATCCAAAGGTACTAAGAACTTTGGCGTATTTTTTTTTTGCAAAACTTACGCTCCCTAACATATTTTAAATTCCAGCAATGAAACATTAGGAAAATCAAAGCTTTAAATATTACTTTTACAAGAATCTTAAAAGCTGGCATAAAAATGTTCTAATAAATAGTTTTAATAGATATTTTCTCTCGGAATATCGAATCTTTAAAAAACTATACACTAAGAATTTAAATAAACTCCTTAAATTGCTTCTATAAAGAAAAAAAATGTCTTTTATAAGCGAGAAAAACTAATTTTTTAACTAAAAAGCTATGTTACAACTTTAAGAAAAATATTTCCCTTTTTGATCGTTTTAAAGCGCCAGAACATCAAGCTTTTTTTAGGATTAAACAGTATTTACAATATTTCCGCTTACAGAAATAAATACACCCAAAACACTCGCCAAAAAAACATGCGCAATACGCTCTAGCGATATTCTTTTGTTTCTCCTGGTGGATTCGCATTTTGTTCCTACTAAAATTTAACAATTGCGTTAAAAATAATTCAACTTATTTATAGCAACGTTAAAAAGTGAAAAAGGATTAATACGCGCAAATAAATAAACAAGCCAAAAACATCGCAGCAAGCCATTGTTATTAGTTTTTTGTTATGATATAAGCACGTGAACGATCGGCGCGCGTCGTCTGTTTTGAAGCGGTGGGGGCAGGCGAGTGCCGCGAAATAAAACGGAACGAGCCCGATATAAAACAAGAGCGCAACGCACAAAAACAAACATTTGATTGACCGCATGTTCGAAAGTGATTTCAAAGGTGCTCGGTTTCTTTTCTCTTTACTTCGCCGTTTCGTTAAAACCGAAGTTAGTTGAAGTCAGTTCGAATAGTGCTAGAGAATACCCAAAGCAAAACAAGATGCGTCCACCATCGCAATTCGGAGAAGATATCGCGAATCAGGCTGACAATGAGCCCGATCCAAGGATGGGTGCGATGATGATCTGCACGAGATTAGCTGGAAGGGCCATCATCAGAGTTGTTGGAAGATGTAACGAGGCGCAGGAGAATAATAGATTAGGTATTTGTCACGTATTTTTGAAGGTGTGACTCCTTTTTTTGTGGTGGATTCTTCGGTGAAAGTAGTGAAATCTTCTAAGGAAAACTATGTGTTCAAAAAATGGATTTCAAATTGCAAAGAGTGCCTTTTTTGTTAGTTTGATTGCAACAACGAAATCTTTTTTTGTGTGAAATGGTGACAATGCCGAAATTATTTAGATTCTTTTATTTTGATTAACTCATCAATAATATTTTATTTATTCAACTTCAATATTTTTTTGTGGCAAATATTTTATGCAACTTAGAATTTTAAAATAAATGAAGCTATGATACTGCCAAAAAGAACAGACTCAATTATTTGAAAGACCAAAAAAGTTAATTCGATTTTTTTCTTGCGTAATTAATTCTCTTTAACTTTTATTCTGTCAATACCGAATTAAAAGTTTCTCAGCTTAATAAAACTAAAATCCACCAAGAGAACTCTACAATCAACCTTAATGAGGTCTCTTAAAAAGGAAATTATAAGGTCGCAGTGAGAAACGGCGCGTATAACTTCTATTTAAGGTCTAAACAGGAAAACATATGATCAAGATCGCGTCCTCCTTGAATCACCTTTGTTTCGCGGTTTACTATGATCGGTATACATGCGTCGATCGTTTTTGTTCCTTATAGGAGAATAGTGCGGAAACGCATTAATTGGGGGAAAGTTAAGTAATAGTAATGATGTTAATGTTAATACAATAAAGATCCGCTTAGTAGTTGCAACGCTAAAGCGGAAGGTATAGAGGCTAGTAACAATGATAGATGATTGTAAATCTTTTCACCCAGGAACTGAAATTGGTCGGCGGTTTATTCGTTCGCTATTTTCGCTATTCATTTGTTACGTACTGGTGCATGTGAATATTTTTTTCAACATGTAATTTCGTATCCGTTAACAATGGGAAGCATATAATGAAGGTTATGTAAAGCATAGTTAGGTCAGTGTGCATGGTGCATTTTTTCTAAATTTCTAATAAATTCAATTTCACCGTAGAATAGGAAATTAGAAAAGGTTATATTTCTTTAAGAATATCAAATTATTATCAATTATATTTAACAAAAAAATTAGGTATCGAAATGCCATTTTAAAATTCCCACTAAAATGCTAAGGAGTACATGGAAATATTTTTGGAATTTCGAAACAAACTACGTCTTTCAATATGAAATTTGGAATCGCATCGGAACAAAAGATTTCAAAGATAAATCTGCAACTAATTATAAATATATACAATCAGTACCCCAGCTGATTCAACAGGCTATAATAAAATGAAATTGTCATATCGTAAGATCTTTATCGCTTCTTATCTTCGCAACTACATTTTTGTCAACAAAGGTAAAAAGTAGGTACCGTCAATACAAATAAATGAAGCTATAAATTATCAACATCAAACCGCAATAATATGTTTTGCATATGTATTTTGTAAAAGGTGTAAATAAATTACGTATTGATAATGTTACCTACGGTTTCATTGTTTTGTTACTGACAAACGTTTGGTCTTGCGACATTCAATTATTAATATTTGTAAGCATGCTTGCCAACTTATCTCGACGTAAAACGACGACATCTACGTTTTAAACCATTACAAGACTACAACTCAAACCCAAACAAAAAAAATATATTCGATAAATTTATTCGATTTATCAAATAAATACGTGCCAATTACGTTGTACGAGACATCTAAATTTAAATGAAATAGATTAATGGAAAAACGAAAACTGGCAACGATGCAAATTCGTTTGTTTCGTTAGTAATCCACGCGAATGCAATGAAATAGCAAAATGCGTTTCTGAAGCGCAGTTTCTTTTATTTTTGGACCTGCGCAACATTGACCAGAACGTGGAAACTTTGATGTTTCAATGTTGGGATGAAAATATTTTGGAAGTAACGGATGATTTGTTTACAAACTATCTAACGTTTATGCGAGCAGATGTTATGGACGCTTGGGCAATACTTGCGAAAGCGATGATTCAAATGAAAAGCCATTATTTAAATTACGAAAGTTACTAATAAGCATTGAAAACAAAGAAAATGATTGAATCTTAAAGTTGGCCAAACTATTTCAAGTGGAATAGTAAAATCTACAAGTTTAAACACTTAATTGATTTGCCACGTGAACAATGTTTTGGCTATGCTTTTCTTTGTTCTTTTTCAATGTCGAATTTGTCTGGGATATCATGGGGTACGTTCAAATTAAATTCACTGCCTCTCAGATACATTGTATTAGCCATAGCTCTGCAATTTCGTTACTTTTTCGAAAAGTGAAAAAATAAATATAATTTTTAATTGAGATTCCAAAATCTTCTCAACTACGCATTTAATTATAGTATATGATTATTTTCATTCAAGTATCATATTGACCGTACGTGAGATGAAACTCAGGAAAAATTTTCTATGGTTACACTTAATCTAGGAACTATCACAAAACTTTAATCAAATACTAGAGCAGCACCTGCAAACGCATTATGATGTTTCTTCAATTGTTAGGAGGTTTTAATTTGCTTCAAAATTATAACATTGGATTTTGGCCAAAAGAAATTTATACCATAAACAATCACTGTTTTCCGAAAGAGATAACTGAAATTCTTTGTTAGTTGACATTTTGTTTCCTAATTTGTTCTTAAAATAGTAAATTGAATGATGACTAGGACTGGTGGTTCAGTGCCTTATGCGCTTGGCTATTAGGCTTGGTTCGAATCTCGGCGTTTTCTCAGGGTTTCTCAATAATTGTCAAACAAGGTGATCGTGATGGAAATTCAACTTCCGTATGTCAGCTTATAATCTGATTGTGAAAAACCTCACAAAGAAAAGCAATATTTTCTTGTGTTTTGTGTGCCGTTGCACCCTCTTCCTGAAAGTAACCATATTGTAGTTCATCTTCGTGCAGTTGTTCAATAAATTCATTCAAAATGTTTCTATACCTTTCATCAGTAATTGTAAAGTTAAAAAAAAAATAGCTCCAAAAATTTTGCGGCGAGAAACTACTAGCCAAACACCAAGTTTCGTAGCACAAATGATTCAACAAAAATATAAGGAGTTTCACTACTCCACATCTGAGTATTTTGGGAATTGACTTACCCCGAAAGATGAAACCACTCTTCGTCAGAGAAAAATGTCAAAAACAAGATGCCTAAGATAGTTTGCCGGCAAAATTTTCTCATGTGATTGCATCTTATAGAGATTAATATGTACATTTTTCTTTACAATTTTCTAGCATGTTCCATAAGAAAGTCCAATCTCTTGAAAAAGACGTCTCAAAGGTTTTGTGGATTCATTTTCTATTCGTTAACGAACATCACTTATAATTTCTTCCGAACGAACAGTTAATAAAAATTTTTGGGAAGTACAGCTAACTCTGGAAAGTGCTTTCTAAAATCATCCAAACATGAACGCTGGTTGTTCGAAAATAGGCTTCAATCATGTACGTTTTTTGCAGTATATTGTAAATCATACTTGAATTTATTCAAACTCGGTGTTCACTTGCTTTCAACAGTGCTAACATATTATTTGAAGACAATCAATGTTACTGTCAAAATAATTTTCAAAATCGTTAAGTTGGCTTAAGTTCAGACATGTTTTCTATTTCAATACCATCTTCGTCCTAGAAACATTATGGTATGACGGTATATTGTTTTATGACACATTAGTAATTGTTTGGTATTATGTTTTTATGATACCCAAGCAATAAAAATTGTTTAGATCTTTAATAATTAAAAATTCAGTATTACAGAAGTATTACAAATACAATCAAAAAATTCTATTGGTGTCAACATCTTTTTAATTGCAAGTTTCTTTGAATTATACCCATTTCTTCAACATAATTTTTACGTATTTGTGACATAAATCTTTTTAAAGTGGTATGAAAATCAGTCACTTTAGTATACCACAAACTTGTTAAATATTTTATAAATCAATCAAACTGCTCAACTATAATAGATAGTTGATAGTGTTGACATTTTACGTACTGAAGTAGCGTATACTGTGGTTGAACAAAATAATATGGGAAATGAAACTATTTCCGAAATGTTTTTTAATTTTTTCAAAACGCATAAATGATACAGTTACATATCATGTGGTATAATAATAAATAATAAAAAATTAATAATCTGACCAAATTGTATTTCCCTCGATTCATAATCAGTAATCACTTTACTTGACTCAATCTTTGATATTGTATATTTTGGCGGTAACTAAGTCACTTGAAGTGAAGCAGCATGTACATATAGTGTGAGTCTAAACTAAATTTATCACGAGACTTGGGAAAACTGAATCTTGTTCGGAGAAAACATTTCACTTATTCCCGGAACTGCCGGAAAACTTGAATACCTAAAAGTACATAACAAGCAGTGTCCACCATGGTCTCTGTTCAACTATTAGGAGCTTTTATTTTGTTTCGAAATTGTTAAATTTTTGGGACACCAAAAGATTTTGGCTAAAGAAAATTTATTTATCTATTTGTTGAATTTTTTTTTTCTTGATTAATTCTTCAAACAGATAGATGGATTGAGTAATATCAAAATTCACATATTGCTCTAACCTTATTTATATTATTTATTACTGATATTAATACTATTTTCAAATTTTACTGTTTCTCTTTGTATGGTGACGACTTTAAATCGTATTTTATGATTGGTTGTGTTAAGGACTCTCAGAAGTTGCATGTTCAATTAAATCTTTTTAAAAGATTGTCGCCAAAAAAACGAACTTTTCCATAACGTACAAAAATGTCATTTTATCAGAATTATTAGAAAGAAGTATAACAAATTAAATACCTGGCTAAAAATTATTATTTCAACATCATTGTTACTATAGCAAAAATGCTATAAAAATGTTAGAATATATAAACCGAATATATAACTGATTTACCACTAAAAGTTCCCTAATTAAAGTATTAGTCATTGATACTCGGTAAGCTTCAATCATCTGAAATAGTATGATACATCGATAGAATTCATAGAGTACAAGGAGTTTCTCCAATATACTAACTTTAACTTTAATATACGAGGGCAGTATTTTTCCAACCACTCATAGCTCATAACAACAAGGCCAGTGTAAATAACAAAATGAATTTATTACCAAAAGTTATGTACAAACATCTATACTTCTACATAATCGGTGAGTTGAGATGGTACGTGATGTTGTTTTGAAGTTATTCAGTACTCTGGAAGCCCCTAACCACTTTCCACATTCAACTCACTGATGGTAAACTTCCGTTTTCTCGAACGATTTTGTCAACTCCATGAACCAATGTTTTCTGATGCGACAGACTTACGTTCTTGCTCTCCTCCATCGTGAACATCGGGTCAGTCTTCTTTAAACTTGCTACATCATTCACGTACAACACCATCGTTTTCGTCGTATACTCGGCTCATTCTTCGATGAATTTCAGCTGCACTATTCCCTTGTGCTTAAAAGAGTCGAATTACACTACGCAACTCGCACTTGTCGAGAGAATCAATTGTCCATGTTTACATGCCTCCAACTCAGCTGAAAATGACGTATTGATGCTGCAGGTTGTAGATATTATAGCGGGGGAGATACGCAGCCATCTTCTGGACATCCTCGTTTCCCACCATCCGCGTGATTGTTTACAGGCACGAACGAATGTTGGAAAAACAGCCCTCGTATTAACGTTTTTAGACTAATTAGTGATTCTGATTATACACTTAATTTGCAATAAAATGGAAGGATGAGATGTGATTTAATCACAATGTATAACTATCAAAGTAACTATACTCTATGTTTTAATTCGGAGGGGTCTTTTTAAATTGATGCGCCAAGCTATTGGTCAGTTTTCGGCAAAAATTACGCTAGCCGTATTAGATATATTGCCGGCAGCCATATTGTTACAACAACTGATTAACGTTTAGTTCGTGTATTTTTCTGTGCGTGTTTCTGTTTAATTTTCTTCCCAAATTTGGGTTGTAATAATAATTACGTAATTACAACTTATATAAAATCCTAGCTAGTTTTAAAACTGCCGCCAAAAAGTAGCTTTGAGAAATACCATTGTGTAAACGTGTCTTTTCATTTTAATCCTGCAAATTAAAAAATAGAGTATAACATTGAAGTAAATTCTTTATTGTACACAGACACCCTTCTCTCCAGTAATGTCAATGGTATTGTTACACAATATTTAATTTTGGATAAAGCAATTCAAACAGCGTCATAATTTATAATCAATTATAAACATCGAAGTTGCATAGGAATGTTTACAGCTTAACTATTACCATTATTATAAATCTATATTGGTGCTATACGGTTTCTACAAAAGTTTTATTAGGGCGTTCCTGTTAACTTTCTAAGAATTGTAAAAAAAAAACATTTAACACAATTGTTTTAGTTACTTCTTACCAATTTTTTTTTACTTCAATCTTTTTATATGAACTAGACATAAGATCCTGAAATATATATCGTAGCAACAACAGTTAGTAAAAACCTGGTTACTTTTCATTAATTTAAATGCTATAAAACACACTTCATTTGGATATGTTCTTAATTGTTTTTCATTTTGAAAAAAAATGAATGCTAGCCATATCGAAAGCGAACTTCCAGATTTCCTCCTTTAAAAATAAACCGCAACAGTAGTTCTCTGGCTCGCTCTATTTAGAAATACGTGTGCATGCGCAATTCGAATTCGGTCAAATAGGAGAATCAACAGTTTAGAAATGGCCTCAGGTGTGACGAGAGTTATACTGAGATGCGAGGATGCCCAAGAATCGGAAAATTTAGGTAGAAAATTACCAGGCATCATTTTGCATAATAATTTATTATTATTTCTGATATAGTTTGTGAATTGTTGTTATTAGACTAATTTGTAATATTGTGTGTTGTGTATATCGCTAATGCTTTCCCGTTTTCATTGGAATTTGACCGTGCGTGACTCATAACGAAAGTGAGACGTTTCATGTTTTACAAGCTTATCTTATGATTTAAGCAGTGTTCCGTGTTGCAATCGCATTATCTTTAAGATGTACTTATTGCGTTTGAACTTTACTTTGAATAACTTCCGATTGGTTTGATTTGTATCTGATAAAATTTCTCTAGTCTTTATTCAGGTTAAATTGCCAAAATTATTTAAAAAATACGAAACGACAAAAATTATTCATACAAAATGTTTGACTTAACATTACGCAATGATTAGGTACAGCGCCATCTATGAGATGCCTAAAATCGAAATTGATATTTGTTAGTATTTTTATGATAAAAGGTAGTATTCTTCTATATATTAATTTCGTACAAATAAATATTTCGCAGTAATAGCTTCATATTTTTGATTTTTTATTATAATTATTGAGATACCTATAGTATAAAATATTCATCTTCTATAATATATTCCAAAAAGAGAGAGACAAATTTCTGAACAGACCCAAGTAATAGTTATTTTTATTGGTTGCTAGCAAGGCGAAATCACACCGTACAATATTCTCTTTTTTGCGCAAAATTGTCAAAGACTTGGGAGATCCTTAGCATTGTTTATATCACGTTTGCGTTTCGGTACTTTTGTTCATAATTACTATAGCTTTGATTTGAAAATTAATAAATTATGTAAGTAAAATAGAGAACTTTGGTTGTGCTGAAATCACAATTCTGTAGCTGTTCCTTTCAATTTTGAATTCAGAACCTACTACTGCGAAAAGTACAAGTCTCTATTCTCCTCCAAAGAAACGAGAGAAAGCAAATCATTTAAGCAACGCTGAAAAGCAGACAATTATATAATAACATAGACTATTTGAATTTTTTTCCAACAAATAAATGAAATATGTGTTTTCTAGACAATTCACTTGCATTAGCATTCTGTTGTCTTAATTGTAGAATTATCTTTGAGGAATCGATACAATTTTATTTGATACAGATTTTGTATTTCAAACAGATCTTCAAATTTAAGTTTACCGCGTAAAATTGATTTCAAAAATTTATAGATTGTAATTAGGCCTAGGGATCTGTTCAGAATTTTGTCTCTCTCTTTTTAGAATGAAGTATAGGTAAAACGTGGAGCATTAAAAGGAGTGCGTATCACAAGTAAACAAACTGTATTATTAGAACAAGTAAACCAAAAGTTGTTACTATTTTTTATATATATTATAAGCATATTTACAAAAAAACATTTTAAACAAAGTGTATAAAATTTATGTTTAGATACCGTTCAATAAATCCCCCTTGTATGTATTTACATATGTGTGCCTAACTTTTTAATCTATCACGATTGATTTCTGGTTTATCAGATAAAATTATGAAAATCTTCTTCGGAACTGCTTTATTTTCCTTCTGTGATGTTAGATTTATTTAAAATTGATGCTTGGTATTGAAAAAAATATCGTCTGTGCAGAGAATTAACAGGGTTACCAATCCAATGTCAATCATACTTCTATTTGAAACCTCAACGTTGTTTATATCATTTTCAAGGCATTATAGATTTTCACATGTTAAGATTTCCAATACTTTTCGTATATATGTATTTTGATCATTCTTCCGTATATCGCTGATACATTTTATTATTACCGCCATATTATACTCAACAAAAGCTGTCCTTAAATAATTGAAATTGTTCGTTATACCAAATTACGTAACTGTCCAAATTTAATATAACATCTTTGAATTCATCAATTTACACTAACATTATATTTGATATAAAGCATAAAGCATGAATAAGTATATTTCAAAGAAAAATGTATTATCCTACCAAGCAAATGTATCATGTCAAGCAGCATTGTTCTTTCATTATCCATAATCCAAAAAAAAATTAGCGCGGCGGATTCAATGTATTGCAAACTATAGTTTTTACGACTATTTGCTTCAAACCAGTTAATCTAAAATCTGACATCCAATTAGTGTTGCCAGCATTATAAATTTATTATGGTACCAATTTGATGAAAGTATTATCTTCAATAAAATCATATTTCACTTTAAGTCTGCTAAAAGATACAGTAGACATACGATATACATAATATATTTAAATGAATTATATGCCCACATTTACATTCTAATTCTGTGTAAAGTCTCACCTTTACACAGACAAAAAAACTAAACAAAGTTTACTCATATCAAATTTAGTGTGATAACATGATGCAATTGTCGAACTTGCGTTTCATATTTTATTGGGTGTTTACTAATTGTTTACAACTGACTGATTATTATATTTCATATCATCAAATAAATTAATACATACTTTATCACATCATATACATATCAAATAAAATTTGACATCAGACACAACAAATCAATTATTGGCTAAATCCTCAAAAATAAATGGTAAATGTAATGTAGAATATTATTGTTATAAGGGTCCTTTTGTTGCCAACATTGATATTTCTAAATGTTTACGTAAACGTTGCGAAACTATGTAGTCAACGTGTTGAACTAAATTTTGGTCTCATTAATTTTGAAATGAAAATCAACCAAGCCCAGACAACGCATTCATAAATTTATCGGACATGGAAATGATCTCAGAATTGTCAATTGCAGATTTAAACAAATATTAACTAAACAATGGTTTAATTTTTCACAATATTTACTAAAATTATGCTCACCATCTAAATGTGCTATATCTTCTCCATGACTGCACATAGTACACCACTGAAAATTATAGTATGTAGAATGCAATACTGTTGGCAATACTGCATCTAACAGACATTGATTACCAACTTTATAGTGTACAATATTGACAATAAAGGTTCTAAAATCAGTAAAATTCTGTTTTGATAATTTTTGTGGCTTGTTTTGTCTGTCAAATTAATAATTATTCATTGTCATTAAAAACATTTATAAGACAGTTTGCATCTGAATTGGCAACTTTTTGGAGTTGTGTGTTCGAACCTCTTGGGAAAAATAATTAAGGGCCCTTTAGTCCTTACAGCCAGGGAGCGAAATAACAAAACCATGGAACAATTTACACCCGTCATTCCCCTCCGTTAAGGTACATGAGGTTATACGAAGCTAAAATACCTTAATAAAATTCTATTGGACAGGCTCAAAAAAATATTTTTAAATATGCTCAATAAAAAATAGCAAACGCTGTCTACGCAATTGCACAGCGACACCAAAGCGACGACTACAAAATTTATTATTGCCAACCCATGTATTTCTAACTGATCATTTAGTATAATAAAAAAAACACCATATCGCAATATATCTCGGTAATTATAAAAATCATATTAATGTTCAAATTAGCTACCCAATGTTAACATTAAATAAAAAATTCAAATAGAATAAATTCCTTTTCAAAACACGATTTCGTATTTGTAAAATAACTCCGTTTAATAAGTGTATTATATAAATCATTTATTTGTACAATATAATGCAATACAGAAATCCGTGTATGTTTAATGATGATTGCTTAAATGTATATTCGTCGTAGATAAAATTATATAATAGTACGGAAGCTCTTGTACTCATATATGTTCACGTAATTACGTAGTTACAATGATTATTTTTAAAAAATGTATATGTGTTACACAGAGCTGTGAGAATATAAATTTCATTATTACTTTTAAAGATTGCGTTTGTTAATTTTATTGTATATAACATATAAATTAAAAAGTATCATCGCATGAAAATATTTTCAACATAGTTATACTTGTGAAACGAATTGAAATTTCTAACAATAATCAAACACCTCCCGCTGGGTGAACAAGTGCATCATGGCAAAAACACTCTTGATTCTTAACAACAGCTGCAATTATTCGCGATTTTGTTTTGGTTCACCCAGCACGCTCCTTCTGACATAAAATACTAACAAAAGAAACCTTCATTCCTTTTGTATATTGAAGATATAACTTAACGGCTTGTATTAGATACACAATGACACTCAAATCTTTGCCTGCTAACGCTGATTATCGTTTATTCAAATTCACCGTTCAAATTGTGTAAAACCAATCATTTTTTTCATTGTTATGAAACCTGGCTAGTCGCTTTCGTTGTGTTGTAATGCTGGTTTAATTGGCTCATATAAATTAGTGCAAGTATTAAACCTTGGATGTTATAACGCCGATGTTACGATAACATATTTTAGATACAGTGCTGGGTGAATCTATTCAAAAAATTTCGTATTCCATGGATTGCTAATTAAAAGAAATTTGACTTGAACGCGTTAACGAGAATTCTCTGTATTATGCAAGCATGTGCGTGTTCTCTGAAACGGAGAATTAAATAATGTATACAGAGTGTATTTGAATCAAAATAAAACAGTATGGAAAATAAAAATAAAATGTTTGAATTTTTCATATTTTCTTATTTTATTTCATGGACATCCTGTATTTCATAGAAAAACTACATATATAAAAACATGCATATCTAGTAGAAGACGTTAATACTTATTAAGTATTCCGATTTTTATTTTTACGAAATAATTTACATAAATGTTACTGAATTACCTCACGGTGGGTGTATTTTAACTCACTTAAAATTGTTGTTTCTATAAATATTTGGGTTCTCTATTTTTATAACAGCTGTAATATAAAAAGTACGCAGATCATGCACTTTTCTAACATTTATTTTGAAAGTAGGCTATGAATTTATTTTTAATACAAAGCTGGCAACTCGCACGAAGTACTTAATTATCGAATTCACTTATTTTTAAATAGTTTTGTACTAACTTTCTCCAACAACAATGTTTCGAATAATGTTTTGTGAAATTATAACATTTTTCGTGTAAATAATTTTCTGATCGATTTCGCTTGATATCATTGGCTTCTATAAGAACAAACCTATTTAGGGTATTCATAAAGAAGCGCAAAAGCTACACGCAGTGATATTCTTCGTCGGTTCTGAATCGAAATTTTTAACATCAAAATATTACAGCATGCTTCGCACATCTTCACTGGCTTCATTCGGACTTTCAATCTACAAATAAGCGTTATTGTTCGATATCTGTTCAATAGCGATACCTAAAATTTAGAACAAAGAAGAATTTTTAATTCGTAGTAAACTCCACACTGCATAAATTAATTATTTATTCGGAACTCAGCGTTTCGAGAGCACATAGACTCTCATTGTCAACTGACTTACCAACTGTCCAGTGGAATTTACTGCGGTACCTGTGAATTGTATAATCATACAGTCCTTGCAATTGTTGAAGAATTTTTAATACTGTTTTCGTAAATGTTTTCTTTTTGACTTCAAAATTTGATTTTAGTATCTCTTCAACATATTTTAACAAAAAACATATTTGGCAGCGTTGTATAACAATATGGTTATCTTCTGTGATTTCAATCTAAAACTACTGTCAAATTTTAATAGTAATGTCATAATTTTGTGTAACCTAAATTTTGATCACTTCTTATGTTTTTTTTATCTTTTGTTATTATCGGTTAAACCATAATGGATTTTACATTCAATAAATATGCTGAAATGTATATGATTTACTGGAAATGCTAGCATGACAAAGGGAGAATATCGCATACGTTTCCCAAACCGGAGGCATCACAGACAGTTTATACAAATATAAAATGTTGATAAAGTTAGAAAGAAAAAAATTACACTGTAGTATTACAGACTACACCAGAAAGGCTCGAATGATTAGTATAGACTATAACTATGTTTAGAAACAGATGGATTTCAATTAGAATAATTACTTAGGATGGATTTACAATTAGATAAATATCCAAAAAGGAATCAATTCTGTTTTAAAATACAATGCAATTTAACATTTTTCAATATTTATTATTTTGATAGTAGAGACAATAAACAAGAACAAATCATTTCTCGCGTAACGTGCAGAATTTAAAACATATAGTTCACCTACACTTTATTCCAAAAAGAGAGAGACAAAGTTCTGAACAGACCTCCAGCCCAAATTACAACCTATAAATATGTAAAATCAATTTTACGCGGTAGACTTAAATTTGAAGATCTGTTTGAAAGATAAAATCTGAACCAAATAAAATCGTATATGGATTCTTCAGAAATAATTCTGCAATTAAGACAACAGAATGGTAAATGCAGTAGTTACAACACATCAAAGTAAATAAATTTGTCTAGAAAACACATATTTCATTTATTTGTTGTAAAAACGTTTAAATAGTACATGTCATCATACAATGGTCTGCTATTCAGTGTTACTCGAATGATTTGCCTTTTGAAGGAGAATTCACTCCTGTACTTTTAGAAATACTGGTGCTAGGTTCTACATCCACAATTGAAAGAAATAGCTACAGAATTTTGATTTCAGTACAACTAAAGTTCTCTGTGTTTGCAATTTACTTACTTATTTATTTTTACTTTATTCAGAATTTTCAAATCAATGCTCTGAGAGGAATTAATCTCTATAGCGCAAAATAACTGAAGTAATATAGTAGTTATGAACAAAACTACCGAAACGCATGCGTGATATAAACAATACTAAGGATGCCAAAATCTTTGACAATTTAGAGTAAAAAGGAAATGTTGTACAGTGTGATTTCGCCTGTCTAGCAACCAAGAAGAAATAACTGTTACTTGGCCCTGTTCAGAAATTTGTCTCTCTCTTTTTGGAACATTATAGTTGCTATTACTAATCGAGCAAAATCTTTCCGAAGATTGTAATTTACAATAGGATGCGAGTACAGTGTTGCCAAATGTATGTTTATTTCAAGTGGTTCCTGAAAATATAGAAAGCATGATGTAACATTTTAACATTAAGATTTTCGATTCAGAATTGAATGAAGAATGTTTTCTTTGCATCAATGTATGCATCTTGTATATACATCCACCTTTGGAATAAGGTTAAAATCTATACATCATATTTTGAATATTTTTATGTTAAACTACGCTATTTTGAAACTCCGAAACTGAAAATTAATAAAATCCCATACTTAACTGAACATTAATACTTTTATTCTCTTAATTAAATCTATTGTCTTCGTTTCAGATCTCTCAGAATGTCAGCTGATGCAAGTTCCGGACGCTGTCTACCACCTGATGCGACATACAGAACTCAAGTCCTGTGATCTTAGCGGTAACGTGATCACAAAGATACCGCCCAAGTTCGCCGTCAAATTCAGTCTGATTACGGCGCTCAACCTGTCGAACAATCAGATGTCCAAGTTACCAGATGAAATTGCCGATTTGGCATCGCTGCTCAGGCTAGACATCTCACACAATACCTTTATAGCGTTGCCAAACGCTGTGTACAAAGTTCCAAAGTTAGAATACCTGAATGCTAGTGATAATCATATTGTTGGTAAGTCCTTCCTTTGTTTTAGAAACATTTTTAGTTTATCTATTTCTTCTGCTTCACCTTTTCGTGTTAGTGATAAAATATTCTTAGTAAGCATTTTTTAAATTTCGCGGACGATTTAGGTTGGTAGTTCCGGCAATTACGGTCTTTACCGCTTTACTGCTGAAATTACCAACGTGATTCGTATGTGATGTTTACTGTTGAAAGAATTAATGTGAGAAGGTCGCATTGAAGCTTTGAATCGTTTGAAACCAAAAATAAGCTAGATAATTAAACATTTTTTCTGATTTTTTAATACCTTTTGTTTGTTCGTTACAGACGTAGAAGTTGATAGATTAGGAGCGGCACCTTCCTTACTAACAGTAGATCTACGTAATAACCCACTAACAGCCAGATGTCACGATCAACTAGCCGAAATTTCGCATATAGAAATTTCGCTGACGCCTAGACAAAAAGAAGACTGGGAAGATCTTACCATATAGTTTTATGTTTAACTCAATTCTCTCACTGCCAGCGGTTGGTAATTAAAAAAGTATGTATATATTCTTGCCTGATAATGATAATAACATTTGCATGGTCCAAAAATGCAATTTTATAAGATCATCAATTTGAGTATGTTGTATATTTTTGTAAATAATACTATTATACTAATTTGACATACGATTTTTAATTCCAGCCTTAAAGGTAGCTAATATTTATATGTCCCAAAGGGTGATAGTCTCTTTATATAAGAAAAGCCTGATGTGCAGTTTTAGTAAATTAATTTTTAATATATAAATAATATTTGTATTTTTATAAAAATTGATATTAGTCTATAAGGATCTCTGTATCTGCATATAAGGTGTGACAATTTAATTTTTAGAATTTTTGGTTACTTTTGATATAAAATTAAAGTTTTTTTTATTCATGCTTATACCATCACGTGAATATGGAGAAGATATTATAACTAAAGTATACTACATCTTTAAAAATCACATTGCCACACTTCAGACATGCATAGTATACTATGAACAAATACTAATATAACCAAGGAAGAGGCATTTTAGGGGAAAAAGACGTCTTAACATGATGTATTACAATTCCTAAAATGTCGTCACATCACTCCTATTAGGAGTAAAACTTATTATCGTCAATTTTCTTATCTGATTCAGTATTTATTGTGTACTTACTTGTTTATTTGATATTTATCTAAACAAATTACTTGTAAGAACAGTTTTCTTCACCGCAAGTTCTTCATGCACGTTTATTTTCTATATAGATTAAAACTTTCAGGTTTTAAATTTTGCATATTATAAGGAAAGAATACTCAAAGTATCGTATATACTAATGATTATAAACACAATGAAAACTATATGTGATATAGTGATATAAATAATGCATATTCCTACTAAAAAGAAAAACTGTTCAAGACTTTTTTTAAGAAAATGTGTGTAATATATTTTTGTCTGACTTAAAGCATTTAACAATTATTACCTTGGCTTAGGACATCTAGTCATTTTGTGATCATGGACATACAGATAAGTAAACGATCTTGTCTTCCATGTATTTTTCACAGTGAAATAAAATAAATCAATGGAATTTATCTAAGTTGCTTTTTTTCACCTTTAACTAGTATAGATAAAAATTAAAATCATGAAATAGTTACTGAAACGTAAAGATCAAATCATTAATATTGCTGATCTAGTTTAATTTATTAGTTGCCCTTATTTATTGGCACTTCAATAGAGATACACATTATACTATTAATATGTTGTTATCATATTTATATAATTCAGAGATGTAGAAAATAGTAGAGAGAATATGTATCAATTTCAGCGTAAAGAGTAAATAGTAATTGAAAAATGGTAAATAGGGGAAATTTAAATCAGTTGAATTGATGCAATATGATTTTTTAATATTTGAACCTATCTGATATGAATGTAATACAATAGTACTTACGCCGAGTTTAATTAATTATTAATTAAGTTTAAATTGTAAGACCTAGTGCTTTTCCGGTATCAAAACATTTACAATTGCCACCATAACTACCGCTATTCTTGTTTACTTTCTTATGGCAATATTGGTTATTGTATTTCTATATACAGATATAATCTAGGCAAAGCCAACAACGGGGAGGTATCTATAATCCTACGTTCCCCCACTATAGCTATAACCATGATGTGGTAGGGCAATAGCGAAGTACTGTTTACGGCGACTGACTGATACTCTGGTTGTAGAGCAATCAGAAGGGGAATACTGAAGCAAGAAATAATAACGGGAGACGCACATGCGTATTATAACCGTTGGCTCTGCTCAGATTATGACTGTATACTGTTTACAAGTATCAAACAAATATCTTATAAATTTGATTGCTTTCCGATTCTCAGGTTCTCTGCTGTGTAAAAAGTTTGTAATGCTTAATCTTTTCATCATTTTCATAATTAATTTTCTGCACAACACAGAAGCCGAGAACCCAAGATTAGCCAGTAATAATGTCCGTGAAAGCCTGAATGATTATGTTATAAATGTTCATATATTCTGCTTGCAGATATCAAGCAAACGTTTTGCAGCTACAAAACGTTTACAAGTCCTATAAACATGTACAGCGCGACTTAAAAGCTGATAGTGCTGGTTTACCTGAAAAATTGGCCCTGAAATAGATAAAATTCAAGACTTTTTTGGTTTTACAGTAAGATATTCATGTAATGGGAAATTATTTAAATTATTTTATTGAGTATATTCATTGAAATATATCCCAATCTATCATTTTTAAATCTCGCGGACAATCTAAGTTGGCATATCCGACACTGAAGGTCATATTATGGAGTTAGTATGGTCATATTCACAGTTTTTTTAGAGCAATATGTGCAACTTAAACTATCTGCCAGATTTAAAAATGATTGACGGAGACGTAATAGTAAAAGCATAAGTGATTATTTTACTAGTGGAATGATATAAAAACTCTAAAATTTTATTGACTACAATAAAGAATTGTTATAAAATAACACAGTAATGCCAATAATTTCCTTTGGGTGGATTACTTGCAAAGCTTGATTTATTTCTGGACGGCTGCATTCAACATGCACCATCTATCACATTAAACTCGAAACGTTACGTCGTTAGTCACAGCAGTGCTATAGATGGCGCCAAAAATATTAAGTTTTGCTGGCATTAACCTCTCGAATCCTATGATTCTTCACTGAATTATCGATTAAGTAATTTTTGATCTGCAAGGTTGTTCTTCCAAAAATGTCAAACTCTCTAACCAAAAATTAAATGGGTCGATAAAGTGTGGTTAAAAGAAAATTTCAATATCGAATTAAAATAGGAATGGCACTTGGTTTGCGTACGTTTAGAAATAGATTCGCGAATTTTGGTTCCTATATTATTCCAAGATGTCACGTCCTTGCAAGCGATAGCTGTAAAGATTTAACTACCTCAACAGAAAGGTTAGAACAGGTAATGCAAAATAAATAATAATGTATTATGTAATGCACCTAAAAAAATTGAATATTTTATTTGTTAATTGTTATTTAATGTTTAACCGATATCGACTTCCGAATTTGTTTTATTGTACACCTTTAGGTAACATAACCTATAAGGAGTTTCTTAAGTACAATGTATAATTTTTAATTTCCAACGCAATTCTACGGCGTTTTATAGTAAAATTATCTTTTTTAGCTAAAAATCAGAACGATAACGACTTGTTCTGCCAATTATTATAGATACGACTATAAATGTAGGCAAGAAAATGATTGCATTGAAGATACCCCGAATTTACGAAATGAGCCCTCACTGACAGATACAGTTGATAAAATATTAATATCAACATACAGCTTTGACAAGCTTCAAAATGAATTAGTAGATAAAAGGTATTTGAATAATATTTTCTTATTATAGTTTAATTCTTGTTTTTTAGCCATTCTTCAAGTCTAAAATGTACTGCTTCCTCAGAGACATCAAATGAATGTTTAGTATCCTCAAAAAGCAATACACCTAGCAACAAACCTAGTCCAGAAAAGTTAGCCCACATTTACCATGTTTTAAGCGAGACTTTACCAAAGCTCTTCATACAAGTAATGGATTATAGCATTTATGACAATAATATGATTTTTGAAAATAATATACGAGGAACAAGGACTGTAGGGTTATATAATTACGTTAAGCAAATTTCGCTTCTGAGGACTATAGGACACTTAAAATATGCATACGTTAAATTGGAAATTTTAAAGATCACACAGAACCCAGAAGATTCATCTGTCAAAGTTAGGTGGCGCATTCGGGGAATATCTGGCATAAAGGTGATGGTTATGTTTTGGAAATACAGACTTTGGAATTTGAAGGACTTTTTCGATAGAACAGAATCGTAAGTTTATTTACGAGTCGTACCTATTAACAAGTTAATTTCTGTTGTATGCTTTCAGATGGTTTGATGGGTTCTCTACGTTTTATGTTAATGGTGAGGGGAAGATCTATAAACATGTAGCAGATAAAGTAAGCAGTTATATGTAAATTTATTTTTGAACTATGAGTAACTTTGTACTTTGTTGCATATAGATGATGCCAGATTCTGATAGAGAAGTGATTAAACCATCATCGATCGATACAGCAAAACTAGCTTTAATTGTAGGAATAATTCCAAGATTTTCCGATCTAAATTCCATGCTATAGGTAAAGAGAAAGGAAAATAAGTAACCAGCAGTGGCAAAGATAATGTTCTTGCATTTTTTTGTTATCTAGTATTAATTTATTTTCACTAAGTTAAGTATTACTGCGAACTGTTTCCATCTCTGTAGCTAGCTCACACCAAAAGGAAAACAGGAGAAGCTTCTCACCGATTTCATACTCTTTTACATAAACTATCACTTTTAATATGATTTTGTTGGATTCCAAAACAAAAACTTTATATTTGTTGTTGTAATATATTGTTCCGAAAACAGTCAGATTTGTTTTTTTTTTAATAGTTGTAGGAATGGTAACCCTGTTGGATGAGCGTGTATACAAATTAAAAAAGTTAGTCAGACATAGACAAGATTAAAACAAACAAATTTAAATTAAAAGATTATATTTTCTTTTGAAAGTCTGGTTGCCTATTTCTGTTTACAGTAGACGCTCAATAATGTGAACACCGGGTAATGGAAGTTCGGGACAAGGTGAAGTAATCCTTGTCAACAATTTTGGAGTTGAATAAGCGAAGAAAAAAATAATAAAGCAAACAGTATATTAAGAAATATCTATTTAAATAAATTATTATCACAGATCATATATTTCCAGGAGTGTGATTATTATTGGCATTATTTAGTGGTAATTGAGCTTTTCTCCCCTTCATGTCTAAAAAACGTAAAATTAACGTAAATACTCGCAGAATTTTCTTTTGATTGTTTCCGTGAACTTTTATTATGTAGGCCGCCCTTTTACCACGGTAACATTCAAAAGAGGTTTCTACATATTGTTTTTCTTTATACAGTTGGTTTTTGAACTATACTTACTTAAAAGAATCTTTTCAAGGCTATGAATTGGTGATTCAAATAAGACACATAGGATAAATCCGCCTACAAAGGTGAGAATTAAATGGCCTACAGCTAACTTTGCCTGCAATGTAATTAAAATAATTGTTATCCGTTCATGTTTGAAAAGGAGTTATACGAGTCAACCATTTTTAAATCTCGCGGATAATTTAGGTTGGTAGTTCCGGCAGTAAAGACCATATTCGGTCGCATTACTCTAAGAAAAAGTATGAATATCACCTTCATTACCGAAAATTATTAAATTGTGTGCGCGAGATTTAAAAATGGTTGAATGGGATTGGATCATATCGGGTATTGCTTTTTTCCATTTATAGAATGCAAGGAAATTGTATTTATTACTAATAACTAGAGACCGGATTATATGCAAATTAACACTAATTAGATTTAATCAGTGTAATACATCTACATAGAGACGAAAAATATAATAATTAAATTAAATTTTTGCACTTTGCATATAATCTGGTCTCTACTAATAACAATTGGTCTTTCATTATTAACAACTGGGTAATTTCAAATGGTAAGATTGTTTATATATTTGTTATGGTTGTTTAACCTTCATTCATACTTTTGGGTCCCTTTTAGATGCACGAAGTAAATCAAATTTTAAATTTACACCATATACCATCTAGAAGACACTCAAAGATACTTTCGAACGGTTGCATAGCTAGCCATACCAGAGGAACGCTAAGTTCCACTGCGCGTCATTAATAAATCGTGACGTCAGGTTTTACGCCGTGGCCGGATACACACACTTAAACTCGCTATCAAACCTAACCTAACATATTAATGTAATCTAGTCTACGAACTGTCAACATTTAGAATGGCCGGACGAATGACAATCGACCACATTGTATTTCACCAAATATAGCTAATAACAGCAATGTAAAAGTACTGCGATATGGAAAATATAATAATTAAGTAAATAACTATTTCTTTTACATTTTTAACTTCGATAAAACGAGCATTTGTATTAAAAAACAGTGTGTTGCGTTATCCACTGAACTTTACTTTAATTAATATTTAATTATCAAGTATTATGTTATAATTATGTACTAATATAAAATTCTTTTAATTTATTTGTGTAATCTCATTACATATTTATGACGTCATTTGATTATATGTATGACGTCGTGTTAATGACGTGTATTGGTACTTGTGCCCCTAGTATAGTGTGGATACTTGTGTTGCCAACGTTTAAAGTGAAAAATTCTCACTACATCTGTAAGCTCAAAAATCCCCCTTTTACTATTCAAATTTTAGAACATGTCCACATGCTAGCGTTCTTTCCTTCCTATCTTTTGTCACATTGTCCCTCCCGTCCTTACCAACAATATTTTGAGTATAATTGAGTAGCTGTATTAGCAGTTTTATTTTGGATATGCTTGGCGTAATAATATCTATACCTTCTTTTAAAGTAGGAAAACGTGGATATATTAAATAATTGACACAGTCTACTTACTAAACTGTATATACTCATATACAGAGGGTTGCGTAAACTACCACGTGAATGCAATTCTACGATTCCATTTACCAAATAAGCACAATAGGTCAGCCTGCTAAGAGGTACGAATACCTTCCAGGAAAGAAATTTGTTTATCAATCCTACGGTAATAGAAATAATAATATTAAGCACTAATTTGTTTGTTTGTAGTAAATGTACAAAGCGCGGTTCAAAATTAAGGACCGATGGCGACACATAAAAAGTGATTGGTAATACTGATTGGTTCGTGTATTCATAATACCGTTATCTGGTTTGTGAGGAATGTAATCACTAGAGACCGGATTATATGAAAAGTGCATATATTTGATTTTATTTATTTATTATATTTTACGTCTATTTGTAGATGTCTTACACTGATTAAAGTTAATTAACGCTAATTAACTGTAATCAGTGTAATACATCTATATATAGACGTAAAATATAATAAATAAAATAAAATATGCATTTTGCATATAATCCGGTCTCTAGTAATCACAATATTGCCGTAAGTTCATTGTTGTCTACCTTCACAAGAGAGTGTATTAAAATGAGGGAGGTGATAGCAAACCCTTCTAGTTATGAAATTCCATCGGTGATTACAAAAAAGTACATAATTCTGCTAAAACTTACTGTCAATTATGTGAAACATATGGACCTACTGCAATGAGTGAAGCAAAAGTGAAGCAATGATGTTGTGGCCGTTCAGTTGTTCATAATAAGCAGCTTAATGTCCGAACTGATGATCTCGTGGAATGTGTGAATGTATAAATGAGAGAAAATCGTGGCAAATTTTCTTTGCAATTTCCAGAAGTTTCAGAGGCAACGTTATTGAAGTTTAAACTTGTCAGATGAGTGTTGAAAATGGTTCCAGATGTTCACAAAGATTACACAATAGTATCTGCAAATGCTTTTTTCGACCTTTCTTATCACGAAGGAAACGGATATCTCTCTCATACCGTCTGGTGATGAAACGTGGATTTTGTACGACAATCTTAAAATGAAAATGGCGTCATTTCGATTGACCTAAATTGAAAACATTCAAACCAATCAAGTTTCAAGGAAAATTCGTGGCAAGTGTATTTTGGGGCCAAAAGGATATGTTTTTGATTGATTTTATGGAACCACTACGCCGTGCCATTCAAAACGACGACGGAGAATATTGAGATCTACTTCTCCTTCACAATGCGCGTCTGGGTACGTCTACTATAGAAACAATTCAAAAATTTGGATGGGGAATTTTTAATCATCCCCCTTATAGTTCTGATCTCGCGCCCAGCGAATACCATCTCTTCCAACATTTCGAAAACTGGCTTGCGTCTAAACGTTTTGAGGAATGCGTGGAACTGAAAATCTCAGTGCAAAACTGGCTAACACCACAGATAGCAAAATTCTATGCAGAATGTTAAAGAAACTTGTTTCACGACGCCATCAATGAGACGATGGTGATTATGTGAAGAAATAAAGCAGATATGTTAATTTTTTGTAATCAATTTTTTAGTTGTTTTTATTTTATTACTAATTGGGTCTTAATTTTAAACCGCGTCTTCTATATGGGCGCAAGCATTTTATGTACCTCCATTTCCAGTTAAACACATCATTAAAATCCAGCCAACAAAACCACACCACGCTGCACTGCTGAACGTAGAATAAATTGTACTTTCAATTAAATCGTATTGATGGCCGGGTTGGTAGAAAATAGATATCGAAAACATGGACGCCACACCGGTAAGGATACCTAATAACCAACCCGTCCATTTAACATAGGTTGGAACTTTGAGGCTAAAAATAAATGAAAAATATATATATTTAAAACAATTGATGTGGATAAAAAAGCGCATCAATACAAGTTAAGAATGTACACTACCATCCAACATCATCGGACACATAAATAAATTAAAAAAAAACGGAAAAATATTCACTCATTTTTCCAAAACTTACAATTGTCATTGCATTTTATTAATAGCGATTAAAATTTAAGTATAAAAGTAAAAAAGTAATTATAACGAAAAATAAGCAAAAACTTAAACATTCCGTTCATCAAAGAAACTCCCTTTTGCGCGAAGAACAGCTTTCACAGTCCGAGGCATCCGCTCCACTAGTTTTTCAAGGACTATATTTGGTATATTAGTCAATTTCTCTTGTAAAATGTTCCACAGGTGTCCTACGGAGGTAGGGCATACTTTTCGCACCCTCCTGTCCAATTCATCCCATAACAGTTCGATGTGGTTTACATCGGGGCTTTGCGACGGCCATGTCATTATTTGTAAAATGTCATTATCTTCTTCTTCATTTAAGAAATTTTTACATATCACTTCTGACTATTTTGGATCCTTATCCTGCATGAATACAAAATTTTCGGCGGTTAGGCGTTGCCCCGATGATACTATCTCTCTTTTCGCAAAATACCTTCGATTCGCTTCAAGTCTCCTATACCGGCGTAGAAAAAACAACCCCAAACAAGCACAGAACTTCTTCCTTGCTTGACACTACACAATCCTGCAGCATTCTTTGGCCTTTCGCTCTTCTTACAAAAACGCGCTTCGACTGTCTGAACACCTTAAACTCATCTGTCCATAGCACCCTTTTCACCCACTGTCCAATTTCTCTGTGTTTCTGCCCACTGTAGCTGTTTTTGTTTGTTTTCCCGTTGAAGTACGGGTTTTTTTGTTGCAATGTGGCTATGAAGTTTTGCAGCTTTTAATCTTGTTTTCATTGTAGTAACAGAAATTTCTTTTGCACGGTCGTGATTCATTCCGGCGGTGATTTCTGGTGCCGTCAGTGACCTATTTCGCTTGTTCATCAGTTTTATACGCTCATCGTCGGCGTGAGTTGTTATTCTCTTACGACTTGAACGTGCCCGATCTCTTAATCTGCCCGTGCGTTGATGTCTCCGAAGGATATCACTAACAGTCGATTTATTAATAAGTATTTTTTTCGGAAATTTGACGCACCGAACAACCTTCTTGATGAAAAGCAACAATTACAGAGCGCTTTCCTAAACCTGTCGGTTTTCCTCTCGGCATTTTAATAACTTTAATCAGGTTAACACAAAAGGATACGCTCTTAACAGTAACCCACGCACAAGCAGGTTTATTTGGAAACTAAGCATTTATCAATATAAATATACTTTCGGGTGATCTACTCCCACACCAAAGAGTATTGTAAATTTATTTACCGCAATATTGTCCCAAAAATAATCCTATTTGTGGCTATGGAGATTATTCTGAAAATTACGATATTTTGGTCATAAAATATAATGGGTTTTTAATCATCCCCTAATCGATATTCTTGGAAGTTTACATGTACAACTAATAAATAATAAACTTAAAGGATCTAATATAAATGTTATCTATAGAAGCAATTATAATATAGACGGTAGTGTATAAAATAAGTGAAGTTTTATTGATTGCAATATATTTGATGAGGAATGACATACAATTACCTAGATTTATGTAGTTTATACACTATGTAACCGTAAACCACTCCTATGCAATAAGAACTTGCCCGGATATGGGTTTTAATGTAGATATTTGTGAAGTAAGGATTTGAATTCAAATCAACGACTTCCCTGCAACAAACAATTAAAAATTGTAGAAAAAAACGAACATTTCTCAATTTGCAAATGTACAGTTACTTAAAAAAGCCAATGGCAATTGAAAGATATTTAGAAGAAACAAGTGCTAATACTGGAGAAATGTGAACATTTCCTTTCTATGTAACTGTGTGCAAATTATAATTACTCAATAAATAGTTTTGTCCTAGAAAATATCTTCCTGCACTAAATTTTTTCATGACATCTAATAAAATAGTGCAAATGTTCGTAAATTTTATACTTTTATAGTTCTTTAAGGAATTGCACATAACAATTTCTTAAAATACTTACGCTGGATATATCATAAATGTTGGATCGCTTTTCTTCACATAAGTCTCAATAGCATGCGCGGCAAGCGTTAGAAAGGTAAGTGTAGCTAAGCATATCTTTCCAAAATTCTTATATTTCCATAACAACAACACAACGACAGCCGATATTACGAACATATGCGTATCTACAGCCAAAAACCAGGATTGAAACATGCATAAGTTATGTGTGTTTAGATAGTTGTTGATGTACAACACGTTAGCCCACCAAGATTTTAAACATCTTTCCTTTTCCTTTGAGATTATCGAATTCCATAAAGGTCCATTGTCAAGACGGTACAGAAATGTACAATATAGACCTATAACCACGATATAAGACGGGGTTAACCTGAAATAAAGTTAAAGAGTGTTAGAAGAATTCAATTCTTTCCTCGCGTAAAAAATAGCCTATACCTAGTATATCGACCAATGTAGATTATTAACAGGTTGATCTTGCCTTTCCGTTTGTCAAGTTCTTGAAGGAGGATACGGCAGAGTAAAAATCCGCCCAAAAACAGGAAAGTATCGACGAGCAGTGGGTTGTTGAAAAATATAGCATTTTGGATTTCAGTTCTAGCCTGAAAATGTATTTCAAAAATTTATAAGTACTATCAGTATCTTAAGAAAATTCAGTGTCGTTTTACTTTAAGTCGTTGATATTTTAATTTTTAGTAGACTAGAAGTCATAAAGCGAACTTAACGCTGTGATTTAACTTGTTCATATGTAAAAAAGTGGGCAAAATGTTTTCGTTTAGGGCAAGATTCGCTGGAAGGTGCTGTACGGTCGGGTCGACCAATTAAAGTGATAACACCTCGACAAATTTCAATTATTGAAGATTTAGTACTAAAAGATCGCACTTTGAAAGTGAAGGAATTAGCAGTGATAACAAAATATCCGAAATAAGTATTCGCCAAATTATGCAAGATGGGTACCGCGGCTTCTTTCTGCTCTCCAACGTGAACATCAAGTCAAATGTGCGCGGGCGGTTTTAAATATGCGTGGAGACGACCCAAAACCGATTTTAGAGTCCATTGTCACAGGGGATGAAACAATGGTTCCTTTTTACGATCCTCTATAGAACAGGGAGTCCATGGAATGGCGGCGATCTGATGAACCTCGTCCCCAATCAACGAAAAAGGTGATTCCCACAATATTCTGGAATTGTGAAGGTGTTTTGCTAATTGACTTTAAAACTGAAATTAATGGACAGTATTCATGCAAAACGTCGTGGAAAATCGACAAAAGGTTACGATTATTGCACGACAATAATGCTTCCGTCCGTACTGCCGCCGGTTCACAAGCTGCCATCCGCGTGGCTTTCAAGAATTTGAACATCCACTGTATAGTCCGGATATGGCTGCTTGTGATTTTTATTTGTTTTCTAATTTAAAGACGTCGTTTTAAGGACAACACTAACTTGTAAGTAGCTGTTATAGAACATTTTGACGGAAAAACTTGAGATTAACATAGTTTTACAATGGTATCGAATTATTAATTAATCGCTATAATAAATGTATAGAAGTTAGGGGAGCTTACATTGAAAAATAAAATTTCTTATATTGTTCCAAGTTTCTTTTTTATAAATGGGGCCAAAAATTTACAGCGCGTACCTCGTGTTTACTAACGGAGGGATTCACCTCACAACTAGTTATTGACATGCTCTGAAACAAAACCACTAGCTATGCTGTCTACGACAAATTTTTGATTCGAATTTAGCAATTGCAACATTTTTATTTTAAAGTTTGTCGTATAACCTTTATCAGTACTTCGATTAACCCAAATACAATACCATTCATTTACTGATATAATAAAACAAGCTCGAAGTATTACTTGCCAAGAAATCATATAGGCAACTGAAAGGTAACCATAGCACATTATTCGATATTATACGTTATTACAACGTTGTCATCTTACAATTTGAATTCGCCGCTACTTTTTTCGCCGATCATACCGCTATCTACTGCATTCTTAACGTGAATGAACTATAGACTCAAGGAATTGAGACATTTCTCAATCTCGGTTTGTCGAATCTATTCTCTTAAACGTTAGTATTATGTAAACAAAAATTACTTATCCCAGTTATAACTTAAACCTTTCACCATAATAATTAATGAAAAGCATATGTTAGTTAACTACTTACATATTTCACTTAGATTTCTACTATAAATTCATACACGAGTCAAAATTAATAAGTGTAAATGTATTTGACCTCCGTTTTTTAGGTGTTCAAATGTTCGCATGTGTTAAAGACAATATGCAACTCAGTTTGGTAGACCGTAATAATATCTATGAACTTATGACGTCATGATGCATTTCGTAATATATACACTACTTCTCATAAATTCAAGACCACAAACGTGTTTTAATAAAAAAACAGCACATTTTTAATGATAAGACACATGAATATTCTTAGAAATTATAATACTAAAATGTGTTATACGACGGTTTGGAATAACTTTGGTATTCTTTTTATTGATTTGCTTAAAGTTTTTGCGTTAATTTTTATCCACTCAATGAAAGCATTTCTGTAAATGCTTTGGTGATCGTCAACTCTGCCTTGTTCGTTCTATTGTAAGAAGCTTTTGTCTGCATTCGAAAAGTATTTGGGATCGTTATTGCACTGAAAAATAAAGGGGTCTCGAGCAATGACAAACCATTTGAAGCCATACACTGCTCTAAAATTTCATTATGCTGTTGTTTTGTCAGTATTCCTTGAATCCTCAGCAAATCTCCTACTCTATTCACGGAAAAACAGGAAAGGAATTAATGCGTTTGAGTCAACAATTGAAGGAAAAACGGACGCTCAGGAAAGGCACTACAAAGTGATTGTACAAATTAACAATGTTCAGCCTCACACTACATAACCGGTTAAAACGTGCTTGGAAAGGCTGAAATGGGAAGTCTATCTCATCCGTCGTATTTTTCAGGCATTGCTACCTTGGACTATCACTTGTTTCGATCAATGGCTGACCAGAATTTACGTTCTTATGAGGAAGTCAAAAATTGAATTGGTAGGTGGAGCGCCCCAAAAGATCTGCATGAGAAATTGGGGGCTGTATGCGGAGGAAAATCAACATGATGACAGTCAGATGGCTATCAAGGTAGTTATAAATCCTATTACTAGGTCGAAAATAGTAAAATATTGTAAGGAATCTCCTAACAGACTGGCACAAGACAATAAGTTATCTTTGATTTGGGTATCAGGACATGAGAGCAGTAAGATAGCCGACGTACCAGTCAAAGAAGGTGCAGAAATCTTTATAAGACCAGAGCCTGCATTTGGTATCACAAGGAATTCCGCTAGAAGGGAGATTTGGTCCTTGATAGGCAAAGAACACGAAAAGAAATGGAGGGCGACAGAAGGTTAGCTCCATATTAAACGACTAATAGAAAATACAAAATTATCACTGGCTTGCATGTAATCTGCACATATTAGGAATTGAAAGCACTTAGGCTTCAGCACCTCGGAGAGAATGTACTGGGGCCTTCGAGAGAACATAAATTTCCTCTGGGCAAGATGGTAACCATTATAAGAGGGTTGCTAATTATGTATCTGGAATTGGCAACACTGGTTTTGCTAAGCGCCATTTGACATATACATCGTAAAGTTTGACATTATTTGACTGTACACGCACTCAGAACGTTTTGTCATACGGATGCAGTTTATATTATAAGTGAAATCAACTCGTAAGAATTTTCATGCGATGATTTACTACGACCTTCGGCGTGGTTTATCTCAACAACAGCGCATCGATCAAATCACTTAAGCTTTTAGCGATGTAGCACTATCTAAAACCACTGTACACCCCTTTCAGGGAAGATTTTTTCTTTAAATGTGCCAAATAAAATTCACCGTTTATTACTAAAAGCTTTGAATTCGGATTCGGGGAATCTCGATATCTTTGAACTGAAGAACAAACAACAATTTTTGTCATGTTTCTCGACGTTTAATGTCGTATTTTTACCAATATTATGGCAATAAATCCAACACAACTGTAAGCGATAAACATTAAAATACCTACAATTGAATTAAACTGTGACCTAAACACTATGCTATTAAAAAGATTATATAACATTAATTGGTGGTTCTAAACTAATGAGTATGAGTGATTGTGTATTTATGTATAAAATTACTTAAGTTATTAGATTAAAATTGCAAATTAGGTAAAACTAGTTTATGACTGATATTTACGAACACTTAAACAATTCTGAACATAACATTTTAATCAGAAAAAGTAATTATAGGTAAGCACAAAAGATTTACATTATGCAGTGCACATCAATCTTGTACTGCATGTTATTAATAGAATCTAAAAAATGTAATAAATCAATATTACATTAGAGGCGAGGATTGACACCTTACTGCTTACTAAGCACTTTATTACTTATCTTATCTGACAATATTGATTTTACTACCACAAAATTCGAGGAAAACTATACACCCAAGTGCGACAAAAGTATAAGCCATGTCATCAGTTTTAGTTTTGTCCTCAACGGGTACAGTATAAATAATGAAAATATTTCACGATAAAGTCTTTACATGGTGTATCAAATGTTAATGTATTTATACTTTTGCTTTCTACATATCAAGAAGCCATGTGGATAACAAGTGAGTAACACTGAAATGGGCTTAATTCGTTCTTGGTGCGACAAAAATTGGTCAGTAGCTAAGATTGCAACAAATTTGAGCGGAAACCGTCTTGTGATACACAGTTTCTTAAAGGCGAAAAGCACGCAAATCTAAAAGACCCAAAGCGATAACAGAACTTGAACGTCGCACAATTTTAAGGTTTGCATCAAACCCATCAATGACTGCTAGACAAATAGTACAAGCAGCAGGTGCAAACACCAATCTCCGAAATGTTCAACGTCTGCTGAAAGCAACAGCTCACTCAAAACGAAAACGACTACAAAGAAAATCTTCTCTAACGCGTCAGCATAAAGAATCCAGATTAACATTTACAGCCACGCGTTTACATTGGCGTAAACGCTAGCGAAGAGTCATTTTTTATGAGAAAGAGTTTAATTTAGATGGTCCTGATAGCTGTCAGTGTTATTGCCATGATCTAAGAAAGGAGGAAGTAGTTCGAGTCGTAGGCAAATGGGCGGTGATAGTGTAATGATATGGGCAAGTATAAGCTAACTGACATCAAGTCCTGTAATGGCAAAATGAATAGCGCTAATCATGTATTTTATCGTCGATGAAATATCATGAGATGCTGAACAGATTACATGCCGGGACTTTGTGTTCTAGCAAGATAACGCTGCTGTCCACCGTATTCAAATTGTAAAAGATTATTTTCGAAGAAAGAAAGTATCAGTTCTTGAGTGCCCGGCCCGTTCACCTGGCGTGAATATGATCGAAAATGCCCATAGTATATTAGCACATCGTGTATGCAGCGGCGGGAGACAATTCAATTCAATTCAGGAATTAGAAACCAGTATTTTAATGAAATGGGAGCGCAGAAACTTATGCAAAAGCTGTTTAACACTTTGCCAAAGAGAATGCTTGAAGTAGTAGAAACTATTAGAAAATATTTATAAATAACATAAGTAAATTATTAATTTACATGTTTATAAAGTTTATTTCGTCAATAACCCCAAATTACCCTTATATCGCATATTTTTACTAAATGTAGTGTCTTATACTTTTGTGGCAGAGATATTGAGACTGATGTTTTCGCGGTTACCGCATGTGAAATAATATTCCGGAGGGACCGTTTCGACTAGATTGACGTTTCGACGAAGGAAATGTGTGATGTCTCGCCGAAACGATCCCTTTCGGGACCAACAACAAACGTTCAGGAATCCATGAATATTATTACATATATATATATATATATATATATATATATATAGATATATACCCCCAACATTATGAGATTTCGAATAATTTTACATTATTAAACGTAATTGGATGAACAACCGCATGTTAGATTAATTTCAATATCACTTACCTTTTCATAAAATTTAGAATTCATAATAGGTCCGCTTATGGCGAATAGTAAGGTGTGCCCGGGTATAATTAATCCCATAAATAGAAATTTCAAACCAGATACACACCCTAGATCGTCCTCGGTCTTCCGCTTAACTTGAAGTACCTTACTAACGTTCCTAGCTACCGAAAAAGCGATGATAATTTTATGTAAGACGTTGCCGTTCTTCGACGGCGATTCCAAAGTATAAACTGCAGATTTTTCTTTATAATATAGGCTTACTAAATGGTAAATAGTAGCTAAGGTGACAGCGAGAAGATATATCGAAAGTATAGAACTGAAAAAAAAATATCCGTATGTATAGCTCGAATTTTTTCAATTGTCGTACTAAATTTTCAAATTTAAATCGAAACATTTTGTTTGAAAAAACTCAATCGAAAATTACCCATATGCAATTTCGCCAGAAGTTAGCTCCAACACTTCCTCAGAGTGGCAGTCTAATCCTGAAACGCTAACGTTCACCGTATTTCCCGGAAAGAGCGTGTTAAACAGTGAATTGAAAAAGACAGAAACTTCTTCTGGTGAACACGTAGATGGCACGCATATTGCCCAATGTAGAGTATTGCTGAAGGTAGTACGAAAAACCTGAAAAATACGCATTCATAAAATAAAGTCGCTTCAGAATATTCGAAAAACAAATCATTTTATTTTATAAATTCATGTTTTCCCTAAGTAGCAATGTAAGTATTCAAACTTATAATAATAATCGTTGTAACTCAACAAATTTACAAAAGAAGAATTCAATAAGACGACAGTATACCATGAGCGCATGTTCGACGTGTCGATGGCCGTAAATAATATTGTTTGTGCACTTCTTTAAAGCACAAGACCTTCTCGCAATTGTAGTATCTCAGTATTGATTAACTTCACATTTAAACGGCGGAGTTTTAAATTTCAAATGTTAATATAGAACTAGGCATGATTGCCAAATCTTTATTACAACGCGTTAAATTTAACCGTCAACATTGTATACATACCTAACTGTATCAGTTCTACGGGCAAACGTCATCACTTTGCACTTAGTAATATTTAGCGGAAAATGATTCCCCAAACACCAGAGATGAATAGATAGCAAGTTACCCTGCAAAATGTCATAATCTGCAGTGGAGTATATTCTATGAAAAATGTTAAGGTCATGCCCGTATAATAGACATTCAGAGATAAGCCCGTCAGAAAGGTCATTAATGAAAATAATAAATAGGGGTGGTCCAAGAACAGAACTCCGTGGCACATCCGAGAAAAACAGGTATAAGCTCGACTGAAAACCATAATATTCAACATAATTGGTATGCCCGCTCAGATAGGGTTACAATAATAGTACCAGATCGTAAGAAATATTCGATACATGTAGTTCACGTAATAGAGTTTGATGTTCAAGTCTTAGCGAAATCTGTATGAATCACATCTATATGAAGACGTAGATCTGAAGCCTCAGGCATATTGTGAGGAAACGCGCAAAAGTTGGACACCGTTGATCTGCCTTTAATAAAACCATGTTGTGCTGGCTACATAATATAGATATAATTAGTCGTAATTTGCCTTAATGTAGCTGAATATTGTTTTTATCTGTTGGGCAGTAAAGTATTATTATCAGTTCAAATGCAAAGAGTTTGGAAAGAGCAAGTCAATCAAAATGTTAATGATTATAGTTTGCTTTAAACCAGGAAACTTTTGTTTACAATTTTATAGTGTTAAAAAGCGTTCTTTAATAGCTTTAAATAATTTTGTACTAATAAGACTGTTTACATTACAGTACAATGTAATGTAAATGTAATGTTATATATATTATTGTAAGTTAGAGGAGGATGAAGTAAGATTTCATCACCGTAACAGGGTAATAGCTCTTGAAATTCACGAGAAGTGTCAGACCTATTAAGTTTTTACTCCGATCCCAACAGCCTCGGTACCCAGCGCGCTGAAAGCTTGCTTGCGCCCAAATAATGATGTAAAATGCCATGAATTGGCCACACACCTACTCCTAATCTTCCTTCATAATTTCTCCACTTTTAAAGCGATCGATCCACCGATGTACAGTACTTTTAGACTCTGCAGATTCACCAAATACTCCTTGCGGACCTTGAATAATTACTGAAGTTTTCATGCCTTCTTTCCACAAAAAGAAAATTATTGCTCTCTCAGATTTAGCCGCGGCTTCCATGGTCACACAAGCAGTGCCATGAAATGAGTATATATCGGTCGAACATCTGAATCAGACTGAACTAGAACTTGCACTAGATACCTGCATAAATACCGTCAACAGTGGTGACTAAGTGCCTATAGGGGTCACTTGGTGTCATGAAATATCGTAAATGTTATCCAGGTTTAATGTTGACTGTAATGAATGTAATGATGTCAGCAGGGAAGCTAGTGTATCCTGTGTAAAAAAAGAAGGGAAAATTCTGGAAGTGGCTTGAGCGTTCGGATGTTCTTCGGTACAAAAAGCAACAAATTAAAAAGGAAATCGTGCCGCCGACTGAAATCAGCAGCCACAAGTTTTAAGTGGACTACTAATCCCCTTATTTTCCATTTTTTTAATTCAATTTTTTAAAAGGTTCCTAAACTCTGTACTGGAAAGTTTAAGACAATTGTACATACGTAGTTCCTTTTTTTAGTTTTAACTTCAGTTTGGCTCAATTTTAGGGCAGATTTTTTAAAGAAAAGGTATTCCCACCAATTCACGATTTTGTTTGTTTTTATTTTTTAGGATTGTATTGGTAACCTTTTGCCGTTATGTTATTAAAAATTTATAAATTATGTTGACGTTTTACAAGTTTATAAATATAGATCCAAACATAGATCCGAAACAGTTTCCAACATAATAAATCTGTACATTTGAATCTTGTAGGATGATTAGTAACCATAAAACGTTTCTAATATCCTTTTAAAGAGAAACCAGGTGTGGCACATAGTCGCCTCGGCAAACGGGATGAGTTGTTGCCACAGAAAATAATTCCTCTCTCTCTTCTGTTGTAACTAAAATTTCTTTAATTTTTAAATTGATAGCAACGATATCTCTATATTCTATTGAAAATTCAGCCCAATTCAACTGATATCAAAGGAGATATGACATAAAAACTTCAAAATATGGCACATTATCACCCCGGTTGAAGGTATGTCAAGACTCATCTATCACCAATAGCAATGCCTATAAGTTCTGCGTAATTTAATTAGTGCACAATTTCCAAAATTTTGGAAACATCCCTCGTATTTCTTCATTACATTTAAATCTGAAAAATACTTGAAGGAAGGCATAACAAAATTCAGAATTTTGAAAGCAGACAAGCACTTGAATGAAATATGTTCAGCAAATAGCAGTGTGTTAGCGAACAAGACACGTTTTTTTTCGATTAATTGTCATATCTTGATTTAAGAACTTCGTTAAGTTTTTATAAATATAAATTTATACTTTATAATAAGTGTCTTTTGGAGTAAGTGACATTTCCATGTAATCCACGAATTTTGGAGCAATCTGTATATAGGTAAATATGATTTTCTTTTGTTAATATTCCTTGAATTACCGGGCACTTATTTAATCAATCAATGCAATACAAATATTGATTTTATAAAAGCGTAGTCACGATGAAGCTACTTATGTACATAAATACGTGCGTCAAGAAATTCAATTAGTAAGGTCTCTAAAATTATGTTTCATCGATGTTATTTTAAGTATGCAATAATTATTATTTTTATTTAGATTTTATGTACACTGTGCAAAAGAAAGAGGCACATGGATATATTTGTAATCGTAAATATTTCTTAATACATTTTTAATTGTAATGATATCTACGATTTATTTAAATTTTTGACGTGGTGGATAAGCTCAAACCAGGACGACTGAAAAAACTTACCAAAGCGGATGCACACTTGTTGAAAGTGACAGCTCTAAGAAACTGAAAAGAAGTAAACGTGAAAGTGGCACACGAGTTAGAAGAAGTTACAGGCGCGTCAGTACATGCTTTGACTGTAAGGCGGTCTCTAAAGAGGCTCAAATATGCTAAAGACTACCAAAATTGGACAGATGATGAGTGGAGATAAGTATTATACACGGACGAGTTTAAATTTCAATTACTTGGATCGAACAGGAGTTACTATGCTCGACGACGTGTTGGAAAAGCTCCTGCAGAACCATGTTTAAAAGCTATTGTCGAACATGGGGTTGGCAATATTCAGGTTCGGGGCTGCACTTCATCATAAGGAGTTGGTGGAGTTATTGAAATTGTAGGGAAGCTTACAGCGGACAAATATAGACCAACATGCTGTACCTCCTGGGCATCGTCTAACTCGTAATAATTTCCTCCTGCAGCAAGATAACGATCCTAAACGTACTTCTCGATTGGTCAAGAACTATTTAAGACAGCTAGAAGAGAACGCAGTAGTTTGCACTATGGTCTGGCCGCCATACGGCCCGAACTTAGATATCGAAACTTGAAGACTTTAAATGAGTTGTGGAACATATTGCAACAAGAGTGGTATCGTATTCCGGACAATTACATCAGAACACTGCATGAAAGTCCCCAGCCTCATATAAGACGCGCTATCAAAAATAAGGGTAGCCATACAAAACATTAAAAAACTAAAAGTTCTAAAGATATTCAGTATACTATTTACTGATATAAATATTGTGTTAGTTGTAAACATTTATCGGACAATATATATTATGGTAACACATTTTCTCTTAAATTTCCTTTCTATAAAATTTATGTAGGTGCCTCTTTCTTAGTGTATACTCAGTAGTGTATATAAAGAGATGTCTACCTACTTTACCTCATTGTAAATGTAAATTAATGGCAGCATAATTTACTGTATATAAAATATACAGTAAATTATAAAAGTACATCTGAAGTATATTTAATTATCATGTATTTGCATATTGTTTGCTCTTTTATTATAATTTTATTTGAACTCAATTTTTTGACAGGTTTCAAAAATGATTTAATAATAACTGTGCGAGAATGATTTATCAGAGAATGAGACTTGAAATAATAACGCATGCTTTCACAGTTCTCAAGAAATTTCGCGAATTAGAGGGCGCTAATTTGTTACTTCTTGATTGTTGTAATAAGTTCTTCATTCAACCGAAATTTATTTCCCACAAGAACCTTTAAATTTAGAGAATAAGTGGAGATGAGTGGACGCTAGATCTGGTGAATAAAATGGATGAATCTCACCCTGAAATCTCATTTGATCCACTTTCTTACGCATGCAACTTGTGCGGAACATTGCAGCGTAACGCTGAGATGGGTGCCAAGCCGCTCGGGAATCAAAGGGAACAAAATAGCTGACTTGGTGGCAAGAGATGCCAGTGGACGACCATTCTCAGGTCCTGAACCGACATGTGGGAATACATAGCAGTATTAAGACCTATGTTAAATCCGAGCTCGCCGCCAATCACCGATCCTACTGGAACGGTGTGGACGGTTTAAGACACTGCAAATCTGTCGGGATTTATCCAGATGAGGGAAGACTGCATAAGGCAGTCCTTATGAGCAGGACCAAACTGAGAGCACTCACAACGATTTTAACTGCGCACTGAACAAATACATGCATCGAATGAGACTAAACTCTCCTTCATGTGAAACTTGTGGTAGAACAGATGAAAGTCCTGTGCACCTTCTTGTCGACTGCTCGGCACTCTGCAGCGAAAGACAGGTTCACCTTCGGGATGCTCAGCTTGACGAACCCAAGTTAGGAAAATTACCACTCGAGCGGATTATGGACTTTGTTGCTCAGTTACAACCCGGTCGAATGAACTAAAATTACATGGATGCACAATAGGCGAGGTACTGGCCGAGTTGCTGTTCGGGGTTAAAAGTCCCGCCCATGGTTATACAAAAAAGGAAAATACAGGTACCGGTATACAACGATTTCTTTTATTTTTTTTGACCTTACCTCATTGATTTTTCCATTCTTGTTTCTGCTTAAAGCGAATATCTCGGCCATGCAGTATTTACCTCGGATATTTACGGATCTGTTATGGGAATCGTCGCTAACACCTATCGCGATGCATTCATCAAAGTTACCCATTTGGTAAGTCTCGCCATATCGCATTCCGACCGGAAATTTCGGTGACGAATCGAGCACTGTAACATCGAAGATTTAATTGGAATATGAATATTGATAAAATTATACGCTGTTTGCTAAATTAGTATAGCGTTATTTAGGACGAGGAGGACAGAATATGAAGGAACGTCGTCAACGTTTTTTTTTACTGTCATTTCTTTTTTGTTAGTGAGAGAGTTTCGTAAATATTTGTTCTTTATTTTGACGTAACTAATAGGTAGGTGACAGAGCTCTTACTACTTCTGCATTTTTTTTGTATCGTAATTTGTTTATTTTGATTTCTACATCTAGGAAAAGAAATGAGCGGTTGCGTAACTATTTTAAAGTGGCAATGTAAAAACGTATGATGTACAGTCGGTAGCGAATAAATTGCAAAATTAAGAGAATAAAATCTTGCCTCGCATTCATGGCTAGAAATTCATTATATTCTCTAAGGTATTAGTATCGCTATATATAGGGTTGGCCAAATCTTCAGTGCGCCAGATCTGGACTCGCCCACAAGCACGACTGACACGGAAATTGACCGAATTCGTTGAAGCAATCTGCCTCCATTTCCCTGCTATGTATGCACATATGGTACATCGTATTACACGTTCTACTGTATTTATACTTCATTATATGGAAGAAGATATTAACAGTTTATATGTATATATCTCATTAAAAATAGTAATATGTAGAGACCGGATTATACGCAAAGAAAAACTGGAATATATGGGCATGTATATGCATCGATTTTTAAGAAAATATGCATAAACCTGGAGCATATATGCAAAGAATTGCGACAATATACAACATTTTTACATAAAATAAATAACAGCAGAAATTTAAACATTAACTTTATTGCACAAAATTTTTTTACAACATATTTCAAAACCAATTTATAATTAAATGTTTTTCAAAATTGTGTAGAAGAAAGTTTTGTCTTCTATTAGAATACATATGTTTCGAAATAGAAAAGCTTCTTTCAACATCCATTTTTTAATTTTGCAATACATTCCGAACTAAAATTAAAGTCGAAATCGTTTACTGTTTCACCTTCCAAAATTTTCTTGACTTTCTTCAATTTCAAATACCCCGCATTTTTGTTTATCACTTTTTAAATTTATCGTATATAGAATTACCTATTGTACCCTTAACCTTCTTACGTAGCATATCAAATTCGTCTACTATTTCGACTGATTCCGAGAGCGACATCCCTTGCATTTCTACTTTACGAATGGAATTTGAAACAAAGCTATAATTTGACTTAATATACAAAAGGTTTTATAGCAATTCTGTTGATGTTACTATCTTTTTACAGTTTTCTAGAGCAATGCAGTCAGTAGTGATTTCAAGAATTACATTTTTTATTCCTTCAAAATTATTGGCGTAAAAAATTTCAGCGTCTAACCATGTACCCCATCTCGTAATAATCATTCAGGAAGCAACTTAACACCGGGAAGTCGCTCCTTATAAAATTGGATTCGTAAAGACGCTTTTAAGAATACTTCTTGACATTGCTAATTAAATCATTAATCAAAGGAAATTGATTCCTGTCTTCTGCTACACTATTGAACCCATGAGCGAAACAAATGGTATGAATAATGTTTCCATGAAAAAAATTTGAATTTTGCGCGGCTTTTATCATGTATGGTGCAGCGTCGAACAACATTAGTAAACTTTTTCACAAGGTATACTTCCAGGTAAAGGGAAATTTTATAAACCTTCTTGAACGAATTGGGAAATTGTCACATTATTTGTTTTTTGAAGTTCTTTACAATAAATTAAATATGATTTACCTACAATATCTTCATGAAGAATTCCTATTAACAAATGGGCAATATAGCGGCCACACTTATCCGTACTTTCATCTACCATGATATAAATAAAATTATTCCCTACCAATCGTTGAAGTTCTGTCATTGTTTGCTGGTAACAAGATGTGACATAATTTTTTCGTAAGGTACGTAAGTTCAGGTATACTATGTTTGCAATATTTTTGCAGAAATAATTTCAAATTAACATTGTTTAATCTTGCTAATGGTATGTTAGACGAAATTAATGCGTTACACAGATCCATATTATATCCTTCTTGTTCTGAGTTTCGTGACGTTGATGCTACACATTGATATATGGATTGCTGCACACATGTGATGGAGTTTTACCGTGCTGATCAGTCAGGTATTTTCTCTCACAAGACACCTTAAACAACAATTGTCATTTTATATCAAAAGTTAAAGAATTTAAAAGCAATTGTAAAGCTTTTAGTAAAATTAAACTTACCAGTTTACTGCAGGCTCGACAAAATATTTTGTCGCCAACCCTTACCAGCTCAGCACACGGCTTAATCCATAAAGAAATGTTGTTTGCTATGTTACACAATTAAATGCTGTTTTCCTCAAAGATATTAAATGAATGAATAATTTATTTGGGAATTAATAATGATAAAACGTATTTACTACATCCCTTCTGCTAAGCGAAATTAAACACGTACAGAAAAAAAGTATAAGAGAAACCAATGTAAAAGATTTATCGTTCTGAGAATTGTCCGTTGTCGATATACATTAGGAATTACTAGCAGTTTTTACTAATAGAAAGGATAAGAAGAAGCCTAAATATGAAATATATGCAATTTTTGTAAAAATATGCATAGAAATGCCTAAATATGCAACATATGCAATAACCAATTAGCACTAATTAACTTTAATTAGTGTAATGCATCTACATATAGACTATAATTAAGGACATGCAAAAAATGAAATATATGCACTTTGCATATAATTCGGTCTCTAGTAATATATATGTTAGAGAAATCTTCTAGCCAAACAACTTAAATTTATCGAGATCTTCTATGCAGTTCGACGTTTTTGTATTTTTCACAACAATACTCCTTTAATTTTAAATCTTAATATGTTCACTGGTGTACCATATTGGATATGTAAGTTTTTTAGTGGCTTTTAACGGAACATGTTACGTAATGTTGTAAAGAATGCTATAGATTGCGCATGTGATGTGGTTTTATAACTTGGGAGCAAGATAAATGCTACCACCAAAATGGTAGTGATCTTAAACAGTTATAGTGGGCAGTGTTGGACTTTCTTAAAGAAAATCTATTCTTCGAGAAAGTCTGTTTCCGTTGGTTTTTGTTGTTGGATTAATTTGTTGAACTTCAAATTACAGGTAGCAAAATACATCTTTTATGCCAACCTTGTAGTATCTTAGCAATCGTCCTCCTCCTTGATATCTTAACTTTCGTCAAATAGTCACGTCGCAATTACTGCAATCTAGATCTTTCCATTGTTGTCTATCAAGTGTACTGGATTTAAAGGCAACGCTTTTCGCCATAAACTTGTTTAAGAAGATATTATTAGCATGATTTTTTTTATGCTAATATTCAATGCATATGTTTCGACTACATTTCCATAATAATATTAACACTTTTTGAAATCTAGGAACGTGACTGCACGTAGTTTAACGTCAGAAACAGATGGATGTGAGGGAGTGCCAAAAGGAGTTAGAAAAGGTGTTACCAAATTTTTGTACGTGTACCGCATACTTCTTAATGACATACCTTATTATTAATTATTTGCGGGAAAGAATATTGCTGACTAATGTAATTTACGACTAATCGGAGATATTTAGAGCATTCTGAATGAGGTTTATGTCACGAATTCATCATCTATTAGCACACTACCTTACGATTGTCTAATAATAATTACATAAAGGTCGTGGAATACTTTTCGGTATTAGCCGAATACGATGTCACACGCGTTAAACAGACCAAATAAGGAACGTATCGTACTTTCATCGAATGTTAATGCTCATTACTTAATTACAGACGTTGACTTTAGTTTGCGATAAATCATTTTCATTTTCGTTGTAGTTTTCGCAACGAATTTTACAAGCTGCTTATATCGTCGTATAACAATGATGTCATAAAAAAGGTTTGCCTACCTAATTTTCTAATTGCAACCTGTTTACCTATTTTAATTCAGCTTCTTCGTAATGTTTAATGTCAAGAAATTTATACCATGCATTAAGCTATTAAGATGTTCTTTTTTAAATACTGCAAATATTATTAAACAAATACTTGCAGTAGCATGAGAATTACTTAAAGGACAAATATATTCTACTTTCATTCACTGCAAATTTAAGTAGCAAATACGTCACTATTTGCTTTAGAAATGGTGTTTACAAAAATGCTTCCAACTGTTTTCATATGATTTTGACACTGTAAAATGAGCAAATTGATACACAGATTTGTATAAGTCGACAAGGTCTGTTTTGACTACTAACTCACATTACAAGACATATGAAAAGTGTTCCACGTAGGTTATTTGATTTTGCACTTTAGATAAACTTACAACTGAGCAAAATCAAATTGAAGATGATATTTTCCGAAATTCAACGTTGTCATTTTACGTCGACACCATATTATATGTTTACATGATTACCTTCTTACATACCTTTATTTCTTCAAAGATACTATTTACAAAAATACATAAGAATAGTAAGTATTTTAACTTTAGATCATGTACGAGGGCGACCTGAAATATTTCCGGAATCGACAAGAGATGGCGCACGAATGTTGAAGTGGATTCATTAGTCAGCAAGGGCAATCTTTTTTATGGAAACTGTCAAAATTTCAGACGTCTACTGCCAATAGTTGTTGTTTGAGAGTGTGTTTTGTGTAGCAAGTCAGGCGGTTTCGCAACAATGGATAAAATCGAATTTCGTGCAGTGATAAACGTGATATACTTTTGGATGGCTGGGAAAACGGCCGCGGAAATTCGAAATATTTTGTTAGAGGTTCATGGCAGATGTACTCCATCATTACCGATCATCAGCTTCTGTGTAAGCAAGTTCAAACGCGACCGCACAAGCATAAATAATGAACCACGCAGTGAACACCCAAAAAGCGCTACCAACGATGAAATGGTCGACAAGATTCATGATGACGTGTAAGCCAATGGCTGCTTGAAGCTGAAAGAGATAGCGGAGACAACAGGCACCTCAAAAGAACCCATTGGGCATATCCTACACAAAATTTTGGATATGAAAAAGCGTTCGGCGCGATGGATACCGCGTTTGCGCATACCGGAGCAAAAACGAAATCGGGTAACCGTTTCGGAGGAGTGTCTGGCCAGGATCCAGCGCAATCCAAAGGATTTCTTCATGCGTTTCGTAACTGTGGATGAAACTTGGATCCACCACTACATACCGGAGACTAAGGAACAGTCGAAGCAGTGAACTTTTACGGGCGACTCCGAAGAAAGCAAAAACAGTTCAATCGGCCGGAAAGACCATGACGACCATTTTTTGGGCTTTCCAAGGTATGATCCTCATCGACTATCTGCAGAAGGGAAGGAGGATCACGGGGCAATACTAGAACGATTTATTGACCTGACTCGATGCAGTATTGAAGGAGAAACGGCATCGCTTACAGCGGAAGCAAGTGTTTTTCCACCACGACGATGCACCGGCGCCTTCATCCCGTATCGTCGTGTCCAAATTGAATGAGTTGCGCTATAAATTAGTCTCTCATCCTCCATATTTACTGGACCTACCCCCCAGCGACTTTTTCCTATTCCCAAACCTGGAAAACTGGAAGCAACTGGAGCACCGTTTGAAAAAGTGTATTAATCTTCGAGAAGACTGCACCGAAAAATAAAAATAAGAAACCATACCAGTACCTTATTTTTCTTGCCGATTCCGAAAATATTTCAGGCCGCCCTCGTATTGGGTATTTAAGGGCAACTTGAAATAAAGTTAAGGCATACACTCAGGGAGATTTCTATAGTTGCATATAATTTTATAGCTCCCCTACAATCATTTAGCGACGGTATCAGTTGGGAATTAAATAGAATGACATTTCTAAAAGTAAAGAAATGGCAGAGACACTATTTTGTCAATATCACAAATGTTAGATAAATGTAAATGTAGAAATACAAGCGAAGTTTCTATAATTCCACAGAAGTTGCGATGAGCCGAAATTTTGCTAGAGGCAGTGTAATGGTTTGGACCGCTTTTACCCATAACAATAAAATCCGTATATTTTTTATTCCTACGCGAATCATTTCTAATTCTTATATACAACTTCTGAAAATGGTTCTGATAACTTTGGTGAACAATTGCCGACGCAAGTCTGAATATTTCAGTAAGACAATGTAGTTATCCATTCCAGATAAACAAAGGAATGGTTTCATCAAAAGAAAGTCGATTTATTACAATGGCCTGCTCACTGGCTCGAGCTTACTACTTATATATTAAATAAATTTTATTCCATATCATGCATACAAATTGCTTACCTATTTGTATACATATGTGTGAGGATTAATTCAATTATACAAAACCTTTTTCAAGTATCAATATTCATACTTTTTGGTAAAATACTAAAAATATATATATACATAATAAATATGTCTCTGCTTAAGATATTCACTTTGTCAATCAAGGTTATAATTTGATGTCTAATGCCAAATTAATGTCAATATTTAATAATACAATGCGAATACATACCTCATTTTACATTGTTAGCAATGTCAAACTGTTGTAATATTTATTTTTCGATAAATAAGATTCAACAAAGTATTGAGCAATTAAATGGTTGTTTCTATATCCACTACTAAACCATAATAGTTCCTATCGAAATTATAAACAAGGAAGGTTGCAAAAGGAAGGATGCTTTTAACTATGTGCAATGCTATAAATAACGACAATAAACTTGTCGGTGTTTTCGATGTGAGTGTTATTTGAACGCTGGTATTCTTTTATTACCTTAATCGGTCCATATATATTCCTTGGGTATTGTCACCTTAATTGCACTGAATTTTAAATAGCTTGATATATTGTATAAGTATAATTCTAAGTATTTGCAGTAGAAGTCGATAAATTAATGACGATGTTAATATTGACAATTGTAAACGTACAATATTAGATGTTTTTATAAAATTACAAACATCTTCAACGTTAAATTTTATAAAAGAAATTTCAAAAATAGGTTAACTTTGATTTTATAAAACATTTTGATAAAAAAATCGTACCTTAAACTCTACCCTTGTGCGTTTGATATAAATCATCTTAATTAATTCAAATAACACCGCGAAACATGTAACGAACCTATTTAAAGATTTTTGCAAATACAATTTTACAGGCTCTTCAGGCGATTCAAAAAAAATATCGTATAAAGCAAAAATGTCTCTTTAATAATTCCTCTAGTTTGTTGATTAATTTGGTTGCGCACGCAAAACTGGTTCTTCACTTCTTTTTAATTGAACAAGATAAATTAATGGTCACTAATGTCAGAAAGTTGCTTACCAATGTACTAATAGAAACAGCCCCAGCAATAGTGAAGTACAAACTTTCCTAGAGACACCACACTATACCATAGAATATTCCTATGTGTAGAAGCCATTCTAGAACTGCTATTCACAGGCATAAACGCAACACACCTCCAGGTAGTTGAGAAATTCTACCAATAAGAATTTGGCATGAGTTCTCCTTTGTGTCTTATTCTAGGTAACATGTATGTGGAGGAATATGAAGAAATAGCAACAGATTCATATGAATTCAAATCGAAGATGTGGTTCAGATATGTTGACGATATGACTACATGAGGGAGATAAGGCGACGGCTTCCTTCACACTTAAACTGCTTAGAAGAGTTCCTCGAGTTCACTATGAAATTGAAAGTGGATAACAAAATCCCTTTACTGGATGCCCTGATATATAAAAAAACGAATGACACGTTAAAGACCACAGTATACAAGAAGCCAACCTACTCAGGATAATATCTACATTTCGACTCCAATCATCTGGATCACATCAAAATAGGTTAAAAAAATGGTCAATAAGGAGAAATAATTTCGTATCATAACCAATACATTGAAATTGAATTGTTACACTGAGAAAACCTTGTGAAAGGCGAAAGAAATGCCAGTACCTCAAAATGGAAGTACAGAAAGACCACTAAATGTACGTACCATATTAATCATATACGTAAAAAGGTCTTTCAGAAAAAAATCAGAAGAATAGGCAATAACTACAAAGTTAAAACGGTCATCAGAACCAACAGAAGATGGTTTGAAAAAGGAAGCAGATAAGTCGCGTTTGGAAGAAAGACCATAAGATTGCAAGGAGCAAAGCTACAATCCTAGGTGAAAAGCTATTACTACAACGAGAAAATTGTTAAAAATAGTGTCGTGAAATGGAAAAACAAGAGAATACAAGGAACAACTCAACAGCGAATATTTCATCTTGTACAGAATCTACATTATGCAGATTGCAATGTAATATAAGATGAATGTACTTTAACTGTGTATCTGTGAGCAAATTATTATTAGTATTTATTAGTATCGTTATATATAGGGTTGGCCAAATCTTCAGCGCGCCAGATCTGGACTCGCCCATAAGCACGACTGACACGAAAATTGACCGAATTCCTTGAAGCAATTTGCCTCCGTTTCCCTGCTATGTATGCACATATGGCACATCGTATTACACGTTCTGCTGTATTTATACTTCATTATATGGAAGAAGATGTTAACAGTTTATATGTATATATTTCATTAAAAATAGTAATATGTAGAGACCGGATTATATGCAAAGAAAAACTGGAATATATGCGCATATATATGCATCGATTTTTGAGAAAATATGCATAAACCTGGGGCATATATGCAAAAATATTGCGACAATATGCAAATTTTTTACATAAAATAAATAACAGCAGAAATTTAAACATTACTTTATTGCACAACATTTTTTACAACGTATTTCTAAACCAATTTATAATTAAATGTTTTTCAAAACTATGTAAAAGAAAGTTTTGTCTTCTATCAGAATACATATGTTTCGAAATAGAAAAGCTTCTTTCAACATCCACAGATGTAATTGATGTATTTTTTAATTTTGCAATACATTCCAAACTAAAATTAAAATCGAAATCGTTTACTGTTTCACCTTCCAAAATTGTCTTGACTTTCTTCAATTTCAAATACCCCGCATTTTTGTTTATCACTTTTTTGAATTTATCGTATATAGAATTACCTATTGTACCCTTAATAATATATATATATATATACACTTTGCATATAATCCGGTATCTGGTAATAAGTATTTCAACAATCTAAGACCAGATGTTGAGTTACAGGAAAAGAAATATCGATTTTGCTAATTAATTTATATCAAAATTATCGAAAAAAACTAGTTCAAAAACATTAAAATTATGTCGAAGAATGTAATAAATGTATGTTTCACGAAGATAGTTGCATAATTCTCCTTTTTTTGCCAAAAAGAAACCGTTTCAAGGAAAGTAACTCTCAATTCTCATATAATTAAAATAAGCTTATTTTAACAATTTGTATCAAGAAATAAGTAAGTTATTCGTACAAACGTATTGTTCGCCACTTACTTTGCATTGCCCACGATTCTCTTTTAAACACGCCGTTGATGAAATAGGTCGCGTCCGTATGGCACTGACCCGCTGGTAATTCATTAATAGCGTCTGCAAGAAGTGTTAATTCCGGCGGAAAAAAGGCGTCCACCTTGATGACGCTCCAATCTGTACGGTCTTGATCTGAAAGAAGAATAAAAGTAATTATTAAGTAAATATTGTCGAATTTCGATTTAATAAAATAGCTTACAATTTCAGTGCCCAAATGGTAAATATAAACAAATAGCAGAATTCGAGGTAATTTTTCATAGCAATACCTATAGTTCTTTAAATTAATTAAATAATAATAATAATGGGGATGATGTGTGACGGTCACACGAAACCGGTTGTTTAATTTAATAAAGCTATATGTGAGATTTGGTCCCTTTTTAATTCCCTTTTAATTTGTTTTATATATTTTTTTCAATAAAACAAGTTGATATTGTATTATTTGAAAATTATAGATTTTTTAAAAGTGGTCGCGTTATTTTAAGTAAGAAAAAGTCATTCGGTATTAAAAAATTACTTTTCTTTAATTTCTTCATTCTTCATAGCTGCAAGAAACAAACATGAACACAATCGAAATGTTATCCAAAACGCTACAACAAATACTACATAAATATATTGTTACGTTCTCCTGTTTTGAAAAACAGTGCCGCTGTAGCCTGCTCGTAAATTCCTAAATTTTTTGACCAATACTTACTTGTAGAGTATGCTCGCTTATTTGGTAGGTTGAGAGTTTTACAGTGAAACTCAGTGTAAACGGTTTCCACTCTAGCCTATATATAGTTACGATGTACGTATGATATATAATATGTACAATAATGGCGGTTATTTGAGCTCTCTTGTATATGTAATACACATTAGCATGTGTATATATTTGCTTTCCTTTAGTTTTTGCAATATAAGGTGCCGTCGCATTGTGTACATACGTTGACAATGCTATGTTTAATGCTTATAGTCTTCCGCAGAAGCTTTGTTAAAGGCATGTATTAATGCTTTTAGATGTATGCATGCACCATTACCTTTGTATAGAGGAGGCAACCCTATTTACTTGTTAGTTTGATAAGCGCACATCAGTGCTGTGCTTATTTATATATCCCTTTGCGGGAGCCAAATACTTTTTCCTTGCATTGAATTTGCCCAATGGACTTGACCCTGTTTCATTGGCTTGTGTTTGTGCTCGAACCGAACACTTTCGTTATTTGCACTTTTACATGGGAACCCAACCCTATCTCTTAGAGCCTGAACGCCTGGTCGAGGGCGACAGTAGCGACAATAGTCGATCTCAAAACAAAAGTCGCAACTACCCAGTCGTTCTCGCAATCGAAATAATATGCTATGTGCTTTCCAGTTCTTTGCTACTGCCCCCCGTGGAAGGGAAAAAGACAATAGCCAACAAATGTGCGAAGTGTGCACCGACAAGGAAAACAACAGAGATGAAGTCGACATTACACATAGAAATTTGGTCCGTGAAACTGAACTAAATGAGAAAAATGTCCCCTTACAATACATAACCGAACAAACATACAGATGACAGCAGACGCTGCAGCTACGACGACCGTCAACTAGAAGCGGAGAGATTGTACTTGTTAAGCATGCTGCTATATAAGCTCCGACGAATTTACAAGAATGATTCCCGCCACAATCTCAACAAAAGACTAAGTGTCTGTATAGACAGCAATGGACACCGTAGCCTCGACGAACGATAATAGAAAGCCGAGAAATCGTACTTGGTAAGTATGTTACTATATAAGCTCCGACGACGTTACTATAAAGGTTCTCATTATACAAGAACCGAACTTGAAAATATTGACTATTAAAAACTGTGGATATTTGTCCGACGACGTTACAATAAAGGTGGCCACTATACGAAAACCAACGAGATACGAAAGCGGCAGAGAGTGACCGATTGCTACTACCTCGTGCGTCACACGGGAATAGACAGCCCGTAGTTGAAAAAATTGGATATTAAAAACTCCCAATATTCGTCCGACGGAGTTACTGTAAATGGCTTTAGTATTAGGCACTTTTAGTACCAGTATTGCGAATGGCTGAATGCATACATATACAATGCGTAATGTTCATACATATTAAAATAATATTCCATATATTTTACAGAGAGAAAAATAAATAATACTAATGCTAACATATGCATAACATAAAATACATTTTCTCAGAAAATTAAAATTCTTCTAGAGAAATACAAAAACAATGTTAAGTCCATAACACATACAATAAGAAAAAGACTTAAAAGCAAAGAAGAAGTCAATGGATAACGGGATACGTAATAAATCAAACTCAAAAAAGAAACAAACTGCATAAAAAACACATGGAATACGCTAATAACATTATCTCATATTACGCCATAACAATATATCTAATAAGAAATGGAATAAAGAACACTACAAAAACCTATTTAGAAAACACAAAAACAAACCGGCAAAGATATGGAAATTGTTAAAAAAACAGAAACGACCGCAACAGGGAAAAGAGAAAGTACACTAAACTACGATGAACAACATGGAATAAATTTTAAATTGGATAGAATGAAGACAATACAGACGGAAGCATTAATTCAAGGACTAAAACCAAGTAAAGCACCAGGATTTCATAGGATTACTACAAAACTAGTCAAAGGAAACATTAACACCGATAATAGCGAAACTGATGAAATATTATCCCAAACAAAATATTGGAAAAAAGTATACAGATGGAGCTATTAGATTATTTATAAAGGAACAGAATAATATACCAAAATCAAAATGCCTTTCAAACACATCCAGGAACTGTCTCCACCACTATGGACCTGTTGCACTACATCAAGGAAAAAGGGATTAAAGAAATACAGTAATTGCTATTTTCATTGAAGAACTAACTCGAAGGCAGCGTTCATCGATATTTCGATTAGCCTCTTTTGACTGTAGCAAACAAAATGTAATTTAAATTTATCAATAACAAATAGACGTCTATAACAAATTTTATACGGTAGTAAACGTTTTCGGTGGCTAAAAAGGATTTGAAAACCACACTTAAAAGAGACACATAAACAGGTAACACTGAAATTTGCACAAGATCATATGAAATGGGATCATGAGTGGAACAAAGTCATATTTTTTGACGGGAAGAAATTTAACTTGGACGGACCTGACTGTTTCAAATATTATTAGCACGATTTGCGCAAGAACACTGAAGTTGCAATGAGCCGAAATTTTTGTAACGTTAGTGTAATGGTTTGGGCGGCTTTTACCTATAACAATAAAACCCAGTTTTATTTCTATGTCAATTAATTCTAATTCTTATATACAACTTCTTGAAATGGAATATTTCAGCAAGACAATGCAGTTATCCATAATTCCAAACAAACAAAGGAGCGGTTTCATCAAAAGAAAATCAATTTATTACAATGAGTTGCTTGTTTGCCCGATCGGAACCTGAAATCTTTGGGGAATATTAGCAAGCTATATGCCAATACTAAACAATACAATAGCGCCAAAGAACTTCAACAATGACCAAAGTGATAGACAGTATGAAGACGCGTATATTTAAAGTTATTTTGAAATTTTGAATAGAGGATCCTACTACTAAGTTTAAAAGGAATTATAAATTTTGATGTATTTATTTTATTTATTAATTTTATGTTAATGAACCTATAGAAATTTCGTTGTTTTGTGTTACTATTGTTATAAACATTCTCTGGATAACATGCAATAATTTTTTATGTTATTTTCTCTTAAAAGTTCACCATTAACTTCGATGAATAATTTGGCGATGATATTAAGAAAACGATATATTTTATTCAGAAGTTCATATGGGACTATAGAAATTCAATATTTAAAGAGTACTTTACAACAAGAATCTATTTTCAATTTCCCTTGACAAAACTAATAAAACTATTGATTCACGACGAAATTGAATGAACGCTTGACAATCGCAGGAACGATCACCGCAGATGTGATCGCGATCATCATCCTTGGTCAACTTTAAACAAATTTTTCCACTTATAAATATATAGTTGAATTAGGAGGATAATCATTTTCAAACACAACCAAGAATTCTTCAGGAATAATTTCTGTTAGTCCTGAATTAAAGACTTTTGTAATAGTTTTATTTTTAATTTTATTCAGTAATTAAGAAAATAAATTCACTAATGTTACCGCTGTTATTACTGTAAAACGCTATTTAATATTACCCATGTTAGTTGTAATAATGTAAACATACATTACTAACAACTAGTTTTTGCCAACATCGTATTTAGAAAAGGTGATTGTCCTATAAAAATCTCTTCCATTAAAGCTTTTACCGTTGTATCGAGTTCAAATAAAATATTGTATTAAATATGAAGATTCACTAAGCAAACAACTATTATTTTTTTTACTCACACACGTGCGTATGTAGTGCAAATTAACAATCTCGCTAAGTATGTGCTAAAAGCCTTTCGTTATATTTGCACTTTTAGCTTATTGATATATTTGTAATATTCATAGATCTCTAGATTACAACTATCTTAAATAAGCCAATTAATTAAAGACACTGAATAAACATTTGGGAAATATAGTATAAATTTGTAAAATGACTAACAATAATAATGACATCAAAAGTAAAATAAATACAATGAAAGTCGAACTGAAAAAAAAAATAACAAACACGAAGAAGTCGCTTAGTATGTGATGATTTAATACTTAAACAGAATGAAGTTCATTGTTACCTTAAATGACGTGATTTTATTCATGTTCTAAGTACTAGGTATAGGGTAGCTGATGATATCTAGACGATCTATATCTCTGTTCAAAAGATCATTTAACTAAAATGCTACTATAACTTACAGATGAAATCACGAAAGTTTGTAGTTACATCATTGTTTCATCGATAAAGTGAAGACAAGAGTTATACATAAAGGTCAGAAGCATACGTGTACACAACCGAGATAGAAGTATATAGTATAAGTCGCAGCTACTTACGCATACGTCGTAACTAACTATGACGTAACTACAAAGTTTCATGGTTTTCAGTACAAGGAAACTAATCTAAAAAGGTTTAGTTTGGTTGCTAAAACTTCTCTCCTTCCTTTGCAGTGACACGTGATACCTTTCATTTCCTCTAAGATTTTTTAGGGTACAAATTGCAAAAATTCGAAAAATAGAGAAGGAATAAAACAGTAGATAGCCTTTAAAGACTTTATTGTTTTTCAAAGTATTCTCCACGAAGATTAATGCACTTTTGTATCCGCTCGAACCAATCCTGGAAGCAAGTTATTCCACTCACTTACAGTGAAAATTGCGCCTTTGAAAGCATCGACTGTTGCATCTAGCGACGGGAACCTTTAACCACGCAGTCCCTTCTGAATTTTAGAAAAGGTAAAGAAATTATTATGACTTAATACGGAGGATGGTCGAACAATTCGACGTTTTGTTGAGTTAAAAATTAAGTTGTCTTACGTGCTGTGTGCGAACTTGCATTGTCTTGGTGGAGGACGATTCGTCGTTCGGGATTAATTTTTCGAAGCTCGCCGATTACTCGCGGGAAACAAATGATCAACAATCGGCAGTAATAGTTAGTCTCGGCAAAGAGAGGCAAGTTTCAGCGCTGTGTGAAGAATAACGTGGAGGGGCGAAGTGCGCGGCACGTCTTGGAGAGTAAGTATTCAGATTATACATTACCAAGTTGGACATCGTTAAGAAACTTTACGCCGTCTGTTAGTGATTGTTAGTGTTGAAAGAAGAATTAAAGCAGAATTGAAAGATAAAAAATTGTGGTTATGTATGGACGAAACAATCGATCGGCAAAAATATTCTGTGCTGAATGTGATGGTACGTACAATGGGAGAGTTTGAACTGTGATCTCCTATCTTACTTTGAAAAGAGTTGCAAAATGTACTAGCCATGAAATTTTAAAAGCGGTGTTGAGGGCATTGAACAAATTTCAAGTTTCAACAACACAATCTTTAATGTTTGTGAGTGACGGTGCCGCTAACATGCTTTCCTTAGGCCAATCTCTTAAAGAACAGAGTGGCAATCTGTTACATGTAACATGTAAAATCCACGCGTTAAACCTTGTGGCGCAATTAATCCGTAAATGTTATCCAAGAGTAAATGCTTTAATAGCTCATACGAAGGCAGTATTTCTGAAGTCCCCAAAACTTGCAAAGGGATTTTACGAACTGTGTCCCAAAGTGCATGATCCATCACAGCCGATTACTATGCGTTGGGTAACATGGTTAAAGGCTGCGTCTTACTACTCCGAACATTTTGAACATGATGTAAAGAAGGTAGAACTGCAATTCGATCCAAGACACACCAAAGCTATCAAGAAAAGCCAGAAAATATTTTAGGATGGTTGGGTGAAAAGTGATTTAGAAAGTATTCGCAAGAACTACTATGCACTAGCTGAGGGAATTGACCCGCTTTCGAAGCAAATGTCACAACTATCTTTTGGGAGGCACTTCGAGAACGGATGACTTTTGTTGTATTTTTTTCACCTTGGAACACTCAAATACACAGCTGGTGTTTATTTTCTGGCTCACCAAATCGGAAAGCAGCGTTTTTTAACAGTCGAGGAATTCTGCAAATCTGTCAAGTTTTAATCCAACTGACAATGATCACCTTGCAATCCTCCTTTGTTAGGTATCTAAGAGTGGAAGCCAATTGTTTACTTCCTCTTCTATTACAAATCTATTTCTTCGGTTTCAGTAAACACGTATGAACACCATAACATTAAAAAATTGAGGAAATATAAACGATGATTTATATGCCATAAATTGTTTGTTGGAAGTTATCTATGACATAAGAAACCGTCGAAATCATTATAACAACGCCAGGTTATACTCTAAATTTAAAACTACCAATTTTTGAGCTAGTAAAATATTAAATTAATGACTCATTGCTCGCATATCCTAAATATTAAAAATAAAATACACTTGTCGCTTTATGCGGATCTGTGAAGACCCCGAACAGCGTCTTTCAAGCTATCAGTTGCGATAAACGCGAAATAACAATATCGTTTACCAATTTGATGCGATTTTTTCACATCCAAATTTTCCAACAGCTCTAAGCTCGTTTTTCATCCTTTCTCAGCCGATTTCTAATAATGGATGTTACAGAAACCTAAATAATATTTTATTGTTACTTCCTTAGAGCATATAAACTCTTTTATGGAACTGAAGATCGGAGTCTTTAAAATTTAGTTTAAGTAGAATATGCTTTGAATGTTGAATTGCATGATTACCATCACATAATCTTAAAGCGTATAGCTTCCAAAATTAACTTTCATCCGGACAACGACCTTACTACTTTTTATACATTCTGATGTGCAGCATTTTCAAGGCAGTGTTATAGGCTTTTGTATCGTCAATGCCATTCTATTAAGTGAATAAATCACCTATTGATTTAATGACTAACGACTTTGTAGTTTGTTTGAATATAATACACTATTTTCTTTGCTTAGAAAAAGAAAGCAATATTCCGTAATTTGGTGCAAAGATACACAGTACTTACGAAGCGAATCGCATCATTTCTAAAAAAATCTATAGCAGACTCGTTCTCTGGCATTAGGTAATTTATGACTTAATTTTCATACTTAAATGGCAGTTGGTTTCAAATATTGCCCTAGTTGTTTTGTAAGCTAATAGATGAAATCTTTATCGTGAATGCTTTGTCACAATAAATTCAGTTAGCGTCGAACTCTAACCTGCGAAACACGTTAACCGAGGTTGTGTTCCTTTGTTATCGCTCGAAGGTATCAAAACTGTAATATGCAGTGGCTGCTATATACATGGTAAAGTCAAAATCGTTCGTTGCTAAATGGGTTCAGCAATATAAGAGGATGAAAAATGTCGATGACTTGCCAGAACGTGGCTCGCTAGACAAAGTGATACCGAATATGGAAAAAAAATGTGAATTTGTTTAAATGGAACTCGACTTTAACATTGCGATAAGGACCAGCAAAATTAAAATAGAAGGATAGAGAAGTATCACATACTACTATTCTAAGCCATCTCAACTATGCAAGCACAATGAAGAAACTACTGTTAGGCGAAAAACATGTGACGAAAAGACTTGCTTGGGCAAAGGAGAATTTGGACCGAGATTGGAGCAACGTGATCTTTACGGACGAAGCTTCTGTTTTCTCCTGGCCAGCCTTGACAAATATTAATACGACGGACTATTAAACACCCTGCAAAAGTTCATCTTTGGGGTTGCTTTTCGAAACAGGATTTTGGAGCATTACATCTGTTTAGATCCAATTTAAATGCTCCAAAAATGCTTAAAATTGACGAAAAGTATTTGTTGACGACTGCTGAACGATGCTTTACAAAAAAAAACGAGAACTGGATCTTACAGGAGGACAACGACCCAAAACACCGGAGCAAGCTTTGTACCGAGTGGAAAGAGCAGTATGGCATCATCACACTTGATTGGCCATCGCAGTCGCCAGATGCAAATCCCATTGAACATGTGTGGAAAAATCTCAAGCACAAGCTTTGAGGAAGGAGTGTGCAGTTTGAAGCAGTTGACACGACAAATTCGACTCATTTGGACGTCTTTACTGAAGGAATACGTAGTTAACTTAGTAGAAAGTATGTCTCGGAGATGCCAGGCAATTATCAAAGCAGGTGGTGTCTGCACTCATTATTAATGGTATAGCATTTTTCTTCTCACGGAATACAACAAGTACATGTATTTAGAAATCATTAAACATAAACTGTTCTACACATTAACCCGTACACTTTCTTACTTTACAGGCTGTATCAAAACTAGATTGTTGAAAAGTCGAATAAAGTAATTTTCTCTAATGAATGAATGAATTTTTATTTTGTGTCTGCTAGAGGGTACCCAGTGGGTTTGGCGTTGTAGAAAAGAAGAACTTTTGAACTTTGGATAGTTGATTTTAAAAACACCGCAAAGTTTCCAGTAAGTAACTTTTGAGATTCTTCTCCAATAAACGGACGAATAATCTTGTGATTGTGGAAAATCTATAAAACCTCCGGACTATATAGAAATGTTAAATTATTTAACGCCGACAATAGACAATCAGTTTGGAACCATGGGCAATGGCATCTTCCAGTTTTGATTCTATATTGTGTAATCGAGCTAAAATTATAAGTACATTTCTTATTCTACAATTACTAATAAGTATGCACCCAATTGAAGCATTTCATGTTGCAACTTGTAGGTAAAGATTTGCCCTGGCCTAGAAGTAGCCTCCATTTAAACCTCATCCAGAACTACTGGTACATTGTTTCGAAAACAGTTGCCAGAAACAAACCAAATAACAGCTAGTAAAGGGGCTACACAAAGGATGGGGTGAAGACATTTCAGTAGAATATTTACAAAATTCGGTAATGTTCATGTCAAATAGAATTAGAACTGTTATTAAAAACAATGAAGGCCTAACGGAATATTAAATACGGTTATCCATATTTCAAACATTGTATCTTTTCATGTCCGAGGGCTGTCTTTTTTTTTCAACCTGGATACTTCATGAAAACAAGACACATGTAAACAACAAAATACTTTATTACCAAAGGTTATGTACAAACACGGTTAGTTTTCTATACAATCCAAGTGAATCATCTTATATCATTTGTCATATCTATGCACAAGCCCTCCAATCTTATCTGCATAGAATGTTGTCGCCGATGAGTTGAGATGGTCGGTTTGTTTGCCGAGTTTGTTGTGACTGTTGTTCTGTTTCGGGAGGGGAGGGGGCAGTATTGAATCTAGGCCTCATCTGTAGTCGCAATTCATTTCAAGAAATTTCACGTTCAACCTCAAAACATCTTTGGAACCCATCGTGTGTACAGTTTCTTGTTACAATTGCGTACACAGTTGATCTTGAAACTTCAGGAGGTTCCACACTCAACTCACTGATGGTAAACCCCCGTTTTCTTCGAACCATTTTGGCAACACATTGAACAATGTCTTCTGATGCGACAGACTTGAGCCTTTGTCCCCCCTTACCGTAAACTTCGACTCGGCCTTCTTTAAATTTCCTACACCATTCGCCATAAAATTTTCGCCGTTTACTCGACTCATTATTCGATGAATTTCAGCTGCACTATTCCCTTCTGCGTGAAGGAATCGAATTACACTACGCAGAAGATGTGCAGTTACCTTTTGAGCATCCCCGTCTCCGACCACTCACGTAACTGTTTATAGGCACGAACGGAGGTTGAAAAAAACAGCCCTCGTATATTGAGTATTCGTATTTATATCAAATTACCTTGGCAGAATAGTGCTCATCTATAGATTTTTTTTAACTTTATGGAAAATGTTTAATTGGAATTTTAACTAAAATTTGAGACGAATGTGGTTCATTCTGACAATACTTATTTAAAGGATAAAAACAAAATGTCATTACTGAATGTCAATTTCGCATATAGTTAGATAGCTTAAAGTCAAATCCAACAAATAACAAACTTCGTACTTTCCCACCACAACGAAAAATAAATTCAATGATTTTTATATTAGGATAAATCGAAGCCTGGTAAATAGTTGGAAAGATAGCTTAGTCATCACTCGCTAATTATATTTGCGATTTATGTAACGTAGTAACGAAGCAAATAGTATATTTTAGTATAACTATGACAGAAATTGGCTTATTGATTAAAAAAATATTTACCTTTAATAATAATAATGCACGAATATTGGAGACTTCACTGGGTCTGCTGCATTTGTTTGTTCGTTATGTTTGCGTTTGGATTGAGTTTTTTTCTAGTTAATCCACTCTAATAACGCAAAAATGCTATAAAATAATCAATTAACTACATTCATATCTCCATTAAAAACTAATGATTTTATTGCTACATACGAAAGCTGTTGGGAATATTCCCAAAAACAATATAAACAACTTTATTGTTTTTGAAAGTATTCGCCTTTGACACCAATACAATGTTGCATATGTTCAGAACATGTGAATACGAGCTACTTGTGTTAAGAATTCTAATGAGTCAGAATTTCATTAAAAACTTTTTAATTCAATCTATTTTTTGCATTGATACTATAAGCATTAATTTCTATATGTAATGGACATAAAATGGATAAGAGTACCGCCTCATAAATAAGTAATTAAAGAAAAATAAATCAATATTCAATGCTAGCTATAAAGTAGTATCTTACACCACCTAGCTTTTGCAGTAAAGCAATTATAAGAGATACATAAACCTTCGCGACGACTCAGAGAAAAAAGAGAGTAGACTAATATAATGCCACCCAGCGTGTCTCTAAAGTCATAAAGGGTGCACATAATAAGCAACAATTTTATAGATGGAGACAATAGATTGGAAGTATCGGTAAGTCAAACCTGAAAAATGCGAGGTGAATCATATAGACGATGTTTACATCCAAAAAGAAATATATCAACTTCAGCCTTGCCGGATGCATTTTATAAGGGACATTTCAATTTCTTCTTCTTCTTACTTTCTACACGTGGTAGGTGGGATACTGCCTGTTTTCTTGCTATGCCTCTTCGGATGTAGATGTCCAGCATTATTTCCAGCGTTTTGATGGCCTGCTCTAATTTCTTTTTCCGACAAGGTTATTTATTTTGGCACTTTTTATCAGTTTATCATCGTCGCTCGTTCTGCTTAGGTGTTTGTCCCAGCATTTCCTTCGTTTTCTTATTTATTTTCTCATGTCTTGTATTTTGCTTTGATATCATAGGTCTTCGCTTCTGATTCTGTCAAGTTCATGAATGTTTCTTATTATTTCCATTTCAACTGTTCGCATCATTTGCTGTATCTTGGAGGTGTCTGGTCTTGTTTCAGCAGCGTATATCATTACGGGCCTTATTGCTGGCATTTTAAGATATTTCTGCCTCCATACTATGTCTCTTAGGCAGCCTGAGATTCGGAATGCTTTCATTATTTGTCCCCGGCCTTCACTATCTAGATATCCAGAGCTTATTATATCAGCTACCAAGCATTTAAACTGATTCGCTTGTTCGATCATCTTTTGGTTAACTTCCAGTTTGCATCTTACCGGTTCTTTGGATGTTACTAGACATTTGGCTTTATCAGTGTTAATAATCATATTCAGTTGTTTTGCTGATTGATTGAGGGAGCGAAGTGATCTTTGCAAGTTGTCTCCAGAGTCAGCGATTAGTACCGCGTCGTCTGCGTAGCAAACAGGCAGCATTGAAGTAAGTATTGCCCATTTTATAGCTTCTTGCCTTATTCCGATGCATATTTGTATTTCCATGCTTAATTCATTTCTCACGTTTATTATCGTTCTGCAGTGGCTGTCAATGTCGTGGATTAGTTTTATAAGTTTTGGGCTTTTTTTTTTCTTCCTCTCGATCGAAGGCTTTTGTCATGTCGGTTTATTAAACTCCAGCGATTTTTCTATTATTTGCTTGACAATGAAGATTGCGTTAATAATAGACCTATTTTTTCGGAAACCTTGTTGTTCTTCGCGGATATGTAGTTTTACATATTTCTTCTAGGATTGCTTTTATAAATGCTTTGAAGGTGCTATTCAGAAGCGTTATTCTGCGATAATCGTTTTTTTGGCCCTTTTTGAAAATTGAAGTCGTTATACTGCTTTTTCATACCTTTACTCGGTTATGATGTTTCCGAAGAGTTTTAATACTTCTTTTTGTAGGTTTTCTCCTTCATATTTCAGCATTTGGGCTTTTCCGATTCTTAAGTTGTTTGAAGATGTCTTTTAATGTTTTCTGCGTTAGTTCTATGTTTGTTTCTTGCTATTCATCTTCCTCAATCAGCGGCTGTTTACTTTCCTTATTGTCTTCGTATCGGTTTCTGAAATATGTCTTCCACTCCTGTGCATTAATTTTGTTTGCGTCCATGGTGTCCTTAATTTCCATTTTATTTCTTCTGACTATTTTCCATATTTTTCTCTGGTTTCCGTACATGTCACTCCCCATTTGTTTTGTGAATTGTTCCCAACATCCTTCCTTTATTTCTCTTATCCTTGTGCTTACTCAGTTTCATTCTTTTTTGTATAGTGTCCAATCGTCTTGGTTCTTGCTTCGAAGGTATTCGATGTATGCTTTTTTCTTCTGTTCGTATAACTCTGGGGTGAACCGGTGAGCTTTATTTGTTTTATGGAAATTCACTCGCCTCTTTCGTAGCTCTTCATTAGCTACTGTTTGATCTTAGGATTTTCCATTGTACATTCACACTGTCTTCCATGTTCATTTGGTTCTGTCTCATTTTTTCAGTCAATCTGCTTTCATATAGCTATTTTACACATTCGTCTTCCAGAGATTCGATGTTTATGTATATATTGTGATTTTGGTTTTGGCGTGCAAGGGATGTTTATTCTCATTTTGCAGAATACGAATTTATGGTAGCTACCTACATTGCAATTTATTACTAATATTCATAATTCCGAATAACTCTAGTAAAATCCGCAAGATAGAAAATAAACTCGAATTTGATTCCCAAGATTTAAAGCTGTTTATTACGAGCAGATGTAATCAATTGCAAACAAATTAAGGGATGTATCAAAGGAAATACCACCCAAAATCTTTCTAACAGAATTAACACCAGGAACAAGAACAAAACAATCAAGCCAGTTTCTTCTGAACAATCTTCGGAATAAGGTATGCGAGTCTTCTTGCCCTCTAATTTAAAAGTTTGGTAAAGTGACGGTGTGTACAAGAAGCCATCCGAAAGTCAACCCCTCGTTTTCTTTTTTAAAGCCAATTTGTTTAAATTAGACAAAAGTCTTCCAGCGAAAACCTTCACCGAAAAAGACCTTTTTTTTTGTTTCTTCTTGGTTATTTCGAGTACCACTAACGACCGGGGTGATACAGAATTGCAAAAATGGTCATCACTGTACATTAGCAATTTTACTCGTAAAAACCAGTTTACTAGACATTTATAAACAAGTGACGTCTTTAAAGTCAGTATAGAAGAAGTGCTGTTCAACTCTGATGTTTGATAATTTACACGTCTCGAACAACAAACACTAACTTTTTGCACTTGTAAATAACTAGGTGTACTATTTTAGTACCTTCTTTGCAAACGCATATTGTACTGCCCTTGAATGTTTAATCAATGTTGACATACTTGTTAGTTTCACTATACATATAATTAGAGGATACAAATTGTGATATATACAATAGGCGTGTAACTATAAATAATAATAACCAGCGGAATATTTTGTCTTATAATTATTGTTACTTACTCACGAGAGACACATTAACAGTCTTAATTAGTTAGAATATACATAAGCCTCCGCATTCTTTTCGGAAAATGACGTCGCAGTGTAAAAATCTTCGGAAATTAATTACGTTGGAAATTGCAAGAAAATTGTAATTTTATCATTAAATTATTCATTTTTGATTCGATGCTTAACTGTCGCAAAATTTTAACCGATACAAGTAACTGCTTAATTATTTTAAATCAGGGATATAACAACACCCAGTATTATATCTACGCAGAACTCTGAATTTCTTTTTTGTAAATATTTTCTGTAAAAAAAATGTTTCCAATGTTACTTTCTTTTTCATTTGCGCTTTCTATTCAAATAACCGCTCGCAATACTTATGTAATAAAATAAGCATTTAATTCCGCGAATTTAAAAGATAATACGACGACCATGCCTAGAAACATGTCATCCATATTTCATAATATTGCAAGTCCGACACGAATATCTTCATTTACATTGCTACTGTTGACTTAGTTGCGGTATTAGATCTGCCGAAAAACGCTAAAACGTAAACAAAACTTATGTCCTTATGTACACAATAAAATGGAAATTTCTATGAAAGTATGAAACCAGGATGCAAATATAAAATAACTATTTGCTAAATTGCGGCAAGTTTTGTGTGAATCAAATTACAATAAGCGATACTGGCAAATATAGAAAACAACATGTTGATTCACAGATATATTATGATTTTTTACAGTACAGTACTGCTCATAAGTTTAAAAACAACTTTAAATATCTGTATTAAGATTTAATTAAAAAGAAAACGGCACATTTTTAATGAGAAAAAATAAAATGTATATTTGATCAAAATAATAATGTTAAAAAGGGAAAATGTTAGATATAAAATACGTAAGTCATTATTAGAGTTACTCATTTTTGTTTGCTCCACATCGACGTTCTAAATAAACAGAGACCGGCAAATATCTCAAATCATTGTATCTGGTATATGAATAAATGTTTGCTAACGCTGCGAAAGGGTTCTTATGGCAATTCTCGAACTTAAAATATAATGATAAACCAGTGATGTAAAATTAGAAAAATATTAAGCATACACTCTGTTCTAAAAGATTAAATTCATTATGTAACGCAGAAATATTACGGCAACCACAACAAAGTCTCTTTTATTATCATTCCAAGAATTTTTCGGAAGTAGCAATAATCTTTTAGAACGTGTCGTTTGGGGATTATTAACGAATTTAGAATATATACCACAGCATCACTCTTGTTTATTTACCACAGGCGTAAAGATATAAATTTGCTTCATTTTACTGTTAAACATGTGTTGGAGTGCATCTGTCATTTTTGCACGAAAGTTTAAAAAAAAATTACTTTAACACGCATTATTACGCTGTTTGAAGAAGGATATTCGGGGCGACTAATTGCTGAAAGAATAAATATGAGAAGTTCAACAGTAAATGACATCATAAATCGATATCGGACAAGTGAAACTATAGAAAATCGTGAAAATTATCAGCACCACAACTAGCAGCCAAGGTCAATCGCGGCCGTGAAGTACAAGTTTCGGTGAGTACAGTAAAACGCTGATTTCAACAACCCGACCTTCATGGACGCATTGCCATTCGAAAACCCTTTTTACGGTGGGGCAATAGAGCAAAACGGCTACAGCGGGCCCGTTCTCATCTAGATTGGTCGTTAAATAATTGGAAACATGTGCTTTGGAGTGAGGAGTGAAAGTTTGAGGTTTTTGGGCAAAATCGAGGAGTTCTGAGAAAAAGATCTCAAGGACGGGGCTACCGATTGGCATATCCCCATTCCCCACTCAACGATTGTATTCGCGTAATGAACAAAAATTGAAAAAGACTTTTACGACACCCAGTATTTTAATGTAAGAAATTTGAATTGTTAAAATATATTTAAAAAAATAGCTAACAGACGGTTATCAACAAGAGATACTGTTTAATTTCCACGGAACACCTCGTAAGTTGTGTCTTTAAGGGGTAGAATTATATCGCCCTCTGTAACAAGAGTGATGGGAAAGAACTACGTTGATAATGCAATATAAGCGTCCTTACGGCGAGTTAATTCTAGGAACATGTACTCTCTTGTGTAGACTGTATCATTAGAAAAGTAATCTGTAATATACGACAGTTAACTCACAAAAACTTGTTTTTTTTTCCAAGATCAATTATCAAAATTATCGAAGATAATTTGTTTTCTCTGTAATTTCAGAAATATTATTACATTATTACAAAAATAAAATAATTAGAAAATAAGATGCTCAAATGTAGCCTAGAACATTAAGAAATGTTTCGAAACATTATACTATATTTTCAAAGAGATATAGACCCCATTGAAAATCAATGCTTGGCTATTAGTGTAATAGAATTTTATAGCGGTCACTATATATCGAACTGATACGAAAGGTATCGGTGTACCCAGCACCTTACAAACTGGCACTTGTACATTATCGTTCATAAGTCTGATCGCACCAAATGTGTTACACTTGGAAGTATTTTAAAAATATTTAGGGAAACTCATACTAATCTTCTTAGAATGGCATTTATAATCTAATGTTGATAATATGTACGAGGGCGGACATTTAGTTAACTGACATTTGTGATGTGGCTAATTCTTGAATTGTGTGCCGCGATTGATCATAAAAATGGATCCTGTAGAACAAAGACCCTTTCTTGAGGTATTTTATTATACCTCAAGAAAAAGGGCGTGACGCCAACTCAAATTCATAAAGGCATTACGGCAATTACTGATGAGTCTGACATTTCTTATGATATAGTCAAACACTAGTGTCGAGATTTTAAATACGAAGAACATCCTGTGAAAACCAACATACCGGCGGTGCTTCCAAAACGGTAAAACCAGACAAAAACATTAAAAAGGTGCACGATATCATACTGCAAAACCGACGAGTACGCATGAGGGACATACTGGCTTATCGCATCATGCGGTGCACAACCTACTGACTAGAGAATTAGGTATGAAAAACAGAGTGCAACAGAGTATGGTGTTGATATGTAAGCGTTTTTTGGAAAGGCACTAAGCAAACAAAGAGAACTTTCTTAGTCGGTGTGTGACTAGTGATGAATCATGGGTGCATCACTATGATTCCGAGATCAAAGTGCAAAGTAGAGACTGGAAATATCACGGTTCTCCTTCTCCGCGCAAATTTAAGATCGTGCCGTCTGCTAGAAAGGTTTTGCTATCTGTGTTCTGAGATGCTGAAAGAATTATCCTGACTGACTATTTGCAAAAGGGATAAAGCATTACAAGGGTTTACTACGCACAATTGATTTCTAAATTGCGAGACGCTTTTAAAGAGAAACACCGAGGAAAGTTAAGGCACGATGTGCTGTTCCATCAGGATAATGCTCCATACATCTATGCAGCCATACATCTGGTATTGCTATGGCATTATTATTTTATCAATAAAACATTTTAAGTTAATGAGTAAAGTTTGTTTCTTTAATAAACTCCTCGCAAAGATTATCTGTCTAATTTATTTTGTTAATAGTGCAATCAAATTTATGAACGGTAGTATATTTCGTTAATTCGTGGATTCCCATCATTGTAATATAACCCAATTTAATGTATTTCTAAGGAATAACACAAAAAAAGAAGATGTCCTACGACCAATATACCACATTTTTGGTGCATGTACCACGATCATATTTTTTCTTTTGAAAAAAATCGGAACTTATTTTTTTACATTATTCTAAACATTGACATTTTGTAAAAGTTTTATTTTTCATAAAAATGTTTTTGTTAGAATACCGTGCAAGAATTTAGCAAGATATTTGCTATTTGTAAAAAATGCAAATAGGGGTTAGTCGACAAACAAGAACCAACAAAAACAAACTTGCAAAATTTTAGTCATTCAAATAATGGTGATAGTGAAAGTGAAAATATAAATGAATTCTAATTGTCAAGACAAGGAAAAGAAAGTGACGAAACTTTAACTGTACTGCACATAAAGAAAAAACTGAAATTTGATAAAGGTGGTAATTTGTGTGACAGCAGCAGTTTTCATTTTGGAGCTGGTTTCCTTCTCAACTGTAGTAAAGGTGACACTTTGCGCTCCTTTGTTCAGGAAAAGAAACAAAAATTAGACAAGCATATCATTTTTGCAACAAATTGTAGCGCCAGGTCAATTGTACATAAAGAAATTCTAAAATCAATTGAAATTCTAAGTCTGGAATGTATTCCACCTCCTACGTTTCAGTTCGATTCTTTTAGAAGAATATTTTAAGAGAAAAGTCAAAATATAAAAATTTATCAGGCAGCTTAGAATCTTGATGGATAGTCAAATGTTTATAATGAAACAATAATTTACATAGTTTTGACAACAGAATATGGTAACAAAGAAATATAAAAGAGTGTTACATTAAATTTTACACAAATGATATAAATTACCTCAGCCCTGGTACATACCAATGAAAAGTATATTCTTGATACACGCTTGTACGGATAAAATAATGGTAAGCTAACATAGCATTTACAGGTATTTTTCTTAAATAAACTAAGCAGATTCGAAATCTCGTTCATTAACGGCACACATATTAACCAACCACCAATACAGACAGAGGATGTTTTAAGCTATAACCCCATTTGAAATAAAAATATATACACCCTACATCTAATTTCAAATCTATTTTAATACTCACTCAAAAAATTGATCAACATATCCAAAGAAATTAAATACACTAAATTTTTCTTTTTTGAAAACACTATTTTAAAAATGTTCATTTCGGGAAAGTACATTTTATCTAAGCAATATTTTGAAGAGATAATCAAAGCCCATTAGTTAGAAATAGGACAAAAATGTTAAATAATATCTAAAAAGTCTTACCGGGAATTGTAACATTTTCTTGTCTGTCGCTTATCGTAATAGTGGTGCCGGTGGTATTACTGTTCAAGCCATCCAACGCTAATCCGTATCTGATGTAAGAACACAACAAACCCAAGGTAATTAGCAATCTTTTCTTATGCGAGCGCATCTTCTCTTTAACTCGAAGGAAGATTTTAAACTGATAACAAAATTTGAATCTACACCTGATTCAATGAGTCGCCTTGATTGTATTTTTGTTGGTGGGAGATTTGTTACAATATAGAATTTGTAAACATAACCACGAAGCATTTTCTTTTACGCATATGATGCTAATTAATGCAGTACGATCACATTTCCCAATCAATGTCAGGAATCGCGCAGAATACCAAGCAGTACGGTCTTTGTTGATATTATTAGGAGGTACATTTCATAAATATGGTAATTTCTATTGTAAATGTGTAGCTTTTATTTTCTTTATCTTCTTCTTATTTAAAAATCTTATATAAAAATTAGAAGAAGATTAGATACCCAGAAATACAAAAAGAATATTGCGCTGAAATATGTAAGTAAATACCACAAGATTTTTTCCAAAGTTTTAAACGGAGATTTTTTCAAGTATTGAAATTAAAAAAAAATAAATCAAAATATACAACTTAAGTACCCACAAGACTTTTTAGTTTTACAAAAATTAATGTTTTTTTTTTCACTTGTAAATGTACATATATTTTAAATTGTTACTTTTCCATGTAGTTAAATATTTGTTTTTTTCCTCCTAGTCGTGCTGTGGATACAAAATTGCATTTTATACATGTCTTAATTGTTGACGTGCTTTGTAATGCATCTTCATTTTTTTATTTTTGTTTTTGAGGAATGAAGTCTATAATTACTTTTAATCTTTGTTTATTTTCACAAAAAGAATCTTGGTTTTGTTTGATAGGTCTGAGCAAGGGATAAATGTTTATTTCCCGAAAAGGAACAATGTGCAACCCTTTCCAGTACCTATACAGATGACGGATTAAAACCATTCCTTAAAAGTATTATAGGTTGTAAGTAATTTTTTTGAGAATTTCGAATTAAGCTAATGCATACATAGCCTCAACTCCATGGAAACACACTCCGCAACAAAAAATATCGCATAATTCATTTTTATAGCAGAAAAATGATTTCATGACTAAAGGAACGCTTGAATATATCCTAATACTCCAAGAAACAATTGTCATGATTATTTAAATAATATAGCGACCAAATGAAAACAAAAACTGATATTTGAAATTTTTATTAAGCAGATATGATAAAAGAAATTATATTTTTGGGAAAAAAATTACGGGATGGTAAGTAGATATTGCTACCCCTGGTTCTTATGACCGCTTGCATTCGATTTGTCTAACTTCTCCCACTCCTCACGGAAGGCAACTTCTATTCCCTGTAGCTCTACCGAGGCAACATTCTGTGATAGTTCCGCACATTTTCGATTCCTGATCTTAGAAAATGTCAGATATATACCTGTGGACAGTCACCGTACCTCTGTTTATTGATACTAAGTATGTATGGGCTGCTAAAGAGATGCCTTCCCAATTCATGATAAAGCCACAACCAAAATAGCGATCACCATCTCGTCTGTACACTGGCATACGTCTGCCTAAGGTGTAAAGAGTAAAAGCTTGACTCATCTGTGAAGATTATGTTGGCCCAGTCATTCATTTCCCACTTGACATGTACCCTAAGAAACCTTAAGCGGGTCCACTCGGTGAGTCCTAATAAGACGAGGAGCTGTAATTGCTACTCTGGCTCTTCTTCCACTCTGAGTCAACCTATTACGAACGATTTGGGTACTTATATAGAGAATTTCTGGCTCTAGCCAAGTTGATCTGTACAGTTACATGCCTACGTCGTAATGCTTATAGTCTTAAATACCGGTCATCATTTCCATCATTTCTTGAACTTATGTGATCCGACGTTTCGGCAGTTTTTCTACTGTCGTTTTCAGGGTAGCCCTGGGAAGGGCTATTACTTGCCAAATTCATCATACGTTTGATGATTTTTTTGTCTGACGTCTTCTTTATTTTTCTTATTAATGGAACTAACATCGTTTATAACTTTTGTTTATATTGATACGCTTCTTTATTGTACTTTACTACAATGTAATTTTATCAAATTCTGGCGATTTATTGTTTTTCAGTTCCTTAATTACTGTATTTATATTTTTTATCCTCATTTCTTTCTCCTCCAAATAAAATGTTGCTGTCTTTCAGGGAAGATATTTCATTTTTAATCAATATTAAAATTTTTGTATCTCCTCAGCACTTATTAAACAATACATTATTATAACACAGTTTTAAAGAAACTTTCGCCTTGTTATGAATTGAGAGCTTAACAAATACAAAATATAAAAATATGCTACTCGTATTTTGAATGAAAAACATTAGAAATCATATCAATTTTTTCTTTGCATCTATATTAAAAAAAAAGAAATCATCAAGTTGTTGCTAACAACCTATATTATTATAACAGATTAAAAAAATGAATACTTTAACTTTCCAAAAATGTTGGATATCTAACTTGCAAGTTTAATTACTCAAAAAGTTGTGGAAATTGAATTGGAACGTATATATTTTGGGAGAGTTTTAAAACGAAACTCTATCACTAATTAAAATTTAACACAATTTTTCATATAGTCTTCCAAGAATATCATTACATTGATTGTTGTTGTCTTTAAAATATTTGCTTACCCCAAGTAAAATCACAAATCCAGTATATAATTGGAAAAAGCGGAAACAGAAAACTTATTTGATAGTACCTGTGGTGATTATTTTATACATTAATATATAAAAATTATATGATTTTGAAAAAAGTAGCAAACGGATTCGAGATTACTATACGTTACTTAATACAGCGCCATCGAATATCCGATAGAAATATTATTCTGGAAGATGCAGGCTATAGGTCACTGTAGTCTGTGTGCGGGATGTGACCATTTGTCATCAGTCAAATCATTTCGTTTAATTTTATTTGTAGGTTAAGTAAAACGTGGTGTATTTGTTCTTAAGTCTCTGATAAAAAGCAAGAGCCAAAAACTATGGAGTACATAGGCGAAGAACAGCAGTCTCAACCCACAGTAAACCAAATGTGAGTAATTCAAAGCATATGTATTATTTGAACAAAAATCAAATTACTCTTGTAGCTTATGCTGCGAATGTGGTACGACCATCGAACCAAATCCAGCAAACATGTGTGCAGGCTGCTTACGGTCGCATGTTGATATAACTCAGGACATACCGAAACAAGCAACACTATACTTTTGTCATGGTTGCGAAAGATATCTCCAACCTCCATCGGAATGGATACATTGTACTTTAGAATCGCGAGAACTACTCTCATTATGCTTAAAAAAATTAAAAGGTTTGAATAGGGTAAAATTAATTGATGCGGGTTTCGTGTGGACTGAACCGCATTCAAAAAGGATCAAGGTGAAGTTGACGGTGCAAGGCCAGGTTATGGCTGGAGCAATTTTACAACAGGTGTTTATTGTGGAGTATATGATTAACCATCAGATGTGTGATAGCTGTCATCGTTCTGAAGCTCAAGATTATTGGCGTGCTTCCGTTCAAGTAAGGCAGAAATCCGAGAACAAGAAAACCTTTTATTACCTTGAACAGTTGATTTTGAAACATAAAACACATGAAAATACTTTAGGAATCAAACCTATTTATGGTAACATTTTAATTATAAAGTACCATTTTAGAGATGTATTTTGAATTCCTACTTTTTCAGAGGGTATTGATTTTTTCTACGCCACTGAAGGACATGCAAAGAAAATGGTTGATTTTCTCACCGCAGTTCTACCATGCCGCTATCAGCATTCCAAGAAGTTGATATCCCATGATATTAACAGCAATATTTATAATTATAAGTTTACCTATTCTGTAGAAATTGTACCACTTTCTAAGGACAGTGTAGTTTGTTTACCAAAAAAGTTAGCTCAACAGTTAGGAGGGATTTCACCTTTGTGTCTGATTTTTCGTGTTACAAGCTTGATACATTTGATTGACCCATGTACAGCGCAAAGTAGGTCCTATTATTTTTTATTCAATTTGTTTATCATAAAAGCATTTTATAAAAATATTTTGAATTCCACTTATTACTTTCAGTGGCAGAACTAAGTAGCACTAACTTTTGGCGCTTTCCATTTAATAGCATTTGCAATCCGAAGCAATTGGTAGAATACATCGTAATGGATATTGAACCAATTATGTATAAGAATAAAAAGACATTCCCTGGCCAAGGTGCTATATCCAATCGACATGTAACAGCTGACATTTGGTTAGTACGAGCCTCTGAACTTGGAATAAATGACAATACGATTCATACAAGAACTCATTTGGGTCACATTTTGAAACCTGGTGATTCAGTTTTAGGGTATGCTCTAAAATGTACATTGAATTAACACGAAAATTAATTAATAAAACATTTCTTTAGGTATAATTTAGAAGATAGTAATGTGAATGACGCTAATTTTGATAAATTGGATAAGAATGGTGTTCCGCATGTCATATTGGTGAAAAAATATTATGATAGGTCTAAGAAAAAACAAAGAATATGGAAATTAAAGCATATGACCCTTGAACAAGAAACACCTTTCAATACCGATTCTAAGTATGCATATATGATTACCATGTGGAGATCTACCAGCTAAAGTAACTTTTTTTAGGGATTACAATGAATTTTTGGATGATTTAGAAGAAGATCCTGCACTGAGACAAAATGTGAACATTTTTAAAGATACATCTAAACAAATACCAGTTGATACTTACGATGCAATTGATCCTGATGCCCCTCATATAACATTGGAAGAAATGTTAGATGATTTAGTTATCAACGATGTTGAAATGGTTGAGTGAAGAATAAATATTTTTTCATTATTTTTGCATTATTTTCCCAGCTTTTGGAGGTTATCCTATACCAATTACTATTAAAAGAAAAAAGCTACAATTTATAGTTTTTGTAATGGGTATAAAATTCTCCTTAAAAATTTATGAGTGTGTGAGTTATAATCATCGCGTTAATTTATTTCTTTTTCTGTTAGTGTTTATTTACTTACACGTTGCATTCTATAAGTCGTTGGTGGAGTGTTGTTTAATATTGTCCTATTATTATATTATTTTATAACGTTTAAGTTAAAATCGATCAAAAAAGTGTTAGTAATCCAACATTTCAGGAATTTTTCTACTAACAAACCAACAGCAATGCAGAAAAAGTAACAGAATAACATCACAAGAGCCAAACGCACTTAAAATACTTGCTTTGGATGACAGGAATGATGAAGAACTTATTTTATCTTGAAATAAGCAAGGAATTGATATGGCATGTATATGGGACAGTAAATGTGCTAACAACAAAGATTATTTTAAAAACAAAAAAGCATTTTTTACTAAAAACCGATATAACAAAATAAATATTCGTTGATATTTTGCGAAATTTTATATAAGAAGCAATTATAAGTTTTACGGAAACGAAGAACTCCATAAGTAACACTATTAATAATTTCTATCTACCAATTTGATCATCAATTGAACAATATATCATAAACGAATAGATGCAAGCATATTTAAACGAAATGAGCACAGCATTATCTCAAAAACAACGAATAGCCCTACATCCTTTATCAGAATTATAAAAGGATGCTTGAATCATTCAAGAAGTTATTAAATGAAAGCCTGTTTTACAATGTGCAGGGTTCCATAACAGCCATAAATGCACTGCAAACTTGTCAAAAAAAAACAAAGCATGCAATGCTGAAGATCACCAGGCCTTGATCTTGAAATGCCCTTCCAATAGAAGAAACCCAACGCAATAAATAATTTCATGGACTAAGAAATCTTCTGAAACTGAAGAAAGAAAACCAGGAGAAATAAAATACACTTCCCTGTTACCATGCATAACATTTATAATTAACACCTACATAAATAAGTTAAGCAATCGAAAATATAATAATAGAGAAAAACTTAGTAAATTAAAATTTATAGAGAATTTTAAGATGGATACTATACTAGTTAGCTTTGGAAATAGAGTATATATTCTTATGTTCGATCTAGATAAAGCAGCGAATCGCCAACTGAGTCCATTGGTCACGCACATAATGTCCAAATCTACAAGGGCGATCTGAAATGTTTCCGGAATCGACAAGAAAAACACGGTATTGGTGTGGCTTTTTATTTTTCGATGTAGTCTCCTCGAAGATCAATACACTTTTTCAAATGGTCCTCGAGTCTCTTCAAGCCGTTGGAAAAGTAGGATGTTTCGAGGTCTGCAAAATAGCCATCTGTAGCGGCGATGACCTCATATGAGGCAAATCTCTTTCCTTCCAGTGATTTTTCAGGTTTGGGAATAGGAAAAAGTCGCTGGGAGCTTGTTTCTCAGCCATCCAAAAGTGTTTTATCACTGCACGAAATGCGATTTTATCCATTTTTGCGAAACCGCCTGACTTGCTACACAAAACACACTCTTAAACAACAACTATTGACAGTAGACGTCTGAAATTTTGACAGTTGCCATAAAAAGATTGCCCTTGTCGGCCAATGAATCCACTTCAACCTTCGTGTGCTATCACTGGCCGATCCCGGAAACATTTCAGGTCGCCCTCGTACATACATACTATCCTTTCATACAAAAATAATATATTTGAAGACTTGTATGGCTAAATACTTATAAAACATAAGTTAATATATATTGGTATTAAAACATGCTATACTTCATTTTTTAATTCAGAGGAGTAAAATGAAGAAACGAATTTACACGATGAAATTTTTCAGTTACTTCTTGGCGGTAGTTTTAAAACTATGATTTTATATAAATTGTATATTCATTACTCATTACAAAAATAATTAATCAATTATATATAGAAAGCACTGCAGAATAATATTTGTTGATCAAATACACATCATACGAGATTTCAATTTATACATCGTACCTTTCTTAATGTTGCTACATTGCAGATTCTACTATAATTCTTATTTTAATATGTTTATTTACAAGCGAACAATTTAGACTAATATACAATATAGCATATACATATTAAACAATAAATTGACCTTAAATACATGTAAATACATTACATTACCTTCTAAAATAATTATTCACTATCACTTTCCATTTGACTTGAACTACTATCTTTGCCTACTGATATAATAAACGACTCGATAGTATCATCAATTAATCCATCAACTTACATTTCTCTTTCTTCTTTAATCACATTTTCTACACATTATCTTCCAACTGTCTGTTGTGACATTCTGGATTGCCGGTAGTAAAAGTACCCTCACATCAGCCAATTTGAATGAGATATTCTTAGCTGCCACCTCATTTTTTATTTGAGCACATACTAACTCAATTGGGTTGAGTTCACAGTGACAAGGTGGAATATCGCTAGTGTAATTTTGGCCGAAATCTGACCAACAGTTAGCCTTCTTTTTGGTGCTTTAATAAATATTAGATGGAAGTTTAATAATTAAAATATAATCCAAATATTCACAAATATTATTTTTCAATATTTATTTAAAATGTATTCTAAACATATTTTTGTGGTGGAAATGTTTCTCATACGCAAGGTATTAAGTCATATTTTATAAATATTGTGTCTTACTTAGATAATTAAATAGACATTTCTCTGTATATTTAAACAAGAATGAGCTTGGTACATAAAATTAAAACTATTATAAGTTAAAATCATACAGACATAATATGTTATGGTTTATATTTACTACGTATATACTCAAACATACCCACGACTAATTTTAAATGTTAGCGCATTGCAGCATCAATGTGACATTTATTGTATTGTTAAGTTGAGGAGTGTTCTACGATATTTGTACTTACAATTGTATAAATCTAGACGCAAAAATTTGATTTTACAAATTTCTATCTGTATTTCAACATTTTAGTTTGCACCAGATAAAATATATTATTAAGATATTCCTCTTAATACATTCTGAATATTTGTTCGATTTATTTGTTATTCAATGTTAAAAACATTAAACATCTCGTAGATCTTCCAAAACGACCATTTATTTAATTTGTTTTGTTCAATATTTTTGTAAATATGCACATATTTTCAAAATTAAAATCAAATCTCATACATATCACAGACTTTTCTGTTCATGCAAAGTAAATATTTTGATAAAAGTTGACCTTTTACTTATCGGAAGAATGTTTATACAATATATGTAAGTAATAGCAAGCCAGAAAGTATAATAAATATTAGTCTAATTGTTTGTCCATTCCCAATGCAAGTATTGTAAGTGATATACACAGAATTTAAATTATTGTTTTTATCATCTTACGGGGACTTTTTTGTTGTTTACATAGGTAAGAAACGATGTGTTTCGGTGTAGCTGCAATAACGGTTACATTCCTAGAAAATAATTTGAATTTTCTTTTCGATAAACAAATTTTGAATATTAGAATTTGTTATTGTATACTGAAAGTTAGTTATTCAACAATTAACGTGCCAATAATATAAAAATATTTAAAAAATAGTCATATCAAGTATACGTACAAAGAATACTGGCGGGAAATCGTTTATTTAATAATATAATAATATAACTTCCTTGAATATAAAAGGTCATTTACATAGGCACTATTAACTATAGTTAGCAACAATGAACAATTCATATTTTAAGAATACCTTGCTCTCTTAGCAATAAACCGCTTCGCTCATTGTTTGCTTTAAATCAAAGGGGCTGACATTTTAAACATTTTTGAGCGTTATGCGCTATATTTATAGTTTTTATTAGGTTTTGTTGTAAGTTTAGCACAAAGTTTGTTCCCCTAGTCGCATAGCAGGTAATTTTATCATATTTCATTATTTTTATTAATATTTGATTCTTATTAATATTTTTCAAACAATTTACAGGTTAATAATAGTTAATACTAAGCAATGATACTACCTGCATTACTTTATATTGTATTATTAGCAACTCCAGCTTATTTAGATGAAATTGGTACGTACAGAAAATACTTTATATACTAAAATTTAAACTTTAAATATTGCTTTCTAATTTATATTTGAAGATCCAACAACAAAAATTCGAACTGGTTTAAAGAAATTTATAAAAAATGGAGTGAAAACCAGAAACTTAACTGATGCTGTACATTACTTAAAAACTCTTCCTAATGTAAAGTATCGAGATAAGCAATTTTGTGAAACTTGCAAATATGTTGTGGATGGGGTGTTGCAGTACAGAAGATCTGGAGTACAAAGAAAAGACATGATCAAGTTGCTTACGGAGTTGTGTATTATCTTTTCAGGCTGGAATCATGCTGGTTGTACAGGACGTGTAAACATCGAGATTGTAAGTTAGATATATCAATCTGGGTAATTTTCTAAGGGCAAAATGGACTTATCTTTCAGGATGCACTTTTATATATGATGGATAACAGGAAAAATTTAACTGCCGATAGAATATGCGGAATATATTTGCAGCACTATGGATGTGTAGATCCTAATTATCAAGAGTGGCATATTAATATACCAGAGCAGACTAGCACAGCTTTTGTAGAAGTATGTCTTTGCAGTAAAACAGATATTGTGAAATGTTAATACGCAGATTAATTTTTTAGCCAGAATTGAGTGGTCAGTCTCTTAAAATTTTACATTTAACCGATATACATTTTGATCCTGAATATAAACCAGGAAGTAATGCTGTATGTGAAGATCCTCTGTGTTGTCGTGGTGGTACTTCAAACAAACCCGAAAATGCTGCCGGTTACTGGGGTGATTACCATGTTTGCGATATGCCATGGCATTCTGTTCTAAATTTGATGGACCAAATAAAACAGCAACATGTAAGAAGGATAATACATGAAAAATTTCTTGCACCAACATTACTAATTGTCTCATTACAAAGATTGAATATGCCTTTTTAGCAACAAATCGATTTTGTTTACTATACTGGTGACATAATTAGCCATGCTTCTTGGTTGACCACCAAAGAATCAAATAAGAATGATATCGGAAGGCTGTTTGAATTGTTTTTGCAACGTTTCAACTCCATTTCTGTTTATCCGGTACTTGGTAATCACGAGGCTCATCCATGTAACTAGTAAGTACCTATGTAGCACTTGCACCAGGATAAATTCATGATTTGGAATATTTATATCACAAGTATATATCCTAAATAAATTCAAGAGTACACCTAGAAAGAGTAGATTAGTTTGGTGATTTTTTCGGTACTGATACAGGTTGTTCTGGGAGTTATTTTGAATAAAAAAAATTCATATGATTATTGGTCTGATTTTGTGCATTCGTTAAAATAACATGAATATAAGATTCAATTATGATATTTAAAGCAAATATGCTGCGATTGCATTTCTTTCATAAAACAAAATTAAATTTACTGAGAGTAGTTGGTGAAGATTACTATTCAAAAATGATCTAAATGAGTGTAGATGCAAAATGAAGTACATTCACCTACTTACTTTTTTAGGAAATCACAAGAAAAACATTTAAACAATGATAATAGTAGTATTTTATTTGAAATTATAGTAGGCAACAAATATGTGATATAACACATGGGCTGAAAAGTCCCGGGCCTAACAAAGAAAACACGTTTTTTTTTGCTTCAAAATTAGCTTTATTCATCAACGTTAGCTCCATCAAGAGCAACGCAATCATTCCAGCGCCGCTCTAACATTTCAATACCACTTTTGTAGAACGATTTATCTTTTGCCTCAAAATAGGCCTCAGTTTCAGCGATAACCTCTTCATTCGTGCGAAATTTCTTACCGGCGAGCACTTTTTTGAGGTCTGCGAACAGCCAGTAGTCGCTGGGAGCCAAATCTGGAGAATACAGTGGATGTGGGAGCAATTCGAAGTTCAATTCATGTAGTTTTGCCATTGTTTTGATTGACTTGTGACACGGTGCGTTGTCTTGATGAAACAAAATTTTTTTCTTTGCCATATGCGGTCGTTTCTTTGCAATTTCGGCTTTCAAACGCTCCAATAACGCTATATAATATTCACTGTTGACGGTATTTCCTTTCTCAACATAGTCGATGAATATTACACCACTCACATCCCAAAATACCGGGGCCATAACCTTTCCAGCCGATCGTTGTGCTTCCGGGCGCTTTGGACGAGGTTCACCAGTTGCTGCCCACTCAGATGACGATCGTTTTGATTCCGGAGTGAAGTGATAGATCCATGTTTCATCCATTGTCACATATCGACGCAAAAATTCCGGTTTGTTCGGTTTGTTATGTTTAAACATGGCCAAACACAGCTCAGAATCATCAACACGTTCTTGTTTTTGGTCAACAGTGAGCAAACGCGGCACCCACTTTGAACAGAGCTTTCTCATAGTCAAATGCGCATGCAATATAAAGCCAATACGTTCTTTTGATATCTTTACGATGTCAGCTAACTCACGCAACTTCAGTTTTCGATCATTCAAAACGATTTTGTGGATTTTTTTTATGTTTTCTGGTGTTACCGCCCCATTTGGACGTCCACTGCGTTCTGCATCATCGGTGTCTCTACGACCACGTTTGAAGTCAGCAAACCAACGTTTTATTGTTGTTGCTGATGGAGCAGAGTCCCCATAACACTTTTCCAGCCATTGCTTCGCTTGAACGGTATTTTTTTCCCATCAAGAAGCAGTGTAAAATTAAAACACGAAATTGTTTTTGATCCATTGTTTTGAAAATAACAAAAGTAGCGTGACTCTTAGCACACTAACTCACAAACTAATGAATAGAATATCATGAAATTTTAACAGCTGTCTTTTGAAGGTTAGTACTAACTGAAAGAAAGGTGACTGAAATAAAACTAGCGTCATCTATGTGTTAGGCCCGGGACTTTTCAGCCCATGTGTTATAGTATACAGTATAACATACTAACTATCTTCGAAACTAACTTTGAAGTAATATTTTTTCCGTCGTTCACTTGTCTTAGCTTTTTTTCTAGTACGACTCATTTTTGAAATTATAGCGTGCTTGCACCATGCTGTTCAATTATCGGCATCGGTAGAAGTTGCATAACATGCTTCTAAACTTGCCGTTTTGGAATTACTATCGTTAGAAATGTATAGCTGAACTAACGAAAGAAAATTTTCATCACTGAATTCAGAATCACCGTATCTGGTGTAAACATTCTCATAAAAATATAGTAACTATTTATGCTCTTTCTCGACCGATATAGTTGCTATTTTAATGCTCAGTTTACAAATGCTGTAATAATTTGTGCGCTTCTCACCTCAAAATGCGTAAAATACTAACAAAAACAACAAGAGTTGTAATAGTATCGCACACTAGTGACGCGGACCCGACAACCGTTATGACTAGAACAAGAGTTGTGTTACACCAAAATACTAAAAATTCAGACTACGCTTACGTCTAGATTTGAGATGAATTGTCAACTGATAACTCTGACAAAAATAGTCCGAGTGTCTGGTTGGAAATACTCATTAACATTACTCCATAGACGTGGACGGCTTGGTGCAAAAGGTTGTGCGCGAGCATTACCGACTAAATGTTATATAGTTAACAGCATATGTAACTAGGGTGACGAATTAAACATTACAGAAGCTCACAATACAATACATGATGAAATTATGTCAATTATACATGGAGTTAGAAGTTCTAATTAAGTAAAATTTTAAAATAAAATATGGTTTTTCTTTCAATATTATGTCTATTTTTAAACAAAAACATTAGACACTCGTATATAATCTATAAACTGCCATTATATTTGATGATTTAAATACTTATTGACATGAATTTTTATATCCACTTTTAAAATACAAATATTTGTTATATGTCTGATTTCATATCAAACTAATGATTCAAAGTTTGTAGAGTAAATTATTTTATAAAGATAATTCATTCTCTCTCTATATATATATATATATATATATATATATATATTATATATATATATAATTTTACATGACTTAGTAGTGGTAACACATTGTCCACAAGTAAGTTTAAATGATTTGTTATATTTGCTCTGTTTGGCGTAAATAGACTTGGTTGACTTGTTGAGCAAAGTTTTGGGTTACGAAATCCACCTTTCACTTCAGGCATTAATTACTATGGTTGTTAATCAACCCCACTATACCTTTTCTACTTCAATAGCAGAAAATCAATTAATTTCAGAAAATGTAATTTTAATTACAGATAATAAAAGTGCAGAAAACGAAAATCAAAATTAACTAGTTAAACTCATTTACACTTTCTAAACTTAAAGAAAAAAACGGTATAACTTTTGGTTAACTGTATTATTATATTAACGATTGCAAGGGCTGTGTGGTTGTATATCCACAGGTATAGTAGTGGGTGTGAGTGGAGTTTACTGTTATACCTGTGAGTATTATTATATGATCAAATATTCTCATCGCATAGTGGCAGTACACTGTTTTTGTATGTGATTACATGCATGAAGACATATTTACCATGAATCTTCCCATTGCAATATCAGCAATATTTTTAATAAAACACAGTCTAAAGTTTGCGTCAAAAATTCTGTCGGGATCGCTACGCATTACAACACACTTGTTAACAGCGTCGAAGCCAGCCATTGAAGTCGTTATATCTAAAACCACCTTTTCGATGTTCCCAATATACAATTTCTATTGACGAAAATGATGTATCTTTGTTGAGCAACATATTCTATCTACGAAGGCTGTTTTTTTTTCAACTTCCGCTTATAAAACCAAGACAAGTGTAAATAACAAAATGAATTTATTACTAAACTACATAATCACCGTGAAGATTGATGTATTTCTCATATCTATAGACGAGCCTTCCAATCCCCTCTGCATAGAATGTTGCCGCTACCGAGTCGAGATGGTCCGTAACGTTGTTTTGGAGTTCCTCTGTGCTCCGAAAGCTATGCCCTCTTACCCACTTTTTCAGGTCACGAAAGAGATGGAAGTCGCTTTGCGTTAAGTCGGGGGTATACGTCGAATGTTCGAAAACTTCCCCTCGAAATTGTTCAAGAAGTCGTTAGGTTACAACAGCAGTGTGAGGGCGGGCATTGTCATAAATGTCAACTCGCACTTAACGGGAGAACCAATTGTAGTAGACATGTTTACGTGCCTGCAACTTAGCTGAAAATGGCGTAATCTGTGGGCATAATGACGTTGCAAGTGGCAGATATTATAGTGCGGAAGATGCGCAGTCGCCTTCTAGGCATCCCTGTCTCCCATCACTCGCAGGACTGTTTACAGGCACGAACTGAGGCATTCACACCTACCGGAAAAATTATGAACCACTTTATTGACAAATAATGTGCTTTCTCAGTGTTTAGATATGGCATGAGTTATAAGGTTCTACAATATTCTTCAGAATTATTTTTGTATCTACTCCGATCAAGCTTATTATTGTTTCCTTAATGCTTCCAGAAATAACATTCACACACATTCGTCCTCGTACCTGGGAGCACATCTTTTCTATATTATTGGTTTTAACTATTTACTTTTTAAAACAGTCTCTTTTATTCGGATAGACGGGTAATGCATCAGACACTAAACAAATTACTTTATTTTAGTTTCGAATTGTCTCAAATTTGAGGGCTTTACTTATTGGTTATAGTAGGTGAATAAATATTTTCTGTAACATTAAATTTGCGAATTTGGTTTCCTTAGTTCTTTGAGACATATCACGTTTGTGCATTAATTGCTTATTGATATGTCGCACTTTACATTTAAAGCTAGTTTTTGGGATCATATTTAGATGTTCCTTGCCGTGTTTTGAAGCTAAAATATTTTTCAAAATATATAGAAGGGGTACTTTTCGGACGGGTTCGGTATGCTCCCGAGTCATTCGCCGTTGGGAAAATAATTAACGGCGCTTCACCCTTTACGGCGAGGGGGTGCGGTAACAAGACCATGGAACACTTTACACGCACTTTCTTACACCTTAATACTCCTGAAGTTATGACAAGCTAAAAAGAGCTTATAACCCCGTTGGGTCACCACCGATAAAAAAAAAATGTGTTTTACTTCAGTTATTCACCGGAAAATGTAAGTGATGCAGTATCGTCTCAATGGTTATACGATTATGTGGCTGATGATTGGTCAAAATGGTTACCAGAAGATACAAAGTTAACTATTAGAAATGGTGGCTTCTATACTGTCCTAGTAAGGAAAGGATTTAGGATAATTGGCATTAATAGTAATTTATGTTACACGGATAACATGTAAGCTTTGTTCTATACTCTTATTACATATTGGACTACAATGTATTATAAAAATTTATAGTTGGTTATTCTTTGACGATGTCGATCCACACGGACAGTTGCAATGGCTAGTAGATACTCTTGCTGAAGCTGAGAAAAATGGCGAAGTAGTACATCTACTTGCGCATGTACCACCGGGTAGTTTAGAATGTTGGCATCCTTGGGATAATGAATTTGTCAGAATCGTTAATAGGTAAGTGCTTAAGTGTTTGCAATGTTGAGAAAATATTAAATGCAAGGAATTAATAATCATTTTGACCATGTTTTAGATTCTCACATGTTATAAAGGCCCAATTTAACGGACACACCCACACAGATGAAATAAGAATTTTCTTAAACGATAACAAAGATAATGCAGTTAATGTTGCTTATAACGGTGCGAGCTTTACAACGTTTGTTGGAATGAATCCAAATTATCGACTGTACGATACGGACAGCAAATCATTTGTAAGTTTTAATAATAAACTTTTTTGCTTAATAGGAGATAATAATAAAACGTAGTATAAATGAAATACTAGGTGTTCCAAAAGTCCTTTTCAATATGTTTTATTCACTGCGCGAACACAATCGTTAAGCGGCGAGTGGGGGATGGGTGGGAGTATGCCATTTGCCAGCCCCCTCCTTTGGGAGTTTAGTCGCTATCACAGAACAAGATAGAATAGTAACTCTCGGGGTAGGGGTAAAACTAAGCTCTTACGATCATGGGTAGAGTTAAAATGAAGGTGCGTTTTTCAAATGTACAGATTGTAATGGTTTTAAGCGGAATAGAAATAACACTACAAAAACGAGTGCTTCGCATGGCTCGATAACTATCAATATTAAAATTAGTGAATATAATTACTTACTATTTTAGTGTAGTCTAATGCCGAAAATTGCTTTATTAACATATTAGTAGATTTCTTAACCGATTTAACATTGGAATACATAAAAATAGTGAGTAATTACATTCCTTTTTAATATTGATAGTAACCGAGTCGCACACTACTGCGAAGCACTCGTTTCTGGAGCCTTACAACACGGTGACCAAAGTCGATCAGCTACTCCCTCCCAACAAGGACGTGTTATCGAAACTACGAGCAAAAGGCATATACAAACTAAAATGCCAACATTGGTCAAACAGGACGGAGTATTCAGTGCAGGGCGAAAGAACACGAGAGAGACGCACGCCTCAGGCATACTGGATAATCCGCAGTAGCAGAACACCTGCACCAACAAGGAGACCACCGGATAACCTACAGCGACGTTAAGGTATTAGCCAGGACCAGCCACTACTACCCGACGATAATACGCGCATCAATAGAAATAATCAAGAATACCAACAATTTCAATTGCGAAGAGGGATACAAGATTAGCAACACGTGGAAGTTAGCACTGCGGAGTCATCATACAACGAACAACGCGATTCAACAGAACGGAATGGTTACGGATCAGCAAAGCGGAACAGAAATAGGATATATAACGAGAAGCAAGAGACAACAACACCAGTCTTTAGGAACCATCGGAAGAAGCTGACAGCATGATCAGCGAAACGTCAAGTAAAACAGTGAATACACGACAAAACCTGAAAAACATTTCTACTATGGACTACGGTCGTGAAAGCCTACATTCAACTACACATAGTATAATTATTTAAAATGATATTATATTTATAGAAAAAAAACAACAATTTAATGCGAAAATATATTTATATGACAAAGAAAAATGTAAATTGACAATATAAAATATAGTCAGTAACCAAATGACCATATGACCACAGAACAATTAATTTAGTTCTACAGTTGTTCTATGGTTCTACCCCATGACCGTAAGAGGCGCTGTAGTTACTTTTACCCCCACCCCGACAGTCACCATTCTATCTTGTTCTGTGGTCGCTATGGAGCGTTTTACGTTAGCGGCGAGTGTGTGCTATGTGCGCAAGTTTCACAAAAAGTTCTCAGATGAGGAGCATTTTCACCTTAATGGCCATGTAAACAGATAGAACTGCCGTTATTGGAGTTCAACAAATCCCAAACAGAAGCATAAGAGGCCACTTCTCTCGCCAAAATTAACTATTTTGGCTGCATTGTCGACGCAAGAATTTATCGGTCCGTACTTTTTTGGAAATGAAGTCATACAGTAATCATAAATTCTGAGCGCTACGTGGAGATGATTAGCAACTTTTTTTACGCTAACCTTGCACGATTTTAATGGTTTTAATCGCAGAATATTGTTCCAGCAAGATGGAGTTGCATCTCAGACGTCTAACGCGTCCTTAGCAGTTCGTAAAGTTTTCCTTGAAAAATTGATATCCATGCTATCATGACATAAACTGGCCGACACATAGCCTCCAATATATATATTTTTTCCTATGGGGCTATCTTAAGTCAAAGATATGGACCAATACTCTTCACTGTCAGAATGAATTAAAAGAAAATATTCGAAGAGAAATTGCGGCTATCACGTAGAATATGTGCTGAACAGTTTACGAACATTTTGCCTCACGTTTAACAGAGTGCCAGCAAAATAACAGAACACATTTAGAATACATATTTTCCTAGAAATAAATTCCCATTGGCCATTATTTTATTATATTCTTTTATTTTGAAAAGGAGTTTTGGAACGCCTTGTATTTATATCGCTACGAGTGCTAGAAACGACCGCAAATATACGGTAAGCTGCTATAAGTACAGCATAGAGGACAGAGGGTCATTGTACGAATGCCCTGCTGAACGTGTTACTATAAATACAGGATGCATATAAATAATCGGTACAGGGTGTATATAAATAACCGATATATAAATAGAAATTTAGTTAGTGTTTCATAGTTGCTAATTACTAGTTCGTTATTAGCTTTAATGATATAAATAAAAAAAATTTAATAGAATATCGCCTGTTTACATTGTGATCTGGCAAGAACATAACTATATGAGCCATAACTATAAAAGATTATATACACATACAGGGTGTGCCTCTTAAATTTTAAATTCGCGTCAAGTAAACACAATAACTACCATTCTAATTCCTAAGAATATTATTCTGACGTAGTTTGCCATGGTGTCACACGAATGATAATTTTGTGTTTGTTAAATGAAATGTATACTTTTTTAGTATATTTTAAATCACTGGTTTTTCTGCAAATAACACTATAAAGCATCATTACTCCACTTAAGGCATATAAACCATATTTTTTTCAAATAAAGGGGACGGACGCTTAAAATTGCATCGAATGCGGTACACTGCGCGCTTATAATTTTGAAATATTGGCGGGATGTGTATTTTTTATATAAAGCAATAATGCATTATGACATTATTTGGTCTTACTACTGCAACCTTCCAGGTCTTAGAAAAAAGATCTTTTCCACAGTACAGGTATTAAGCCATCTAATACAGGGCCAAATAATTGGAAGTTTAATACGAACTTTTAAAGTATTATGAAGCCACAGTATAATACCAAACCAGTAATTTCACCCCACTTTTGACATTCGTGATCCAAATCTTTGTGCATGCCAGAAATATCAACAGGAATTGGTAGGGAGCGAAATTAGTGATTTGGTAATATTGTAATTAGTCTAGCAACAGATGGGAAAACTAGAACTATAATTAACTTTACATCAAACCCTATTACGTAAACTGAATGTATGGGGTATCTCTGACGATCTTATATTGTTATTGCAATCCTAACACATTGACTGAAAAGTCCTGGGCCTAACACATAGATGACGCTAGTTTTATTGCAGTCACCTTTCTCTCAGTTAGTACTAACCTTCAAAAGACAGCTGTTAAAATTTCATGATATTCTATTCATTAGTTTGTGAGTTATTGTGCTAAGAGTCACGCTACTTTTGTTATTTTCAAAACAATGGATCAAAAACAATTTCGTGTTTCAATTTTACACTGCTCCTTGATGGGAAAAAATATCGTTCAAGCGAAGCAATGGCTTGAAAAGTGTTATGCGGACTCCGCTCCATCAGAAACAACAATAAAACGTTGGTTTGCTGACTTCAAACGTGGTCGTAGAGACACCGATGATGCAGAACGCAGTGGATGTCCAAATGAGGCGGTAACACCAGAAAACATCAAAAAAATCCACAAAATCGTTTTGAATGATCGAAAAGTGAAGTTGCGTGAGTTAGCTGACATCGTAAAGATATCAAAAGAACGTATTGGCTTTATATTGCATGAGCATTTGACTATGAGAAAGCTCTGTTCAAAGTGGGTGCCGCGTTTGCTCGCTGTTGACCAAAAACAAGTACGTGTTGATGATTCTGAGCAGTGTTTGGCCATGTTTAAACGTAACAAAATGGAATTTTTGCGTCGATATGTGATAATGGATGAAACATGGATCCATCACTTCACTCCGGAATCAAAACGGTCGTCATCTGAGTGGACAGCAACTGGTGAACCTCGTCCAAAGCGCCCGAAAGCACAACAATCGGCTGGAAAGGTTATGGCTTCGGTATATTGGGATGTGCGTGGTGTAATATTCATCTTGAGAAAGGAAATACCATCTACAGTGAATATTATATAGCATTATTGGAGCGTTTGAAGGCCGAAATTGCAAAGAAACGACCGCATATGGCAAAGAAAAAAATTTTGTTTCATCAAGACAACGCACCGTGTCACAATTCAATCAAAACAATGGCAAAACTACATGAATTGAACTTCGAATTGCTCCCACATCCACCGTATCCGCCAGATTTGGCTCCCAGCGACTACTGGCTGTTCGCAGACCTCAAAAAAATGTTCGCCGGTAAGAAATTTCGCACGAATGAAGAGGTTATCGCTGAAACTGAAGCCTATTTTGAGGCAAAAGATAAATCGTTCTACAAAAGTGGTATTTTAATGTTAGAGCGGCGCTGGAATGATTGCGTTGCTCTTGATGGAGCTAACGTTGATGAATAAAGCTAATTTTGAACCAAAAGAACCGTGTTTTCTTTGTTACTCCCGGGACTTTTCAGCCCATGTGTTATTTGAGCGGGCGTACCCAATACGTTGAATACTGTGGTGTTCGGTCGGGCTTATATCTGTCTCTTTTAGATGTGCCACAGGGCTCTGTTCTTAGACCACTCCTATTTATTATTTTCATTAATGACCTTATATCTAAATGCTTACACGCCGATGACGTTAACGTTTTTTATAGAATATACTCCATTGCAGATTTTAACATTTTGCAGGGGACGTGCTATCTATTCATCTTTGGTGTCTAGAAAACCATTTACTGCTAAATATTGCTAAGTGTAAGTAGTGATGCACTTGTTGCTGCATATAATGCATTTGTTCGATCGAGATTAGAATATGGTTCTATTATATGGAGTCCGGAATATCATGACTATATGAATTCATTTGAGATGGTACGGCGTAAATTTTTGAAAGACTTAGATTTCCATAAATATAGCGTTTTCTTGCAACATGGCTATCTATATACTAATCTTCTAAAAGAATTTGCATTTATTTCTTTGGCGAATCGTCGTGTTGGATCACACATAATTTTTGCACATAAGATGGTGATCTACAAGTTCCGGGTTTGTTATTCCTTTTGAATTTTTACATACCGAGGCTTAACTGTAGAAATAGATTACCTTTTTATCTTCCAGTGGCTAACACGCGCCACCAATTATGTCAATGTGTAGCAGTGTTAATGTATATGCACCTAAATTTGATTTATTTAACATTACTATCAATGCTTTGAGGCAACTTTTGTTTGAGCAATTTTCTGTTGCTTAAAACATTTTTGCATTTTCGTTTGCTATTATTTTCTTTTGGTACTACACATTTACTGTTGTTTTATAATTGTTATCATGGTACGATTATCCTGTAATAAGCTGTATGCTGTTGGGTAATAAATTATTACTATTATTATTTACGAACATTACTAATAGAAAAACCATCTAGTTTATTTTAATGTCTCTTATTATTAAGTCAATTAGTGAAGTTTTCATTTAACGACTTTTATTGGAGTTTACCCAATTGAATGACAAAAATATATTTCAGGAAGTTACAGACTACGAAGAATGGATATTTAATTTAACAGAAGCAAATCAAAACAGTAATACTCCACCAAATTGGTATAAATTATATTCGTTCAAGGACGCATACGGTCTTAATAGCACTAGAAATGAGGACCTCTTCGATTGGATTCAAAGAATGAAGAACGATCCAAATAAAGAACTCATGAAGCAATACTTTAGGTATTAACTATTCTAAACATGAATTGGGCATTTGTTTTGGCGGTGGTAATATTGTAATTGTAACACATTAACTCTTTTGTTGCAGATTTTTGAATAGGGATAGCGAGGTCAATATAAATAAAGGCTGTGACGATGACTGTTTAGATGGTCTCTTATGTTTTATTGTTAGTATAACTTTCGAAGATGCCATGAAATGTCATAAAACGAACACATCCATACACTCATCTTTTAGTTAGGCTTACACGTATCATGCACTTAGAAAATTAAAATAAAGACACGTAAAGAATTGTAAGATGGTTGTGAAAAATAAACAAAGGCTCTCTAAAAATACACTTCTTATTAAACCTTTTCTTTTTCTCCAAGATCAGTTTATTACAAACATTAATTGTTACGTTCTCCTGGTTTGAAGAACAACGCCGCTGTAGCCTGCTCGTAATTTCCTAAATTACTTGACCAATACTTACTTGTAGAGTATGTTCGCTTATTTACTAAAGGAAAGGTTGTATAGTGAAACTCAATGCGCATGCGCAAAAAAATATATTTAAAGATAAAATGGTTACACGGTTTTCACTCTTGCCTATGTACATGTACGATGTACGTAAGATGTATATATTTGCAATAATTGCAGTTATTCGAGCTCTCTTATACATGTAATGTACATTAGCATTTGTATATGTATTTTCATTGGTAGCAACATAAAGTAATGCCTCAGCATGTACGTTGCAAAGCCATGTCTTAATTCTGTTTAAAAGGTTAAACTCTTATATGCTTCCGCTGAAGCTTTGTTAGAGGCATGTACTAATGCCTCTATCTGTTTGCATGCACCACTACCTTTTTTATAGGGGAGCCAACCCTATTTATTTCTTAAATTTATAAGCGCACCTCGGTGCTATGCTTATTTATATGTCCCTTTCCGGGAGCCTAATATACTTTCCTTGTTTTAAATTTGCCTAAGGGACTTGGCCCTGTATTATTGGCATGTATTTGTACTTGACCAAATACGTTTGTTATTTTCACATTTATAGGGGAACCCACCCTATCTCTTAGAGCTTGAACGCCTGGTCGAGGGCGACAGTAGCGATAATAGCCGATCTCAATACAAAAGTAATGTCACAGCTACCCAGGCGTTCTCGTTTGAAATATTACGCTATGTGCAATCTTTAGCTCTCTACTACTGCGCCCCTAAGAAGGGAAAAATCCAGTAACCAGTAAATGTGCGAACTGCGCACCGACAAGTAAAACGGAGCGATGATGCCGACACTACATAAGAAAACTGGTCCGTGACACTCGTCCGCTACGACGAGCAACTAAATGAAAAAATTTCTAAGTCCCGATACGACAAGGACCGAACAAACGTACAAAAGACAATGGGCGCTGCGGCCGCAACGACCGTCAGCAAGAAGCGGAGTGATCGTACTTGTAGAGGAGGTCTATACATGCGCGCCGACAATCTCACCAAAATAATTTCCGACACAAACTTAACTGAAGAGTAAAAATATGTACAGACGACAATGGACACAGTAGCCTCGACGTACGATGATAGAAGATCGAGAATTTATACTTATTAAAAAAATCTATACATGCGATCCGACGACGTTACCAAATAACTCCCGCCAGAAATAAATGTATAGACAACGTCCTCGACGATTCCCGCCAAAACTAGAAAATCTTAGAAATCTCTAATAATCTTACGACGACGTTACTGTACACGTTACGAGGCACGAAAGGTGACCGAGAGTGCACGATCGCTAATACCTCGACCGTCGCGCGGGAGACGACTGCCTATGCTTGTGTACCTTAAATTTTAAGAAAACTCCCATTACATATCCGACGACGTTGCAGTGAATGATTTCTAATTAGGCAGTTTTAGCTAGCGTAATGCGAATGGCTGGCTTGCATACATATACAATGCGTAATGTACATACATATACAATGCGTAATGTACATACATATTAAAATAAAATTGGATATAAGAGAGCAAAATAAATAAATATAAGAATGAAAATAAATAAATATAAAAATGAAAATAAAATAATATTCTAAATGAAAATAATAATGCAAAGAAGATAAAATACATAATAGTAAAAAAAAATTAGAAAATACAAAAAACAATGTTAAGTCCTTAACATTAATTATTACCCGTATAATTTTCATGCGACTATGTATTTTAAAGTAATTTTTTTCGCAATTCTGGAATTTCTTTTTTAGTGACATCTAGAATAGTAACAGCTACAATAATTGCAAATACAGTTGTCTTTAAATATTCCCGTTTTCTCTAGTTCTATCTCTTCTCTTTCCAATTTCCTTCAGTCTATCCAACCGTCCTTTGCATTCTCTAACGTCTTTTCCATATTCTCTTCAAATCTAGTGCCCTTTCTTGTTGCTTATGCTCAATATGTGTCCAGACAAATTGATTTCTACACTACTTCATTAAATCTGAATTTGCCACCCCGAACTTTTTCTTGTTTGCATATAGCGTCACACAATGTGATAATTTTAATGGATAACACAGAATGTGTGCTAAACTAGTCAATATAGCAGTTTGGTGGACTTTCAGCTACCACAATACAATGAAAGTTTCTATCATTAAGACTTCCGACGCATTTAAAACTATTCCTTCCAATTAATTCTAAATTATAATTATGGAAAAATAGAACATAAATTAGTAAATACAAGAACAGAGGGGCAGCGGAGGATACTTTAGGACCTCACTATGTTTAAGGCTAATATCTAGGTCATAAAAGCCCACGAATTTGATTAATAAAGACCATTACGATTCATATATACGAAGTATGCCCAAAAAGTAACTAGTTTCGCTTTTTGATTTTTCGTCGTGGTGACGCTAGCTTATTTACAGATGCGCGCCAGTTATTTTGCTTTTCTAAGAATATATTGACGCCATTTGAATACTGCTTGTTTTTGCTTTATAGTAAATGTTTAAGCAAATGACAATCTTCACAATGTACTAAGTTAGATTTGTCAATAATTTTCTACAAAATAGATCTTTCGTTAAGGAAATATTTTTAATGCAGTACAATGTCGAATTAGGACACAATTGGTCGCAGTGCAACAACACCCTTAATTAATCTAAATGTCAAATTAAACGTATATAAGGTATATCCAACTTCGTGCTGGACGACTATTCACGCGTAAACTCGAAAACCCAATCGAGTCTACGGCTAACTACATTGAATAATTGAAAGACTTACGAGATGCAGAGGTCGAATAAGCCAAGTAGTCGCAAACAGTTACGTTTCTACCGCGGCCGCTATACAATAAATTGTAGAGTACGAAACTTGAATTTCACGGTTAGATTTACGAAGGTTATGAACAAAACTGTGAGTGATTCAATGGTGAAGAGATATTTCAAGAAGAACGTGATGATTTGGTTCGCGATGTTGAAGAAAGTATCAGAGAAAGATTTACTGCTTCACAGCTTCCAAGGGGCTTCCTTCAATCTCCATTAAATTATGTTTGAAAAACTGAATTTTCTTATACTATGTGCTCGTTAGATACCCAAAACAAATTGAAATGATTATGATGGCATTAGTTCCTTTTTGCTCTTGACGTAACGTAGTTGATCGTCTTACCGATGTGTTCTTTTGCGCTTTGTAGATGTATAATTGAGTATATCGAACATACAGAAGGATAAAAAACGACGAATAGGTTGCTATTAGTGTACAAATAATGAACAAATAGAAATAGTCGCGTAAGGTACGAAGATAACATAGGTTTCTGTATTTACGACAAATTTATGGTGGTTCATCTGCAGATCTATTAATTAATCTCAAAAATGCCTGTGTTACTTCCGTAGATATCGAACGGTCTTTCTCAAAATATAAGAATATTTTCATCGCGGTGAACATCGTTCATCGAGACAAATGTGGAAACCTACGTAATACTGCAAATTTTTCACTAATCTTAACCAATCTGTACGTAAATAAGGTAAGTGTTTAGTATATACATATGTTGTACCTACTATGAGGGCGACCTGAAATGTTTCCGGAATCGATATGAAAAACACGGTATTGGTGTGGTTTTTTATTTTTATTTTTCGATGTAGTATCTTCAAGCCGTTGGAAAATTAGGATGTTTCGAAGTCTGCAAAATAGCCATCTATAGTTGCGATGACCCCCTCATTTGAGGCAAATCTCTTTCCTTCCAGTCATTTTTTCAGGTTTGGGAATGGGAAAAAGTCGCTGGGGAGGTTCTGTGAATATGGAGGATGAGAGAGCGCAACCCATTCAATTTGGATACGACGATGCGGGATGAACGAACCAGTGCATTATCGTAGCCGAAAAGCACTGCAAACGCGGCCGTTTCTCTTTCAATACTGCATCGAATCGGGTCTGTAAATCGCTGTAGTATTGCCCCGTGGTCGTCCTTCCCTTCTGCAGATATTTGATGAGGATCACATCTTGGGAATTCGAAAAAATGGTTGCCATGGACTTTTCGACCGGTGGAACGGTCTTTGCTTTCTTCGGAGCCGATTCGTCCGGAAAAGTCAATTAACTCGCCTCTTTCTGGGCTTCCGGCATGTAGTGATGGATCCAAGTCTCATCCACGGTTACGAAACGCATGAACAAATCCCTTGGATTGCGTTGGATCCTGGCCAGACACTTTTCCAAAACGATCACACGATTTCGTTTTTGCTCCACCCTAAACGCGGTACCTATCGCGCCGAAAGCTTTTTCATACCCAAAATTTCGTGTAGTATATGGTCAACGCGTTCTCCTGAGATGCCTGTTGTCTCTGCTCTCTCTTTCAGCTTCAATCGGCGATCGGCTAACACGACATCATGTATCTTGTCGACCATTTCATCGTTGGTAGCGGTTTTTGGGCGTCCACTGCGTGGTTCATCATTTGTGCTTGTGCCACCACGTTTGAACTCGCTCACCCAGAAGCTGATGGTCGAAAATGATGGAGTAGATCCGCCATGAACCTCTAGCAAAATATTTCGAATTTCCGTGGCCGTTTTCCCAGACATCCAGAAGTGTTTTATCACTGCACGAAATTCGACTTTATCCATTTTTGCGAAACCGCCTAACATGCCACACAAAACAAACTCTTAAACAACTATTGACAGTAGACGTCTGAAATTTTGACAGTCGCCATAAAAAAGGTTGCCCTTACCAACCAATGAATCGACTTCGCGCGCCATCCCTTACCGATTCCGGGAACATTTCAGGTGACCCTCGTACTCATCCGCCAGTAGTATCTTTTGTTGGAATTTATTACAAATGATCATACCCTGTCACGGTGAGAGAAATTGGGCGGTTTAGTCATGAATGTATCTGAGCGGATGTGTTGATCTATATAATACAGTTATATAAAATTAGACCAAAAGAATTGGATTTATTAATAAAGTTATTTTGAAAAATATCTTGATATTTCATTGTATATAGGTTTAACAATTTATTTGTAGTGGTAGTATAACCTATTTTTCTTAGACACGTATTTATCATGCATTTCCTATTAGTAAAGCTAGAAGTGGAATAAACACGGTCTGAAGAAGGTTTATAGTACAATTAACAAGATAATCGTCTCGTAAATCCCATAAACAATTAGTTAAAAAAAATTAGTTTACATTGCAAATAGATGTTTGTTATTGTTCCTTTTACTGAATGTTTTTAATACTTTTTTCTAATGAATTGCATAACACGAAACAGTTTTAATTTTTTTTTGTTTAAAGATAGTCGTTAGCGTGTTATTGGTTAATCTTGACCTTCCAACTTATTTATATATGAAATATTGTACGAAAACATACACTACCATTCATAAGTTTGATCGCACTATATAAAACAAGTATGGGCAACCTTTGACATGTTGTGGGCCAAACTTCAATGTGCAAATACGTACGTGGGTCGCGTTTAAAAGTAGTACATTTTAAAGTGGTGTTCATAATTTTGAGCGATAGATGAAATAATACGACAATATTATTATAATGCAATTTATTAAAATAATAAAATGAAATGAAAAAAATAGGCACATTATAATTAATTTTTTCCTCATTTGGAGTGAGTATGGGTAAGTAGAGTAATATTTTTTTTAATTGGATTTTTCAAAATGTCGTGGGCCGGATCAAATCTTACAGCGGGCCGGTTGTTGCCCACGTATGATATAAAATAACAAACTAAACTAGACAGACATTTGTGGTGTGTTTGGAGTCATTATCTTGCTAACATATGACCCCTTTACTAGTTAATTCCCATCCAGTTGATACCGCATCGTATTCTAGGATTCACAAGCACACATCTTTTGTCATTCTTCCATTGTCTAATCTTTTCACCTTCAAAGTAACTCCATACCATGGTGTTTCCTCCTTCATGTTTCTCTGTTTTTGAAATGCGCGGGAGAATAATTTCTATTCGTCCATCCACAATACATCTTTCCAAACATTTACACTCCAGTTTGGGTGAACTTTTGGCAGATCTTAACCGTGGTCTTCTTATTGCTATACGACCCTTCATACCGGCTTTTATTAGTCTCTGTTCTACTGTCGACACACTTACTGGCTGACGGTGTTGTAAATTGAACTCTGCCGTAATTTGCAGTGCGATTTATTAGGGAAATTACTCGGATGCAGTGGTCCTCCCTTTCTGTCAATGATCTGTGCCTTCCACTTCGCTTTCTGCTCTGAAGCCTACCGGTCTCTTCCTTTCTTTTAATTGTCTTACGCACACAACACTCAGAAATATTTAATTTTCGAGCAGTTCTTGCACGGTTTTCAATGTCCAATTCCTCTCTTTTTGGCATATTTTCGATCAAATAAACTAGCAATATGAAGTAGGATTTTCCTAACGCAATTGCACACGTTTCGAGTATCTCGACAATATACTGGATGCGTACTGAATGTACAGTTCACTAGAAAGCAAGTGGACGAAACAGTACCCCTCCCAAATTCTATCTCCTATAACGCATTCATTCCCATTTTCCGACTATGAACACGTTATTGCTTTACTGCCATCATAAAATTTAATACAGGAATACATTGTTTTCGTGCTTGAATGAATTTTGTAAATAAGTCTTGTTATGAATATATACTAGCAACATTAGATTGCAAGTGCCATTCTAAGAAGACCAGTATGAATTGCTCTAAATATTTTGAAAATATTTGTAAGGGTAACACAATATATTAGGTGCGATCAAACTTATGAACGGTAGTATACATTAATCCGCATCACTTCTTTAACTTATAAGCTAAATGTTGAAGTGATACATACAGAATTTAAATTATTGTATATATTTAAGTAGCCGCAACATTGGCCACATTCCAAGAAAATAATTTAAATTCTCTTTCTAGTAAACAAGGTTTCAGCTAGAAGAATTTTTTACTGCATGTTAAAAATTAAACATTACTACATGTTCTTCATAATTTTGTATATAACACAACGATCTGTCAACAATATATAAAAATATTGCAATAAGTTTTTCACTGCATTAAAGAAATGGTCTTTATATACGCGCATTGTATAACATGTAATGTCATTGAACACAGAAGTTCATTTACATAATTGTGTTATAAATTGCTTAGAAGATATATGGTAGGCAATCAGTATGCTGCACGAGTTCGTTGCGTTAGCAACAAATTGCTCTTCTTATAATTTAATTTAGAAGCTTGGGTATTTTTGTGTACAACATATATTCTTAAATTGATTATAAATTACCTTACTTTTATATTCTTAATAATATTTCTGAAAGAGTTTACAAGGTTAATAATATTTAATACGAAGCAATGGTAATACCTGCATTACTTTTAATTTTACTATTAGCAACACCAGTTTATTTGGATGAAATAAGTAAGTATGGAGTAATTTTATACATCATTAAATTTTCGTTTTAATAATATATTTTTGTACATCTTTATAGATATTGCAACAAAAATTCAAATTAGTTTAAATGAATTTATAAAAACTGGAGTTAAAACAAAAAATCTCACAGATGCTGTGCAACTCTTAAAAGCTCTTCCTAATGGGGAGTATGGACATGAGCAGTATTGTCAAACTTGCAAATATGTCGTTGATGGTGTTTTGCAACAAAGAAGATCTGGGGCACAAAAGGGTAGCATGGCAAAATTAATCACGGAATTGTGTATGATCTTTTCGGGCGTGAATGAAATCGGTTGCGCAGGACGTGTGGATAGAGAAATTGTAAGTGGAATTTTTCATTCGAATTTTGAAAACAAAAACGGATTTCCTTCCTAGGATGCGCTTTTGTATATAATAGATAACAAGGGAAACTTAACTTCCGACAGAGTTTGCGGAATATTTTTGCAACACTATGGATGTACCGACCCAAATTATCAAGAGTGGCATGTTAATATACCAGAACGAACGGATACAGCTTTCGTACAAGTATGTCTTTTGCAGCTAACATAATATTTAAGTCATTAACATCTTAATACGTGAAAAAAGTAATAATATTCTTGTATGATTTCGTTCACTTCGCCAAAGCGTTTAAACACGTTGATTTCGACATTTTTCGAGCAACTTACATTTTTCTGTATTCAGGGTCAGGCTGGTTTAAATCTTTTCTTGTGATAGTGATAGAGCACATTCTCAGTTGAACATTATTTTCAATATACACTACCGTTCACAAGTTTGTTCGCGGCTAATATGTATATTGTGTTACACTCAAAATTATCTTAAAAGTATTTAGGGAAATTCATACTTGTCTTCTTAGAATGGCATTTACAATATAATGTTGATAGTATATATTCGTAATAATAATGCGTTAATAGTAGAAAATTGGGTATGGATGCGTTATGAAATAGAATTTAAGAGGGGCACTGAATCATCCACGTGTATACTGCCGAGATATTGAACACGTATGTGATGACGTTAGGAAGACCCTATTTCACATTGCTAATTTATTTGATGGAAGATATGCCAAAAGGAAAGGAATTGGATTACAGCAGCCGTTTCCAATAGAGAAATTGCTCAACAATTAAATATTTCTGAGTGTTATATGCGTGGGACAACTAAAAGAAAAGAAGAGACCGGTAGGCTTCAGAACAGAAAGCAAAGTGGAAGGCCCAGATCAACGACGGAACGAGACAACCAATACATCTGAGGGATTTCCTTGAAAAGTCGCCGCTGCACCGCACCGCAAATTACGACAGAGTTCAATTTATAACGCCGTCAGCCGGTAAGTGTGTCGAGAGTAGGACGGAGACTAATAAGAGCCAGTCTGAGCCATTGTGCAGCTGTAGGAAAATCACGATTAAATTCTGTACACAAACGGAACAGACTAAATTAGACAAAATCTTACTCAAACTTGAGCGGAAATGATTGTAAAAATGTGTTATGGGCGCACGAATCGAAATTTGAATTATTCAGAAATAAACGCAAGTATTCTACAAACGACGCAAGATGGGTGCCCCGAATGTTAACCATTGATCGAAAAAGAAATCAGGTGTTGGTTTGTAAGCGTCTTTTGGAAAGGTACCAACAAACAAAGAGAACTTTCTTAGTCGGTAGGTGACTATAGATGAGTCATAGGTGCACCACTATGATCCCGAGACCAAAGTGCAAAGTACAGAGTGGAACCATCACGATTTTTCTCGTCCGCGCAAATTTAAGGTCGTGCCGTCTGCTGGAAAGGTTTTGCTATCTGTGCTCTGCGATATTCAAGGAGTCATTCTGACGGACTATTTGCGAAAGGGACAGAGTATTACAGACGCGTACTACACACAATTGATTTCTAAATTACGAAACGTTATTAACGAGAAGCGCCGAAGAAAGTTAAGGCACGGTGTGTTGTTCCATCAGGGTAATGCTCCCAGCCAAACATCTGGTATTGCTATGGCTGCTATACACCAAGCAGGCTTTGAATTAGTGGAGCATCGCGATATTCGCCGGATCTGGCCCCTAGTGATTACAGGCTGTTCCCCAAATTAAAAAAAAATCCTACGTGGAGCAAAATTTTTCAGTAATTATGAAGTGATGTAAGCTATAGAGAGGTGGTTTGTACAGGTCGAGCAAAAATGTTTCCAGGAGGCTGTTGAGATGTTGGAGCACCGTTTTACTGTAAGGGGGTCAGGGATACAGTATAGAGATCCACCCTCGTAAAAACTGATCTATATGAATTATTGCGCGTGTGCCCATGTTCCTACCAGTATTGTTATATCCATCTCATAAACATAACATCTCCCTATCGAACTCTATACAGACATAATCTGAGCAAAGTCAACGGTTATCATACGTATGTGCGTCTCCCGTTATTTTTTCTCGCTACAGTATTCCCCTACAATAAGTCTATCAATCATTCTCTCAGTGCTACATGCAGGGATACTAGACCGTACGTAAGCAATATTTCGCTGTTGCATTACTACATCACGGTTATAGCTATAGTGGGGGCACGTAGGATTGTAGATTCCTACCCGTCGTTGACTTTGTTCATATTATGTCTGTATAGACTTCTCTTTGATATTTGACTACGATTGCAAACATGATGTCTTTCCTTGGGCATAATAGATTATTATTATTATTACTATGCTATTTAATAATTTTTATAGCCAGAACCAAGTGGTCAATCTTTGAAGATCCTGCACTTAACCGATATACATTTCGATCCCGAATATGAGCCAGGAAGTAATGCTGCATGTGAAGATCCTCTATGCTGCCGTGGTGGTACACCGGATAAGCCTGAGAATGCTGCAGGTTATTGGGGCGATTACCGTGTTTGCGATATGCCTTGGCATTCCGTTTTAAATCTAATGGATCAAGTAAAACAGCAACATGTAAGAATAACAATATCCGAAAAGTTTATCATATTAACTTTATTAATCATTACGTTACAAAAATTGAATGCGCTTTTTTAGAAACAAATCGATTTCGTTTACTACACTGGCGATGTAGTCAGCCATATTTCTTGGATGACCACTAGGGAATCGAATCTGAATGATATCGGAAGGTTATTTGAACTGTTTTTGCAACGTTTTAATTCGACTTACGTTTATCCCATACTTGGTAACCATGAGGCCCATCCATCTAATTAGTAAGTATATAGTTACAATGTAATAAATAGTAACTAGGTAAGGTAAGAGGTAATTTCCTTACTCAATTGCTGAAATAAAATTTAAATATTTTTTTGGTTGAAAGTACAGAATTTCACATCTCGACAGACACTTCTATCTGTTTTGTTTGCAATTCGGGACACGCATTTCTAGCTACCAACTATATATTCTCGATTCGACCACTTCCTTTCAGAAATACGATGATTCTTTTTCTTAAAGCTGTCTCTCTTCTCGATGCTTTGCGTCCGAATTTCCTGATGAGTTTTGCATTTCACCAACTCAAATAATTGTACGGTAATGGTTGTGCTGTCTGTTATTTAGGTTGTCTGTTGATGATATCCGTAATCTCTCCGAGTTTGTAGTCATTTTGTTAAAGTGTGTTCTTAAGATGTTCAGCTTCAAGATGTCCTTCATCTGATATCGTCTTAGCTCTGTAGACCAATGTGTTTAGGATTCCTCGTTTTTGTCCTAGGTGATGGTGCATTCTGTTATTTCCGTTGTTGATTTTAGTTCTGTATTGTATTCTGGGAAGAAGTCGCGACGCTAAGTTTAAAAAACATTCCTTTAAATTGTTAATAGTAAATGACATTTATATTTTAGTTTTTCACCAAAGAATATAAGTGAACCTCTGTCAACACAGTGGCTATACGATTACGTAGCTGATGATTGGTCAAAATGGTTACCGGAAGACACGAAAACAACCATTAGAAACGGAGGTTTCTACACAGTTTTAGTAAGGAAAGGTTTCAGGGTCATCGGTGTTAATAGCAATCTATGCTATACAGATAATTTGTAAGCTTTATCGATTCGATGTTGCATTATACATAATGATTAAATCTTTCAGTTGGCTATTCTTTAATGATGTTGACCCACAAGGCCAATTACAATGGTTAGCGGACACACTTGCTGAAGCCGAGAAAAATGGTGAAATTGTTCATCTGCTTTCGCATGTGCCTCCAGGTAGCTTAGAATGTTGGCATCCATGGAGTGATGAATTTACCAGAATTATTAACAGGTAATCTACCTTTAATGTGTATGCAGAGCTAAAAAATGTTATCTATCTTAGATTCTCGCATATTGTAAGAGCACAATTTAATGGACACACCCACACTGATGAAATAAGGGTATTCCTAAACGATAAGAAAGATAATGCAATTACTGTTGCTTACAATGGTGCAAGCTTTACAACATTTATAGGAAATAATCCAAACTATCGAGTGTATGATATGGACAGCAAATCATTTGTAAGTTAGTTTGGTAAAATATGAGCAATGGTGGGTAATGTGCTAATTTTATTGAACGAACTGTAAGATGGTAGAAATGTTTTTCAGGTTTTGTCATGTATTCACTATTTTACTTGACGTTTCGCTGATCATGCTGTCAGCTTCTTCAGAAGGTTTCTAAAGACTGTTGTTGTCGTCTCTTGCTTCTTGTTATATATCCCATTTCTGTTCCGCTTTGTTGATCCATAACCGTTCCGATTTGCTGATCCGTAACCATTGCGCCCCGTTGAATCGCGTCGTTCGTTGTATGAAGACTCCGTAGTGCTAACTTTCACGTGTTGCTAATCTTCTATTCCTCTTCGCGATTGAAGTTGTTGGTATTCTTCATTATTTCTATTGATTCGCGTATTATCCTCGAGATAGAATGGTGACTGTCGGGGTGGGGGTAAAACTAACTACAGCGCCTCTTACGGTCATGGGGTAGAACCATAGAACAACTGTAGAACTAAATTAATTGTTCTGTGGTCATATGGTCATTTGGTTACTGACTATATTTTATATTGTCAATTTACATTATTTTTCTTTGTCATATAAATATATTTTCGCATTAAATTGTTGTTTTTTTTCTATAAATATAATATAATTTTAAATAATTATACTATGTGTAGTTGAATGTAGGCTTTCACGACCGTAGTCCATAGTAGAAATGTTTTTCAGGTTTTGTCGTGTATTCACTGTTTTACTTGACGTTTCGCTGATCATGCTGTCAGCTTCTTCCGATGGTTCCTAAAGACTAGTGTTGTTGTCTCTTGCTTCTCGTTATATATCCTATTTCTGTTCCGCTTTGCTGATCCGTAACCATTCCGTTCTGTTGAATCACGTTGTTCGTTGTATGATGACTCCGCAGTGCTAACTTCCACGTGTTGCTAATCTTGTATCCCTCTTCGCAATTGAAATTGTTGGTATTCTTGATTATTTCTATTGATTCGCGTATTATCGTCGGGTAGTAGTGACTGGTCCTGGCTAATACCTTAACGTCGCTGTAGGTTATCCGGTGGCCTCCTTGTTGGTGCAGGTGTTCTGCTACTGCGGATTTTACAGTATGCCTGAGGCGTGCGTCTCTCTCGTGTTCTTTCACCCTGCACTGAATACTCCGTCCGGTTTGACCGATGTAGCTTTTTCCACATTGGCCTTTAAGTTCGTATATACCTCTTGCTCGTAGTTTCGGTTTACAAAGTTTAGTCCTTTGTAAGTCATATGGCCGCACGAACCAAGGACTCTAGAGGAATTCCTGCAACACATCAATAGACAACATGCTAACATTAACTTCACTATGGAGATCGAAGTGGACGGTAACTTACCATTCCTAGATGTCCTAGTGGAGCGCACCGATAACAATAAACTGCGGCACAGTGTGTACCGGAAGAAGACTCATACAGACGCATACCTACTTGCAACATTCCACCACCATATTCAACAGAAGAGATCCCTCATCAACATATTGTTAAGAAGAACGGAGAAAATCAGTGACGAACATCACAGGAATAGTAAAATACATCACGTCAAAAGCGCCTTGCAGAAGAACGGCTACAACACAAAAGATATAAGGAAACCACGGAAACAGAAAAAGAACGAAGACCAACAACAACCAGCAGGTTACGCATATCTTCCATACATAGCCAGAGTCACCGATAGGCTAAAAAAGACCCTAGGAGAAAAGAACATAACCACACGATACAACACAGTGATCAAAATCGAACAGCTACTCCCAACAAGGACGTGTTACCGAAACTACGAGCAAAAGGCATATACCAAGTAAAATGCCAATATGGAGTAAGCTACATCGGTCAAACAGGACGGAGTATTCAGTGCAGGGTGAAAGAACACGAGAAGGATGAATCAATAGAAATAGTGAAGAATACCAACTTCATTCGCGAAGAGGGATGCAAGAATGGGATATATAACAAGAAGCAAGAGACAACAGCACCAGTCTTTAGAAACCTTCTGAAGAAGCTGACAGCATGATCAGTGAATACACGACAGAACCCGAAAAACATGTCTACTATGGACGACGGTCGTCAAAGCCTTCACTCAACTGTTGAACTGTAAGCTACTTTTTTAATTATTTGTTAATCATGTAATTTGGTAGAAGATTATAATAACGTTGGCAGGGGTTGATAGTAGAAGCAAAAAAAAACGAATATCTTATAACATTTAATTTTCTTTCTTAAATGTGAATATTGTTTTAATTCGTAGTAATATATGGAGTGTTCCAATTATAACGATTTTTTTCGATAGTTGGTTTATTTTACATTTTAAAAATTTCAAATAATTCAGAACACACAATTACAGCATTAAATTTCATATCTTTCAAACATAATCAGCCTTAAATTGCAGCTTTCTCCAAGAAGTAGGCAGCATCTTTTCTAATAAGTAGAATGGTATGGTGAATTGTTAATTACAATAATAGCAATTGCCTAGTAATTTAGGTAATATCTTCTCAAGCCATTTTCCAAAAATTATGGTGTTAATTTCTTCATGATTGTCGACTGTCCTTTTTTGCCCCAAACATTAGTAATTTATTTTGCACAAATCCTTACTCAAATCTATGCGAGGTATTATTAAGCATCTACCCTCTTCATTAGGAGTTTTTAATCTCGTAGATAGTTCTTCGGCAATAGTTTGCTGCAGTCTCACTACATTGGTGTCAACCAATACTTTTTTCTATACTGTTTCATTATCGTTAGATATTTCTTCTCTGCCTGTAGTAATCTCATTGTCCTTGATCAGCAATTTTAATAATTATTACATATGACTACGTCAATAACCTCTTAAATGCTTGCTTTAAATTAATATTCCGGAAGAAGATGTCAGCGAGACCATTAAAATGTTCAGTTAGTCGACGATTTGTGGGCAAATCATAGAACATATGGAAGAAACCTGAAAACCAAGATTTTTCTCTACGTTGTATATGTATGTGCATCCGCTGTATTAGTAAAATAATAAAATGTATGCATGAAATAATAAAGTTGTAAGTTTCTCTATAAGTAGTGTAGGGTATATATTTCCCAGTTATGTCGACTAAATAGCAACAACTTCTATTTGGAATTTTTCCTTTAAAAATCTAAATAAATCGATTATCAAAAAAAAACGCATAATTTACAACATTTACAAATCAATAAACAATTGCTTTTCTAACATAGTAAGGTAAGGATATGTTTCAGGAAATAACAGACTACGAAGAATGGATATTTAACTTAACAGAAGCAAATAAAGACAGAGATACTCCACCTAACTGGTATAAATTGTATTCATTCAAAGACGCATACGGTCTTAATAGCACAAGAAATGAGGATCTTTTCGATTGGATTCAGAGAATGGAGAATGATCCAAATAAGGAACTGCTAAAGCAGTACTTTAGGTATTAAACTATTTTAAATTTGCATTACAAAATTTTGGTTTGCTAATATTACTACAACAGCAACTCTTCCATTACAGGTTTCTAAAAAGAGATAGCGGGGTTGAAACATTTGGATCGTGCGACGGCGATTGCTTAGACAGTTTACTATGTTTTATTGTTAGCTTGTCTTACGAAGATGCATTGAAATGTTATAAGTCAAGCTCATCTACCCGTCTTATTTTCAGTTAATTCTAGATATACAATCCAACCATTGAATTGAAGTAGATGCTGTTAGATGATACAATAATAAAAGGCATTTGTAGAGAAGAAGAAGTCGTAGATCTTTTTCTTAATTTCCAAATGGACATAAGAATATAAACGTTATAGCTCTTCAAAGGGTGTTTTGGTCTAATTATTCATGAATATTTACATGCAAATTAATTAATAACTTATTTACAATGATAAATATTTATTAACATAAATAAATTGTACACTTAACAGTTAATACGCTTATTGACTATTTTTTATATATACATTTTACACAAATGTGGAACTGCCAAACTGATTTCACTACTTCTCCGGTGATTCCCAAGATACACTCTTTTCCGAAAATAATTGCTCCCTTGTTATATTATCCAGAACTTTTATCTGACAAACAAAGTAAAAGTGTTACAAGGTATACCCACAAGAGGAAAAATAATTAATTGCATGAATTTACTGCCCAAAAAGTTGGACGCACAAGTGTTTCAATAATCTCCACACTACATAAATTAATTATCTATACCAGACAGTGTTTCAAGAGCACATGTGCTCCCATTGTTAACCGACTTACTAAATGAATTGTAAAAATTACAACTACATGCAATATTTCCTATACACGCTGTAAAAATTCTTAAATTATCCACTTTCTACAACCTACTGACGATCTGTATCGAAAAGGAGAAAAAGAAAAGAATCAATATCTTGTAATAGGTAAATATGTACCACCATAATAAATCTATCAAATTTGAGCGTGCAATTGAGAGTAGTTACCAAGTTTTTGTCCTTCTTCATGAATATAAGAGCTTACATTTTTAAACTTGAACTTTTCTAATTCGATATATTAGGATTTCACCACATGCTTTGTCATATTAGATTGTTTATCAACAGGGAAGTAAGAAGCAACCCATTATCTACAATGATAAGAGGCACCAAAGATACTATTAAGAACTACCCTTACTTAATTAACAATTTTCAAAATCTTTGAAATTTAAAGTATTAAAATTAAATCTAACTACTCCAAAAATGTAATGCCTACCGAAAATTCGCAAACCATGATTCCACAAAACCAATAGTACCTTCAAATCAGAATGTATTAATTAATCGATAGCTCAACATGTGTTAAAATAATTAGTTTATAACAGCGAACAGACTTTACAATGGGAAAACAAGCATTATGAATATACATATATGTGTTTATTTATAAGAATAGTTCTTCGCAATGTAGTTCTTTATCTTACAGTTTAAGGTAAACGAAAATTGTGATAAGTAATTTGAAAAACCAATTTAGTGTCCTAATTATAATTCCTACTCATGTAATATTAGCTTATTATAAGTTAATATAATTGCACCAAAATGGCAAAATAAAAAATAACACAAAAAAATTTTTCAATATGTCAAATCAAGTATGCATTATGCATAAGTGTAATGTCATTGAAGACTATTAAAAGAGGCAATTCCTAATTCCAGGTAAACCATTCAATTATTCATATTCATATTTTATGCTATAAATTCCAAATTACAAACAACTATTTACTTACGTGTTTTCGGATGTATTTGATTAGCAAATCCAAGTTTTCTGGATCTACTTCCCCTTGCTGGTACATTCTTCTCCAAATAGCACCTGCCAAAACCACATCATCTGATTGCAAACCCTCATCGTAAGCAATCAATGCTGCTTGGAACTGTTCATTGAGGGCATTTACTTGTGCTCGTGTTCCAGCAGGATTCATCGCTCCTAATTTTTTAACTCTTAAGCCTACATCAGACCACAGCGCTTGAACGATTCGATTTCTAACATATCGACCATCATCGCCTTCAGCCATACATCTTACCATAAGCATCCATACATGCAATTCAGTAATAACAAACCAAGAATAGAATGTATCGGGTAAATTGAATTCTTCGAAGAAATCCACATAATTAATTTTATCAGCAATCGATTCGTATAATAAGAATCCAGTAGTGTTTAGTTTCTATAGACGACATGTTATGTAAAATTTATAGTACATCATCAATTGTGACTTACTCCTTTATCAACGCTTATGAAAGGAAACTTATTTAAAATCTTTTTAATTAGTGAATATTCTTTCTCAATAGGTTTTTCAGCAATACTAGAGATTTGGTGTGTCGTTGAATATCTACATTTTTGATATGAAACAGAAACATCATTCGAATTTGCTTTATCTGCGACAGATAATAGGCTTCGAAAATGCCAAATTTGCCTGTTTATTTGATATAAGGGAAGAATGTGTTTGTTAGAAATCTAAAAATAGAAACTGGTATAAATCATAGAATCTTACGCTACAGTAATATTACATTTACGCAACGATAAATACTACTTAAATTCATTTTTGTAGTCGATTATATCACACCAATTTTTTAAGATCACTTGCAAAAGCTCTACTTTTTTAAATATGCATTTGGTTCAATTTGGTTTACTGTCTTAAATTTACTAGGTTAGGTGATACGTGCTGACATCTATGATTTTGCGATGTAATTTAATATATCAATGGCTGACAATTCTGGTAATGGTGCTTTCAGATTTCAGGTACATAATATAAGAAATTGCTGTCGAGTAAAATGATTATGAACATTTTTACTAAAAAATTGATGCAATTAATAATGTGCGATTTATATTTATAACATTTTATTTTAGGATAATAGCGGAAAGTGAAGATATTGAGGGGAGAGACAGTAACAATTTTCATGTGTATTACTTTATGGACAAATATAGGAATTAATATATAAGCAGTACAGGTAAAAATATTGGTTGGTCAAATAAATTATTTTTATTCAATTATTTCAAGCGCAACTAGTATAATTTGGAACCGTTTTGGTTGTTTTTTTTGTTGGTTTGCTTGGATATACACTTAATAGGTGATTCCTCATTTATTAAAATACAAAAATATCACAATTATTATGTTAGGAAATTTTTTAATATCTCCCTCTAGCATAAATGCTTTAAGATTATATCCTCGAAACATATATTGTTTGATACCGAAGGAGGAATGATCAAAAATGCATCATTTTATTTAAATTGTTCATATTATGTTTTCTTTGCATTTAGGGATACAAAGTTTATTTTAAATTTGGTATGATAATTAAATAATAAATATATATTAAATTAAGAATCAGGCAGTTATAGATGTAACTTTTATTATTGTAATTCTGATTATACTCATTGCATTCTTAAACATTAATAGAAAGTTAGGTTAACATTATTAAAAAATATTTGTAGCTGGTAGTTACCATGACCAGCAGAAGTGGTAATAGAAGTAAAAAAAAAATCGTTTATACTACATTAGGGAAAGCTCCACAAAGCAATGAAACCGAAACAATTGACCTATCACATTTAAGGAAACCGATTGACACCAGTTTGTTTGGTTTGTCGCAAATATTGTCTTTATTTGAAACTGCCACTGATGAGGTATACAGTGTTTAGACATGTTTATTCAAATATCTAAGTTGTATCATATGTCGCTTCAGGTTCGTAGGTATATTGCATACGAGTGTGAATTAATGTTTGAATGCCGTATATGCCGCACTGTCTTTAGAAGCCTTGCCAATTTTGTGTTGCATAAGAGAAATTACTGTTTGGAAATATATAATGAAATTAATAGTCGGACCAAAAGTGATTTTGAGGTATGCAGTGTATATTGAACAACAATATAAACCTATTTTTTAAATTTTATATTTATTCTAGAATAATAATTTGACAATTGTAAGCACAGAAAAAATACCATCAAGTGGAGATGAAAGAGAAGATCCTGACATTGAAGGGACACCAAAAAAACCTAAACGTAACTTATCTGCTGTTTTGAAAAGATTATCAGATAAAGAAGAATGTAGAAAATATACAGAAAACGTTGCTAATGAGCAGTTAACAGAAAGAAATTACTTGGAAGAAAATAGAGAAGATATTCTGTCAAAAACAGTATGTTTAGAAAACATCGAAGGCAATAAAGGTGTTTTTCAAACGATGGATGATGAACAAGTTGGGAGTAATTTAATGAAATCTGAGGTAATTTTTGTTACTTTGTATTAATATTGCCCTCTGAATTTTTTTTTTCCATTTGAATTATATTTAATTTTTATAAGAAATATTGGTTTGTTGCATAAGAAATTTTATATTCTATTATTTCTAGGTTATGGAAATACATAGTATCTTAAGTTCAAATGAGGCAATTTTAACTTCAGATGGTAAGGTGTTTACTTTTAGAAGTGATATTAATGACACAGATGGACAGAAATTGATTTGTACAATATGTAATTTAAAGTTCGCAACTAAAAAGACGTTAACACATCACATAAAATACAAGCATAACGATACTCGCCTCGTTTATATCTGCCCTGAATGTAAAGATAGCTTTGCAAATGCGTGGTGTGTGTTTCGTCATCTGCACAGAGTTCATCGAAAGTCTACCAGCCAGATACGTCGAATGAGGGATCAAATCCATTCAAGTACTATCATTAAAAAGCAGGAACGTTTGAAAAAGAAGAATGAAATAGAAAGTGAGCACGAATTTGATTCTCATCCTGATGATCCACAGTTCTGCGAGGCTTGTGGTAAACGATTTGATAGAAAGGCAGCCCTCCATTCGCATATTCAAATGTGTTTAAAACGTAATTCCATCAATATTGCAAAAGAAAATCAGAAAAGTGTCTCAGAGGAGAAGTCAACTAAACAAAAGACTGTTGTCGTCAAAGGAGCCAGTAAACGAAAGCAAGGTGTTTCACAAAAAGTTGTTAGAAATATTAGTTTAGATGCTGTGAATGGCGATGAGGACAAATTGGACAAAGCAGGTGAAATCGATGATAAAGAAAATGAACACAATGAAGGTAAGGATGAAGTTATTGTTGCCGCAAATGAAGATGATTACAGAAACCATTTAGTGCAGGAAATTATACTTGGAAGTAGAGGAGTTAGTATTTTGGAAGATACTGGAGATCTCCTACCCAATAAAAAATTCATCGGATTGATTTCGGATGAGGAAGAAATATTAGGATTTGTTCAAGACTCAAACGATATCTTACTAAAGGATAATACAAGCAATAAATTACTTAATGAAAATAAAGTTGATGCAAAAGGTAGACTGACTCCAATATTGGAAGAAACTGAACAAGAGCAAGATAATAATCACTGCCGCAATGACGACTTAGAATCTGAAGAAAATATGCTAGATGTAATGGACAATTCAGTGAACGTCGAGAAAAATAAAATACATAGAACCACAGATGAAAATTCAGTGAAACAAGCATCTTCTATAATACCTGTGATTGAAGAATCTAACACAAAATGGAACATCATTACTGTTGAAAATTTGGAGTGTAAGGTGATTGAAGGAAATCTTACTGAAGAGGCATTAGATGAATTTCCTGATATCAATACACCAAAACAGTATACTTCAAAAAAGAGTAAGAATGAAAACAAAATTAGAGAATGTGATGTATCAAAAGAGGTTGAGAATTTAAATAAACATAATCCTAGTAGTGATGACATATACACTTCGCATCATAAAATGACTACTCCTAAGGAAATAAATCTCCCCTACAATGAACAAAATGATATTACGGTAGGTGGTGAATATAACGGCTCCGAATGCAATGATATCACCTACCTGAGTGATAGCGAAAGCTGCTCATGTTTTGATGATCGAAGTAACGATTCTATCAGCAGTGAACCTCAAAAAGTTATAATTTGTAGGGAATCGATAGCAGATATTGATGAATCTCTAATACATTGCGAAGAGAAAGTATTGGAAAATATGGAATGTGGGAACCGCGGTGTAAAACGTAAATATTCCGGCGAATTAGAAGTGGAAAAGGACGCAGTGGTAAACGAGGGCGATGAAGCGGAAATATCTTTGCGGGAAAGGTGCGAGGATTACGTGGATTGGAGTAATCTTTCTTGCAAATCATGTTTATTAACCTTCCTAAGCGAGAACGAACTTTTGGAACACATGTCATTACACTTTAATTGGTTTCGGTATGAATGTACTAACTGTAATTTTATGTCATACAATAATAAAGCTTGCAAGAACCATATATTCGCGGATGAATCTATCGACAATTGCATTGTCGTATTGCCGTTATGGAAAACTATCGAAATGGCAACGTCGTTTAATAAGATCAGTGATCTAGAAAATTCTTCTTTAGAAGTAACAAATAGTGAACATATAATTAATAAGACTGAACCAAGTATAACATGTGATGCTGACAAAATTAAAACTAAAGATCCTTGCTTACGTAAAATGATCATGGAAGTGATCTTTGGTTCTCAAGAGAGTATTACATCAGAGCCACCAACATCAGCGGTTACTACTAGACCAATCAGGAATCGTATAAGTATTAGGACTATTCAAAAAGACTTTGAGTTTGATATGAAACAGATCGAAAGCAAAAAGAAAAAGACTGCGAACGATAGTCGGGTGAAGCCTATCAAAATTGTGAAGAATAACGATATGAATTTTCGCGTTATAAATACGAAATCCGATGATTTAACTAAGAAGAAACGAACGTGTTCATACCAATTGAAGTGATCATATAAGCGTGTTCAGCGATTGTATCAATTTCGATTTTAATATTTACTTTGTTCATTGTACAGTTTTTCATAGTGTATATGTTGTTTATTAAAGTGGATGATTTCTTAGTTTAGTTTATTTGTCATACAATTAATTTGAGGACTAATTACTTATTACTGAGAATTATAATTAGTATCTCAATTAATTATGGATCACACAATTTTTATAAAATTTTTATAACGATATTAAATTTGTAACTCTTTATTAAAAGGGTTATTCTTAATAGTAAATTGTAGGATCAAAAGGTATTTTATTGTTTTCTTATTTTACAGAGTTAGTCGAACTTGTGTGTATCCTCTACCTTGCCGATTAGCACGTGTTAGCAAACTTAATACACTGTAGGTATTTGTTGTGAAAATTATGCTATGAATTTCATTTAAAATGTGGTAGCTCCTTTAATATTGTCAGCATTACATATATTTTTTGCAAAAGATCTTGAAAAACACGTTCATTTTTGTTTCTTTGAAGATATACGGCGGCGAATGAAATGTTTCCGGAATCGACAAGAAAAACACGGTATTGATGTGGTTTTTTATTTTTATTTTTCGATGTAGTCTCCTCGAAGATCAATACACTTTTTCAAACGGTGCTCCAGTCTCTTCAAGCCATCAGAAAAGTAGGATGTTCCGAGGTGTCCAAAATGCCTTTGAGGCAAATCTCTTTCCTCCCAATGATTTTTTCAGGTTTGCGAATAGGAAAAAGTCGCTGGGGGCTAGGTCCGGTGAATATGGAGGATGAAAAACTAATTCGTAGTGCAACTCATTCAATTTGGACACAACGACCACAAGACCGTTTCTCTTTCAATACTGCATCGAATTGGGTCCTTCCGTTCTGCAGATAGTCAATGTCCACATTGAGTATCTGCATTGACACCTTGTAAATTTCAAAAAATAGTGGCCATGACCTTTCCGGCCGATGGAACGGTCTTTTGCTTTCTTCGAAGCCGATTCGCTCGGAAAAGTCCACTGCTTGGACTGTTCCTTAGTTTCCGGTATGTAGTGGTAGATCCAAGTCTCATCCACGGGTACAAAACGCATGAAGAAATGAAAATGGATTGCGTTAAATCCTGGCCAAACACTCCTCCGAAACGGTGAGGGTAGTGACATGTGAATAACACTCTTAACAGAATCCTAGAAATCTGTGATACGAAAGCAGCACAGGTCTTAAGGTAATCGCCGTGATCAATCTATTTGTTTGGGAAGTACTCATTCAACTATTCTCTTACATTACGAGGAAAGTGAACAGGAGTTCAATCATGCATGTAAATGATGTTATGGCGTTTGTGTAATCGCATCTTGTCAATAACTTGCTGCAATACCTTGAGGTACTCGCTGAAATCAAGGCGATTTGGTAGATAAGTTAGGCCAGCAACCCTGCGAAGTCACGTAAAAAAGCAGAGGTTACCCAAAATTATAACATTATTAGATACTTTCCATGAAGGCATGCGAAAACACATTAAAAACAAACGTTGAAGTCAAAAAGAAGACGTTTCCAAAAAATAGCACTAAAATTCTTTATTCTAAGTTTCAGGTACTTCTATTAACAGATACCAAACACATTGTTTGCTTATTTGCACACAAATGTTTGCTAACATTTTGATACATTCAGAAAAGAACGAAGAATCTTGCTGGGTGTAGCTTCTGTACCAATTTGTACATACTTTATATAACTAATAATGCTTTCTCTAATTGTCTTAACAATTTCAAATCAGTAGCAAAATCTGATAGAATGCTCGATTGCATCTTTGTGAATGAAAATTTTACAAAATGGTCCTTTCTGATTTTGAGACCTGATTTAGAAAACACAAATTTGAAGCATTAATTACTAGGCTTTAGAAAAGAGAAAAATCACTTTCAAAAATCTCCGCTCACAAAGGCACAATCATCGGAACTGTGAAAATGACACCTGTAATACAGAACAGGAATATTTAATTTTATTTTCCAAACTCAATTTCAGTTTAACGAGTTTACAATAAACTTCACAATGTCGTAATCTTTATCGATCATTCTTTCCATTATATCAAAGTGATCCAACTCTTTAAGCAATATATATTCGTACTGTATCCTTTGTTTCTTCAAATTGTCGGAGAATAATTGCGTTTGCTTGACAAAAGCTGGCGAATCATTCTCGCTAACGATCAAGAAAAACTTTGGTGAATTTTCCGCGATAGCCTCGAAATTCCAGAACATCGGACTCAAGCTCTCGGCATCTTCCGCTGTCAGCTTTAGTGGCTCATTCATGGTAGTTTTTACAAGTGGTATTAAATTATAAATACCGCCGATTAGGAATATTGATTTTAAAATAACTCGTTCTTCGGCTGTTAGGTTCAAATAAAAATCAGGAAATAAGCTTATCGCTAAGTGGGCACCAGCTGAATGTCCTCCTATTGAAATTGATCTGAAACAAAATGTAGGTAATCGTAAATGTCATTGGAATTTGCACCGTTCCAATTGTATTGCATTAAAAGTTTAAAGAATAAAAAATAACATAAGATTACCTACACATGAAATGAATAGATAGACTTTCACGGACCAGGGTCAATAATAAACGAAGTGCTTTCGGGAGTAGACCGTGTCATGGTGAATAGCATGTATGAAGTAAAGAAGAAAGTGCAAATAAAATGGAAGAAAACGGGGAGAGAACATAAAGGAGATAAAAAGAAAGGAAAGGCGAAAAACAGCAAAAGGACAAAGAAAGAGAAAAGGAAAGAGACAATGAAATTAAAATAGGAAAAGAAAAAGAACAGAATCTCTGCGTTTTAACTCCGTCGTAGGACACTTCTTCAGAAGAAAAGGATAGGGAAACCAAAACGGCACGGAAACTCATCATGTAAATCACGCTACTATATACGAGAGCGACCTGAAATGTTTCCAGAATCGACGAGAGATGGCGCACGAAGGTTGAAGGGGATTCAGTGGTCGGCAAGGGTAACCTTTTTTATGGCAACTGTCAAAATTTCAGACGTCTACTGTCAATAGTTGTTGTTTAAGAGTGTGTTTTGTGTAGCAAGTCAGGCGGTTTCGCAAAAATGGATAAAATCGAATTTCGTGCAGTAATAAAACACTTCTGGATGGCTGGGAAAACGGCCATGGAAATTCGAAATATGTTGGTAGAGGTTCATGGCGAGTGTACTCCCATCAGCTTCTGGGTGAACGAGTTTTAACACGGCCACACAAGCACAAGTGACGAACCACGCAGTGGACGCCCAAAAATCGCTACCAACGATGAAATGGTCGACAAGATTTATGATGTCGTGTTAGCCGATCACCGATTAAAGCTGAAAGAGATAGCAGAGACAACAGGCATCTCAGAAGAACGCGTTGGCCATATCCTACACGAAATTGTGGGCAGGAAAAAGCTTTCGGCGCGTTTGCTTAGTATGGAGCAAAAACGAAATCGTGTGACCGTTTTGGAAAAGTGTCTGGCCAGGATCCAACGCAATCCAAGGGATTTCTTCAAGTATTTCGTAACCGTGGATGAGATTTGGATACCACTACATACCGGAATCCAAGGAACAGTCGAAGCAAAAGACCGTTCCATTGACCGAAAAGGTCATGGCGACCATTTTTTGAAAATTTCAAGGTGTGATCCTCAGTGACTATCTGCAGAAGGGAAGGACCCGATTCGATGCAGTATTGAAGGAGAAACGGCCTCGTTCGTGGCTGAAAAAAGTGCTTTGCCACAATAACAATACACCAGCATCGTTGTGTCCAAATTGAATGAGTTGCGCTACGAATTAGTCTCTCATTTTTTCTATTCCCAAATCTGAAAAAATCACAAGGAGGAAAGAGATTTGCCTCAAATGAGGAGGTCATCGCTGCTACAGTTGGCTATTTTGCAGACCTCGAAAGATCCTACTTTTCCGACAGTATGAAGAGACTGGAGCACCGTTTGAGAAAGTGTATTAATCTTCGAGGAGAGTACACCAAAAATAAAAGTAAAAACCACACCAATACCGTGTTTTTCTTGTGGATTCCGGAAACATTTCAGGTCGCCCTCGTACTTAAACCTCCGGAACCCGCCCCTCCAGTCTATATAAATACCGTACTCTGCGATTGAAGTCAGAAAATTTTCGCTTCTAGTGACGTTGACATGTCGAATTACCGTAACCTTCTTCTAGGGTGGTTTTAGCTCTCGCGTTGTTTACATTTGGAGTTACAGTACCACTTTGGTTTCCCTCTGTCATTGTCCTGAAGAAGCCTCCTATAATGGAGGCGAAACGTTGCGACCTCGTCCTCTTTTTCTTTGTTCCTTTTCGCCAATTATTTCTAATTAATTCATGTTAATTCTAAATCAAAACCAAGGACAAGATCAAAGTAATTATTTAGATTCCAAACCAAAAATATAACCTTTTTTGATTATAATTGTGTACACATGTGTAGACACTTTTTAAGCATTTACTATATAGAATAATTATACTAGAAATTCTTTAATTTCCAATAATCTATATCTTATTCCAAAAATAGAGAAATGAATTTCTGAACATGCCACCTTAACAGTGAATTTTCATTGTTTAGAAGCAACATCGACACTATCAATATGGTATCAATATTGTCCAGATTTTGGAGCGTTACATGTCCTGACTTATTGTTTACGATTGAATATCCTTCTTTCTTATTCTGTTTATTATGTTTCCGTTATTTATCTTTGTTTTTTTTTTATAATATACAGTACCAGTTATAGTTAACAGATAAAGTAATTTGCAACCATAAACATACATAAAGACGAATATAGTTAAATCATTCTATAGTTGGTTTCCAGAATAGAAGCACAATCAAATGGAAGTACTGCTGGCCGTGTTCATGTTTGTTTTCTTTCGAAGAAACGTCGAAAGTCGTTATTTGCTCAGTACTGAAAATCAACTGTCAGTGCTGACAAGAAAATTCTAATCGATACATCTAATATCAAGAAAGTTGACACTGTAAAACAAATTTTAAAGTCGTAGGCAATTGAATGACACCGTTTTCAAAGAATGGTTCTTTTGAATATCATGATCTGCCTGTTACCTGAGAGTATAGTTACTGGAATGGATAATACATCGTATCAAACAAAAAAAATTGAATAGCCACCATCATCATCATTACAAGTGGCTAGCAAAGAAACAAACTATAATGAAGATATGATCAGAGCTGAACTGTTAAGCTTACTTAAAGATTTGTAAGAATGAGAGAACTTCCATGTTATTAGTGGATTGATAATATAACAACATAAAACTGTGTTACGATTATGTATTTACCACTGTGAATTCAATGTTATCGAGCTGGTTTGGGCGCAAATTTAAAGTGAAATAGCTGCAAAAGATAGAACTGTTGAATTACCCAAGGTTACATAATCATTACGTGATGTTTTTAAAAGTGTACTACACGGTAACTGCATGAACCGTGTTATTAAAGTAGAATTTTGTATGAAAGATCCCGGCATAATCATCAACAATGTGAAAAAACCATTCGTCATTGCCATTGGAGAGGAGTGTCACTGAAGACCCTGATTTTGATTGTTATTCGAAATTATCACAATTTAGAAAATATATAACTCTAGTTCTATTAAGTTCCTCACAACAAGATGCTGGAAACATCAAATAATATAAACTTTTTACATGGCAGAGAGCCTGAGAATTGGAGAGCAGCCAACAATGACCGTAACAATTACTTGTGAACAGTTTATAACTTTCTATTAAATGTTTCTAGTACAAGTGCATTTCTGCAAATAAAAAATTGAATATACTCTATGCCAACCCCAAGTTTACAATAAATATGTTATATATTTTGTAATAATTGTTATATTACTATTTTGTTATTATATTGTATGATACTGTACTATTATTGCAACACATATTTTTAATTCTTTAATAATAATATATCAATTGCATTTTCCCGTATAAAATTTCTATTCAAGGTTTTGGTGGTTTGTAATTTGGTCTTGGAGTATGTTCAGAAAATCATCTCTCGTCACCCTATTTTAGGAATAGGGTATAGTATTTTTTATACATGGTTTTAAGCTTAAGATAATAGAATTCTAACGCATTATAATTACCTTGCTTTGTTCTCCAAGGCATAATTTAAACACTTTTTAATGGCTAATTGAATTTCCTTTACTATATCGTGAAGTCTGCAATGTGGACAAAGCGTATACCCAATTACAATGGTTTTACATCCGTTTTGATGTAATGATCGTGCTATAAAACTAAAAAGATCTTTCCCACCTTCCTGCCAATAGCCTCCATGGAGAAAAACGAATATAGGTGCATCTTTTAACATAAAAAAATCGATAATTTGGACAAAAACAGAGAAACATAAACCCAACATTTTCATTTAGTATACATAATTTATTATGTATATTATTATTCAAATAAGAAATGCTGTTGCAATCAATGGAGATATTTTCAGTTTGTCTATATTTTATTCCAAAAAGAGAGATAAAATTCTGAACACTGCTTCAACCCAAATTACAACCTATAAATTTGTAAAACCAGTTTTACGCTGTAAACTTAAATTTGATCGGTCTAAAATACAAAATCTGCACCAAATAAAATTGCATATGGATTCTAAAGAGATAATTTTATAATGAAGACAACAAAATGGTAAATGTAGTAGTTACAACACATGAAAGTAAATAAATTCGTTTAGAAAACACATTTTATTTGTTGAAAAAAGTTCAAGTAGTACATGTCATTATACATTACTCGAGTGATGTGCTTTCTTTCATTTCTTCGTAGGAGAATACACCCCTATACTTTTAACAGTACTTGTGCTAGGCATCCATAATAGAAAGGAACAGCTACAGAATTGTGATTTCAGTACAACTAAAGTTCTGTGTATTTGCATATTACTTACATAATCTATTGATTTTCAAATCAAAGCTCTGAGAAGAGCTAATCTATCACCCAAAATAGCTAAAGTATTTTATATTACTTTAAGTGAGCAAATGTGCTGAAACACAAATGTGATATAAACGATGTTAAGAATGTCAAAATCTTTGACAATTTATAGATAAAAGAGAATGTTGTCCATGTGATATTGCCTTGCTATCAACCAATAAGAAATAACGGTTACTTGGGTCTGTTCAGAAATTTGTCTCTCTCTTTTTGAAATACATTATACGTTTTGTTACGTACGGTTTACGGTTATAAATGAAATCATTGTATAGATAAAATAAACGTTTAAAATAAGTATTGATCTATGCAAATGTTGAAGTTATATTAATATGTAATATATTTAATCAATAATTAAGGAACAAGAAATATCTACCATTCGGCAAATCAGTTCCAAATATATCCAATTTTTGCATATCACTGTCGCCATAAGGAACATTTAACTCGCACACTACTTCACATCTTACTTCCTTGCTTGCTGATAAAATAAAATGTACATACAATGATAATCGTTATTTTAGCCGAATCAATATTGTTGTTTTACTTACTTTTACTTATTAATTCTTCATATTTTTGTATTAGTACATCTCGTGGATAACGTTTGTTCCAATAACTTGGTGAATATAATTTATCTAATTCCGATGCCTCGGACATATTTATACTTATTCTAGTTTAAACAATTATACCGTTTTACGATATATACATCAAATTATTGATGCTTATGCAACAACTTGTTTTCTTTGCAAAACGTGTATTACATGCAATTATATACCTTCTATTGAAAACTGGTTCTGTTGTTAACCAGATACTGAAACACTCACCAACAGCTCTTTTTATATTTCATAATTTTATTCTGATTACTTGTTGTTATGAAATTTAGTTACATTAAATTCTTTATCTAAAATATAACATATTTATGCAAAACACATTGATAAATTAAATAGTTATATAATGTTATAAATTTATTAAAAAATGTAAGGATTTATAAATATCAGTGATGTTTTTCTCGTGAATTGCTTAACGTTTCAATACAAGTTGCTTAATTGTATTATTTTAAAATGCTACTTCTAATAGCAACCAAAGATAAACCTTAAATAGTAGCACTTTTTGGACATTAAATTAGAGATAATTACAGAAATCTATATACTAAACTGAACAACAAAGAGGAGGCCCATCTACACAGCAAAAGTAATACTACTCATAACAATTAAAAGCGGTAACGACATATGACAGTTTCTGGCTACGAACGGTCTCACGTCTAGCGCCATCTGTGCGGCTTGGAAGAAATTAGCACAATACCTACATATATATTAGGGTCACGATAAGTTCAAATTCACGTCATTAACGCGACGTCATGCATACAATCCAATGACGTCATAAATATGCAAGCGACCACACTAACAAATTAAACGTATTTTATATTATTACGTAATTATAACATAATACTTAATAATTAAAGTAAATTTCAATGGATAGCGAGTTTATGTGTGTGTATCCGGCAACGGGGTAAAACCTGAGGTCACGATTTATTAATGGCGTTCATTGGAACTTCGCGTGCCTGTATATATATATATTAAATTTAAATCGATAATAAAATATATTTGATACAATATTTATCATTTACACCTCCCTATATCGATATAGCAAATAATACTTCTCACTACAGTTAAGAGAACTATAACAACGTACAAAATGTTTTCTTTTTATGATAGTAAGGTATATAACAAGTATGGGCAACCTTTGACATGTGGGCCAAATTTTAGTGCGCAAATAAGAGCCGCGTTTAAAAGTAATTCATTTTAAAATAGTGTTCATGATTTTTACCGATAGATGTCAGATTTCAAATAATACGACAATGTTATTATAATGGCCATATCATGCGATCTTCCTCATTTGGAGTGAGTATGAGTAAGTAGTGTAACATATTTTTTTAATTGGGTTTTTCAAAATGTCTCGCGGGACGGTTGTTGCCCACATATGGATATAAGATCAAATAAAACAGTTGTATTCTACATTTGCACATTTTCGCACTGATGATGCGCGAACTCTGTTTAGCTTTGATGAAACATTTTTAACGAACTCTTTAAATTGAACCTACACTGTCATCTGTTATCCTGGAAGAAACTAAGACGATACGAACAGCATTGTATAATGGGAATGATACTCCCCCTTTGATATTCTGAGTGTGTTTATATTTGAAAAAACCAGATTTTTGAATTACTGCACCGTTAGTGTTACCTTTTGCCTTAATTATTTTTATTTAAACTATATTTTTTTAATTGTTTATTCCGTATTATCATTTTCCATTCCCGTTTTGTATAAAATGGCTGGGCTAAATGATTTAAAATCTTATTTGAAAAATTTAAGTTATCCAGGAATTGATATAATGGGTAACGAAGAAATAGCAGATATTTTTAGCAAAAAAAACAGGATATATTTTCTAACTTGGTTTGTTCAGAAATGGGACCCAGATATTGTATTACCAACAGACGAGCAATGTAAAGCTAGTACGTTAGCTGATGTTTTGTGTGATGGTGGTTTTTGTACATCTCAAGAAAGTATTAAGTTCGTACAAAATTCTTTTGAGTTGCTACCAGATGAGCAAGTAATTGATAAGTTTATTATTTACATAGTTTAATATGCTGCATTTTTCTCCATTTCAGTTAGTCATAATAAACAGAATGCTTTATAATTTATGGATATTAAGCCTAACAGATGAAGAAGATAGTTATGATATTAATTATTCAGAACAAATGGAGGTACTATCCAAACTAGATGTTAATATCTTTCCATCAATGGGTCCAATACATGTTCGAAAACCTGAAGAGCGATTACAGAAGATGGAAAGAGTTGAACAGGAAATTAAAGAATTGAAAAAGGAAATTGAATATATGACTAATAAATACGATTCCAAAATCGACATTAATTCCGATAATGAAACTAATTGGCATGCATATGACCTTGTAAAAGATGAGATCTCCACATTGATGAATAGTTCTATGAGTATATTAAAAGATCAAAAGGAATCTGATACTGGAACATTTAGCGATATGTTTGGGACAGCTGTCTCTGATTGTGTTAGAAATATATCTGAAGTTTTAAAGGTAAGCTACTTTCATTTGTTATAATTTAGATTCATTTTTATTTTTAATATAACGCTTTCAGTTGTGCGAGAATAAGAAGGCAATAAATAAATTTGATCCATTGGAAATGAGTAATGGTGACAGTAAAGCTGGTTTTGTTTTCGCTGATACTATTGAAACACTGTCGTTGTTATCTCAAGAAGTGTTAGGTGCGAACTAAGTACTCCTACGGAAATAAATCTTTTTTCAATTGTCGAGTGACTGAAGTATACAATGAAAGAAGAAATAGCATGTCATGCTTTCCCAGTTGGGATTCAGGAAGAATGTAGTTTGCAAATTAGCCCAAATTGGTTATGAAATCTGTTAAATTTTAAATGAGTGTGAAGTTAGTTGAAGGCTTATTATTTACATTTTATGTATATCTTCAATTATTATAAAATTAAATATATCTTTTTTCTGTTATTATTTATAATCGCAACTAAATTACCTAACTTAGAATTTTGAATAAAAACAGGGAAAAAATGCAGTTTTATGAAATTAATTTAAAACACTATTTAACTTAACTACTTCCGGAATTGGACCGTGTTATGATGAGATATATATAAAAAGGAATAAGAGTAAGAGGAGAAAGAAAAATAAGAAAAAAAAAGAGATAAAAAGAAAAAATGATAAAGGTGGGGGGACGTGAAATAGAAAGGTGAAAAGAATGAAAGAAAGAAATAGAGACAGAAGGGGGAAGGAAGGTGGGGTACGAGAGAAAAAAGGAAGGTGGGATCTCTACGTTTCACCTCCGCCGTAGGAGGCTTCTTTAGGAGAATAGGAGAAACCAAAGTGGCACGGTAACTCGACATGTAAACCACGCTAGAGGCGAAACCACTTTGGCAGAAGGTTACGGTGACTCGGCGTGTTGACCGCGCTAGAGAAAAGAACCTTCTGCCTCCTACGACGGAGGCGAAACGTCGAGATCACACCTTTCTCTTTTGGTCTCTTTCTTTTTCCTTTTTTCTTTCTTCTCTCGTATACTCCCTCTCTTTTTCTTCTTATTTTTCTTTCTCCTCTTACTCATTTCTTTTTATATATATCTCATTATGACACGGTCCAATTCCGAAAGTAGTTCGTTTATTACTAACTCTGTGTTGAGATATAGTTTTTGTAGTTTGGCAACAATATAGAATTAATACATTTTCCCTGTTTGAAGTCAGCAGTACCAAGTAGTAGTGTGTAGGTTGCATACGTTGTTTTGGTTTTCTCAAAGTTTTTGTTTAGTTCTTAAGTTATCTTTATGATATAAGTCGTTTGTCTAGAAGTCTATGTTTTATTTAACCTCAACAGATTATGGGCCCAGGCAGCAAGCAAGCCTTTCAGATAGTTAATAAGAAAGTAAATAACTGACCACGTGTATTGTGAGGATTTTGATTCAGACGGAATAAAATTTCCAAAATTAACATAAATTGTTAAATAAACAGGAAATACAGAGTAACATTGGTTGTTATCATTGTAGATTTAACTATCAGAAATGTCTAGAAACGACTTCGAGTTAGAGAAACTGGAAGGTGCTGAGAATTACCATACATAGAGCTTTGCAATGGAAAACTATTTGGCTATGAATCAATTAGAAGATTGCACAAAAGCTGAAGATAATATAGTGGTCGAAAAAGTGAGACTGATACTGAGTGTTGATAAAAGCATGTATGTACACATTAGAAGCTGCGTAAGTGCCATAGAAATTGATGCGAAAAATAGGTTTGTTGAGAAATCTAATTTCAGTTAGGTTAGAAAACACCAATTGTATGAAAACTTATGTCGAAGAAATAATCACCACAGTAAGTAAATTAACAGATATTGGCTCGGTGCTATACTTCTAGCAGGATTAACTGATGAGTACGAACCTATGATAATGAGCATTAAGAGCAGTAACACAAAAGTAAATGCTGAAATAATAAAATTGAAAGTACTCGACATGAATGTTAAGACCAATACTAATGGTGACTGCATTTTACAGTAAGAATAAAAATTTCAAGCCGAAACAAAACACAAAGCAGGTACATTTTAGAACGTCAGCTGGTACAAGTAAAAATTATAGACAAGGTATTAAGAATTTCAAGTGTTACACATGCGGAGGTAGAAATTACAAAAGTAGTGAGTGCAGACTTACAGAGAATCAACCACAGAAAGAGAGCAAAAAATTGAATGAAACTATAAAGCATGCATTTGTAGCTATTCCAAATCTAATGAATAGTATAACATGGTTCATTGATAGTGGTGCATCAAGTCATATGACACCACATGGTAACATTTTGTGCAATACAAGAAAACATTCAGCAGATGATATTGTAATTGCAGACAATACAAGAATTAAGATTGACAGTGTTGGTAATGCTATAATAAAAGCTGATAACCAAGAATTAACCACACATGATATGTTGCGTGTGCCAAAACTATCAGCTAATCTACTATTAGTGTCAAAAATGGTTCAAAAAGATAATACAGTCATATTCGACAAGCAAGGATGTACAGTGTACAGCAATGATGGTAACGTAATAGCAAATACTAGTGAAACTGATGGTGTTTATAAATTAGACCGAAACACTACAAATTGTATGTTGACTACAAAGTGTGACCAGATAAGTGCAACTACATGGCATAGGCGATTGGGACATTAAAATTATACAGACATGGTAAAAATGCGAAATGGCTTAGTGAACGGAGTGAAATTTAACAGTAAACATTTAAACTTTTGTGAAGTTTATGCGAAAGCAAAGCAGCATCGATTACCATTTACTTGTAGTAATAGTCGTTCGGAAAATGTTCTGGATACGATTCATGCAGATCTTTGTGGCCAAATGGAAAATAGTTCGATTGGGGGATCCAGGTATTTTTTGCTGTTTATCGATGATTATTCGAGGAAAGTTTTCGTCTATTTCTTGAAGAACAAATCGGAAACTTTGAACATATTCATTGATTTTAAAGTCTTGGTAGAAAACCAAACAGGTCGTAAAATTAAAGCGTTTCGAACTGATAATGGCACAGAATTTTGTTCAAAACCATTCAATGATTTTTGTAGAGCAAATGGCATTGTGCGTCAATTTTCAAACGTCAAAAGTCATCAAAAGAGCCAAATGTATGTTGCTTGATGCAAATTTGGAAAAGGCCTATTGGGCAGAAGCTGCAAACATGGCGGTCTACATAATAAATCGCTCACCTACCGGATCCTTGAAGGAAAGAACCCCAGAAGAAGCTTGGAGTGGAAAGAAAGCAGATATAACTGATTTGAAGATTTTTGGATCTACAGTTATGGTCCACATCCCCAAGGAAAAGTGTAGTAAGTGGGATTCAAAGTCATCGAAGCTCATATTTGTTGGATATGCAGATAACAAAAAGGGTTATAGATGTCTTGATCCAAGCACGAAGAAGATAACCATTACTCAAGATATACTCTTTCACGAAGATGAAAAGGAAGAAGTCAAGGAGCGTGTACGAGTGGAGAATCCAGATAAACATTCACCTGCAGCTGAAGAAAATATAGAAGCATCTGTAATAAATACGCCCGATAATAATCAAACTAATGTAAGTGACTTTGTTTCAGATAATGATGAGCAGGAGTCCGAGTGCGAACACTCAACCTTTGATCCTGACTATATATCAACATGTGATGTACCCACTGGTCAAATTCCCTAGCGAAGGTCATCACGTCAAGTGAGGGCTCGACAGTTTGAAGATTTTCTGCCAGCCCGGCAAATGCAGATGAGCCTACCACGGTAAATGAAGCAATTATGCGGCAAGACAGACACATGTGGAAATCCGCAATATTAAGTGAAATAGAGTCGCTGGACGAAAATAACACGTAGGAGTTAACGGAACTACCTGATGATAGGAAATCTATACAATCTAAATGGATTTTTAAAACAAAGAAGGACGCAGACGGAAAAGTCGTTAAGTATAAAGCTCGACTAGTCGCAGATGGTTGTTCGCAAAGATCCGGAATTGATTATAATGAAACTTACTCGCCTGTAGTGAGATATACATCGTTATTTAATAGCCTTAGCTGTTAAAAATGGTTTACAAATTCATCAAATGGATGCAGTCAGATCTTGATGAAGACATATATCTGGAGCAACCAGAAGGATTTACTGATGGTACGGATCGCATTTGTAAATTAAACCGTTTAATTTATGGGTTAAAGCAATCTGGACGAGTATGGAATATCAAACTAGAGAATTTATTAAAATCTACTGGATTGGAGAAATCAAAAATTGATCCTTGCCTGTATTTTAATGAAGAGAGAAATTTAATACTTGCGATATATGTAGATGATGACATATTAATATTTTGGAAGGACTTCGTCAAGTTACAACAATTAAAGGAAATGTTAAGTTCGAATTTCAAAATGAACGATATGGGAGAAGCTAAAAATTGCATTGGTATTCGTATTACAGAATTTGAAGATGGCATTGGCCTCGACCAATCCGCATATGTTAAAGAAATTTTGTCACGGTTTGGCATGAGTGATTGCAAACCTAGCTCTACACCTAGTGATCCAGGAACAAAATTGTCAAAGGACATGCAGGATACTAGTAAGGACGCCGAAAATACACAGAAAATACCGTATCAGGAGGCTGTCGGTTGTTTATTGTACCTCGCACAAGGAACTAGACCCGACATAGCTTTTGCTGTAAATGACGTCAGCAGATTCAACACCAACTTCAACTTGGCTCACTGGAAAGCTGTTAAGCGTATCTTTAGATACTTAAAGGGGACGCTAAATTATAAACTGCGCTATAAAAGGGAGGAAAATTCGTTGATTGGATACACTGATTCTGATTGGGCATCAGATGTCGATAATAGGAGATCATGCACAGGATTTGTTTACAAATTGTCAAGTGCAGCAATTTCATGGAACTCAAGACGACAATCAACGGTGGCACTTTCAAGTGCTGAACTGGAGTACATGGTGCTTTCATCCGCAACCCAAGAAGCAATTTGGTTGAAGCAGTTTGAAGCTGAGATAGATGAAGGTTTAAATAGTACGGTTAAAATATACTGTGATAGTCAAAGTGCGGGAATAGCAAATTTAGATGGCTATAGACCACGTTCAAAGCATATTGACATACGGCATCACTACGTTAGAGAAAAGTTGTATGATAAAACTATTCAAGTAGAGCATTTGCCGACCGATGAAATGATTGCTGATAACCTAACAAAAGCTGTGAGTAAACACAAACATGACTTTTGTAGTAAATCAATGGGATTGTGTTAAATTTTGAAAATGGTTTTTGAAAATTAACAAGTGAGGGTGTTGAGATATGGTTTTTGTAGGTTGGCAACAATATAGAATTAATACATTTTTCCTGTTTGAAGTTAGCAGTACCAAGTAGTAGTGTGTAGGTTGAACACGTTGTTTTGGTATTCTCAAAGTTTTTGTTTAGTTCTTAAGTTATCTTTATAATATAAGTCGTTTGTCTAGAAGTATACGTTTTATTTAACCTCAACACTCTGGCCGTGGAAGCCTATGTATTCACTATTTAACTTATTTTATTTAAAACTAACTCTATTTAACTATACTCTAATTTTTAATTTGGAGGAGTGTTTTTAAATTGAAGCGCAATAGCCAGTTTTCGACAAAAATTACACTAGGGATATGGGATATGTTACCGGCCGCCATCTTGTTACAACTGATTGATGTTTACATCGCGTTTTTTTTCTGAGTGCGTTTATATTTATTTTATCTCCCTAAATTTGCGCAATAATAATGACGTAACCACAACATATCCAATCTTATACTAGAGGCACAATAAGTTCCAATGCACTTCCTTAACACGACGTCATACATATAATCAAATGACGTCATCAATATGCAATGCGACCACACAAATAAATTAAAAGTATTTTATATGCATAATTATAACATAATAGTTAATAATTAAAGTAAATTTGGATGGATAACGCAACACACTGTTTTTTAATACAAACGCTCGTTCTATCAAAGTTAAAAATGTAAAAAAAATAGTTATTTACTTAATTATTATACTTTACGTTGCTGTTATTGGCTATATTTGGTGAAATACAATGTTGTCAGTTATCTGGTTTAAATGTTGACAGTTCTTAGACTACGTTACATTCGTGTGTTAGGTTAGGTTTGATAGCGAGTTTATGTGTGTATTCGGCAACGGCGTAAAACCTGACGTCACGATTTATTGATGACGTGCATTGAAACCTAGCGTGCCTCTAGTATAGCTAGTTTTAAAACTACCGCCAAAAAGTAGCTTTCAAAAATTCAATTATGTAAACGCGTCTTTTCATTTTACTCCTCCGAATTAAAGAATAGAGCACAAGTACTTCGAGAAATCGATTTCCTACAATTTAAATCTGTTTGCAACAAGAAATGGTAAAGAGAAAGTTGTAGATAATTGTAATTTTTATAATATATTATAATCGTGGATTTCACTACGTGTCAAGTTATGGTTATTACATAAACACAGTGTTTTTAAAACACCCCAAAAGTCGCCGTTTTGCAGTAAAAATCTATCGAATAACAATAGTATTATTCCTGATTACTAAAGAAATTACTGCTGTTTTTATTTGTCAGATTTCTGAAAAAAAAACTAAGAAAAAGCAAAAAATTATAGCTGGCAAATGAAATAAACAAAAAAATGACTGTGGCAATAAATTTAAACTTAAATATTTTGAAAAATAAATACTGTATAAATACTTATAGCGTGAACATATAACATTAATACTATAAAAAATATATTTTAAGATAGGTAAAAAACTAATTATATATGAATTTCTGAAAAACCATCTAATGTGTTTTCCGTATTTGATTGATACATGAGTATTTTTCTAGCATTTTCTTTACTGGCTTAAAGTTAACCAATATCTCTGTGGTAAAACCATATTCGCAATATAGCTTCTGCACTACGAATTGACAATCGTTTACTTAACTTACCCTTACTTAAATTAACAAGTGAAAATATTCTGTTTACCATGGCATGAAAAAATAAGAGACAAAAGTCGAATATAGAATATCAATGAATTGAAATAAAAATATATGAAAAATGGAAAGATTTAACTTTATTAGACTTAAATCCAAAATATTAAGCATGTTATTGAACTCAGCCATGCGATTTGAAAGGTAGATGTGTTATCTTGTAGTTTTTATAACATCGACAGCTGTTTAATTGTAGTCTGTGTGTATGCGACTTTAGTTGGATGGATGTATTATGCATGGTATACACATTCTGTATCCATAGGCGACACATATCATAATTTCTTAGGGTTTCTTTTTCATTATGACGTTCGCGTGTAGTTGACTAAAAATTTTTGGGATTTATGTTCTATATAATTACATCTTTTGATTTTCCGTCTTCTTTTATTTTATTTCGTCCATTTTTTACTACCAAATTGTACTTCGCCCAATGCATTTATTTTGCGTAGCCTCAATTCTATTATTTAAAGCTAATTCGAAATGTAAACAACAATAGTCATTTAAATTGCTATAAAGGCATGGAAATTTACATAAACAAACATACTTAACGAATACATATTTAGGTCCTCTAAATTTCAACCTTTACTGTTTATTAAATCATGCATGACCATATGCAGCCGACTGTAACTTGAATAGGGTGTAAAAAATAGTGTAGTTCTAGTTTAGCTTGTTAATTCAGTGTTACTGCTGAAGATGAAAGCTTAGCTCTTAAAACGGGCGTCCAGTTTTTAGTAAATTGTTGTGGCGAGGGAGTGTCTCAGTGTACCAGTGCCACAGCGTTCGAGTTTTATGATTTAATGCTTTAAGCAAATTGCTTGATATCGCTCATGAAAATCCATTAAATTTAATAAAAATCCAAAAACAGGGATGCTCAGACTTCAACTGTTGATGATCTACCCCAAAATTGTTAGACTACTAGTGTAGGTAGGGTGTATCATGGCGTAGGTTGGTCATTGGTCTAAAAAAGTTAATGAAAATCTCTGGATGTCGGCAATCGCAAGCTTGATGGCATATGTTCGTCAGTTAGTCGATTTCGATATTTTGGCTTACTCGCACAAATAAGTTGACCCAAACATTGCTGTCAATTGAAAGGTAATTTGCTTTAGATTCGAATATTTATCTTCAGACATAAGAGACCAGAATTTTGTATCAGATGCTGTGGCTTTCAGATGTATATTTAAGGTAATCTGTACTACCCCATTTTCAACAGAAGAAGAGTCCACATTAAACTGATTTGTTATTTCAGTAGTAGATTTATCAATGTTTTTACAGTGAAAAGCATAATTCAACGAGTTCAGATGTTTGTAAATATACTAAAATCATAAAAACGTCTTTCAAATTTACTCAAAATATTTGTTAATTCTCTCTCATAAATATCAAAACTTATGTTTCACGTCCTTTCTTTTCAATTGATTTATCAGTAGTTGCAATTTACTTTTGAATGCGTTTATTGCGTTAATCATCTCGGTAATATTTTTTTCGTTACCTTGTAGCTCGAAATTAATGTTGTTTAAATTTATTGTAAAGTCCGTTAAAATGCTAAATTAGTCATCTATTTTTCAGTTTTAAGTATCTGAGTGGTATCGCCTCTTTCGTGTAGAAAAGCAATTATTTCAGGCAATAATTCTTGCAACCTTTCTAGGAATTTTCCGCGTCCTAACCATCTCACGTTCGTATGAAAAACTGAATTAGGGTGTTCATCAAATTCATTATCTTCCAACTGCATTTTAAAGAGCCGTCGTTGCAAGCTTCGAACACGGATGACATTCACAATTTTATTGCGATGTTCATAACCTCCTTTATGTTTACAACTTTTTATCGCAAAACTTGTTGATGGATAATGCCATGGAACAAGAAAATGCAATGAAACCATTTTTGTCTCCAGTCATGGCTAGTGTTTCATCTGTTGTAATGCACACTAGTCACTAGTTTGTAGATGAGTAGCTTGTAACTTGTCACAAAATTTAAGAAAGCATATTATATATCTTCGCCACGGGATTTTCCTTTCAGAGGAATCATTGTTAAAAATTCTTCTTTAGCCGACATGTTAGTAGATACCATTCGAATAAAATTTCACAGCTGAGTAGTAAATGTTAAATCATAAATTCGTCGAACTACAAAGAAAAGTGTATATATTCTATGATATATTTTAGTTTATCTGCCATGTCTAGGCTCATGGCATCAACACGCCTTGTAACTGTCGGACGAGATAATTGAAGTTCTTCAATAGCAGACATGATCTCTGCTTTATTTTTAAAATCTCCAAATAAAACCTCACCCGCTTCAAAAAATGCCTTCTTTACAACCACTCCGTTTTCAATGGGTTTCTTGTGTTTTGCCAATATGTCAGAAATTTTAAATGACGCGATCGTTGCTTTTGATTATTTGGCTGGTCCTGTGAACATGCTCTGTTCTTTTTTCGAACAACTTATCAAATCATGCACTTTTCGTTTACTTAATTCACTCTTGGTGGGAAATATCTTTCGCGCGTTCCGTTTAAATTTTACTGACTGGGCTGAAAGTCCTGAAGGGCTGGCCACAACTCTGACGTGATGTGAATTGGGCTGTTGATAATTACATCTGGATAGTGCTATTAAACGAGATTCAAAATATAGAGAAGCAATTATCACAAAAATATTTTTTTTTAAAAGTATTATCACAGTTTAAGAAATCCACTCTATAAATGTAAATATATATTTGAAAGAACCAATCAGTTACCGTCCAAATAATAATAGATTAGAAGACGAACAGAAATGAATCTCCCACAGAACAGTTTATATTTTAGCCACGTACGCTATATTGCAGGCAAGTGCACTAATACAGTCTCTGTTCAATTTATTAGGGCCACTTTGTTAAGTTTACTCAGAACTGTTTAAAGACATCGTCACCACTAGATAACTAATATTTTGTAATGCCCCCTTTGACTTTTATAATTACTCCTATACTTAATCGTATGTGTAATAATAGCGTCATTTTGCCATACCTTCTCAAATGCATTGAGGTCGAAAGAATTTCCCGGCCAAGGTAACACTGGCAGAGCGTGCGTTTCCAAAAAAAAAATTTGGATGGATGTGGCAGGGTGCCTTATTGTGCATGATATATGGCATCAAGAAATCCTCCAATACATGCTAATATTGGTGTTGATTCATGGTGCTTTGGCAAAAATACAGTGGTCAAGGACCTTCGACTGATATACAGGACCGTAAGTGACGGAGGGTGTTTCACCGTTTTTTGTATACTAACTTCACCAAACCGTTCAGATGGATGACGTCTAACAAATTGAGCTCTTTCAGTCATGGCTTCTAGTTTAGATTCATCGCTGAGTACGATCTTTAACGAAAAGACATTGTTTAAACAAAGAAATTACTTACCTTTCAGCAATCTTCAATTGTATAAGGTTGAGGACGTTTTGCCCATTCATAACTTCCTCGCTTTATCATGGGTGATACTCTTGGCTTTTTTTAGGGGGCGTCTGCATTTTATCCGCCTTCGTGCAATCGTCTACGTATGTTGAGACATTACATTTCCTATTACTTTGCCGGATAAACCTCGGTAATCAATTGCTAGTTGCAGGATAGGTCAATAGTAATGATCCTTTTTTGTCTTCCGGTACTTGAAGTGGATATATTTTCTGTTTGTCGGGATACTTATTCTTTCTTTGCATTTGTGTGTTGAAAATACAGTACTGTACCCAACAGTACCTCAATACGCAGTTTTTTCTCATTTGGTTTGTCCTTTTTTTACCCATAACGAAAAAATATAAAGCGCATACAAGCAATAACTTAAAGTGCAACACAAACACCTAAACACGGAAAAAACGTTGTTACATAAATATATAAATATTTTTTCTACAATAGTAACCGATCCAAATAATACCTATTCTACGAATTACCGTGGCTTTCAATCTTGTTTCTACCCATTTTCCATACAGTACAGAATGATTCATGAAGGGGCCAATAATAGGCAAGTGATCATTAAGTCGTCTCTGCGCAACGGTCGAGGTATTAGCGATCGTGCACTCTCGGTCACCTTTCGTATCTCGTCGTAACGTGTACAGTAACGTCGTCGTAAGATTATTAGAGGTTTCTAATATTTTCTAGTTTTGGCGGGAATCGTCGAGGACGTTGTCGTCTATACATTTATTTCTGGCGGGAGTTATTTGGTAAGGTTGACGAATCGCATGTATAGATTTATTTAATAAGTACAAATTCTCGATTTTCTATCATCGTCCGCCGAAGCTACTGTGTCCTTTGTCGTCTATACATATTTTTAGTCTTCGGTTAAGTTTGTGTCAGAAATCATTTTGGTGAGATTGTCGGCGCGCATGTATAGACATCTTCTACAAGTACGATCACTCCGCTTCTTGCTGACGGTCGTTGCGGCCGCAGCGCCCGTTGTCTTTTGTACGTTTGTTCGGTCCTTTGTCGTATCGGGACTTAGAAATTTTTTCATTTAGTTGCTCGTCGTAGCGGACGAGTTCCACGGACCATTTTTCTTATGTAATCTCGGCATCATCGCTCCGTTTTACTTGTCGGTGCGCAGTTCGCACATTTGCTGGCTACTGGCTTTTTCCCTTCTTTGGGGCGCAGTAGCAGAGAGCTAAAGATTGCACATAGCGTATTATTTCAAACGAGAACGCCTGGGTAGCTGTGACATTACTTTTGTTTTGAGATCGGCTATTATCGCTACTGTCGCCCTCGACCAGGCGTTCAAGCTCTAACAGATAGGGTGGGTTCCCCTATAAATGTGAAAATAACGAACGTATTTGGTTCAAGTACAAATACATGCCAATGATACAGGGCCAAGTCCCTTAGGCAAATTTAAAACAAGGAAAATATATTAGGCTCTCGGAAAGGGACATATAAATAAGCATAGCACCGAGGTGCGCTTATCAATTTAAGAAATAAATAGGGTTGGCTCCCCTATAAAAAGGTAGTGGTGCATGCAAACAGATAGAGGCATTAGTACATGCCTCTAATAAAGCTTCTGCGGAAGCATATAAGAAATATACATATACACATGCTAATGTACATTACATGTATAAGAGAGCTCGAATAACTGCAATTATTGCAAATATATATATCTTACGTACATCGTAAATGTACATAGGCAAGAGTGGAAACCGTGTACACATTTTATTTTTAAATATTTCTTTGCGCATGCGCATTGAGTTTCACTGTACAACCTTTCATATAGTAAATAAGCGAACATACTCTACAAGTAAGTATTGGTCAAGTAATTTAGGAATTTACGAGCAAGCTACAGCGGCGCTGTTCTTCAAACCAGGAGAACGTAACAATTACAGTTGCGGTAAAATTCCGTATGATGCTGTCGAAGTTGAAAATAATGGAAAGTATATTCTTCTATCGATGGTGGTCTGCTACCAGTTACAGTTTACCCAGGACTTGGTATCGCTATTGGAGAACTGAATGGGAAATATGTCCAAAAAGAGAATATACAGGTAAATCAATTAAACATTCGTATATCGACGGTAAGAATGTGTTTTTTATCTAAAAATTAACATCAATACTTGTTATGTGCCATATTTATTTATATACAGAGTGTATTGCAAATGTTATATAAGTCACGATGAGTTTTGTTAGGAGAATATTCAAAATTTATAAGAGTCATAAAAGTAGTCATTAACTCTTTTATTTGAAATAGAATGCCATAATCTTTATTATCGGTATTAGTTCTTCAATAATTTTAAAGTTAGCTAATCGAATAAAATTTGCGTCTAAAATTAGTCGCTTTTGGGCTGCGGCTACAGAGAGTTATAACCACACACCGAGAGAAAAAAATTGTTACACTAACCATCAAATATGTTATGTTAATACTATTTATTTTTGTATACTAGCAATGCGCTTTCAGCGTTTGTTCTATGCGTAGAAAAATGTTGAGCTATTTCAGCTGACTGAATGTAATTCATATTCAAGCGATGAATGTTTTGCTTATAGTTAAGATGTAACATGCGCGTATGATTGACGGCTGAACTTCGAAACAATGTTAATGTGAATTTGCAAAAATTGGAAGTGCGAGTTATCAAAAAGTACCCTTTTTAAAAGATACAAATCTTTGTGCAACCAAGAATTAAGATTAATATAAAGACTCGAACAACATTTGTCTTCTAACAAATAACAGCTAAAAGTATAAATAATCATTAGACTTGAGAAAATTACAATTTTCTTGCAATTAACTAACTTTTTTAAATTACTGAAAAAATGTCAGTCGCGGTAGGATTTGAACCCACGGCCTCTGCGTTACCGGCGCATTGTGCTACCATTACCCACGAGTTCGATTGTGAGTTCAGATCACTTTCAATACGTAGATATTACAATGTCCGTAGCTACACCGTAATATCTCAGCAGGCACAATATTATTAATGACAAGTTCTTGCCAATTAAATTAATATTGTTATTAATATTAAACCACCGTTGGTATTAATAATGATAAAATTACAATTTCCTTGCAATTAATCAACGTTTTTAGTTATACTTGTTCAAGAATTTAAAAACGTTTGTTAATTTGCAAGGAAATTTATCACTACTAATACCAACGGTGGGTTATTATTAATATTAATTTAATCATTGGAGTTAGGGCTACGAACTTTCGGTCAGTAGAGTGTGCTGAGGAAAAGTGGAATCCGTTTAGTAGATATTATAGTAGGGCGACTGTTAGTTAGCTATCGCTCATCACACCAATACTTCGCGCATATATTTCGTTTGCATGTGTCTTTATTATGTTATCAGTTTTTGCACGGTGTTGCGAACGTCGGAAAAGTGGTCATGGGTTTACAAAGTATAGAAGTTTAGGGGTAATTTTCCAGATTTAGTACATGATGGAACCAACATAATTTGTAATGTTTGTAACAACGTTTTCATATTCCTGAATAAATTTGAATATAAGAAACACGTTGATAGTGCTCAACATAAACTTAAAAAAAGGCGTTTGGTTGAGTAGGAAATTTGTATTCGATTTAGGATTGACATTGATTAAGTGTAATGAGCAGTTTCATTTTGTTCTGTCTGAAATAAGTACTTAAACTGCAAATTACCTAGTCGAACAATTTTACGAAAAAAATATGAAATTGCTGGGCGGTAAAATTGAAAATAGCATTAAATCAGGAGTAAAAAAATAAAAAGTCTGGTTATGTGTAGACGAATCGACTGACCGTTAAAAAATTCTATTCTTAATGTCATCATACGTGTAGTTGAACCATTTAAATCGTTACTTTCAATTTTAGTAGCTAGTATAAGATTATAAAAATGTACTGCCGAAATAATTACAAACGAAGTGTTTAAATGCAATGTAAAAAAATTAAATTCCAAAAATCTTAACTTTTTATGTTGGTACCCCATACATGCCTTCCATAGGCTAGACTATTAAACAACACCTTGGTAATTTATCCAGAGGTAGGCGGTTTAATAACAAAAGACTGTGTTTTTGAAATCTCCAAAACAATCAGGTTCTTACACGCAGGGGAACATGGCTACAGACAGCATTCTAAAAAAATTGTAGCTGTAGTTTCGCCATTTGGAAATTAGTTGACCAAAAATTACATTTTTTTGTTGTCACTAGTGGAGTGAATATAAATAGTGGACATTGCAGAAACACAGCTGCATATAGTCAGTAACGGTAAAAATATTGGTACTATTCCTAAAGTAGATTCTGTGTTAGTGGATCTGATGATACGTTAAGTATTTATAAACATACGAGGGATGTCCGGTTAGACCAGATAGACTACTTATTTCTAGAAATCAAACATACACTAACAAGGAAAGGTTCCGGGGTGTCAAATTCAGACCTTAATGAAACTTGATAGGCGTTTGATTGACGGTTCCGATGCTTTTACCGGTGACTCGTCTTTTGTTATTAGATTCGTAGAACCATTTAACTTTCGTTGTAAATTGCGATTTAAATGAATGGACACTCCCAAGATTAACAAACTCTTTTATTAACTGTTAACTTACTAATATTAATTGATGGCACTTATTACAACTTTGGAAACTACAAATGAAGGTTTTTATATAGTAATCTTTTAGTTTGCTTGTTGTTGGTTATTTAGGTTGTGATACACCACGTGTTTTTTTTTCTTTCGATGTGTAGGCGACAATGTGAATATCCGACCATTGTGTACAGACACATGTAAAAGTATTTGCACACATTAAATAAAATATATCTTTAAATTTTCTGGCTAATGTCCGAGTATGTTGAAATTTGATTTTTTTTTGTTTGTGCTGAAATTTACTCCGAGAGGGTGTAACACCCCTTCGAAAATTCACAGATTTTCAGTTTTCTTGATTTTATTCTTGAACGGAAATACATAGAACCAACATTTAAATGCAAATGTTATACCTTATCGAAAGGTCGGATATAATATGGAAAAAATTAATTCTTTATTGATTTTAAAGCATTTTCAATTATACAGAGTGTTATATAGTTACATATGTATACATAGATTAGAAAAGGCAAACAGTTACTCTATAACAAGTATGGGCAACCTTTGAGATGTTGCGGGCCAAACTTTACTGTGTAAATACGTTCGCGGGCCGCGACAAAACTTACAGCGGGCCGGTTGTTGCCCACATATGCTCTGTATAATCCCATTTCATACAGTTTAGTTAGCTGAATTTGGTTCGCATTACTAATTTTAATTAAATTTGATTGATGTACATCAGCCCAATCGCCAATTGATATGGTATCAGATGCAGCTGTGTAGTGTAAATGGATATAAATAAAACCCGACAAAATTGAGAAATTTCCGTGTGTGGTTATTTGTTATCGTAAATATTTAGAAATATCATAGTTCTTTAAAACGAAATATTTACGAACCATATCCTATTATTAAGTTATTAAAACTCATACTTAAAGTGTTATTGTCGTTTAATAGCAACTTGAAGGATATACATATTTTAATATTGGCAATATTTGTTTCATTGTAGATGTCTTCATAATATACCACAAAATTTGTTTTTCGTTAAGGTATAGGAAAAGAAATATAGAATAGAGATAACGTTGTAGTTTTGTAATACAACATTTATATACCTACTCGACAAGTTTAAAAAATAAGCAGAAATCGTTCATAAAGCCTATGTATCTAGTGCAGTCGTATAACCAAATCAAAATTTGTAAAATGTCATTCATAAACGAAACCAATGTTATTAAATTATTAAATGGAGTCCTTTAATATTGCTGAAGGCAGACAAACACCTGTAAATCGATACGAAATAGAACTCCATGATATATTAATAACAAGAAGTATAACCGATACTACTTTTGAGGTAGATATGGATACGACTTTGGTATTTCTTCAACCGTTCAAACTATACTTCATCGAATTGATCGATAGCGAATATCCAATTTCTCGAGAAGATCTAGAAGAGTATTTGCAGGAGGAATCGCGAGACTGTACATTAGAAAAGGGCGGCATTTCAGATATGAAGTATAAAGAAGACGCTGCTAATTATTGGAAGAGAGGGAAAAGGAAGCGACTTTCCGTAGAATCGCTGCAAAGGAGATTTAGGAAGGTAAACTCTCAACGACAACTATATCGATGGCAGGAAAGTCTAGAAAATGGCAGAACGGTATATACGACGACTTTCTGACTTGGTTCTTATCTCAAATTATGATGTTAATCTCCATTTGCGAAATAATGTCATAAAATTGCAATTAACAATCAATTGTCGTCCTCTAAATATATCAATTTGTTTGCATATGCCCGATACAAGTCCGGTTATATAGAGAATCGACATGGACCATTCGAACATCTCACGAATTTTGTCCTTTCAAATCAAGACCTTCCGTTTCCTCCCCATTGCTTTCAATGTGATACTTTTGCACTTATTCGTTGTTCTTGATGCGACTTTTTGTGCTTTAAGTATTTTTGACGATTTTCATTACCATACTCAATCATTAATACATAATTTAAATACGAATTGCAATAAGTACTTTATTCATTACTATTTAATGCTAAGGATTTGTTATCACGTGTAATCCCGTGTTTACATTTGTATAAATTATGAACATTAGGACGTACTAACTGATGCAATTTTACTAATCAGTGATGGTCTTTCTTAATAGTTGTATGCAATATATAGATGGCTTTGTTTTAAGTAGCATAAAGTATGACGTGTAATAAAGGATCTTAAAGATGAACAATTTGCGTTAATTTTTTTTCTATATTATAATCAGCTTTAGCATAAGAGGGTGGCGTTCAAATCCAGTATATACCACACTATGTTTGTCCTGAAAGAGCTTTCGATAAGATAGAACATTTGCTTTTAAATTTTTGTTTTATCTGTTTCTGTTCAAGAATTAAATCAACAAAACTGAAAATTTGTGAATTTTCTAAGGAGTGTTTTACACCATAAAAGTGAATTTCAGCACAAACAAAAAATTTTTATTTTCGAGTCTCAACATACTCTACTTACCTACCAAGTGTCATTAATATCTGATTTTGACACCCGGGAACCTTTCCTTACTTACTTTTCAATATAATCGGCGCCGAAGTTAAGCTTCTGTATACCCTTTTCGTAAAAGGTGTGATCCAAATTTTGAAAATACTGCCTTACTTCATCTTGAAGTTCATTACCGTCTTCAAAACTTTTACCCGATAAATGAGCTTTCTACGATCCAAACAAACGAAAATTAGAAGAAGGCATGTCTGAACTATGGGGCGGATGGACAATAACTTCCCAATTGTGTTTCTGTAGCCAGGCCTTCGTCTGATTTTTACGCGGTCGTGCATTATTATGCAACAACCTGAATCCTTTCGTCAACTTTCCTCTTCATTTTTCGAATGGCTTGGTGTAGTTTTTCGAGAGCTTCACAATAAATATCGTTGTTGATTGTCGTTTTCTGTGGTAAAAACTCTATGAGCAAGATGCCCAGAACACAGTTGCCATTGTCTTTTCTGCGGACTACTGAGCTTTGAATTTTTTCGGTGTTAGTGAACCTACATGTTTTCACGTCATCGAATTTTTATTTGATTCGGGGTTATAGCGGTGTATCCACGTTTCGTCTCCTGTAACTGTAGATGTTAAAAAACCGTTTTCCTGACGATAGCGCGTTAAAAGTGCATTGCCGCCGCCATTCGTTGCAATTTTTGTTGGTCGGTCAACAGTTTTGGTAATCATCTCTCGGTAACTATTCGATAACTTAATAAAGATACGATTTCATAAACAGAGCTTTTAGGAATGCCGGTCAGTAGTGCAATTTCCTGTTTACTCATGGGGAACACGGTTACCTGAGAAAACTGTTGAAGTATTAATGATGTAAATATTTAATTAATCTTATCCTCTTTGTGCATTCGCATACTGAAGACGTTGCTAAAAAGAGTAAGTGTTGATTTTCATTTTTATCTGCTATATTCCTTCGATGCCCGTTTTCTAAGCGCGTGCTACTGACTGAATGTTCGCGGTGCCAACAGTAATTATCATTGAGTGTATTTATCGTATACGGCAGTTAAGTAGGATAAAACAACATAATCACCTACTAAATTATTTTCATGTTTTATGGGCACTTCAAATCTTTATTCCATACCTAACTCAAACTCCTCGATATATTTTTTATTAAATTATTATTGAAATAATCCAAGCTGGTATGAACATAATGTGTGCTATTAATCAACTCACTGGCATGAGTATATCAGGTTAACTGGGGATAGAATTAAAGAAAGGGCATTTTTGTAACATTGAAGTGGTAATATATAAAGTTATACAAAAGTTCCCAGTTTGAAATGATAGTAATTCAGTCAAATTTTCTAATTCTTCAGAAACAAAAATACTGAGTTGGTCGTGAAGAGATGAGGTTCTAGTTTTAAGCGATGAAATAAAAAACTCAAATATAGCCGCCATCGTACCATTCAAATAATTCGTCTTAGCGTATGAAAAAAGTTAACCTTAGCAAACATTTTCTTTATTGCTTCCTCTTTCAGAAAACACTTAGTGAGCATTTTAGGGCAATCTACATAGGGTTTTGAATAGATCTAGTGAATATTTACGTATATTGCTTTTGCAATATTTTCACTTATCATGTGATTTTGGGGATAAGTCTTAATTGTAGTAACACTTTAAATTTTCTATTTGATGCATAGATAATTATTAAAAACAGTCAAAGATTTCAAAAGGATATTTTTCAGATTTTATGCATATCTGTATCGAACACGTTGTACTAGGATATGGTGGACTTTACATGTTCATCTGATAGTCAATAGGAAAATACGATCGTTGGAGGTTTCTACAAAGATTGGTTCAAGTACTTCATAGGAAAGATTTACCATGATGGAGAATGGAAGGTTGGAAAAGTGATTCCGTTCGACAGTAATCACAAAGGACTTAAAGTATGGGATTCGAAAGGAAATTATGTTTCGATATTGAAATTCGACATGCTAAAATCTAGGATGAATTTAGATAAAATACCAACATGCACCATTTAAATTAAATGAAATGATATTATAGAATATTAGAATATATCCACATAATAAAGCTTTTTGCGAATTTGTCGTTTCATTTATTCTATATGTTGAGACTAGAAAATATTTTTTTTGTGCTGAAATTCACTCTGAGAGGGTGAAAGCAGCCCTTCGAAACTTCAAAGATTTTCAGTTTTCTTGATTTAATTTTTGAACGGAAATACATAAAACAAAAATTTAAATACCTTATCGAAAAGTCTTTTAGGACACGTGGATTTCTTTTTATTTCTTTGTTTTTTCCTCTTACTTTTTATTTCATTTTCTCCTCTTATACCTTATCATGTCAAAGTCCAACTCCGAAGTTCATTTATTATGGACTTTGACCGTGGAAGCCTACGTATTCATTTCTACAACAAACCCTTCGAAGGCGGATCCTCATGCCTCACCCCTCACACATACTTCTAATTGATTGTTTGATTAATGTTTTTGATATTTAATTAACTGATGTTTGTAGATCATATCTACATAATATCAAGTTTGTATCTGGAATTGTTGCTGTGCTGTGGCTAATTCTTGAGTTGTGTGTCGTAATAGAATACCTCCAGCAAAAGGGCATAATGCCAACTTAAATTAAAGATTTAAAGACATTATATCAACTATTGGTGAGTCTGCAGTTTCTTATGATATAGTTAAACCCTGGTGTCGAGATTTTAAATGCGGAAGAACATCCTGTGAAAACCAATATGCCGGTGCTCCTCCCATAACAGTAACAACAGACAAATGCATTAAAAAGGTACACGATATCGTACTGCAAAACTGACGAATACGCATCAAGGATATTGTGGAAGGTACTGGCTTATCATTTCGTGTGGTGCACAACATACTCACTAAAGAATTAGATATGAAAAAGATGAGTATAAGATAGGTGCCCCAAATGTTAATCATTGATCAAAAGGGAATGGGGTGTTGATTTGTAAGTGTCTTTTGGAAAGGTACCAGGCGAACAAAGAGAACTTTCTTAGTCGATATGTGACCATGGATAAGTCATGGGTGCACCACTATGATTCCGAGACCAAAGTGCAACAGTAGAGAGTGGAAACATCACGGTACTCCTCCTCCTCCAACTTTGGGGTCGTGCCGTCTGCTGGATAGGTTTTGCTATCTGTGTTTTGAGATGCTCAAGGAATTATCCTGACTGACTATTTGTAAAAGGGACAGAGCATTACAGTGGCCTACTACGCACAATTTATTTCTAAATTGCGAGCCGATATTAAAGAGAAGCGCCCCGAAAAGTTAAGGCACGGTGTGCTGTTCCATCAGGATAATGTTCCCAGCCGTACATCTGGTGCTATGGCTGCTATATACCAAACAAGCATTGAATTAGTGGAGCAACCGCCATATTCGCCGGATCTGGTACCTAGTGATTACAGGCTTTTCCCTAAATCATAAGAAATCTTAGGCTGGGCAAAATTTTCCAGTAATTATAAAGTGATGCAAGCTGTAGAGGTGATTTGAAGAACTCGAACAAACATTTTTCTAGGAGGCTGTTGAGATGTTGGAGCACCGATGGACCAAGTGCATTAGTGTAGAGGGAGACTATGTTGAAAAATAAAAAATATAATGCCACTGCACTTTTACTGTAGAGGCTCAGGGGGACAGCATAGAGATCCACCCTCGTATACAAACAATTAACGCAACAATCGAAATAATTAAAACTATATATATTACGAAATTACAAGCTGTTTATATTGTTTACGATGTAGTAGTGACATAAACATGTTTTTTTTTAAAGTATAATTATGATTTAAGAAATCCACCCTACAAATGTAAATAAGTATTTGAAAGAACCAATCAGCAACCATCTACATAAGTAATAGATTAGAAGACGAACAGAAATTAATCTCTCACAGAACAGTTTATATTTTACCTACGTACGTTATATTACAGACAAGTGTATTAATGAGCATCTTTCTACCCCTGAATGGCAACTTGAGTTTTTTTTTATCTGTATATTGTCTTGATTAATGTTGAAACAATAACACTTTTATTCCATTAAAACAGGAAATTGATTTTACCTGGGCAAAGCCGGTTGTTTAAGCTAGCTTTTCATAATATTGACTTCTACAGTGAACATAAACTTTAAGGATAAATTAATCAGTTCCTGATGATACAAGGGAATTATTGCAACCGAAATGTTTGTCAACCTACAAAAATAGAGCGATATTTTCGAGCAACAACATAATTTGTATTTATTTAAATTACCACTCCTATTTAATTTTCCATACAACTTCGAAGTTTCTTAGAAGATAACTTCTGTAAATTGCGTAATTTTATCAAATTTAAAATAAAACAGGGCAAACAAACGACGCAGACAAAAGTGATTTTTGATTTTCCAAAAATGGCGGTTTCCGGCGATATAGAGAAGAATGGTAAAACCTAAATGATAAAAAGTGCTTTAAATAAGAGTTTTAATAAGAAGATTAACAGTTTGTTTCCAATTTGTACCTAAAATGGTTGGTTTTTGTGTGTTAATATGGCTATGGGTATGCATACACTCAAGTGGTAAGAAGTAGAAATATTCTTCTAGTGAATTTGCCGTAGCAATTATTAATGTATGTACTGTAACAGGTGCTGTCCTAATGGATTACTATTGGAGAGATTATAGTTTCGGTGAAATACCGTATGATGCTGTGGAAGTTGAAAATGATGGAAAGTATATCGGCCGGGCTTTTGTCGATAAAGGTCTGCTACCAGTTACAATTTACCCACAACTTGGTATCGCTATTGGAGAACTGAATGGGAAACTTGTCCTAACAGAGAATATAGAGGTAAATCAAGTAATCATTCGTATATTGATGATAAGAATATGTTTTCTATCTAAAAATTAACTTTTTAAGAAATACTTGCTATGCGCCATATTTATTTATATACAGAGTGTATTGAAAATGTTATACGGGTCATGATGAGTTTTGTTTAGTAGAATACTGAAAAGTTATAGGACTTATAGAAGTAGTCGCTTTTTAGTTGCGGATGCAGGGTGTTACAATTATACATCGAGAGAAAAAAGTTGTTGCACTAACCATCAAATAATTAGGTTAATGCTATTTATTTTTGGGTACTACCAATACGTTTTTAGCGTTTGTTTAATGCGTAGAGAAACGATGAGCTATTTCAGCTAACTGAATGTAATAAATATTCAAGTGATAACTGTTTTGCTTATAGTTAAGATGTAACACGCACAGCTGAGCTTCGAATCAATGTTAGTGTGAATCTGCAGAAAATGGAAATACAAATTATGAGAAAGTACCCTTTCTAAAGGATGTAAATCTTTGTGTAACCAAGATTAATGTCAAAACTCGAACAAGATTTGCCTTCTGAGAAATAATAGCTAAAAGTATAAATAATCATTAGAGTTGATAAAATTGCAATTTCCTTGCAATTAAGTAACGTTTTTAAATTCCCGATAGTATTTGAACCCACGACCTCTGCGTTACCGGCGCATTGTGCTATCATTACATCACGAGACTGAATGTGAATTCAAATCACTTTTAATATTTGGATGTCACAATGTCCGTAGATACATGCATCGTAATATCTCAGCAAACACAATATTATTAAAGGCAAATTCTTGCTAATTGAATTAATATAAATATTAAAATATTAAACCACCGTTGGTATTAGCAACGATAAAATTAGAATTTCCGTGCAATTAAGAAACGCTTTTTAACTGATATTTGTTCAAGAATTTAAAAACGTTTGTTAAATGCAAGGAAATTGTAATTTCATCATTACTAATACCAACGGTATATATATATATATATAAATAATCCAAGCTGGTATGAACGCAAAAGAGGTCTCTCATTGACATGAGTACATTAGGTTAACTGTGGTTAAAGTTAAACGAGGGTACTAAATTACAAAGCTATTCAAAGTTCCCAGTTTGAAATGTCAAAAATCAAATTTTCAGATTCTTCAGAAACAAAAACACTGAATTGGTCGAGAAAAAAGTTCTAGTTTTAAAAGATGAAATAAAAAACTTAAATATAACCACCATTATAACATTGAAATATAATTCGCCTTAGCGTATGAAAAGAGTAAGCTTTAGCGAAACATTTTGTCTTTTGTTTCTACTTCCAGAAAACACTTAGTGAACATTTTAGCGCAATCTTCATAGGGTTTTTACAATGGACCTAGTCAATATTTACGTATATTACTTTTGCAATATTTTCGCTTACCATGTGATTTTGGGGATAAGATTTAATTGTAGTAACACTTTAAATTTTCCATTTGTTGCATAGATAATTATTAAAAATAGTCAAAGATTTTAAAAGAATATTTTTCAGATTTTATGTACATTTGTATCAAACGCGTTGTACTGGGATATGGTGGACATTAGAAATTCATCTAAAGGTCAATCGGAAAATACGATCGTTGGAGGTTTTTATAAAAATTGGTTCAAGTACTTCATAGGAAAGATTTACCATGAAGGAGAATGGAAGGTTGGAAAAGTGCTTCCGTTCAACAATCTGCACAAAGGTCTTAAAGTATGGGATTCTGAAGGAGATATTGTTCCGATATCGAAATTCTACATGCTAAAATATAACATGAATTTAGATAAAATACCAACATGTACTAATTAGATTCCAATCCACTTTCCACTTAATGTCGCGATATGCTTGAAAGAAATCATTTTGTTGATAATATAAAACTTATTGCAAATTTTACCTCTATTCATTGAAATTGTAATGAAGGCATGGAATTCACAAAGTCCAACTTCTGTTGATTATTGCAGATTTCGGCCCTCTGAATTCCAGTCTTTACACATTATTACACAATGTAATACCACACCCGTACCATGTAATTTCGTATAACTTTTATAAAATAAAAAAAAAATCAAAAATGCCAGTGTTTCCATGTCTATCAACCATCCAAAAAAAGAAGGAAATAAATATATTTTAAATCTCCTGCCATAAACAGCTTTCGGTTTTGATAGCACGCTCGAGAGAAGCTTGCTTACCAAACCAACAGATAACATTTTTGGGGTCACAACATTTAGTATGGAACATTCCCATCTAGGTGGGAGGCTAAGCTAACACTAACTAGTGGTCATCATCATAGAGCCAGTCAGCGAGGTGGAACCTCTAAAACTACGAGGGTTAGCTGATCTCGATGAAGTAATTTGAATTTCTTCCATTTAATCTACGCTACTGTTTCTGCTGTTAAACAGATTAAATACTTAAGAATAAATTAATTTTGATAGTTAACTTAAGTTAATTGATTTTTAATTATATCATTTTGCAACCGGAGGATATGCATATTATTTGGGAAGGCTAAAATTGTTAATAATTGTTTACTATAAATATGTTTCTTTAGTCATAATTGTGTAATTAAAAAAAAGTTTATTATTAAAGTTTATTTCTCCAAATCTTCTCTTCTTTTTTTAAGTAAGTCTTGTTAAATTTACTTTGGTAGCAACATTCCCATTATACGATGCTGTTGCTATATCTTATCTATAGGTTAAATTTAAAGAATTCGCTAAGAATGTTTCATCAGAAGCTAAATAGAGTGCGCGCATCGTCAGTGCTAAAATATGCAAATGTAAAATATGATCGTTCTGTTTGGTCTTTTATACCTTATTACCCGAAGAAAACATTTTATATGTTGTTATAGTTCTCCTAACTATAGTGAGAAGTGTATTTTCTTTATCGATATACAGAAGGGTAAACGAGAGATAAGTATTGTAGGAAATATAATGTATTTTTCGGACGCACCCCATTAATGACAATAGTAACGAACAATTTAAAAATAGGAATGTTTAAATAACAAAAAGAATGCTGTATCCACTTGTAATACATTTCTTTTAATAATACAGCAAACAACGTGCGTACATGATATAAACACTGCTACTATTGATGTGTACACTATGTATGTGTTCTTGGCCATCACTGCGCTCTCTAGGGATGTGAAGCAGGATCACTCCTAGTCATACATTACACGCCCTATTCAAACGAGAAAATAAAATTTTACGTATTAACAGTTATTTTAATCTATTTATTTATTTTTGTTTTACAAGTCCATTCTTGTCGGGGGTTTGACTACTCGTTCACGTAGTAATGCATTTCGGATTGGTTTTAGAATTTTCGCTCTGGACCCGTGAGCAGGTGTCTGTTGTAGGTTCAAGATTATTTTTGAACTTATTTAAGGTTCGGATCATATGAACTTTGTTCTTATTCTTGGGATAACTCATGAGTAGGCAAATGTTTAATTTGCTGAGGATTTCACCTATATTCAGCTTCCCCTATCTTGACGTTATAACCGTTAGGGCCAGTTTTATTAACAACTACGCCTGGCTTCCACCTTCTAATATCATCTTGTATAAACACTGGTTGGTCAGGTGTGAGTATTTGAAGCGACTTTGTAGGTCTATCGTAATATCTTTTTTGATTATCTGTGTGATTTCTTAATTGTTCCCTTACTCCATTCGAGGAAAAGTTCGGTTTTAAGAGAAATTCGTTTATTGGGAGTATTGTTCTTAATCTGCGACCCATTAACAATGTACATGGAGTTGGAAGATTTCGGAATTGTATTGTAATTTAAGATAGCCGTAAACGGATCATGTCCGTCTTGAAATGATTTTCTAACAGATCTTTTACGGTCCGAATAGTCCTTTCCACCATTCCATTCGATCTGGGATAATATGGACTCGAGGTTACTAGTTCGATTCCATACCCTTTGGCAAAGATGTGGAATTCTTTAAAGTTAAAGGGAGGTCCGTTGTCGGAAAATATTTGCGAAGGTAGACCGTTTATTGAAAAAAAAAAACATTCTTCAAAGTCGATGTAACACTTCCGGCTGTCTTGCTGTTTAGCCGATTAACCACGGTGAATTTACTGTAATAGTCTATAATTATCAAGAAATCTAAATGTACTAAGGCCTTAAAGTGCATGCCGGTCTTTTACCATGGTCTTTCAGGTATTTCGTGGGAGGAAAGAAGTTCCCTGTGATTACTTCTAGAATACATTTGACAAACATTGCAACCAAGATCCAATTTTTCTATGTCAATTATCACGCTTGGGTAATAAATGGCCTCTTGTGCTCTTTTCTGACGGGAAGCTACTCTTTGATGAGATTTATGCATGAGGCCTAAAAATTCACTTCTAAGGCTTCTCGGAATAATTAGACGATTTTTGTAAAATAGGACGTCATCGAATAGGAATATGTCATCCTTGATGTGCCAATACTTTTTTACATCTGCTGGCACATTACTTTTATGATTTGACCAGGAATTTAGAACATAGAATTTGATTTTTTGTAGCACTGGATCTTCATCAATGACTTGATGAAACCTCTGTGCATTTTCTGGCGATCTCTCTATTATGGAATATACTCTTAAGTTGGTTTCCAAAACCTCGGTGTCTATAATGTCTTTGCTTGACTCACGATTGAGAGCATCAGGTACTTGAAGATTCTTTCCAGGCACATAGGTTGGAATAAATTCATATATTAGCAGCCTTAAAGCGAGCCTTTGTATGTGTGGAGACAATTCGTCCAAACCAAACCAATTGGAGGTCGATGATCGGTCTGTGCATTTAAGGATTTTCCAAACTAAAGTAATAATGAAAATGTTCACCACCAAAAACTACCGCCAAAAGTTATTTCTCTATGTGATTGTAATGCTGTTGACAGGGAATTAATGAAATAAATGCAAATTCTATTGATCGACCATCTTGCAACAAAACAACATCCAAACCGTAGGGACTAGCGTCCACGGATAATGTAGTTTCTTTAGTCGTATCGTAATAAGATAACGTTGTTGTTAGCACCAATTCTTTTAGACGATTGAAACATCCTTGGTACACTTTGGTCCACTGCAATTCAAAGTTATTGCTTAATAAACTGCGAAGTATACTTGTTTCTTGAGAAAGATTCGGTATAAATTTATTTAGGTAAACTACCATAGCGAGAAAACGTTGGAGATCTTTCTTGTTTTTGGGATGATTCATATCGAGGATGGCTTTGGCTTTGTTATCATCTATTGATATGCCTTGGTCACTAATAGTACGTCCTAAAAATTAAAATTTTGTCACGCAAAATTGAGATTTATTTATATTTTGGATAAGGTGACGTTCAAATTTCTATTGTCTGACCAAACACTAAATTGTCATAGAAATACGATATAACACCATCCAAACCTGCCAAAATTTCATGCATTAGACGTTGAAATATCTCTGGTGTAGAGTTTATATGGTAATCGAAGATACCTGAAGCGACCATAACTTGTCACAAAAGTACACAACACTGAGCTTTCATTGGTCAACGGAATTTGTAGAAAGGCTTATGAAGCATCGAGCACTCGTTGTTGAGGCAGCATATTTCCTATTGCTTTGGCGGATAAACCTCGGTATTCAGTCGCTAGTTGCAGGATATGTCGACCTGCAGTGTTCTTTTTCTTGCCGCAAAACGCTCTTCCGGTAATTAAGGTGAGTATCCTTTCTTCCATTAAAACGGCGATTCGCTGCAGCGTTTGTCAGGATACTTCTTCTTTCTTTGCGTTGAAAATACACTACTGAACAATGCCTCAATACGCAGTTTTTTCTCATTTGGTACGTCCTTTTTTTGTATCCATAACTAAAAAATATAAAGCGCATACAAGAAATAATTTAAAGCGCAACACAAACACGTAGACACGGAAAAGGCGTTGTTACAAAAACAGATAAATATTCTTTCTACAATAGTACCCGATCTAAATAATACCTATTCTGCGTATTACTGTGCCTTTCAATCTTGTTTCTACCCATTTTCCATACAGTACAGAATGATTCATGAAGGGGATAATAATAGGCAAGTGGTCATTAAGTGGCAATTTCTTATCAAGATATTTAGGGGACGTATTTAGATAGATATTGTAAACCCTATTCATGAATTTTGTACTTGTATTGTAAATTATCGCGTAGGAAACACACAAAAGCTTAAATTTATAAGGCGGCTCTAATAAAACGGACAGAAACTGTAAGTGGTTTTACTTGTGAAGAAAGTTCGGGAAAACAGCCCTGATTAATGTTGAAACAATAACACGTTTATTCCTTTAAAACAGTAAATTGATTTTACCCGGACAAAGCTGGTTGTTTAAGCTAGCTTTTCATAAAATTGACTCTACAGTTAACATAAACTTTAAGGATAAATTAATCAGTTCCTGATGATACAAAAAAGACATTGCAACCGAAATGTTTGTCAACCTAAGATAATAGTGTGGTAATTTAAATAAATAAGTGATATTTAAACTAACATCCACATTAATACGAATATCAATACTAGATCGCTGTTGGCATTACGCACTTGCCGTTTAATAATATAATGTCCGTGAGATATTACAATATATCTACTGGCATCGTGACATCTATGGGGAATTAAGATGACTTGAATTCAATGGTCTTGTGGTGCAAGGGTTTAGCACGTTAGACCGGAGATGTTGGGTTCAAGTCCCCTCCGAGACCGATATTTCTTCGGAAATTTAATTACGTTGGAAATTGCAAGAAAATTGTAATTTGGTCAATAAGTGATATTGTCATTCACATATAAAACACTACCAAAAATTGTTACTTCCCAGGATCTTTAGATTTAACTAAATTTTGATAATAGTTTATTTTCGTACGATAATATAATTCTTATTTATTTAAATTACTACACCTATTTAATTTGCAAAACAGCTTCAAAGTTTCTTAGAAGATAACACCAGTAAACTGCGTAATTTTATCAAATTTGAAACAAAAGAGGGCAAACAATCGACGCAGATAAAAGTTGTTTTTGATTTTCCAAAAACTACGGTTTCCGGCGATATACAGAACCACGATAAACCTTAAATGATAAAAAATGCTTTAAATAAGAGTTTTAATAGAAAGATTAACAATTTGTTTCTAATTTTTGCCTAAAATGGTTGGTTTTTGTGTGTTAATATGGCTATGGGTATGCATACAGTTGAGTGGTAGGAAGTCGCAATTTTCTTCTAGTGAATTTACCGTTTCAATTATTAACGTACTGTGAGAGCTGCCGTCCTAATGGATTACCATTGGAGAGATTATAGTTTCGGTGAAATACCGTATGATGCTGTCGAAGTTGAAAATGATGGAAAGTATATTGGACGGGCTTCTATCGATGGTGGTCTGCTACCTGTTACCATTTACCCAAAACTTGGTATCGCTGTTGGAGAACTGGATGAGAAAGTTATCAAAAAGGAGTATATACAGGTAAATCAAGTAATCATTCATATGTCGATGATAAGAAGTAATACTTGCTATGTGCATTGTTTACTTATATTCAGAGTGTATTGAAAATTTATACGGGTCACGATGAGTTTTGTTTAGGAGAATATTAGAAAGTGAGAAGTGATAGTAGTAGTTGTCAATTCTTTTATTTGAAATAGAATGCCCGAATTTTTATTATTAGTATTAATTTTTGAAATAATTTTAAGGTTAGCTAATCTAATAACGTTCTCTCTAAAATGAGTCGCTTTTGATTGATTGTTTGATGAATCAGTCGCTGCTACAGAGTGTTATAACTAGAGACTGGAGAGAGAGTCTTACACTGATTAACGATGATTAACCTTAATCAGTGTAATACATCTACATATAGACGTAAAATATAATAAATAAATTAAATTAAATTTTTGCACTTTGCATATAGTCCACTCTCTAGTTATAACCATACACCGAGAGAAAAAAGTTGTTGCACTAACCATCACATAGCTATGTCCATACCATTTATTTTTGAATATTACCAATGCGTTTTCAGTGTTTGTTCAATGTGTAGGAAAATGCTGAGCTGTTTCAGCTGAATACATATTCATGTGATGAATGTTTTGCTTATAGTTAAAATATAACATGCACGTATGATTGATAGCTAAGCTTCGAATCAATGTTAGTTGAATCTACAAAAATTAGAAATGCAAGTTATAAGAAAATACCTTTTATAAAGGACGCAAATCTTTGTGTAACCAAGAACTAAGATTAATGTCAAAACTCGAACAACAGTTTTCTTATAAGAAATAACAGCTAAACGTGTAAATAATCATTAGAGTTGATAAAATTATAATTTCCTTGCAATTAATTAACGTTTTTAAAATCCTGATAAAATATCAGTCCCGGTAGGATTTGAACCCACGACCTTTGCGTTACCGGCGCATTACACCACGAGTCCGAATGTGAGTTAAAATCGCTTTTAATACCTAGATGTCACAATGGCCGTAGGTACATCGTAATATCTCAGCAGACACAATATTATTAAAGGCAAGTTATTGCCAATTAAATTAATATTTATATTACTATTTAACTGCCGTTGGTATTAGTAATGATAACATTACAATTTCCTAGCAATTATTCAACGTTTTTTAACTGATGTTTGTTCAAGAATTTAAAAACATTGGTTAATTGCAAGGAAATTGTAATTTTATTATTACTGATACCAACGGTAGCTTAATATTAGTATTAATATTAATTTAATTGTTAGAGTTGGTACTGCGAACATTCGGCCAGTGGAACGTGCTGCGGAAAAGTGGAACCCGTTTAGCAGATGTTATAGTGGGGCGCCCGTCAATCAGCTATCGCTCATCACACTAATACTTTGTGCATATATGTACTTCGTTTGTACGTATGTTTATCATTTTGAGAGTTTTGCATGGTTTACATTAATAATGTTGCAATTACGAGCGTCGAAAAAGCGATCATGGGTTTACAAAGTATAGAAGTTTAGGGGTGGTTTTTCAGATTTAGTACATGATGGAACCAAAATAATTTGTAAAGTTTGAAATAATGTTTACATAATCCCGAATAAATTTGAATATAAAACACGTGGCTAGTGCTCAGCAAACTTAAAAAAAGGCGTTTAGTTGAGTAGGAAATTTGTATTCGATTTAGGATTGACATAGATTAAGTGTAATGGGCAGTTTAATTTATTAGATAATGAATGATTTTGTTGTCCGGAATAAGTACTTAAACTGGAAATTACCTAGTCGAACAATTTTACGAAAGAAATATAAAATTTCTGGAGCTGTAAAATTGAAAATAGCATTAAGTCAGGAGTAAAAAATAAAGATGTTTGGTTATGTGTTGGCGAATGTTCTGACCGTCAAAAAATTCTATTCTTAATGTCATGATACGTGCAGTTGAACCACTTAAATTGTTATTTTCAATTTTAGTAGCTAGTATAAGACTAGAAAAATGTACTGCTGAAATAATTGCTAAGGAAGTGTTAAATACAATGTAAAAAAAAAGAAATTCCAAAAATTTAACTTTTTATGTTGCATGCAGGCTTTAAATATACTGGACTTTTAAACAACACTGTGGCAACTTACCAAGAGGTAGGCGGTTTAATAGCCCATGCAGAAACAGTATTTCTGGAATCTCCAAAACAAACAGGGTTCTTTTCACGCTGGGGAACATCGCTACAGACAGTATTCTAAAAAAAAAAGGCTGTAGTTTCGCAATTTGAAAGAAAAGCTCAAGTTTAAGCGGATCTACAAGTTATTTCCACAATGGATTAGTTGAAGGACGCAAGAAATTATTTTTTTGTTGGCACTACCGGAGTGAATATAAATAGTAGACATTGTAGAAACGCAGCAACATACATTCAGCAACGGTAGAAATTACAATTTTCTTGCAATTTCCAACGAAATTAAATTTCCGAAAACATATCGGACTCGGAGGGGACTTGAACTCAACATCTCTACATCTCCGGTGTAGCGTGCTAAACCCTTGCAAGACCTTTTGAATTCGAGTCGCCTTAAATCCCGTTAGATGTCACGATGCCAGTAGATATCTTGTAATATCTCACGGGCACTATATTATTAAACGGTAAGTGCGTAACAATTAAACTAACATCCATATTAATACTAATATTAATATGAATATCAACCATTGGCATTTGTAATGATAAAAATTACAATTTTCATTTTTTATCATTACTAATGCCAACGGTGGTTTAGTATTGATATTCATATTAATACGGATACGACTTAATTGTAGTAACACTTTTAATTTTCTATTGTTTGCATAGACAATTATTAAACATAGTCAAAGATTTCAAAAGAATGTTTTCCAGATTTTATGCACAGTTTCACCAGACGTGTTGTACTGGGATATGGTGAACTATGTATACATATTCATCTATTGGTGAATCGGAAAATACGATCGTTGGAAGTTACTACAAGGATTGGTTTAAGTACTACATAGGAAAAGCTTACCATAATGGGGAATGGAAGGTTGGCAAAGTGATTCCGTTCAATAGTGGTAGCAAAGGACTTAAAATATGGGATTCTCGTTGAAAGTTTGTTTCGATGTTGAGATTTTACATGTTAAAATATAACACGATTTTACATAAAGTACCAACATGCACCAATTAAATTAGAAGTTATATTATAGCATATTAGAATGTATCCACTTTCAAACAATAAAACTTTTTCACAGGTATAGCAGTAAACTCCACTCACACAAATTAATTAATTATGCGGAACGCAGCGTTTCGAGAGCACGTGGGCTCCCATTGTCAACCGTGTTACCGACTGAAAGTAAAAACTGTATCACACATGCAAATTATTTTCTACGCAGGCTCTAAAATTTCTAACCATATGACTATTTACAATCTACTAGGTGGCCTCATGCCTTTTACGGGGAAGGATGGACCGAAAGCGAACCGTATCATTTAACAGGGTCTATGGTAATAAATCCATCAAACTCGAGTGTGCAATTGGGGGTGGTTCTCTGTTCAATAAGTTTCCGTTCTTTTTCATATATACCGTTTCGTACGCGTCTAATTCTCTATACGAGTTCACGTTTTTAAGTAGTGTCAGATTTTTTAAATCAATCTTATGTCCGGATTTTACCATATGCTCTGCTACGCTTGATAGTTCAGGTTTGTCGAAACGATAGTGTCTAATATGTTCTTTGAACCTCGTTTCGATACTCCTTTTTGTTTGTCCAATATAAACTTTCTCACAATCATTGCATGCGATTTGGTATATTCCAGACTTTTTTATCATCTCCGGTTTATCTTTGGGATTCTCTAAGAGATTCTTTAAGTTGTTTTTTGACACAAAAGACACGTTCATGTTTAGTTGTCGGAAAATTTTACTTAACCCTATTACTGTTGGGTGAAAAGGAAGAGTTATAAATTTCTTATTACCGGTGTTTGTTGATGTCAAAGTCGTGGAATTTCTGATGTGTTGTTTGTATTGGACGTTCCTTAAAATACGGTCGACATCCATAGAAGAAAAACCATTGTACCTCGCTACATCTGGGTGGGTCCCAACAGTAAAAGGGTTAAGTAAAATTTTCCGACAACTAAACATGAACGTGTCTTTTGTGTCAAAAAACAACTTAAAGAATCTCTTAGGGAATCCCAAAGATAAACCGGAGATGATAAAAAAGTCTGGAATATACCAAATCGCATGCAATGATTGTGAGAAAGTTTATATTGGACAAACAAAAAGGAGTATCGAAACGACGTTCAAAGAACATATTAGACACTATCGTTTCGACAAACCTGAACTATCAAGCGTAGCAGAGCATATGGTAAAATCCGGACATAAGATTGATTTAAAAAATCTGACACTACTTAAAAACGTGAACTCGTATAGAGAATTAGACGCGTACGAAACGGTATATATGAAAAAGAACGGAAACTTATTGAACAGAGAACCACCCCCAATTGCACACTCGAGTTTGATGGATTTATTACCATAGACCCTGTTAAATGATACGGTTCGCTTTCGGTCCATCCTTCCCCGTAAAAGGCATGAGGCCACCTAGTAGATTGTAAATAGTCATATGGTTAGAAATTTTAGAGCCTGCGTAGAAAATAATTTGCATGTGTGATACAGTTTTTACTTTCAGTCGGTAACACGGTTGACAATGGGAGCCCACGTGCTCCCGAAACGCTGCGTTCCGCATAATTAATTAATTTGTGTAAGTGGAGTTTACTGCTATACCTGTGAATTGTACATCCACACAGTCCTTGTAATCGTCATTTAATAAAACTTTTTGTGAATTTGTCGTTTCATTCTGTATGTTGAGACTTGAAAATATTTTTTTTTTGGTTTCGCTGAAAATTGCGAAACACTTGTTTGAAATTTCACAGATTTTCAGTTTTCTTGATTTAATTTTTGAATGGAAATACATCGAACAAAAATTTAAATGTAAATGTTGTACCTTATTGAAAAGTCTTTCAGGGCACGTGGATTTCTTTTTATTTCTTTGTTTTTTTTCTCTTACTTCCTATTTAATTTTCTCCTCTTACATTTTATCATGACGCGGTCCAACTCCGGAGACAGTTCGTTGATTTGTACAACAAACCCTATTTTGACCTGCAAACGTTGCTGTTCAAGCCTCATCGTCATATTAACCACCGATTTATTTAACAATTGGTTTTTTAATACTTACTTATCAAGCCCTGGGCCAAAGAGCTTTGTACGAGTTTTGTGCTCCATTTGCGAAATAATGTTATAAAATTGCAATCATTAATACACAATCAATTGTTGTCCTTAGGGCAGAAAGTATGAATTTCGAAAACTAGATCTGACAATCTGATGGCATTTTTGGATTAGGCACCCCAAAATTGCTTAATTACCCTTAAAAAACCCGAAGCCCTAAAACGTATGTTGGCCAGTGTAATAGAAGATATTTTACCAAAGGTGCGCTCTTTTGCAACCAAGTTCAAACTTGCTCGTCTTTTTTGGGGCATGCGCAAGATCTGCATACTTCAAATGGAGCTGGTTATGATTCGTTTCTGTGTAACGTGTATACTTTACGAGGGCGAATCAAATATGAGCAGGACTTTGGTTTTAAAACATTTATTGGTACAGTAAAAAAATGAATATGCCTTATTTTTTTATATAATTTCTTCTTTTATTCACACATTTTCCCCACTGTATCGGAGGTTTTTTTAATTCCGTTATTAAAGAATGAATGTGGACATGTCTGAAGCCAATTGCGCACGAACATTTCCACACCTTCGTTGTCGTCAAAATGGTGACCTCCTAGTACTTCTCTGAGTGGCCCAAACATGTGGTAATTACATGGTGACAGATCGGGACTGTGTTCCAGTTTTCCCAATGAATTTTGTCCAACTTATTTTGGGTCAATGCAGCTGTGTGTGGCCGAGCATTGTCATGGAGCAGAATTACATTTTGAATGGGTATGTATGGCCTTTCTCACCGAGGAATTTCATTCAGACATCTACTGTCAATAGATATTGTTTAAAAGTGTTTTGTGTAGCAAAAATCGAGTTTCGTGCAGTGACACTTCCAGATGGCTAGGAAAACGGGCACGGAAATTCGAAATATTTTGCTAGAGGCTCATGGCGGATGTACTCGAGTTCTAACGTGGCCGTACAAGCACAAGTGGCAAACCACGCAGTGGACGCTGAAAAACCACTACAAACGATGAAATGGTCGACATGATTCATGATGTGGTGTTAGCCGATCGCTGGTTGAAACTGAAAGAGATAGCAGAGATAACAGGCATCTCAGAAGAACGCGTTGGCCATATCCTACACGAAATTTTTGGTATGAAAAGGCTTTCGGCCTCGCTCGCAGCGGAAAAAGTGCTTTTCCACCACGAGAATGTACCGGCTTATTCATCCCGCATCGTCGTGTTCAAATTGAATGAGTTGCGCTCCGAATTAGTCTCCTCTATATTCACTAGACCTAGCCTCCAGCGACTTTTTCCTATTCCCAAACCTGAAAAAGTCACTGGGAGGAAAGAGATTTGCCTCAAATGAGGAGGTCATCGCCGCTACAGATCGCTATTTTGCAGACCTCGAAACATCCTTCCGACGACTGGAAGAGACTGGAGCATCGTGTGAAAAAGTGTATTGGCTTCGAGGACACTACATCGAAAAATAAAAATAAAAAACCGTACCAATACTGTGTTTTTCTTGTCGATTCCGAAAACATTTTAGGTCGCCCTCGTACCAAGAAAAATAATCTATCATATCAATTAATTCTCTTCGCCGCATTAAAATTTTATTAGGTTATATAGGTTCATTATTTGTTATCATAATGGCTTTGTTTATTTAGCTACTCTCGTCAGCTACTTGTTGTTAGTAAAATCAAAAACAACTAGCGTAATTTGTAGCTAGAGAAACCGGCGATATTATCATTTATATATAATGGGCTATTTGTACATTTTAGTAATAAAAAAATTTATGCATAAATATTTGTTCCTTCTTGCGAATTTCTGAGAATACATACGGCATATGCATATACATGTGAGCGTATTACAAGATTTTTGCCTGCATTAATACGCGTCACAAGTACAAATTCTGGTTACTCAGATAAACACGATAAAACACGAACGATAAAAGCGGATCTTAAATAGAAGAAAGAACGGTTCGTCTTAGTGCACGAAGAGTTACCATTGTCGCTCCGTTTCCGTCCAAAATGAATGTTTCTTGTCCGTTAATATACTTATTATGGATATGCATACATTCGTGTGGTAAGAACTGAAATCTTCTTATAATTAATTTACCGTTGCAAATGTTTACGTGACGTAATAGGTGCTGTTCTAAAAAGTTACTATTGGAGAGATTATAACTTTGATGATATACCGTACGATGCCGTCGAAATTGCCGATGATGGCAAATATATAGGACAAGCTTATGTCGATGGTGGTCTACTTCCAGTTACAATTTATCCACATCTTAGTTTCGCTATTGGGGAGTTATATGGAAAGGTCGTAGTAAAAGATAATATACAGGTGAAGGATTTAATGACTATTATTGATAATACTTTTTATTTGAAAAAATAATGATTTGAGCAACATTTTAGACGTATCACAAGCTCATTTTATAATTTTGAACGGATGGCACCATTCGTCAAGTTTAGAAAATATATGTTTGTCGTTTTCACATTATTCTTCTGCGTAAAATTCACACTTTGAGCACTTATAGTATTATCACGCAGAATATGTATGAATGGCACAACTACACTCAGGGAAATGTCACTTCCACACAAACACTCAGAATTTCACAAAATAATCATTTAAAACAACATCAATTCTTCGTGAAGGATGTGTTGCACTCATTAAATTGAGTTGTTTATCGTTTGATTTAATGTTTACCTTTAGTCATCACCCGGTGCTCTGCCAACAGGATATCAAGAACTTCATTGATCACTTCGTCTATAGTCATTTCATTGGTCCTCATGAAGGATGAATGTTCATTCATACTTCAATTCATTAAATCAATTTCTGACGGTAATCACTGTCCTTATAGATCGCATCCAAATTCTCTTTGACGCTTTTTCCAGCCCAAAAAAAGGAATCGAGTCACCGACTAGTAGTGTTCTTTTTCTATGTTTTCAGAAGTACATGAACTTGCTTACCTTAGCAGTTCTCAAAGCAGCAGTACTCGATGAATTTCCCCAAAATTTTGAGAGACGCCGACTTATTCTTCAGTCTTTACTATTTACTACGGGTAATGCATATCTTGACACAAAAGCGCCATCTGTCGTTAAACACGAGCACTTTTCATACCATCCGAGTATTAAAACTTTGTTTTTATTGTTGCGTGATGGACATCCTAGGCATTGACGGTGTGCGATGATACGAATCCCTTACTCAGAGTTAGTCGATCAGACCTTTTTGTTCTTAAAAGGACAGATTTTACTTGGTAATGGAACAAATACGCAATAAAAATAAAATGGAATTACTTTAGAATGTATGCTGTCTTTTCTAGTGTTAATTTTCCTCGGGTTTAGTTCGTTGGTCTCTTTAGAAGTAAGGCATTTTAACGACTTACTGAACTGCTTAGACTTAGATATTTATTATATTGTCATATTCTATTTCTAGAACGTATAAGAGGTGTATTTAGGTAATAACCCAATGATATTAATATAAGTGCTACTGTTTTTATAAGCTGAAGTAAATATTAATGTTAATATAAAAATGTTTGAAATATCATAGATTAGATATCGTTACTTATATTTACTTTTGCAACGTGTAAAAGAAGTATAATGTACGAATGCTTATTGCTTCAGTGTTATAGCTCTTTTCGAAACATTTCTTTGAAATGAAAGAGCCTTTATCAGACAGTTGATTAAAAATGTAGCTTACTGTTTGATTTTGAAGGCCAGGCTTAATCGGGAAAAAATCTTTAAATTGTTTTACTTGGTATGTGGTTTTGTCAAAATTGCTATAATTTAAAAACTTTAAGGATTTTTTTCCAGATTTTATGCACTCCTGATCCCAGTAGTTTATATTGGGATTCGGTGGATTTCACAAAACCAGCTGATGGACAACTAAAAAACACAATCATCGGGGGATTCTACAAGAATGACTTCAATTACTTCATAGGAAAAATTTACCACGACGGAGAATGGAAAGTTAGTAAAGTAATTCCGATCGAAAATCGATCTAAAGGACTAAGAGCATGGGATTCTGCCGGAAAAGGCGTTTCATTCTCTAAATTCCACTTGCTAAAATATAATTCCACCAGTTCGAGAGATAAAGTGCCAACGTGTAGTAATTAGTTACGTAACATTAAAAATGTTAAGATCTTGAAACTAGTTTTATACGTAATAAAGCTTTTTGGAATTTGTGAGTTGGTCTTTCTATTATTCTCTTTTTACCATTATTTAGTTTATTATATTTCTAATCTTGTATTATTTATTAATATTTGAAATGGTGGACACATGGAAAAAATGCGTTGGTAATTATTGCTGTAAAATTGTGTCTTCTTAAATATAATTTTACATTTTTATCGTTAGGATCAGGTGGGATTAATTCCTGCAGTTACGCTCAATACTGCGAGCCGATTCTAGACTATTTTTATGTTTTATTCTACTATATTTTATCGGGATTATTGTGTCAATTTTTGTGTACATGTTCTCTTAGTTTGAAGAACAATAACCATATGTATATATATATATATATATATATATATATATATATATATATATATATGTATATATACGTATATATTGCATTTTTTGTTTTGCTTTATTTTTGTCTCTTTAGTGACAGGGTTTCTGATTATGGTTTCTTTATGTAATGTTTATATCGTATGATTAAAAAGTCATTGGATTGAAATAACTATGGAATGAATAACCATCAATAAAATTATTTACTTCCATGGCTCCTAACTAATAACATTAGTAATCTCGGCAAACTGGGGCAAGTTGCAGTGCAGTGTGGAGAACAACGTGGAAGGGCCCAGTAGCCGTATCAAGGCGAGTGCACAGTATCGTTTACGTACTTGCATCATTTATGATCGTGAGCTTCATCAGTGTGCATAGACGATGCGGACGCAGGAATGTTACATATAAAACATTGATGAAAAATATATTATATAATGTGGTGGGACGTGTTTTAAGAAGTTTCCACGAAATCACAAACTGGGTGGCATCTGTTACATATTACAATAATCATTAAACATGTTTCCACACTTGCTTCAGTCAAATGAGTACGTAAAAATTTTTTCAATGATGAAAATGACCATTCGAGTAGAATTTAAAGTGACAACTTAATGGGTAATCCGACGTACCTTCACAAATTTGTCTTAGAATGAGAAAATATGAATCCTTATCAATAAAATTTTCAAATTTTCGTATTACACTTTATCAGTTTCTAATTTTTCAATTCCCTCCGCTGGTCCACAGTAGTTCTTGCGAATACATTCTAAATCACATTTGGCCTGATTATTTTGACATTTTCTGACTTTTCCTGATAGCTTTGATGTGTCTCGGATCGAATTGTAAAACTACCTTCTTTACATCATCAAAATGTTCGCAGTAGTAAAACGCAGCATTTAACCATGTTCTCAAACGCAGACCGATTATTACGGCTGTGGTAGTTCAGGCACTTTGAGATACAGTTTGTGAAATCTTTTTGTACGTTTTGAGGACTTTAGAAACACTGTCTTCGTATGAGCTATTAAAGCATTTACTCGTCGATAACATTTAGGGATCAAGTGCGCCACAAGGTTAAAGCATGGATTTTAGATGTCTTATGTAACAGATTGCTAGTCTCTTCTTTAAGAGATCGACATAAGGAAAGCATATTAACGGCAAACATTAAAAGTTGGATTGTTGAAACTTAAATTTTTTTATCTTTCAATTCTGCTTTAATTCTTCTTTCAGCATAGTCACGAATAGATGGCATAAAGCTTCTTAATGATGTCCGACTTGGTAATGTATAATCTGAACAGTTGTTCGCTGTATCGTTTGTGACGGATTGCGGAACAGTGTTTTATACTCTTTTAGTAAATGTTAAATAGTTGTTGCACTTTACACATTTAATTCTAGCGCTTTCATATTCTAAATCCGGCATACTAGCAATTACGTTTTCTAGTTTATTGGAAATACGCTGTTTTCGAAACGTAAATTTTCTAAGGGTGTACTGATAAGAATTCACAACGACCCGTCGATAATACTAAATAAGCGCGCTTTGATATGGGTAGTCGATTCTCCGTGCCGCCCGCTTCACCTCTCCACGTTGTTCTCCGCATGGCAGTGAAACTTGCCTGTGTTTGCCAAGAGTAGATATTAGAGTACAAACAAAAATAAAAGCGGTTTTAGGTTATGATAAGCTTAAGCGTTTTATGTGTTATTACTTAGCAGTTGTCAGATAAATGCCGAAAAAAATATTATTGAGATATTGGAGCACCAATGGACCAAGTGCATTTGTGTAGAGGGGGACTATGTCGAAAAATAAAAAATATAATTGCACTGTAGTTTTACTGTAAGGGAGTCAAGGTACAGTATAGAGATCCACCCTCGTAGTGTTATAGATGGTTTTGCATTCCATGGTTATCGAGATCCAAGGACTTTTTGATTATACTTAGTATATTTCATATAGGCTCATAACTTCTTATCACAATGTTTATTGAGTGAGTTAGTCTTGCCAATGGAATCAAAAGCGTAAACACTTAACGAATTGATGCAATTCAAGGAAATGTACGAGATATTACCATTCATATATAAAAGTTACTCTTGATAGCAGGTTGAGACAGTTTATTGATCTGAAGTGGGATTTTTGAGGATGTTAGTAAGAATACAATAAAGTTTATATATATATATATATCACTTGCAGAGGAGACGTAAACTTCACTATCGTTTATTACATATATCGCTTTTCGTAAACATATTTTTATATAAATAAATTCTTCCAAATTAATTTTTAAAAGATGTTTAATATACTGTACTCACATATTTTAATCATACTGTATAAATATGTATCATCACGAAATTATATCTCACAATCTTCAAAATTTCTCGTACGACGGAAGGATGGCACGACTGGCAGCATGTACCTCCTCTATATAATTTCAGTCATATCAAGTATGTGTTAACTGTGTGGCCTAATATATAGACAAGCAAATGTGTTACTATGGATATAAACAGACATCGTGTCAAAGTCACACATATTGACATCGTCTTTCCTGAGAATAAACAGTTATTTTTTGATATAAAAACTTAATTTATGAAAATTTTCGAATATATCCAGTCATAAAGTGTATCAGCTGATACTATAATAAAAACTTGGAAGTTTCGGGCACATTTATTAGAATCCGAAGACCAGAAACGAGAAATCAGTGATCGAATGAGTACGATTACGAAAATTAAAGACTAAAGAATTTTCTTCAATTCTCAAAATTATTTGTATTTATTGCTCATTTTGTTTCGTGTCTTAATTAGAATATTTGAAAATTAGCTAGACAGGGATTGCCTTAGATTTTCTGTAAAAAAAGGATATCTTGTCAAAAAAGCCGTATACATATTTTTGATTTGTTAATATATTTATTTTTACAATCTTACATTTGGTTATTTTAATTAGAAAACACTATTATTGAATTTAAAAACAAAAAGAACAAAATTTGAATGAAAGAACACATTTAAAAAAATAAAGAGCCTGAGATTTTCCACCACAATATATATATATGTTGCTTCTTGTCTATTTCTTAGAATTATATATATATATATATATATATATATGTACATTTGTATATACATGTGCACGTACTATAAGATCTTGCCTACATTAATATGCGTAACAAGTGGAAATTCTGGTTATTCAGATAAAGACGGTAAAACCCATACGTTAAAATCTGGTCTTAAATAGAAAAAAGAACTGTTTGTTTCAGTGTATGAAGAGTGGCTACTCTTCGCTTTAGTTTAAAATGAATGTTTCTCGTCTGTTAATACACATATTATGGGTATGCATACATTCGAGTGGTAAGAAGTCGTATCTTCTTAGATTTAATTTACAGTTGCAAATGTTTACATGACGTAATAGGTGCTGTTCTAAAAAATTACTACTGGAGAGATTACGTCTTTGGCGATATACCGTACGATGCCATCGAAATTGCCGATGATGGGAAATACATAGGCCAAACTTATGTCGATGGCAGTCTACTTCCAGTTACAATTTATCCACATCATGATTTCGCTATAGGAGAGTTATTTGGAAAGGTCGTGATAAACGATAATATACAGGTGAACCATATAATAATTCTTGATGGTAATACTTTTTTTAATTGAAAAATTAATTATTTGAGCAACATTTTAGACGTATCGCAAGTTCATTTTATAATTTTGAAGGGACGACACCACTCGTCCAATTTACAAAAAAATATGTACGTAGTTTTCACATTATTCTTCTGCGTGAAATCCGGACTTTGAGAACTCATGGCATAATTGTAAAGAACATGTACAGATGGTATAACTTAGTGAAATTTCCGCAGTTCCACATAACCACTCTGAATTTCACAAAATATTCATTTACTCTTAATATACATTACGTGCGCTTTGGATACATTACTGGATCCACCTTAACCATCTTTATAACATAGAAAAGATATTTTTAAAATAACAAGATTAGCCTAACTATGTACACTACCGTCCATATTAGTTCGTCCACCCAGTAAAATGTTGTAAACTCTACTACAAGATAATATAATTGCTTTTATATATAAATAATATTTATATTAGATCCTTTATGACGTTTATTGTTTATTAATCGTATAGGCAAACTTCCAAGAATTTCGATTAGAGAATGATTAAATATCTATTATATTTTATGACCCAACATAGTCATTTTCAGAATAATCTTCATCGCCACAAATAGAATTATTTTTGGGACAATATTTCAGGTAATAAATTTACAATACTTTTTGGGGCGAGAGCAGCTCACCCGGAAGTGTATTGTGTATTGATAAATGATATAGTTTCTAAATAAACCTGCTCGTGAGTATGTTAATGTTAAGAGCGTATCTTTTTGTGTGAACCTGATTACAGCTACTAAAATGGCGAGAGGAAAACCGACAAGTTTAGAAAAGCGTTCTGTAATTGTTGCTTTTCATCAAGAAGGTTATATAGTTCATCAAATTTCCGAAAAAAATACATCTGAGCAAGTGAAGTGGGAGACTGACAGCATCAGAAATCGCCGCCGAAAGGAATCACGACTGTGCAAGAAAAATTTCTGTAGCTACAGTGAAAAGAAGATGAAAAGCTATAAAACTTCACGGCCGTATTGCAAAAAAAAACCCTACTTCGACGGGAAAACAGGAAAAAACGGCTAGAGTGGCAGAGGATTGTGTAATGCCAACTGTCAAGCAAAGAAGAAGTTCTGCGCTTGCTTGGGGTTGCTCTTCCTATGCTGTTACATGGGAATTGAAGCGAATCTAAGGTATTTTGTGAAAAGGTTATTTAGAAATACTACAAGAAAATGCAACACCAACGGGTCATCGTCTAATAGTAAAAAAATTGTATTCATGCAAGACAACGACCTTAAATACTCAGCAGTGATATGTAAAAACTTCTTAAATGAAGAACAAGATAATGGCACTTTATAAACAATGACATGGCCGCCGCAAAACCCCGATCTAAACCCCATCGAGCTGTTATGGGTTGAATTGGATAGGAGGGTCCGAAAAGTATGCGCTACCTCCGTAGCCCACTTGTGGAACATTTTACAAGAGAAGTGAACTAATATGCCAAATGGAGTCCTTGAAAAACTAGTGGAGCGGATGCTCTGGATTGCGAAAAAGCCGTTCTTAGCGCAAAAGGAAGTTTCTTTGATGAACGGAATGTCTAAGATGTTTTTGTGTATTTTTCGTTAGAATTCCTATTTTCTTACCTTTATACTTTAATTTTAATCGTTAAATTTAATAATAAAAATTTTAAGTTTTGCTTCGATTGTTCCTTGGTCTCCGGTATGTAGTGGTGGATCCAAGTCTCATCCACGGTTACAAAACGCATGAAAAAATCCCTTGGATTGCGTTGGATCCCGACCAAAAACTCCTCCGAAACGGTTACCCGATTTTGTTTGCGCTCCGGTGTGAGCAAACGGGGTGCCCAATGCGCCGTAAGGGTGTTCATACCCAAAATTTCGTGTAGTATATGGCCTACGCGTTCTTCTGAGATGCCTGTTGCCTCTGCTATGTCTTTCAGTTTCAATCCGCGATCGGCTAACCCGACATCATGAATCTTAGTGGTTTGCCACTTGTGGGGCCACGTTTGAACTCGCTCACCCAGAAGCTGATGATGGAGTACATGCACCATAAATTTCTAGTAAAATATTTCGAATTTCCGCGGCCGTTTTCCCAGCTATCCAGAAGTGTTTCATTACTGCACGAAATTTGATTTTATCCATTATTGCGAAACCGCCTGACATAGAACACACTTTTAAACAACAACTATTGACAGTAGACGTCTGAAATTTTTCCCTTGTCTTGAGCGTCGAACCGGTCCCATGATTTTTCGGCCCCTTTCCAATTATTCGATCAAGATTATGTCTTATGAATTTCAAAAAATCGTCGCCATAATTTTTTCAGATGAGGGAATTGTCTTCGTCGTCTTTGGCCCACGTTCGCCGGGAAAAACACATTTTGCCGACTGGCTTTTGGTTTCTGGCGTATGGCGTTGCAGAAACTCCTATTGCGCTTAAGCACGTTCAAACATTGACGTTCTACGTGGTTACGCTTTTGATCAAACGTCAGCAGATACGACATCTCGCATACGGCATACCCAATTCTTTGTGAAGGATGTTTGGCACACATTGAATTGAGATGTATACCATTTGATTTAATGTTTACCTTTAATCATCACCCGGCACTCTGCCAACAGGATATTATGAACTTCATTGATCACTTCGTCTATGGAGGATGAATGTTCATTCTGTGGGGTAGAATCGAAACACATACATACACTTCTACTTTTACTTTATTATTGATAATAAAAACGGACGAAAAAGAACTAGAACAAGTGATACCTAACCTAACTATACATACGTCTTAACATCTTAACGTCTATGTCTCTAATACTAATGTCTACAGATGATGCGCGCGCGACCCTCTTATCCCTACCCAGGTTTATTTCATCCCACAATTCATACTTCAATTCATTAAACCAATATCTGACGGTAATCACAGTCTTTACAGGACGCATCCAACTTCTGTTTGATTTATACACGCTCTTTCCGGTCCAAAAAAGGAATCGAGTCACCGACTAGTAATGTTCTTTTTTCATGATTCCAGAATTACATGAACTCACTTGCTTTAGCAGTTCTCAAAGCAGCAATACTCGATGAATTTCTCCAAAATTTTGTAAGACGCCGATTTATTCTTTAGTATTTACCACGGGTAATGCATATTTTGACTCAAAAGCCCAATCTGTCTTTAAACACGAGCACTTTTCATACCATCCTCGTATTAAAACTTTGTTTTTATTGTTGCATGATGGGCGTACTAGGCATTGATGGTGTGCTATGACACGAGTCGCTTATTCAGAGTTAGTCGATCAGACATTTTTGTTCTTAAAAGGACAGATTTTACTTGGTAATAAAACAAATACGCAATAAAAATAAAATGAAATTACTTTAGAATGTATGGTCTCTTTTCTTTAGTGTCAATTTTCCTCGGGTTTAGTTTCTTGGTCTCTTTAGTAGTAAGGTATTTTAGCGAGCTACTGAATTGCTTAGACTTAGATATTTATTATATTGTCATATTCTATTTCTAGACCGTATAAGACGTGTATTTAGGTAGTAACCCAATGATATATAAGCTACTAAGTTGTTATAAGTGTTACTGATTTTATATAATAAATATATATAAATAAATAAATATTTGAAATATCATAGATTAGATATCGTTATTTATATTTACTTTTGCAACGAGTGAAGGAAGTATAATGTACGAATGCTTGTTGCTTCGGTGTTATAGCTCTTTTCGAAAGATTTCTTTGAAATAAAAGAGCCTTCATTGAGCAGTTTATTAAAAATGTAACTTACTGTATGATTTTGAAAGCTAGGCTTAATTGGGGAAAATTCTTAAATTTTTTTATTTGGTATGTGGTTTTGCCAAAATTGTTATAATTTAAAAAACCTTAAGAATATTTTTCCAGATTTTATGCACTTCTGAGCCCAGTAGTTTATATTGGGATTCGGTGGACTTCACAAAACCAGCTGGTGGTCAACTCAAAAACACAATCATTGGAGGATTCTACAAGAATGACTTCAATTACTTCATAGGAAAAATTTACCATGACGGAGAATGGAAAGTTGGTAAAGTAATTCCGATTGAAAGTCCATCTAAAGGACTAATAGTATGGAATTCTGACGGAAAAGCCGTTTCATTCTCCAAATTCCACTTGCTAAAATATAACTCCTCTAGTTCAGGAGGCAAGGTACCAACGTGTAGTAATTAGTTTATGTAACATTAAAAATGTTAAGATCTTGAGACTAGTTTTATATGTAATAAAGTTTTATGGAATTTGTGAATTTGTCTTTCTATTTTCCTCTTTTTATCATTATCCAGTTTCTAATCTATTCCTGTTTCTAATCTTGTATTATCTATTAATACTTGCAAGGTGGCAATGTATAGTAATAAATTTACATAATATTAAAAATGTTAAAATCTTTAAACTAGTTTTATACCTAATCAAGCTTTTTGGAATTTGTGAATTGGTCTTTATATTTTGCTTCTTTTATCCAGTTTATTTCATTTCTAAATGTTGTATTATTCATTAGTATTTAATGTGGTGTACACATGGAAAAGCTACCGTCGTAATTATTACCATAAAATTATATCTAAGATATTTAGGGATTAGTTTCTATAATTACGCTCAGTAATGCTATACTGTATGATTTTCGAATACTTTTGCATTTTATTGTTGCGCTAATTTTATAGTAAATTCTACTATATTTTATGGAGATTATTATGTTAATTTTTGTCTGCATGTACGGTAAAATTAGAGTTCTTTCTATAAGGTGAAAGGTGACTGGTACGTTCTGCTGGTTAGAAGAACAATTGCTGCAATAGTCTGCTAGTGAATCTTCGGACAAACACTTGTGTTTGTTTGTAAAATACTTATTTATTCATCGGCTTGCTCAACGGGCTCTGAAATGAAAAGACAATGTGTTTGTATGTAAAATAAATTAAAAAAAAAAAAACAAAAACAGATAGAAAGAAATTCGAGCTCCTTACACAAATATGTGCATTAGCTTATATGTATGCATTCAGTTTGATTTGATTTTAGCGCCACATGAAACACCGCCATAAAATGTACGCGATAAGCGCCGTGTTATTCTTTTTGTAATGCTTTCGCAGAGGCCTTTTTAAACGCGCGTAATAGTATTTATGTATGTATGTAGTTGCATGTAACGCATTCCTATAGGGGAGCCAAACCTATTTGATAGTTTTACAGGAGTTATTAGATGATAACCCAGTTCAAATTCAACGGGAATTAGCAGAAGTACTACATGTATTACAAGAAACAATCAGCAGACGTTTACGAGCAATTGGAAAGATCAATAAATTGGATAAATAGGTTCCACATGATTTGAATGAACGTTAAATAGAAAATTCCAAGGTCACCTATGAAATGCTGTTTCAACGCCATGAAAGGAAATCATTTTTGTATCGAGTTGTGACGGTTGACGGAAATTGCGGTATTGTGTATTATGAACTCTCAAAGCCCGGTGAAGTCGGCAATACACAACGCTATTGCCAACAAATGATTAATATGAACCACGCATTAATCGAAATACGACCGGAATGGGCCAGAAGACATAGCAAAGTGATTTTGTTGTACGACAATGCGCCGTTTCACACAGCAAAACCAGTGAAAGACACCTTAAAATCGCTGGGATGGTACGTCCTTCCGCGCCCGCCTTACTCCCCAGACTTGGCGCCATCTATCACCTCCCCGTATTAATGGGACAAGCGCTTACAGAGCAGCACTTTAGCAATTTTGAGGAAGTTGGAAAATGGCACTACGAATGGTTTGCCGCAAATAGAAGCAGTTTTCCTGGCGTGGTATCCATAAATTAGTTGAAAGATAGATGTGTGTAGAAGAAGAAAATTAATTTCCCTTTAAAATTAAAAACGGAAAACCTACACCTGGTACATATATATATATATATATATAGTAGTGTATATATATATATATATATATACACACTACTAGTGACGAAAGTTCGGGCACCCCGTATAATTCAGAAAAAAAAGTATAAAACAACACTTTTCAGTTTAAATAACATTAGTGAAACGATGCATTGGGTTAATTTACATGGACGAATAGCCACTCGAAAACCTCTCTTGCGGCGAGGAAATAGGCAAAAGCGTTTACAATATACTCAGACACAAGAACTGGACAATGAAAAATTTTAGAAAGGTTTTATGGAGGGACGAATCGAAATTTGAAGTTTTCGGTAGTAGACAGCGAGTATTCATCAGCAGATCTGCAAAAGAAAAAATGTTGTCCGAGTGTTCGAGAAGACGCTAGTTTTTTGTGAACTCAACTTGTGTGTGTTTATAGTTTAAATGTCAGACGAACAAAATAACGTATGTGCCAAATTAATACGCTGGGTACTTTTTGCTAGCGGAAAAAACTTAGTGTTGTTCCGCGTCTGATGCTCGCATTGTAATACGGTATTGTTTCCCGACGTTTCGATGAAAACTTCTTCATCTTCTTTTGGAGGTTGTCGGCCAACTTGACCAGTATAACACGCAGGACAACAGCCAAAAATCTAAGATAACAGATTAGAACGAAGATTAGAGAGAAGAAGTGATTTCGACAGTCGAAATCACGACCTCAAGAATATATATATATATATATATATATGTATAATTAATTTCATTGTCATCTTCGAAATTTATCTCAATAAAAGCAAAATCCCTGATCAAAGAACTCGCTCGTTAACTTTTCGAACCCTGAGAGAAATATATATATAAGATGATAATGAAATTAAATGAAACGGAGATTAGATTGAAATAAAAAAAAATTACAATACATTAACAAATTTAGAATATATTACTTATATCGGGAATGTGTTCGACCAAATACCTATCGCAATCCCTAGCTAGCTAATAAAATCCGTATTTTGAATTTTTAATTAATAAATGACATCCTTTACCCTCGAAAACATATGCTACAACACACACACATATATATATATGTATGGTTTATATATATATATATATATATATATATATATATATATATATACAGTGAAATTCCCCTTCGCGGACACCTCCCTTAAACGGACAGTTTCTCATGGTCCCGATCGGCTCTCATATAATTCCATTGTACTAACTCTTTCTTGGACGGACATTCTCTTGAACGGATTCGGACACGAGAAAATGTTCTCATAACCGGACAAAAAATAAAATAAAAAGAAACGCCTTATCTTATTTTTATATCGAGAGTGTTGCTATTGCAATTCTCAATCGCGCCGCGCGCCAATTTCGCTGGGACTTCCCCGACTAAACCGAAGATTTACCGACTTTAATCTTTTGGTACAAACGCAGCCTATGTCGTGCATTTCTGTCTGGCGTGAATTAGGGACTTCCCCAAGTTGGTCGGGAATTTACCATTCTTATTCTTCGGGTGTACGCTTTCGATTGAATCTGCTTTCAATACTAGTCTGATGTCTGACATCTGCTAGTAAACATTGAAACTGCTGGTTTTGAGTTAATAAAGAAAATTAATAATCTGCCAAATTATGGTAAAGCTACTACCCTGACCAAGCAGCTCAAAAGTTTTGTCGAAAATCACGAAGATACAGAGTCTGGAGCTTCTTTCTAAATTAGAAATACGATTTCAAGACGCCATTTTAAAGAAAAACAGAACATAAACAATGATATATTAATTTTTGCGTCCTTAAAGTGACTATTCATTTCATTGTTTTGTATTACACACTCCATCTATGTATCTATGTACATACATACACTAGGGTGACAGAATAAAAAGAACGCCAGGTAAAGCGGTATAAATATGTAAACAGCTACATTCTAAGAACGAATTAAGAACTTTCTCTTGTCATTAGGGTAGGGGTAGATATATCGGAAGGAATTCGTCATAGTTTAATATCGTTACAACTATGCCTCGCTTACAAGGTTCGAGTGATATTACCGACTTCAGCCGAGGTCGCATCGTTGGCCAGAGTGAACGCGGCGCTTCGCAACGAGAAATAAGTAAATTTTTAAATATTCCGTTGTCCACAATTAACCATGTGATTACACAATTTAAACGCAAGGAAAAAACAACAGTGGAGCCGAAACCAGGTCGTGCCGGACCTTCTGAAAGAAGTAAAACGGTGTTTGTACGCGAAGTGTTAAGAGAACCCCGAAAAAATACAGCTGAGCTTGCGGCAACTTTACAGAAAAGTCAGCGCACTGTTCTGCGATACTTCCACAGTGTGGGGATGTATAAAAGGGTGGCAAAGAAAAAACCTCTCCTTACGGCGTTTCAAAAACGGCGCCGAATGGCTTGGGCAATCGAAATGCGAACGAAGCCCGAAGAGTTTTGGCGGTCTGTAATTTTTTCAGACGAAAGCAGATACTGCCAATTCAGTGATAGTGGTCGTACGTGGGTATGGAGACGTTCGTCACAGCAACTGGACGACAAATTTTTGCATCAGACGGTGAAATACGGCGGTGTGAACATCATGGTGTGGGGCGCGATATGGTATGGTGGAAGATCGCAATTAGTAATCTACGACGGAAATATAAATGCGGCAAAATATATCCAATTATTAACAGAAGGACTACTACCGATATTCGACAACGCCATTTTATCTAAAGAAGACGCCACTTTTATGGAGGGTGGAGCACCCTGCCACAAAGCAAGAACAACAACTACATGGAAAGAGGAACAGCGGATTCGGATTTTACAATGGCCAGGCCAATCACCAGACATGGATCCGATAGAGAATGTTTGGCACATAATCCAGACAAATATGGCGAAACGACCCCGAAAACCCAGCAACAAGGAAGAACTCGTGCCAGCTGTTACAGAAGAGTGGTTAAATATTCCAGAAGAACACCATTAATCATTTAATAGATTCTATGCCACGACGACTCGCAGCACTTCACGCAACTAAAGGTGGATCGACAAAATATGAGTCTAATTTAAAAAATTTAAAATATTTTGTATATGTAACGAGAATAGAATCTTTTTTTAATTAGTAGGTGTCTATTTTATTCTGTCACCCTAGTGTTTACTATACTTTATATGTATATATCTAAAGGAAATAAACTTTTTTTTCTTAAGTTTAGTTTCTTATTTATTTTAAAAACATTTGTGTACATATAAAGGAGATTCAAATACGCTGGATGTGGATACCTATTTATAAGAATTACTTCTACAATGATTATAATACTATAAGGATAAATTAATCACCTCCCGAGGATACGAGAAAGATATCAAAACCGAAGATTTATGTTTGTCGATTTAAAATAATGGATGTTATTGTCATTCACAGATAAAACATCAAAAGTGGTACTTTGCAAAATCTCTAGCGTTGGATAATTTTTGATGGTAACTTTTATCTCCGAATTGTTTAATTACCACTTTTATTTGCTTAAATTGCAACGCAGTTTTGTTGCTTATCAGAACATAACTAGCAATAATTTGGCTAGTTTTATCAAATTAAACCAGAAAAGTAATGTAATACAAATAATTGATATGAGCAAAAGTTGTTTTTGTTCCCGGGGAGTCAGAAAACCACAATAAAGCCAACATGATAAAAAGAAGCTTTAAATAAATTCAAACAATAACTAATTCGTTCAGTATACGAAGAGCATTATCAATTAGTATTGCTTCTAATTGTTGTAAAACAATGGTTGGTCTTCGTGCGTTAATATGGTTCTGGGTATGCACACACTTGAGTGGTGAGAAGCCTTATTTTTCTTGTAATAAATTTACCGTTGCGTATTAACGTGTCGTAACAGGTGCTATCCTAAAGGATTACTACTGGAGAGATTACAGTTTCGGTGAAATACCGTATGATGCCGTCGAAATTGAAAATGATGGAAAGTATATTGGCCGGGCTTTTATGGATGGTGGTCTGCTACCAGTTACAATTTACCCACATCTTGGTCACGCTATTGGAGAAATGAGTGGGCGAGTTATACAAAAAGAGAATATAGAGGTAAACGAGTTAATGATCATTACTAACAGATTCGTACATGGACGAAAAGAATATTTTTATCTAAAAATTAACACCTTGAATAATGCTTGCTATGTGCTATATTTATGCATAAAATGGATTGAAAATATTGTACTCAGTGGTTCACTGCAAGTTTTGGTTAGAAAATTATAGAAACATTATCAAAGAAGCTTCGAAACTGTAATTCACAGGTATAGCAGTAAACTCCACTCACACAAATTAATTAATTATGCGGAATGCAGCGTTTCGAGAGCACGTGGGCTCCCATTGTCAACCGTGTTACCGACTGAAAGTAAACACTATATCACACATGCAAATTATTTTCTACGCAGGCTCTAAAATTTCTAAACCATATGACTATTTACAATCTACTAGGTGGCCTCATGCCTTTTACGAGGAAGGATGGACCGAAAGCGAACCGTATCTTTAACAGGGCCTATGGTAATAAATCCATCAAACTCGAGTGTGCAATTGGGAGTGGTTCTCTGTTCAATAAGTTTCCGTTCTTTTTCATATATACCGTTTCGTACGCGTCTAATTCTCTATACGAGTTCACGTTTTTAAGTAGTGTCAGATTTTTTAAATCAATCTTATGTCCGGATTTTACCATATGCTCTGCTACGCTTGATAGTTCAGGTTTGTCGAAACGATAGTGTCTAATATGTTCTTTGAACCTCGTTTCGATACTCCTTTTTGTTTGTCCAATATAAACTTTCTCACAATCATTGCATGCGATTTGGTATATTCCAGACCTTTTATCATCTCCGGTTTATCTTTGGGATTCTCTAAGAGATTCTTTAAGTTGTTTTTGACACAAAAGACACGTTCATGTTTAGTTGTCGGAAAATTTTACTTAACCCTTTTACTGTTGGGTGAAAAGGAAGAGTTATAAATTTCTTATTACCGGTGTTTGTTGATGTCAAAGTCGTGGAATTTCTGATGTGTTGTTTGTATTGGACCTTCCTTAAAATACGGTCGACATCCATAGAAGAGAAACCATTGTACCTCGCTACATCTTTGATATACTTTAATTCTTTGTCATACCTGCTCTTGTTTAGCGGAAATCTGACGAGTCTATTGACCAGAAAACTAATCGCAGACATTTTTTGTTGTTCGCAATGGTGCAAATCAAACGTGATGAATCTGTTGGAATTAGTTTCTTTTCTGTAGATGTCTATTTCTAATTTATTGTTATTGCGTATGACTAGAGTATCTAGAAACGGAAGGCGATTGTTCACTTCTTCTTCAATGGTAAACTTGATCGTGGTAAATTTTGTTGGTATCAAACACAGCGAAAATATCATCTACGTACCTAAGCCAAATTCTCGGGAAATATTTGGTTCCTTTTTGCAGGTTTGTTTCAAATTTGCTCATGAAAAGGTTCGCAATAAAAGAAGATAAAGGATTACCCATCGCCGTGCCTTCCACCTGTTCGAACCATTTTCCGCCTATTTGAAAACAATTTTGTGACATGCATAATTTAGTTAACCTTTTATATTCCGCGGTTTTCACATCATCTACGTTATTTCATTTCAAAAATTTAACCAAATACTCCAGCGTTTCTGGAATTGGTACGCTTGGGAAAAGTGAACAAACGTCGAATGATACAAGGACTTCCCCATCTTTTAATTCAGTCTTTTCAATTTTATTTACAAAATCTACGGAGTTTTCTACACATAGGTTATCTACTTTATGGGGCAAGTTCTTATATTCATTCACTAGCCATTTGGACAATTTGTATGTTGGAGAATCAAAGCCGGATACTATAGGTCTCATGGAATTACCTGGTTTGTGAATTTTTGGAAGACAATACATTTTTGGAATGGTAGGGTTTTAACTTGTTATTTTGAATTTCAGGTTATTATTGATTAAGTTGGAACAGTCCTTAATAGTATCTTTAGTGATTCTAATCATTAACGGTAGGGGGGTTTTCTTTAATTCTCTGTAAAGCCTGACGCTAAAATAGTCATTCTGGACAAACCGGATTATTATAATCCGGTTTGTCCAGAATGACTATTTTATTTCCTTTATCTGCTTTAAGGTAAAAACAATTTTTATTTCTCAGACTTTTAATAATTCCTAAATTCCTCCTATATTCCTCCTATCTTGGCCGCAAAAATTGAGGCCAAGATAACAAGTTCAAACCCTACCATTCCAAAAATGTATTTTCTTCCAAAAATTCACAAACCAGGTAATTCCATGAGACCTATAGTATCCGGCATTGATTCTCCAACATACAAATTGTCCAAATGGCTAGTGAATGAATATAAGAACTTGCCCCATAAAGTAGATAACCTATGTGTAGAAAACTCCGTAGATTTTGTAAATAAAATTCCTTGTATCATTCGACGTTTGTTCACTTTTCCCAAGCGTACCAATTCCAGAAACGCTGGAGTATTTGGTTGAATTTTTGAAATTAAATAACGTAGATGATGTGAAAACCGCGGAATATAAAAGGTTAACTAAATTATGCATGTCACAAAATTGTTTTCAAATAGGCGGAAAATGGTTCGAACAGGTGGAAGGCACGGCGATGGGTAATCCTTTATCTTCTTTTATTGCGAACCTTTTCATGAGCAAATTTGAAACAAACCTGCAAAAAGGAACCAAATATTTCCCGAGAATTTGGCTTAGGTACGTAGATGATATTTTCGCTGTGTTTGATACCAACAAAATTTACCACGATCAAGTTTACCATTGAAGAAGAAGTGAACAATCGCCTTCCTTTTCTAGATACTCTAGTCATACGCAATAACAATAAATTAGAAATAGACATCTACAGAAAAGAAACTAATTCCAACAGATTCATCACGTTTGATTTGCGCCATTGCGAACAACAAAAAATGTCTGCGATTAGTTTTCTGGTCAATAGACTCGTCAGATTTCCGCTAAACAAGAGCAGGTATGACAAAGAATTAAAGTATATCAAAGATGTAGCGAGGTACAATGGTTTCTCTTCTATGGATGTCGACCGTATCTTAAGGAAGGTCCAATACAAACAACACATCAGAAATTCCACGACTTTGACATCAACAAACACCGGTAATAAGAAATTTATAACTCTTCCTTTTCACCCAACAGTAAAAGGGTTAAGTAAAATTTTCCGACAACTAAATATGAACGTGTCTTTTGTGTCAAAAACAACTTAAAGAATCTCTTAGAGAATCCCAAAGATAAACCGGAGATGATAAAAGGTCTGGAATATACCAAATCGCATGCAATGATTGTGAGAAAGTTTATATTGGACAAACAAAAAGGAGTATCGAAACGAGGTTCAAAGAACATATTAGACACTATCGTTTCGACAAACCTGAACTATCAAGCGTAGCAGAGCATATGGTAAAATCCGGACATAAGATTGATTTAAAAAATCTGACACTACTTAAAAACGTGAACTCGTATAGAGAATTAGACGCGTACGAAACGGTATATATGAAAAAGAACGGAAACTTATTGAACAGAGAACCACCCCCAATTGCACACTCGAGTTTGATGGATTTATTACCATAGGCCCTGTTAAAGATACGGTTCGCTTTCGGTCCATCCTTCGCCGTAAAAGGCATAAGGCCACCTAGTAGATTGTAAATAGTCATATGGTTTAGAAATTTTAGAGCCTGCGTAGAAAATAATTTGCATGTGCGATACAGTTTTTACTTTCAGTCGGTAACACGGTTGACAATGGGAGCCCACGTGCTCTCGAAACGCTGCATTCCGCATAATTAATTAATTTGTGTGAGTGGAGTTTACTGCTATACGTGTGAATTGTACATCCACACAGTCCTTGCAATCGTCATTCGAAATTGTAGTTATGATATAATAAAATTACAATTTAAGGATTTTTTCTGAGCCAACTATCTATTTCGTTAAATCGCAGTTATCTCTAATACTTATCTAAATTGTCATTCTAGTTGGGTTTAGTGTCCTGCATTTTATTAGTTTGTATTAGTTCTTTAGTAGTTTAAAAATTTGGTTCTCCTTTAAGTAAGAGTGATTTTAGGTTATAATTAGACTAGACAATTTCTCTTAGCCCGACAGGGTAAGATCCGTTGTAGTGAGCACCAACAAACATACGATGCATGTCTCAATTAATAAGAATGATTAGTTTTAAAGTGTTTAGTTGAATGTATCTACAATTTACTATTGTTCGTTTCAAAGTACAGTAGAACAATTTTCAATCCAGACAGTCAAACGATACCTGCGCAGTTCCCTGCTTTAGCCAGTTATTCCCGACCATCAAACGCTTTCTTTTATCCCGTACCACAAACCGAATATTCCCGACGATCGAACGCTTTCTTTTATGTACATTGTAATATTGTCGCTCGAAGTCAGCATATCGCAGAGCTATCTATGGACATACCGCAATACCAATGCAGGCAATAAAATTTGAGAAAGGGTTTTACCTGCTCCACAATCATTGTTTCCTAGTCATATATATTGAATATTTCGCATTTGGCAAGCTAGATGCAGGTAAAATCTTAACATTCCATTGTCGTTTTGTTGTATTTTTATAATAAAGTAATGATGTGTTAGGAGATTTGGGAATTAGAGCTATTAGGGTGATACTGATATAAGTAGGAGTAATAACCAACGTTCTGGAAGTCTAACATATGTATTTTGTTTTCTTTTCGATTTTCCATGAGGGGCCTTAATCTTTAGAAAATCCCTGTTGTACCTTTTAGAGTAGTGTACATGTTTATCTTTTTAAGTAGGATATATGCATGCGATAAAAGCTTCAATATTGCATTGCATACAACTGAATTCTAAAATTAAAGAATTATAGAATTTGTAATTCTTCAAAATCGCGGGGCTTGGTTACCAATCCTTATACCATATTACTTTTAAACAAGGTCCAACTCCTTTTGAAATTGAACGGCATATTTTATAACTAGAGGAATAACCATGCACCTTCTGTATACCAACAACCACATTTTTTTTCTTAATATGCGATGTTATTTCTATGAAGTAGTTGAAATAGTTATACATATACCAAATATTGTGAACGCTTCGGTAGCAATGGTATAAGACTATTTTTTTCTATGCTATCAAACTTATAGTGTAAACGGATTGTATCTCTGCGATTCTCGGCAGCATACAAATTCAGTGAAATATTGTGAACCGTAAGTATAGCGGTACATCTACTACATAAATAAACGATCTCTACAAAACTTATTCTGTTATGAATAATTTCTTGAGCATGGTAGATATGTTTAATTTTGTCCTATTATGTTAGACTTCCAGAACGTTGGATATTACCCTTACTTATATCGATATCACCATAATAGTTCTAATTTCCAGATTTCCTAGCACATCATTAGTTTATTATAAAAATACAACAAAACGACAATAGAATGTTAAGATTTTACTTGCATTTAGCTTAGCAAATGTGAAACATTCAATTATAGCTAGTATTGTTTTTCTTACAAGCTTTACGTAAAAATACGAATTACGTATATGTTGCAATATATATCATTCCCTTTCTTACTTGCTTCCAAAAGAGATGCAAAATGTTGAACAAATTTCATGTTTCAACAATGCAATTTTTAATGTTTGTGAGTGATGGTGCGGCTAACATGCTTTCCCTAGGCCGATCTCTTAAAGAAGAGAGTGATAATCTGTCACATGTAACATGTTAGATCCATGCTTTATACTTTCTGACGCAATGAATCCCTAAATGTTATACACGAATTTAAAAATTACAAAATGATTCGATGCTGTGGTTTCTGTTGAAATTGTGGATGCTGTTCACTCACACCTTTGTATGGAAATTTGAAAGTGTTATTGACAAGGCTTGAGATTTTCCCATACTAAGACAGTTCTCAGAAGGATTACTTTAACTTTCCAAATATAACATCACTCGATGTGGAACGGTTGTTTCCATCATTAAGAAATATTTATTCATCACACCGTACTCACTTGACTGAAACAAGTGTGGAAAAATATTTAATGATTGTAATATTTAATAGATGCCGCCTAGTTTGTGATTTCGTGAAAACTAATTAAAACAATGATTGTTTCAGCACGCTATATAATCCATTTTTTATAATTATTTATTGTGTAAACATTCCTGCGTCCGCATCGAATATGCTCACTCATGAAGGTTACGATCATAAATGATGCGAGTACGTAAACGTTACTGACCACTCGCCTTGACACGGCCGCTCGGCCCCTCCACGTTGTTACCCCACTGCACTGTAACATTTTGATTTTCGAATTTTCTTTCAGAGAACATTTAGTGGACATTCTACATAGTGTTGAGAATAGTCCTGGTTAATATTTGCGTATATTCCTTTTGCAAGATGTAAAAAGAGTATGAACTCTGAATGTTTATTGCTTCCGTTTTACGACTCCCTTCTACATAATTTTTTAGCAAAGTAAAGCTTTTACTAAAGCACTTACACAGTCATATAGCTTATTGTGTGGGTTTAGGAATAAGGCTTAATTGTAGCAATTTTGGCCAAGACAATTATCAACAATAATTAGGAATTTTAAAAGAATATGTTTCAGATTCTTTGCGCACCTGAATCGAATGGGCTGTATTGGGATAAGGTAGATTTTAAACAACCACAGAATAGCCAGTTAAGAAATACAATTATTGGAGGTTTCTACAAAGATTGGTTTAAGTACTTTATAGGAAAAACTTACCACGATGGAGAATGGAAGGTCAGCAAAGTAATTCCGTACTCGAGTACTTATAGAGGGCTCCAAGTATGGGACTTTAACGGAAAAAACTCTTGGATATCGAAATTCTATATTTTAAAATATAACCTTACGGGTGTAAGAAACCCAGTACCAACATGTACCAATTAAGTTTAAGGAACTTACAATTCTAGGTTATTACTTACAGATTATATCAACATTTAAACATAATAAAACTTTCTGTGGGATTGACATTCTTTTTGTGACCTTTTAATCTTTCTTAATATATTTAGATATTATCACTACTTCTGTATAAGCGTATTGCAATAGTTACTATCGCTAAACCGCCACAATGCTTTAAATAGATTAAATTTTACAAGTATTATAGTATCTGGGGGCAGCAGAAGTGAGACAATATCTTGTGGCCGGACCAACCTATAAAATAGGAGGGTAAGCTGAAAAATTCTGTAACTTAAGCATAGCAAATAGCAATATTTCAATGAAATGTGTTTTATTTTTTCCCTCAAGATCAATAAATTTATTTTGTCGATGCTCAAGGTTGTTTATGACTTCACAGTTCTCATTTTCCTCGAGTTCCTTAAAATAGGGGTACGTGGCAACAATCAACTCCTCATCCCAAGCAAATCTCATACCGCCGAGGTGTTTCTTAAGCTGGAGGAAAAGATGATAGTGCCGCTCAGCTTAATGCTGTGAATAAGAGGGATGCTTAAGCGCTTCGATCTTTAATTCGGCCAATTTTGCTTCGACAATTCCGACTTTGTGAACTGGAGCATTGTCTTGATGGAAAAGGACTTCTTTTTTGCTTTCCTCCGGGTATTTTTTCAACGAAAGCTGTCTTCAATCGATCCAAAGGTTTAGAATAGTATTGTTCAGTAGTTGTTTGTCCCTGTGGAAGGTAGTCGATAAGTAAGGTTTCTTTCGCATCCCAGAAAACGGAACCCACCACCTTTCTTGCTGATGGATTGACCTTGGCCTTATTTGGACCCGGTTCACCACATGTAGTCTACTGTTTTGGTTGCTGTTTACACTCCACGCGCTCGAGTTTTTGCGGTGGTGTGGGAAAACGCGTCACCCATCTTGCACACCGCTTAGACATGCCCAATTTAACATTTAAACGTCACCCGTTCTCTGGAGATGCCACTTGCCTTTCACCTCGATCGGCGTTCAACTTCCACAAATTTCAAAACCTTTCTCACGCTTTCTGCAGAAGTGGCTGTTTTTGGGTGCCCAGAACGGGGATTGTCATTTACGCTTGTACGACCTAATTTAAAATTTATTCACCCATTTGAAACCAGTCTTAAAAGAAGAGGCATCCTCGCCTAACACATCTACCATATCAGCATGAATTTCTTTGGGCGAAAAATACTTTTTCCACAGGTATTTAATCACTGCGCGAGTTTGAAATTGTCCATTTTTAAAAAGCACCAAAAGTGCTCTGCTTTGAATGAGTGTACACATCAAACTATACCATAACGTCAAAGATTGCTTTCACACAGCGGCAGTTCATAGTTAGTTACTGAATTTTTCAGCTTACCCTCGTACTTGTCCGATTCAGATCCAAGAAAGAGGTATCTGCGGTATTCAAAAAGGAAGAGTATTCACACTTATGCATTGTTGTACTATAATCAGTCTGAGGATTTTCTTAACACTGTCATCACCGATCAATATCTCGGCCACATATATAGGAACAAATACTTCTTTTTGTAATATACGTGTAATTCTTTTGAAAATAGTCATAACGTCAAATAATCTCTGTATCTACAAGAAAAGGAGGCAGTTTCAGGAATCACTTGTTCCTAGTTACCTTTTTCCAAGTTAGAAGAAGAAATCGATGAATGGTACAGGAAGTAATCATTTCGATGGTAAATATACATCTACTCTTTAGATAACTGTTTCAGCTGAGCAACAACAGTCTTTAGCCTATACAAAACTCTCCAAATTATCTTGGCGATTGTTTTCATGAACTGTCTAAGGAAAAAATGAGTGAAACAGGCACATAGTAAATCAAAGAACAACGAAAGTGTTGAAAGAACATGGTTGTTGCAACATGAATATAAATCACGTATTACTAATCAAAATACAACAAGCTTAAGTACTAACGAATATGCTTACAAGATACTTATCAAATAAATTGACAGTACTTATTGAGTGAAAAAATAACAAACGTATAAGTATATATTTATGTGCGATAGGTATCAGAAATGTGTAAACAAGTTTAGATCAAATATAGATTTATAAAAGGAAACAAATAGTGTTTCAGCAGCAGGAAGCCTGTGCCTCTATAATGAATGAAATGTCCTTTTTAGATAAGTTTAAGTTAAAACGATCTAAGATTTATTGAAGTATTGATAGGATTCATAGTCGAACGTCCGGCTTTTTTCTCTTATACCGGCATATTTAATATTTGAATGGATTAACAGTAATTTGTCCTAAGGAGGAAATTTCTCATTTAGGTGACTTGGAGGCAAATCGGAATAAAGCATATTCAATACTGTTTATTGAAAATTAGATGTTTACAACTTAATTACCTTACCTTATAACTTTCGGAAATGAAGGAGAATCTTTTGCAGCTCTATCGAAAATGTTCAAACAAAAAACTTTCCTTTTGTTTCGTCGAATAAATATTCTACTTCAGTTGCTCTAAAAGTAATGTGCCAGTGTTTAAAACGAGTATAATTTAAACAGATGTTCGAAATACCAACTTCTGTTTAAAACATTAGCATTTTTTTAGGTTATCACGGCCATCGTTGTGTTTTCTGCTTTGTTGAAAGTTTGTAATACTTGACGTTTCGATCAGCAGGTCAAGAACTTCTTCAGAAGTGAAATGATTAGTTTGTGTGATGCGTAACTGTTGCGCTCTGTTGAAACATGTCTGTTGTTATCCGTTTGGGTCTGAAGAACATTTTCTTGGTAACTGCAGTACGTCTTCTCTACCAATGATCGAATCCTTTTGTATTTCAAGAGCGTTTAGTTTCTGTATAACCTTTTACCGTAATGTGGTTCCGAGGTTTGTAACCACTCGGTATTGATCTACGGTAGAGCTCTGTGGTTTGATTTATACGAAATGCACTTGCTTGGGCGACTTCGTGAACAACCTTGCGAAGGACGCTTTGTAAGTCTGACTACATTCTGATCCATTGGCTGCGTTGTAATTTGCCCATTTTTATTCTGTACTTCCTCTGTTGGCGGAAGTGATGGAGCATTATTCAAAATAAGAAGAGCTTTGGGTGTAGTTGATTTCTGGAAACATGTAATCCTTCAACAGAACAAATAATGACTTGTCAATAATTTTGGGGGATTCATGTTTGATAAATTAATTTAAAATTTACTTTATAAGCTTACCTGAGGAACAAAAGAATTTTGAAACCAATTCTTAAAAATTGATTTCGTCATCCAAGCTGATTTAAAGTAGTCATAGTCCATAGGTAGACAAATATTTTTGGAAGCTCTAGGATACTTCGTCTTACCACGATACAATGGCTTGTCTTGATGAGTCCCATTGGCATTAGTACATGCTGAAAGTGATACTCGTTGTTTCTAATGTTTTCCACCTGGAGCAGTTTTCTGTTGAGTTGAAACGAAGGTTTTCTCTGGTAGAAGCTGACAATACACAGCTGATTCATCAGCGCTATATGACTGATTAGGTGTAATTCTGAACTGCTCTATTTTATTTCTTAACTGAAGTTTGAATGATTCAATTAGTTCCGCCTGCGATGATAACTTTTCACCATCAATTTTTAAGTATCGAATTTCGAATCCTTCTTTGAATCTTTGTAACGAACCATCATAAGCAGTATGGGCAGTAAACAGAAACTTTCGTTCATCTCCGAAATCATCCCTTTTCAATTTTCTTTGATCATATCACTACTGACCATAATGTTTTTATTTCGTTGATTCAAGAACCATTTGTACACTTCGTTTTCAATTTCAGTATGTTTAGATCCCTTTAAAGTTCTTTTTTGTCCTGGTCCTGTATAGGTACAAGCCACCGCATACAATATTAGTTCTTTTTTAGTTTTTATTTTGCAAATTGTGGATTTAGCAATGCCATATGTTTTCATAAATTTGTTACATTTTTACCGTTTTTTAATACGATAACTCTCATAATTAATAGTACTATAAAATGAGTTTCTTAACTAGATTCGTATTGAAAGTGTCAAAAAAGATTAATTATCTTCATTTTATTAGATAGCGGTTTTGTATATATACGGGAAATCGCGTAGAAACTTTAGTATGTGCACAGCAATCAACTAGTATTACCTTTTTCTATAGGTACATTTCTTAAAATGAATACTTTTTTGTTGTTATCGTGTCTGTATGTATTTACCGGATGTGTATATGGTAAGAATTTATTTTTAGTACAATTTACAATAAGGTGGTTTGGTATTAGGCGCTTTTTAAGAACAAAGACCTAATAAAATTTTAATACCGCGAAGACAATTAATGATGTGATAGATTATTTTTCTTAGTATTTATATGTGCATCGAAATATTGAATTAAGCATTTATTAAAACCAATAGGTTAGTTATTGTTCTCGTAAATGCCTTCTAACATAGGAAGCTTGCCTTTTACGTTTTGCATATAGAGCTGAAATAAAACAGTAAGTAGCTTTTAAAGACCTTATTGTTATTCGAAGTATTCTTCACGAAGATTACTGCACTTCTGTATACATTCGAACCAACTCTGGAAGCAGTTATTCCACTCGGTTGTTGGTACAGTGAAAATTTTTCGTTTTTGAATAAATATGTTATTTGATTTAAAGATATAATAAAGCAACAAGCTCAGATGGTATTCAAAATGTTATCAATAAAAAAAGGTAAGATTAGAGCAAGTGTTGAAATTGTTGTTCATTATTTTCATTTCCCAAGTTTATACGCCTTCCCATGCTGTTAAAGGTATTTTGCAACATTGCGGGCGTTAATAATGCATATTCTTCAATAATTCTTTGCTGCAGATTTTGTAAATTAGCAACAGGTGTTTTAGCTATTCTATTCTTTAGCCGAGGAAACGTGAAAAAGTCGATAATTGTCAAACAAGGTGATCGTGGTGGATATTCAGCTTACTTATGTAAACTTGTACTTCGATCGTCAAAAGCTCAAGAAGAAAAATAATATTTATGGGCTTCAATCATATACATGTTTTGAATTGTGTTGTAAACCATATTTAAGTTTATTCAAACTCTTTGTTCAAACTTGCCTCCAGCAGTTCTAGTTGATAACAGTCACTGTCACTGTCAAAATAATTTTCAAATCCATTAAGTTATAATGCCTGGCTTAAGTTCAGACATATATTTTCCATTTCAATGCAATCTTTATCCTAGAAACTTAATGATATCACGGTATATAGAAGCACACTACAAGTGTCGAGAAAATATGGGCCACTGACTGTAAGTACTGCGCACTCCCAGCAAAAAGTTAGTCATTGAATCCAAAATGTCGTAAGAAAAGCATTTCGTGCAGATTAACATTCGCTTAGGGTTGATGTTCTTATTTATCCATAATTCGCTATTTATTTCTATTAAATTAGTTTAGTGTATGTAAAAAATTGCATCTTACAAAAAATATTTTTGTGTTCAAGGTACTGTCGTGCATGATTACTATTGGAGAGACTTTAGTTTTGGTTATATACCAGACGACGCCGTTGAAATAGATAACGGAGGAAAGTATGTTGGCCAAATTTATAATAGTAAAGCTATATTAGTTGCCACAATTTATCCTCATCTCGGTGAAGCAATAGGAGAGATGTCCGGAAAAGTAGTAAAAAAGGAAAACATAAAGGTATGCTATAAGAGAACAAGTGTGCTTTTTAAAATTATTTAATAGAGATATATTTCTTAGATTTTATGTACTTCTGATGAAAGTAGACTATACTGGGAGTATGTAGATTTTCGTAGCCCAGTTGGAGATGAACTGAAAAATGCTATTCGCGGAGGATACTATTTCAATAGTCACTATTACTTTATAGGGAAAGCTTACGATAGCGGAGAATGGAGAGCTGGTAAAGTAATTTCGTGGGAACGCAATAACAGAGGTCTAGCGCTTTGGGATTCTAAAGGCAAATACAAGCAAATTAAGCAATTTTACCTCTTAAAATATAATTCTACCACTACCGGTATATAATGTAGTAACTATTTTATGTAGACAGCACTCATTTTAATATCATATATTGGTGTACATTCCTTGTGCGTAATATAATTTTTAAATACTGAAAATACAAATTTAAATTATTTTGTGTCTCTTTTATACCTTCAACGATATGAGTTACTTTAACGCAACAAAATAAGTTTCCGAGTATATATTTCAAATTTTAATGAGTTTGTTTCATCAGAAATGTTGACGTATAATACCGGCCAACAAATACTTTTTTTCTACTGACTGAGATCTGACACTTTTCTTAACTAATATAGGTACGTTAATGCCAAATATGAAACCCATTTTCCCTATCACGTCACGTCTTTTTTTCCACAGCATTTCTTGTTTGCGCCGAAATTTGGTCTTATAAGGCAATATGGCTCTAGATGCTTTAAGTACATATGTCAAAATTTTCCACTATTAAGTTACGAAAAAGTTAAAGCTGAGGTATTCGATGGATCTTACATTAGGACTTTAATGATGGACCCAAATTTCATCAACCCTATGAAAGAAGCTGAGAAAGAAGCCTGGACTTCATTCAGTATGGTCGCGAACAATTTTCTTGGAAACAGAAGAGCTTCCAATTACGAGGATGTAGCGAAATCAATACTTCACAAACTTCACTGCTTAGATTGTAGTATGAACATAAAGCTTCTCTTCCTTCATAGTTATCTTGATAGGTTTCCCGAAAATTTAAGAGCTGTAAACGGTGAACAAAGCGAGAGATTTTATCAATATTTAAAAACTATGGAAACTCGGTACCAAGGAAGATGGGATTCTTATATCGATGGTCGACTGCTGTTGGAGTGTTCAAAGAGACCGCCAAACCAAAATATACAGCAGAAAGTGCGGCAAACGAAAATTTACTCTCTGTTTGATGTTTGTGTTTTTACAAGTGCTCCTGTAGTTTTTTATGTTTGATATTAGCGTCCAATTGGTTTATTGGACCTGGAGAACTGCTTGGTAGGTTGTGTGAATTAAACTGATAGTCTGCTTAATACATACATTAAAAAACTCAAAAAGGAAATACAATTTATTCTTCTTCGTGAATCTGCCAGTCGAAATCACGACCTCAAGAAGAAGAAGATGTATGTGATTACATCGAAACATCAGGACGCACATGGTTCTTCTAAGAACCAACGGCGAACGCGGGACAAAACCCTAGAGGATAGCAAGATATATATATATATATATTTGTTGATTTTTACGTCTTTCTTAGAATACATGTATATATACAACATGTACGCGTACTATAAGATATTGTTTATATTAAAACAAATAGAAATTCTGATTACTGATTATTCGATAAAACCCAAACGTTAAAAGTCTTAAATAGGATAAAATAAGAACTGTTTATTTCAGTATACCAAGAGGATTATCAAGTACCTGTTGTAAATGTAAATGTTTATGTGGCGTATCCTATAAGGATAATTTAATCGTTTCCAGAGGATACGGGAAAGATATCAAAACCGAAGCTTTATGTTTGTAGATCTAAGATAATAACAATTATGGAGATTAAGGAGCAAAAAGTACATATGTATTGATTGCATTGCTATATAAAGTACCAACATGTAATAATTAAGTTTAAGGAACTTAGAATTCTAGGTTATTACTTACAGATTATATCCACATTTAAATATAATAGAACTTTTTGTGAATTTGTAATTTCTTTTTGTGACCTTTTAATCTTTTCTAATACAGTGAAATTCCCATTCGCGGACACCCCTCTTATACGGACACCTCCCTTAAACGGACAGTTTCTCATGGTCCCGGCCGGCTCTCATATAATTTCCATTGTATTAATAATAATAATAATAATAATAATAATAATAATAATAATAATAATAATAATAATAATAATAATAATAATAATAATAATAATAATAATAATAATAATAATAATAATAATAATAATCCTTTATTGCCCAACAGCCCAAGGGCCAATTACAGGACAAATTACAATACAATTCTTATTTAAAATAAAATAATTCAAATCGTGTTGCCTACAATAATAACATGCTAAAAATGTATATAATAATGAAACAAAAAAAAGAAACACTCACAAAAATGGCTCCAGATCCCGTTTGTTTGCGTTCCTCACCATGTGACTGAGAGGTGCCTTAAGCAAAATGTTGGTATTAGCTCTAGGTACTTGAAATGTATTAAAGTAGCGAGTATGATGAGTAGGTACGGTAAAGTTTATTTGCGCTAGAAGGGCTGGCGAGTCGACAGTATTTTTCAGGATCCTGCAAAGAAACTCCACACTGTTACGCTCGCGGCGGTCAGCGAGAGATAGAAAACCATGCTCAACAAGTAAGCTATAATACTCGATACCTCTTGCAGGATACACGTTGTCCATTCGAAAGGAGAGATATTTTAGAAATTTCTTTTGAACGCGTTCGATCATAAGCTCTTGGTGTAAATAACGGGGATACCAAACAATGGAGGCGTATTCAAGCTTAGAACGAACGTAGGCATAATATAAACGTTTCATTACACCTAAGTCTGAGAAATGCCTGCAAGAACGCATGACAAAACCGAGAGTTTTGGAAGCAGATGAACACATGGACGAAATATGTTCCGTAAATGACAGTCTATTATCAAACAAAACACCAAGATCCAAAGTTTTGATATTGCGTGGTATGGCTGCATCATTAATTTGGTAGTTATAGTATAAAGTAGTGTGAGTGTTATTGTAGGAAACAACAGTACACTTGTTGATGTTCAGAGGAGATAATTGACCTTGCTCCAAGTATTAATGCGAAGAAGATTGTCTTGTAAATGTTTACAATCGAAAATGCTACCAACAGTATTAAATATCTTTACGTCATCTGCGTATGCTAAGACGTGACACGTAAACAGAGATAGTAAATCATTTATATAAAAATTGAAGAGAAGTGGTCCAAGATTTGAACCTTGAGGAACACCTGATGTTGAGAAAACGGCGTAGAGGAATAACCATTGTAGCAGACATAACACTTCCTTCCAGTAAGGTAAGACTCAATCAACGTCAGGAAACCCACACCAAAACCAAATTTGTCCATTTTTTGTAGTAGCATCTCGTGGTTAATGCAGTCGAAAGCTTTAGAAAAATCTACGTAAATAACATCCACCTGCTTTCGCTTATCAAGCGCTTCACCAAGATATTGGCCAATGCATGCTAAATTAGTGATCGTCGACCTACCTGCAACAAAACCGTGCTGATGCTCAGATATGAAAGGAGTTATGCAGGTAGATATTTCTTTGTAAAGCAAATGTTCAAATACCTTAGCGAAATTGGGCAGTATACTTATAGGCCTATAATCAGCAATGTTAGATCGGTTTCCTCTTTCTTGGACGGACATTCTCTTGAACGGACGCGAACACGAGAAAATGTTCTCATAACCGGACAAAAAATAAAATAAAAAGAAACGCCTTATCTTATTTTTATATCGAGAGTATTGCTATTGCATTTCTCAATCGCGCCGCGCGCCAATTTCGCTGGGACTTCCCGGAGTAAACTGGAGATTTACCGACTTTAATCTTTCGATACAAACGCAGCCTATGTCGTGCATTTCTACCTGGCGTGAATTAGGGACTTCTCCAAGTTGGTCGGGGATTTACCGTTCTTATTCTTTGGGTGTACGCTTCCGATTGAATGTGCTTTCAATATTAGTCTGATGTCTATGTGGAAAAAACACAGTGGGCGACACATTCATTGTAGAAATGGCTCCAAATACAAAAATTCTCACGCTTAAACAAAAAATTGAAATTGTTGAAGTTTACAACAAAGAGAAATTAAGTGTAAGGAACTTATCCAAGCGCCTTAATACTAGAAAAGCACAAGCTGCAGATATAATTACACATAAAGAAATCCATCTAAACAAATGGATGGCCAACAGCAATTTGAATGAAAAAAAGAAGCTTTTTGACGGGTGATGGTACTAAAATTGACAAATTGTGTTATGACTGGTTTACAGCAGATCGGCATAAGGGGATTCCTTTAACAGGTATGCATATGATTTTTTTAGATAAGGTTTTCTTGTATTAATGCGTTGATTTTCTTTTCATATTAAATTCTAAAATAGATAAAAAAAGTGAGATTACCAATAGGTTTGTTGTGATAAAAAAGCAAAAGACTTTTTCTTTAGGTCCGCTAATACGATATAAAGCAAGAGAAATAGCCGCTTCTTTGGAACATTCTACATTCAGTGCTTCTTCTGGTTGGCTCAATAAATTTAGAATCCGCTACAATATACGTTTTAAAGCGATTTCGAGAGAAGGAGCTTCGGTTAATGCTGAGGATCTTTCATCGTTTTTAAAAAAATTTCCTTTGATTAAGGGATATTCACAGAGATACATCTATAATGCCGATGAGACAGGCCTGTATTGTAGGGTTCTACCCGACAAAACGCTCACATTAAAGAAGGAAAAATGTGTTGGGGGTAAGTATCCCAAAGAGAGGTTTACAATTTTGCATTGTGCAAATATGGCGGGTGAAAAAGAAAAACTCCTAGTCATTGGTAGGGCAGCTAAACCCAGAGCTCTTAAAAACATTAATATAAATAACCTGCCTGTAACTTGGAAATACAATAAGAAAAAAGACCTAGATTGGAAAATGGTTAAAGAAAAAAGAAACATTTTGTTATTTTTAGACAATGCGGGATCTTATCCGAAAGACGTTCGCTTAAATAATATGAAAATATTATTTTACCCCCTCATTATACATCTGCTGGTCAACCACTTGATCAGGGAATTATAAAACATTTTAAAACTTATTACCGAAGTCTAATATTCAAACATCTGCTAGTAAACATTGAAACTGTTGGTACAGCTTTTGAGTTAATAAAGAAAATTACACCACCGGATGCAGTTTATTTGGCAAAACCCGCTTGGGACCAAGTAACCAAAGAGACAGTTCAAAATTGCTTCCGCAAAGCAGGATTTAATCATGTAAATGTGCAAAGTGAAGATCAGTTAACTGAGCCTGATACATCTGACCTAGAAGATGATTTTCCTCTTAGTGTACTTTCAGATATCCTCAAAAATAAGAATTTATTGAAATTGACGGATAATGAAAACCTTAATGATTTTTGAACGTAGATTTGTATGTTGAAGATCCAGATTCAGAACAAAAAATTGCAAATCCAGTTGAAATACAAGAACTTTCGGAAGATTCTGAGGTCGATGAGGTTCCAGTCCCAACAGAAGCTATCCCAAATTATGGTAAAGCTATTACCCTGACCAACCAGCTCAAAAGTTTTGTCTAAAATCACGAAGATACAGAGTCTTGAGCTTCTTTCTAAATTAGAAATACGATTTCAAGACGTCATTTTAAAGAAAAAGAGAAGACAAACAACAATATATGAATTTTTGCATCTTTAAAGTAACTATTCATTTCATTGTTTTGTATTACATACTACATCTATGTATCTATGTACATATATTATACTTTGTAAATAAACTTTTTTTTCTTAAGTTTAAAGTTCCTTATTTATTTTAGAAACATTTATATACATATACGATTTAAATGTCCCAGTTTCTTTAATATATTCATTTTTCATTGAAACACGATTTTTGTTATACCTACTACATATGTCTTTTATGCGGACACCCTCCTGAACGGACATCTTCAGTTGGTCCCGTTGGTCCGTTCAAGGGAGATTTCACTGTATATTTAGATATTATCACTACTTCTGTATAAGCAATAGTTACTATCGCTAAACCGCCACAATGCTTTAAATAGATTAAATTTTACAAGAATTATAGTATCTAGGGGCAGCAGAAGTGAGACAATATCTCGTGGCCGGACCAATCTATAAAATAGGAAGGTAAGCTAAAACATTCGGTAATTTAAGCAAAGCAAATAGCAATATTTCAATGAAATGTGTTTTATGTTCTCCCTCAAGATCAATAAATATATTTTGTCGATGCTCAAGGTTGTTTATGAATTCACAGTTCTCATTTTTCTTGAGTTCCTCAAAATAGGAGTCCGCGGCAACAGTCAACTCCTCATCCCAAGCAAATCTCATACCGCCGAGGTATTTCTTAAGCTGGAGGAAAAGGTGATAGCCCGACTCAGCTAAATCCGGTGAATAAGAGGGATGCTCAAGTGCTTCGATCTTTAATTCGGCCAATTTTGCTTCGACAATTCCGTCTTTGTGAACTGGCGCATTGTCTTAGTGGAAAAGGACTTCTTATTTGCTTTTCCCCGGGTATTTTTTCGACGAAAGCTGTCTTCAATCGATCCAAAAGTTTAGAATAGTATTGTCCAGTAGTCGTTTGTACCTTTGGAAGGTAATGGATAAGCAAGATTCCCCTCGCATCCCAGAAAACGGAACCCTCCACCTTTCCTGCCGATAGAATGACCTTGGGCTTCTTTGGACGCGATTTACCACTTTTTTGATTGCTGTTTACTTTCCGGTGTGTAGTGGTGGATCTACGTTTCATGGCAGATCACAAATTGGCGCAAGGAATCCGTTGAATTTTGCCGGTACCGCTCCGAAATGGCTGAAGAATATTCCACGCGCTTGAGTTTTTGCGGTGGTGTGAGTAAACGCGTCACCCATCTTGCACACCGCTTACACATGCCTAATTTAACATTCAAACGTTACCGGTCCTGTGCAGAAAATGCAAAAAAATAGAATATAAGTTGGTTGTCTTTGTTTTTCCTTAAGGAACAGAAATACTTGGTTTTGATTAACTAAGATATGTGTAATTCTTTCGAAGATAGTCAAAAAGTCATATAACTATTGTATCTGCAAGAAAAAGAGGCAGTTTCAGAAATCACTTGTTCCTAGTTAACTTTTTCCAAATTAGAAAAAGAAATCGACGAATCATATAGTTCAGAAATCAATCGTCTCGATGGTAAATATTCATCTACTTCTTTGATAACTGTTTTAGCTGAGCAGCAACAGCTTTTAGGCCCAGAAATCTATTCAAATTTTCGTGGCGATTATTTTCATGAAATTTTTACGGAAAAAACGAGTGAATTTTGTATTAGCAAAAGGTTTGCATTTTTCAAAAGTAAAGATTGTGTTTTTTTCAAAATTTCCAGAACTTATAACATAGTAGTTCAATAACAAGCAATAAACCACTACTTCACTGTAAATGAAAGAACAACAAAGACGTTGAAAGAAAACGGTTGTTACATACACATGTGGCAGAGATGTGTTTAAAATAGCATATGTTTCAGTTAGAGCTTCTGTCTGACCACCTTTGCATTTTTACTGCAATACTGCAAATTATCCTCGTCTTCTTGATTAGCAAAATCTAAAATTTTTTCCCCAGCATTTAGTAAACATTGTTGGATCTAGTCGGTTCCATGCATACATCAAGTTTGTAACAGCATCTTTTATTGCCAAATTTATTAATGTTTTTTAAACTGGATCCATTTGCAAGCATATTGCGAAGAAGGCAATTTCTGTAATAGAACTATGTAAGTTTGATCACTTTCTGATCCAATAGCTGGGTAAGTGTCACATTTGGCGGAAGGTATAGGGTTGTAATTTGCTCATCTTTACTTTATAATTCTTCTATGGGGGGTGTGATGGAACATTATCCAAAATAAAAACAGCTTTTGCTGGGTATCCACTTGATTTCTGCAAACGTGTAACCTTCCAACAGATCAATCGATGACTCGTCAATCATTTTGGGACATTCATGTTTGATAAATTAAATTTACTTTATAAACTTATCTGAGGGACAAAATAATTATGTAACCAATTCTAAAAAGTTTACTCGGTTAGCCAAGCTAATTTGGAATAGTCACAGTCCACAAGAAAAGAAAAATTTTTGAAGGGTTTAGGATTTTTCGCTTTACCAATAACCAATGGCTTGACTTTAGGAATTCAACTGGCATTAGTACAGGCCAAAAATATTAGGCGTTGTTTCTTATGTTTTCTATCTGGAGCAGTCTTCTCTTGAGATGAAAGATTTCTTCTAGTAAAAGCCTTCAATATAGAGTTGAAGTACCAGCATTATATAATTGATTAGGTGTAATTCCCAACTGCTCTACTTTATTCAACAAGCACCACATGGTTACTATAGCAAATCTGCTGTCCAAAGACACTAAACATAACTTCACTATAGCAGGCCACAAGGTACCTGTTAACATAAATAATTTAGGAGCTTAATAAAGTATCAAAAATATAAGTTCTAAATTTCAACAAGACACGTGGTGTACTTCCCAACTGCTCTATTTTATATTTTTTACTGAAAGTTAAATGGATCATTTAGTTCCGGCTGCGATGTGCAATGACAATTTTTCACCAGCAACGTTTAAGTGTCGAATTCAGAATTTTTCTTTAAATCTTTGTAACCACCATCACAAGCAGTATGGTCAGTCAACAGTCACCACGGACCATTATTTTGTTAATTGTATGATTCAAGGACCATTTGTACATTTTCTTTTTTAATTTCAGGATGTTTAGATCCTTTTAAAGTTCTTTTTTGTCCTGATTCTGTATAAGTAAAAGCCACCGCATGTAGTATTAGTTCCTTTTTAGATTTTGTTTTACAAATGGTGGATTTAGTAACGCCATATTTTTTGATAAATTTGTTACATTTGCACCGTGTTTTAATGTAATGACTCTTATGATTAATAGTACTATAAAATGAATTTGTTAAGTAAATTTGTTTTGAAAGTGTCAAAAAAGATAGTTATTTTCATTTTATCAATATTGTTTCTCAGGTGGTAAGTTGATTTGAAGTGGATACATATAGAGATAGCGGTTTTGTATATATACGGTGGTTTTGTGTTTATCAATGTTAGTTTTCAGATAATAAGGTTTGAAGTGCATAAAACTGTACAGATATAATCCGAACAAAGTCAACGGTTATCATACGCATGTGCATCTCTCGTTATTCTTTCAGGCTGCAGTAATCCCCTACAATAAGTCTATCTTTACCACTCATTTGCCGTATGCAGTACTTCGCTGATGCCCTTACATATCATGGTTATACCTATAGTGGGGGAATGTAGGATTGTAGACACCTCCCCGTCGTTGACTTTGCTCGGATTATACATGTATACATATACAGATAGAAGTTTTGTATATATAAATACGGCAAATTGCGTGCAAAATTTAGTATATGCACAACAATCAAGTAATATTACCTTTTTCTATAGGTACATTATTTAAAATGGATCCTTTTTTGTTGTTATCGTGTTTCTATGTATTCGTCGGATGTGTATATGGTAAGAATCGAAATCCCTTTTCTTTTTATTACAGTTTACAACGAAGTGGTTTTATATTAGGCGCTAAGACCAAAGACCTAATAAAATTTTAATCTCGCAAAGACAATTAATTGATATGATAGATTATTTTTCTTAGTATTTATATGTGCATCAAAATATTGAATTAAGCATTTATTAAAACCAGTAGGTTATAGATGTTCTCTAAAAACAAAAGAATAAAATTACTGTTTTGGAACTTTGGTGAATTACACTATGGATAGAGATGTATTTAAATCTACTGACAAAGAAAGATTTCAGGGTATCAAATTCAGATCTTAATAAACCTTCGTAGGTAAGTAGAGTATGTTGAGACTTGACAATAATTTTTTTTTGTTTGCGCTGAAATCCACTCTGAGGGGGTAAAATAGCCCTTGGAAAGTTTACAGATTTTCAGTTATCTTGCTTTAATTCTTGGTAACTCATCGTTAAGGTGTTATTGTGGTTTAATATTTTGATATCGGTGGTATTTGTTTGATTTGAACTTTCGTAATATACCACAATATTTGTTTTTTGTTAGGGTGTAGAAAGGCAAATATGTAATATTAATAATATATAACGTTGCGGTTTTGTAATACAACATTTACATATTTACTAGACGAATTTAAAAAGAAGCAGAAATCGTATATAAAGGCTCTGTTAGAAGTTTATCTAATACAGTCCTTGAAGAACTTAAGAAGATTCGACGTCTTTTATCTTTGAAATCGTACTCACTCGCACGTGATTTCTCGCCTTTAGGATGGACTGGTCTTCGGCTTCCAAAGTATGTGTTCGGAACTTTCAAATTTTATATGTAGTATCAGCTGATAAACTTTATTATTTGATATAAACGGGGATATTTATAAAATTGCGGGGTTATATGAGAAAATAACTAATTATACTTTCTCAGGAGAAACGATGCCAACATGTCTGACTCCTGACACGATCTTCCTCTGTTGGTGTTACTTTACATCCATAGCAATGCATTTGTTCGCCTATATGGTAGGCCACACAGTACACACGTACTTGATCCGTGTGAGATTATAAAGGAAAATGCTACCAGTCGTGCCATCCTTCCGTCGTACGAGAAATATTGAAGATTATAAGTATAATTTCGGAATAATGCATATTTATGCAATGTAATTAAAATATGTGAGTACAGTATATTAAACGTATTTTAAGGATGAAATTTTGAAATATTTATTTATATAAAAAAATATGATAAACTATAGTAAAGTTTACGTCTCCTCTGCAAGTGTTATTGAAAGGACTCTTTTTTTTTTTAACAAGAAAAATTGTGAATAATTAGTTATTAAAGAACACTCAAAGTAGATATCTGTAAAACTTTTGCAAGAAACCTGTACAGATTGAATATCTGTGTTTAAAATTCATAAAGAGGGAGTACTAAAGATATTTTGCGTCCAACTTCTAACATCAACCAAAATAAAAATAACGGCGTGCACCAAACAGTGACGAGACAATAACTGACAATAACTGACTGGAATAGGTGAACTAGTAAAATTTTAGAAAAACATTATTGGTAAATAATAGATAATAATTCATATCATTACAATATGGATGGTTTTGCTTTAAGTATGACTTGTTTTACACCTTTGGAACACCCTGTATAACTCAAAATGCTTTAAAATCAAAAAAGGGTGTTAAAGATGAACAATTTGCTTTATTTTTTACATATTATTATAATCAGCTCTAGTATAAGAGGGTGGCGGTTAAATGCAACATCCTGTATATACAAAATTCATGTGTCCTGAAAGACCTTTCGATAAGGTACAACATTTGCGTGTACATTTTTGTTCTATCTATTTCCGTTCAAGAATTAAATCAAGGAAACTGCAAATCTGTAAATCTTCGAAGGGCTGTTTCGCCCATTCAAAGTAAATTTTAGCACAAACAGAAAATTTTTATTTTCAAGTCTCAGTATACTGTACCTACCTACCAAGTTTCATTAAAATCTCAGTTTGACACCCGGGAACCTTTGCTTGTGAGTTGGCAGAATTGTTGACTGTAAAGAACGATATCCTAATGTGGCAAAAATGACAGAAATGAAATTTAAAAGTATTGGAATATTTTTTTTTCTCGCACATTTCATGTAAATACTGTCCAAAATATGAGGGTTGTCTTTTAAGTTTGTATATAGAGCTCGAATAAAACAGTAAATAGTTTTTAATGATTTTATTCGAAGTATTCTTCACGTAGATTAATGAGCTTTTGCACGCGCTCGAAATAAGGAAAGAATGGCGTATAAACCTAGAAAATATATACAATGAACAACAATTTTAACACTTGCTTTAAATTCGAGATTTTTATTAATAAAATCTTACATACCAGCGGAGCTTAATTTGTTAGTGAATTAAATCAAATGACATTTAGTGTCATTTGATTTAAAGATTTTTTCAAAATTACTTTGGCAGGGTCACGATGATCCTGTCAAAGTAATTTTCAAAAATTAAGGTTGTGCTACAAGTATGATAATATGGGTTAAGTTCAGACATATACATGTTTTCTACTTCAAAACCATCTTCGTCTTAAAAACTTTATGATATCACGGTATATAGAAGTATACTAGGAGTTTCGAGAAAATATAGGCTGCTGACTGTAAGTACTGCGCACTCCCAGCAAGAAGTTATCCATTGAATCGAAAGTGTCGCAAGATAAATATTCTGTGCAGATATACGTTCATTAGTGTTTTTATTTATAATTTGTTATTTATTTTTATTAAATTAATTTAGTTTTGCAAATAAATCGCTTTTTTATTCAAACAATATCGTGTTTTTGAATTGGGACCCACTTAGAACGCAGCAGCGCTTTATGTATAAAAGTGCGTGATGCATCTCGCAAAGAAAATATTTTTGTGTTCAAGGCACTGTTGTTCAAGATTACTATTGGAGAGACTTTAGTTTTGGTTATATACCAGACGACGCTGTTGAAATAGCTAACGAAGGAAAGTATGTTGGCCAAATTTATACTAGTCGAGCTGTATTAGTTGCCACAATTTATCCTCATCTCGCTGCAGCAATAGGGGAGATGGCCGGACAAGTAGTAGAAAGAGAATATATAAAGGTATACTGTAAAAGAACAAGTATAGTTTTTTTTTAATTATTTAATAGAGATGTGTTTCTTAGATTTTATGTACTTCTGATCAAAGCAAACTATACTGGGAGTATGCTGATTTTGACAACCCAGTTGGAGATGAACTGAAAAACGTTATTCGTGGAGGATATTATTATAATAGTCACTATTACTTTATAGGGAAAGCTTACGATAGCGGAGAATGGAGAGCTGGTAAAGTAATTTCATGGGAACGTCCTAACAAAGGTCTAGCGCTTTGGGATTCTAAAGGCAAATACAAGCAAATTAAGCAATTTTACCTCCTAAAATATAATTCTACCACTACCTGTACATAATGTAGTAACTATTTTATGTAGACAGCATTCATTCTAATATTATCATATATTGGCGTACATTCCTTGTGCGTAATATAATTTTTAAATACTGAAAATACAAATTTAAATTATTTTGTGTCTCTTTTATACCTTCAATAATATGGGTTACTTTTTTAACGCAACAAAATAAGTTTCCGAGTATATATTTCAAATTTTAATGAGTTTGTTTCATCAGAAATGTTGACAATTACGTATAACACCGATCAACAAATACTTTTTTTCTACTGACTGAGATCTGGCGCTTGTTTTTAACTAATATAGGTACGTTAATGCCAAATATGAAACCGATTTTCCCTGTCAGGTCACATTCTTTTTTCCACAGCATTTCAATTTTGTCGAAATTCGATCTTATGAGGCAAAATGTTATAGCTCTAAATTTGCAGGAATGCCTCAAGTACATATGTCAAAACTTTCCACCATTAAGTTACGAAAAAATTAAAGCTAATTAAAGGTATTTGATTAGAACATTAATAATAATAAATTTCATCAACCCTACGAACGAAGCTGAGAAAGAAGCCTGGACTTCATTCACTATGGTCGCGAACAATCTTCTTGGAAACAAAAAAGCTTCCAATTACAAAAATCTAGTGAAATCGATGTTTCAGAAACTTCACCGCCTAGGTTGTAACGTGAATATAAAGCTTCATTTTCTTCATAGATAACTTGATAGATTTCCCGAAAATTTTGGAGATGTAAAGGGTGAACAAAGCGAGAGATTTTATCAATATTTAAAAACCATGGAAACTCGGTACCAAGGAAGATGGCATCCTAGGCTGACTACTACTGGAATGTTCAAAGGGACCGCCATACCAAAATACACAGCAAAAAGTGCAGTAAACGAAAATTTATTCTATTTATAATGTTAGCGTCCAATTGGTTTATTGGACTAATTGCTGGCGATCTGCTTGGTAGGTTTCGTAAATTACGTTCAGAATCTGTTTAATACAAGTATTAAAAAACTCAAAAAGGAAATACAATATGTGTATAGGTATATGCTTGAATATGTTTGCTTGGATATTTTACAATATAAATTTTATTTAATCTTTCTTTTAAATATCTCTTAAAATCTTTTAGATTATATTGTTTGTATTCACAAGGTACGCCATTACAAATTTTTAATAATTGTATCACTATACCGTTATGCATACGCGCATACTTTGTTTGCTGCAAACGAAGAGTCGCTCTTTGGCATTCCCGAGTGTTATAATTATGGCTCGTTCCGTTCTCGGCAAACAGTTCACTGCAATGTTTCTTAGCGAAATACGCACATTCGTAAATGTATAATCAAGGTAATGTAAGTAGTCCGCTCTCACTAAATACAGGCCTACATGACACTCTTTTCTACAGATTGAAAATGCTTCTAAGGAAGGATTTCTAGAGGATGAAGGTCCATTCAACATCCACGGAGTTTCTCCAGAAGATTATACCATATGATAGCCTTGATCCTATATATGCATGGTAAATTAACAACGCTGCTTCAGCGTGAACTTCGGTTGATATTGTTCGCAGTATATATGTTATATCATCACCAGCTAGCTTCTTAGTAAGTACTGTACACTACCGTCCGTATTAGTTCGAACACGCAAATAAATTAAAAAAAAAAGTGGAAATATTCACTCATTTTTTCAAAACTTAAAATTTTTATTGCATTTTATTAATAGCGGTTAAAATTAAAGTATAAAAGTAAAAAAAAAGGTAATTCTAACGAAAAATAAACAAAATCTTCTTAAACATTCCGTTCATCGCGAAGAACAGCTTTCACAATCCATAGCATCCGTTCCACTACTGTTTCGAGCACTCTGATTGGCACATTAGTCCATTCCTCTTGTAAAATGTTCCACAGATGGCCTACGGAGGTAGGACATACTTTTCGGACCCTCCTGCCCAATTCATCTCGTAACAGCTCGATGGGGCTTAAATCGGGGTTTTGCGACGACCATGTCATCATTTCTAAATTAATGGAGAAGATAATGAATCTTCTTCATGTAAGAAATTTTTACATATCACTGTTAAGTGTTTGGGGTTGTTGTCTTACATGAATACAAAATTTTCGCCGATTGGACGTTGCCCCGGTGATATTGTATTTTCTTGCAGTATTTCTAAATAACCCTCTTTTCGCAAAATACCTTCGATTCGGTTCAAGCCTCCTGTACTGCCGTAGGAAAAACAACCCTAAAGAAGCACATAATTTCTTCCTTGTTTGATGGTTGGCACTACACAATCTTGCAACATTCTTTGGCCTTTCGCTCTTCTTACAAAAACGCGCTTTGATTGTCCGAATACCTCAAACTTTGACTCATAAGTCCATAGCACCCTTTTCCAATCATCCACCGTCCAATTTCTATGTGTTTCTGTCCGTTGCAGCCGTTTTTGCATGTTTCTCCGTCGAAGTAGGTTTTTTTTTGTTGCAATGCGGCCGTGAAGATTTGCAGCTTATAATCTTCTTTTCACTGTAGTAGCAGACATTTTTCTCGCACGGTCGGGATTCATTTCGGCGGCGATTTCTGGTGCTGTCAGTCTCCTATTTCGCTCCTGGCAAATCGTTCATATATAACGTAAACAGGGATGCTCCTAATATTGAACTTTGCAAGATACGTTTAATACGTTTAATTTTGTAGCCAACGTGACTGATATGTTTCTCCGATATAATTTACTTGCACGCACTGCATTCTGTTTGTTAAGATTTCAGTAAGGTATGTGCTATCTCCCTGAAACCCATTCTTTCTAGTTTCTCAAGTAAAATCTTCTTCGCTGACGAATGCTTTTGATAGGTCAATGAAAACTTCGGCTACCTTATTTTTTCAGACATTCCTTCTCTATATGCATTCTGAAATGGCGTTAGAATATTACAAGATTCGGGGAACGATATTAATCTTGATAAAATCGCTTTTTTCAGCTATTTTCGCTATGATAGACATTAATGCAATGGGTCTGTATAAACCTAAATAAGCGTGTTTTCCATTTACGCCACCTTGATGTATTGATATCTGCGGATATACTTCTAATATCTAGACAGACACAATATTTAATATCAATGCAAAGTGTATTAGCAATTAATTGATTTTTAGTGTAACTTTCGTTGGTTTTTAAATAGTAATATAATTTGCTTGGCATTGCCAACGTCAAATTTTAATTTAATTGCCCTGTGAAATCAAAAATTTTACGTCTCCGGTAGGATTTGAAATTAGATCTTCTGTTAGACAAGTGCTTTTTCTATCTACATCACGGGGGCCATATGAACAAATCGCCATTTAAATCGCTAATCTTAAATTGCTACTTTAAATACTTCGATGTACTGATGGCTGCAGATATATTTAATTGATATTGCACGTATCATTGATATTATATATATATATGTATTTGTTACTCACTGCGTATTTCTTAGAATTTATATGTTGTATATATATATATATATATATATATATATAACAGATACACATACTATAAGATATTGCCTGTATTAACACGCGTCACAAGTAGAAATTCTGGTTATTCAGATAAACACGATAAAAAAATCAAAAGATAAAAGTGAGTCTTAAATAGAATAAAATAAGAACTGTTTATTTCAGTATACCAAGAGGATTATCAAGCGATCATAGCCTTTCGCTTTCATCTGAAATGAATGTTTCTTGTCTGTTAATATACTCATTTTGTGTATGTATACATACGAGTGGTAAGAAGTTGTCTTTCTTTATTTTTCTCCTTGTTTTAAATTTCTATTTTCTTATTTGGTTAATTAGGGCTAAACCTAGAACCTCATATACTTACATATATGGAGGCGATTTGTCTTTTTGGCATATAAGTTTAAATAATTATTGTAACCTATTTTGTCTGATGTTCTATTATTGCTAATGAATTCTGTTCTATTCTTCCATTTTCTTATAGTTAATTTACCGTTGCAAATGTTTATGTGACGTAATAGGTGCTGTTCTAAAAAATTACTACTGGAGAGATTACGTCTTTGGCGATATACCGTACGATGCCATCGAAATTGCCGATGATGGGAAATACATAGGCCAAGCTTATGTCGACGGTGGTCTACTTCCAGTTACAATTTATCCATATAATGGTTTCGCGATTGGGGAGTTGTTTGGAAAGGTCGTAGTAAAAGATAATATGCAGGTGAAGTATTGACGATAATACTTATTCGAAAAATTAATACTTTGTGCAAAACAGATATATACAGGGATATTTACAAGATCATTTTATAATTTGTATGGATGACACCACTCGTCAAATGGAAACTATTTTAAAAAGAATGATGTAATAATTATAGTGCAGTCAATTCAATGAGGGCCTTTTGAAATGTGTATTCTGAGAAAAAGTTTTATGGTGCTTAATTCAAAAATTTGACACATAGTTGTTATAACGTATACGTTTGTGAATGGGAAGTTATAACTGCTGCTTATTAGATTATAGAATAGGCTTTATTGTGTAGCTATTAATATTTGATTTTATACATCTTAAAATAATAGGTTGATGTACACTACCGTCCATATTAGTTCGGACACGCAAATAAATTTTTAAAAACGAGAAAAAAAATTAAAAATGAAACAAAAATATTTTTTTTTAGGTTTTTCTTTTTGTTGCAATGCGGTCGTGAAGATTTGCAGCTTTTAATTTTCTTTTTATTGTGGGAACAGAATTTTTTCTAGCACGGTCGCGATTCATTTCGGCGGTGATTTCCGATGCTGTCAGTCTCCTATTTCGCTTGTTCGGCAATTTTATACGCTCATTGTCGTGTGAGGATTATTATTATATAAATTACTATATTTGGTCATAAAATATAATAGGTTTTTAATCATTCGCTAATTGGTATTCTTAAAGTTTTCCTGTACAATTAATAAACAATAAACTTCATAAGGGACCTTACATAAATGTTATTTATATATAAAAGCAATGATATTATCTTTTAGTAAAGATTACAGTATTTTACTGGGTGACCGAACTAATATGGACGGTAGTATACGTGTGTCGTCTACATAAACAAAACTAATAATTGTTATAGCGATTAAGGAGCAAAAAGTTGATAATATTATACTTCATTTACACATGTACTGATTACATTGCAATATAAATTATATTTGCATTGTTTCAAGCATCGTATATCAAAGGAACACATACATTCTTAAATATTGTTTGAATCAGAATCACTACCTGAGATGGTATCACTGTGTGACGCATCTAGATGAATAATAAATCTCTCTTCGTCATTGTCGAACAGCTGATCTTTTGTCATATATACTTTACGTGAATGAGATTTTCCATATTTGTGGTTCCAATATTATGTGAGGCTATTTTTTCTCTTACCATACTCCAAATTAGGGGATCCAAGTCACAGTGGTATAGAGGAAGGTCTAATACAGTAGGACTCTTGGATTTCGCATTCTCATCAATTACATGTTGCAGCATTAGCTTGTACCTCCTGACTTCTAACAGTTCGCGTTTTAACATATATGGATGGTATGGTATGTTCATCGATTGTAGCTAAGAAATTATATCACGTTTTCTTTCGAACCTTTTCGTTTACCATAAAATCATGCAGAATATTTAGAATTGACATTGTCTTATCAACTGCATATAAGGAATGAATGTTATTGTGCACATCTATAACAGAAAAACAATGGTATAGTAAATACTCACGCAGAAGGTTAACTTTTTACACATGACAATATCCATCGATGAAGTTCATCGTTCAGTCAGAGGTATTTCATTTTTCTTATCACAAAGAGTCTGTTTAGGTCGCTGAATTGTTCTCTCAGATTTTCCTGTCGTTATCGATACACAAGGTATAATCTGGTCAACGGAAAATGTACATCTTTTTGTCGCCATTTCGCTGTCGCAAAATATGATAATATTCTGCAGCATTGTGAGCGCTTCGCTCTTGTGGGATTTTTTCTTAGGCATGTTTGTAATATATCTAGAAATAAATTATATATCCAACACCAATGACATCATTAAAATTAACATTACTAACCTGAAAATCACCTGGAAAACGCTATAGCTTTGAAATGAATAGTCAAGAGGGAATATAAAATGAAACAAGGTGAATATAGAAACGGAAAATAAAGAAAAGCCTTCATAAACTAACGAAATTACAAGAAACACCAAACTAATCTACAATTCAAACAACGCTGTCAATGACGGAAATAGATACGATGTTGTACTTGACTGTACTATGGCTGAATATATACGAGATAGTTGCCATAAATTCTCGGCCTGACATTGAAAAAAGAAACTTGGAACAATATAAGACATTTTATTTTTCAATGTAATCTCCCCTAACTTCTATACATTTATTACAATGATTAATTAATAATTTGATGCCCTTGTAAAAATAATCTGAAGTTTTTCCGTTCAAATGTTCTATAACATAACTGCTTACAACTCACTGTCGTCCTCAAAACGACGTCCTCTAAGGTTTTCTTTTTTAATTAGAAAACAAATAAAAACTACAAGGAACCATATCCGAACTATACGATGGATGTTCCAATTGTTGAGAACCATATTCGCGAATGGCAGCTTGTACCACGGTGGCAATATGGATGGGAGCACTGTCGTGCAATAATTGCACACTTTTTGTCAATTTTCCACCACAGTTGTATTGCACTCTTTAAAGTCAATGAGTAAAACGCCCTCACAATCCCAGCACCTGTTTCGTTGATTGAAGGACTTTCGCTTTTTTGGGACGAAGTTCATCAGATCGCCGCTATTCCATGGACGCCCTTTTCGATAGAGGATCGTAAAACAGAACCATTGTTTCACCCCTGTGACAATGGACTCCAAAATCGGTTTTGGGTCGTCTCCACACATGTTTAACGATGACCGCGCACATTCGACTTGACGTTCACGTTGGAGAGCAAAAAGAAGTCGCGGTACGCATTATGCACCAGTTATATTCATTCCCAAATTGTCATGGAGAATTCAGTGAATACTTGTTATCACTGCTAATTCCTTCAATTGAAACTGCGATCTTCTAGCACTAAATCCTCAATAATTGAACTTTGTTGAGGCATTGTCACTTGAATGGATCGACCCGACCATTCAGTATCTTCCAGGGATTCTTGCCCTAAACGGAAACATTTTGCCCACTTTTTTATGGAATATGAAGAAGAAGAATCACCGTAAACGCCATCTAAACGTTGTTTTATGTGATTGCCCTTTTTTTGTTAAAAATTTGATAATCGCACGGTGCTCAATTTTTATTACCTCAGGCATTTTCATGCGCTAGTCACGTTGGTTGGCTGGCTACTAAATATTATTACTCTTCGAACCGTCATATTTATAGCGTAGACGTCGTGTATGTCCATGCATTCTGTGACGGATTTTCACATATTTTCAGCCAACTAAATAGAATTGATCTCACTCTACACAAATATTTAGTTTCTACATTGTTTCTCTGTATAAAATCCACACTTTGAGAACTTGTTTTTTTTGAAAATTGTGTCTTTATCAGACAGGTAATTGAACAGTGCAGCTTACAGTCAGTCTTCGTTGGTTCAAATGTTTTCAATTTTTTATGAAATATGTGGTTTTTGTCTAAACTGTTACAATTGAAAAAATTTAATCCGCTCGAAAGGAATATTTTTTCAGATTTTATGCACTCCTGAGCCTAGTAGTTTATATTGGGACTTAGTGGACTTCAAGAAACCATCTAATGGTCAAATGAAAAACACAATCATTGGGGGATTCTATAAGGATGCCTTCAATTATTTCATAGGAAGAATTCACCATGAGGGTGAATGGAAAGTTAGTAAAGTAATTCCGATCGAGAATCCATATAAAGGTCTAATAGCATGGGATTCTGCCGGAAAACCCGTTTCATTTTCCACATTTCACTTGCTGAAATATAATTCAACCAGTGCAGGAGGCAATGTGCCAACGTGTAGTAGTTAGTTTATATGTTTGTATTTTAAGCTAGTTTAATACATAATAAAGTTTGTTGGAATTTATGAATTGGTCTTTTATTTTACTTCTTTTATCACTATTTAATTTATCCCATATCTAATTTTTGTGCTACTCAGCAATATCTGACTTTAAATAACTGTTGTAAATAATTATAAATAATGCGCTATCAAATAATACATCCAAAAACTTTACGTTATTAGTTGATGTTATGTGTTGACCTTTAAAACGTATTGATATATTATCGGGCTTTTTAAATGTGAACTTTAATACATCTGTGTACGTTGAGCTTTAGATTATTTTTACTTAACCAATTGTTTGTTTTCGTGAGTACATCAGTAATTTCACTTTCCAACGTATCTTTGTTCTTTATCTTAACAATAATAGAGGTGTCGTCTACATATAAAGAAATAAAATGCTGCGTTACTTCTGGCAGGTAATCAGAAATGCTTCTAATATTGATCCTTGCAAGATACGTTTTTGATTTTGTTGCCAACGTGAGTGATATTTTTCTCCGTTAAAATTTACTTGCACGCACTGCATTCTATTTAAGTAAGATTTCAGTAAGATTTCAGTAAGATATGTACTATCCCTCTGAAACTTATTCTTTCCAGTTTCTGAAGCAAAATTTTCTGATCTACGCTGTTGATGCGCCAATGAAAACTCCGGCTACCTTATTTCTTCAAACATTGCTTGTGTCAGTTTAGTGATGGCCATATAGATAGCTCTTGTAGTTGATCTTCCTTGTGTATGTGCATTCTGAAATGGCGTTAGAATAGCACAAGATGAAAGGAACGATATTATCTTGATAAAATCGCTTTTTCAACTACTTTCGTTATAATAGATATTAATGCAATGGGTCTAGGTAAGCGTGTTTTCCATTTACATCACCTTGATGTGTTGATATCTGCGGATATATCTTTAATATCTAGGCAGACCCAATATTTAATATCAATGCAAAGTGTATTATCAATGAATTGGTTTTTAGTGTAAGTTTTGTTGGTTTTTAAATAATAATTTAATTTGCTTGATATTGGAAACATCAACTTTTAATTTAATTGGCCTGTGAAATTGAAAAGTTCACGTCTCCCGTAGGATTTGAACCTACAGTTCCTGCTCGCTAGGCAAGTGCATTTTCTATTTACATAACGGGGGGCATATGAACAAATGGCCATTTAAAAAGCTAAACTTAAATTACTACTTTAAACACTTCGATATACTGATGGCTGCAGATATGTGTAATTGATATTACACCTGGCATTGATATTGTTAAGAACTTAACATTGTTTTTGTGTTTCTCTAGAGGAATTTTAATTTTTTGAGAAAATGTACCTTATTTTTATGTATGCGTTAGCATTAATATTACTTTATTTTCATTTTCATAATTTTTTATTTTTCTCTCTTTGTAAAATATATCGAATTTTATTTTAGCATGTATGTACATTACGCATTGTATATGTATTCATTCAGCCATTCGCAATATTCGTACTAAAAGTGTATAATTTTAGAGCCATTGCTGTAACGTCGTCGGACGAATAATGGGAATTTTCAATATTTAATATATTGAAGTACAGGCAGTCGGCTATCGTGTGACGGTCAATGTATTAGTGATCGTTCACTGTCGGGCGCCTTTCGTACCTCGTCGTAACCTTTACTGTAGCGTAGTCGGACGAATACTCGTAATTTTTAATATTTAATATTTTCATGTACGAGCTGTCGACTCCCGTGTAGCGGTCGAGGTAGTAGCGATCGTCCACTCTCAGCCGCTTTCTTACCTCGTCGGTTTTCGTGTAATGACATGCTTTACTGTAACTGTAAGGTCATCGGACGAGTATTGGGAGTTTTTAATATGTTCAAGTACGGGCGGATCTCCTCGGTTCTAGTATAGTGGGAACCTTTATTGTAACGTTGTCGGAGCTTATATAGCAACATGTTTAACAAGTACGATTTCTCGGCTTTCTATTGACGGTCGTCGAGGCTGCAGCGCCTGTTGTCATCTATACGTTTGTTCAGTCCTCGGGACTTAGACATTTTTTCATTTAGTTCTCCGTCGATGTGGACGAGTTTCACGGACCAATTTTCTATATGTCACGTCGACTTCATCTCTGCCGTTTTCCTTGTCGGTGCGCACTTCGCACATTTGTTAGCTACTGGCTTTTTCCCTTCTTCCGGGGGCAGTAGCAAAGAGCTAGTTTGCACATAGCGCATTATTTCTTACGAGAACGTCTGGGTAGCTGTGACATTATATACTTTTGTTTTGAGATCGGCTATTATCGCTACTGTTGCCCTCAACCAGGTGTTCAGGCTCTAAGAGATAGGGTGGGTTCGTCTAAAAAGTGTAAATAACGAAAGTGTTTGGTTCAAGTACAAACATAAGCCAATGGTACAGGGCCAGGTCCCCTAGGCCAATTCAAAGCAAGGAAAAAGTATTTGGCTCTCGAAATGGGACATATAAATAAGCACAGCATCGAGGTGCGCTTATCTAACTAACAGGTAAATAGGGTTGGCTCCCCTATAGAAAAGCAGTGGTGCGTGCATACATGTAGAGGTACATGCCCTTAACAAAGCTTCTGCGGAAACATAAAAATTTAAACATGGCATTGACAATGTACACGCTGCGGCGGTACCTTATGCAATAAAAACTAAAGGAAAGCATACATATACACATGCTAATGTACATTACGTGTATAAGAGAGCTCGAATACCTGTAATTATTGCAAATATTATATATATAAATATAAATTATATTATATATATATATATATATATATATATATATATATATACAATGTATACACGTACTGTAAGATATTGTGTGTATTAACACGCGTCACAAGTAGAAATTGTGGTTACTCAGATAAACGCGATAAAAGTGAGTCTTAAATAGAATAAAATAAGAACTGTTTATTTCAGTATACCAATAGGATTATCATAATAATAATTATTGTCTTTCGCTTTCATCTGAAATGCATGTTTTTTGTCTGTTAATATATTCATTTTGTATATGTATACATTCGAGTGGTAAGAAGTTGTCTTTTTTATTTTTTTCTCCTTGTTTTAAACTTACCTTCTTTCATTTTTTTTTCTGTTTATTTTCTTATTTAGTTAATTACGGCTAAACCTAAAACGCCATACACCTCTATATATGGAGATAGGCGATTTGACTTTTTGGCACATAAGTTTAAATAATGATGGTAACCTATTTTGCCTGATGTTTTACTATTGTTAATAACTTCTGTTCTACTCTATTCTATTCTTCCACATTCTTATAGTTAATTTACCGTAGCAAATGTTTATGTGACGTAATAGGTGCTGTTCTAAAAAATTACTATTGGAGAGATTACGTCTTTGGTGATATACCGTATGATGCTATTGAAATTGCTAATGATGGGAAATATATAGGCCAAGCTTATGTCGATGGTGGTCTACTTCCAGTTACAATTTATCCATATAATGGTTTCGCGATTGGGGAGTTGTTTGGGAAGGTCATAGTAAAGGATAATATACAGGTGAAGTATTGATAATAACTGAAAAATTAATGCTTTGTGCAAAACAAATATATACAGGGCTCTTTACAAGATTATTTCATAATTTTGGGTGGCTGACACCATTCCTCAAATGAAAACTATTTTTAAAAGGAATAATGTAAAAATTAGAGTGCAATTAATTCAATGTGGCCGGTCAAGCAGCATGATCGTTTTGAAATATGTATTCGGAGAAAAAGTTTCATTCAAAAATTTGACACATAGTTGTAATGTATACGTTTGTGAATGGGAGGTATAACTCTTGCTTATTAGATTATAAAATAAAAGCTTTTTGTGTTGCTGTTAATATTGGATTTTATGCACCTTAAAATAATAGCTTGATGTACACTACCGTCCATATTAGTTCAGACACGCAAATAAACTTTAAAAAACGAGAAAATATTGAAACTCATTTTTCCAAGAAAAATTTGAAACAAACACATACATTTTTAAAAATTATTTCATTCGGAATCACAATATGATGTATCACTGTCCGATTCCCCTAGATGAATAATAAATCTCTCTTCATCATTATCGACCAACTGATCTTTTGTCATATATTCTGTTTTAATTTCGTCGGTATGGTTACATTCTGCTTTTCATAATTCCGGAATTATTTGATTTATTGGCTTGTGAATGAGATCTTCCGCATTTGTTGTTCCAATATTATGTGAGGCTATTTTTGTCATAACAATATTCTAGCTCTATGGGATCCAAGTCATAGTGATATAGAGGAAAGCCTAATACAGTACGACCCTTGGCTTTCGCATACTTATCAATTACATATTGTCGCAGTAGTTTATACCTCCTAACGATTTCCAGGAGTTCGCATTTTAACATATGTGGATGGTATGATATGTTCATCGATTGTAGCTAAGAAATTGTATCACATTTTCTGTCGAGGCTTTGAATTGGGTTTCATTTACCACAAAGGCATGTAGAATATTTACATTTGGCATTGTCTTATTAACTGCATATAGGGAATAAATTTTATTGCCAACTTCACATCAATAACAGAAAAACAATGGTATAGTAAATGCTCATACAAAACGTTAACATTTTTACACTTGTCTGTATGATTTATCAAAATGGAGTGTGCTCTGACAAGATCCATCGAGTTTGTGGTTCGGCCTCAGGTGCTTTATTTTTCTTATCACAAAGCATCTGTTGAATTCGCCGAATTGCTTTCTCAGATTTTTCTGTCATTGCTGACATACGAGTTATTACTTGGTCAGCGGAAAATGTATACCTTTTTGTCGCCATTTCGCTCTCGCAAAATATGATAATACCCTGCACATTATGAGCGCTTCGCTCTTGTCAGATTTTCTCTTAGGCATGTTTGTAATATATCTACAAATTAATCATGTATGTAACATTAAAATTAACATTACTAACCTGAAAATCAGACGAAAAACGATATAGCTCTGAAATAAACAGTTAATAACGAATATATAGAACGGAACAAGGTGAATGAAGAAAGTGAAAATAAAGAAAAAACTTCATAAACTAACGAAATTACAAGAAACGCCAAACTAATCTATAACTCAAACAACGCTGTCAATGACGGAAATAGATATACTTGACTGTACTATAGCCGAATATATACGAGGTAGGCGCCATCAATTGTCGACCTGATATAGAAAAAAGAAACTTGGAACAATATAGGAAGTTTTATTTTTCAATGTAATCTTCCTTAACTTCTAAACATTTATTACAACGATTAATTAATAATTCGATACCCTTGTAAAAATAATTTGAAGTTTTTCCATCAAAATGTTCTATAACAGCTGCTTGCAACTCACTGTCGTCTTTAAAACGACGTCTCTTAAGGTTCTTTTTCAATTAGAAAACAAATAAAAGTCATAAGTAGTCATATACGGATTATACGGTGCATGTTCCAATTCTCGAAAGCCACATTCGCTGATGGCAGCTTGTGAAACGGCGGCAATATGGACGGGAGTATTGCCGTGCAATAATCGCACACCCTTTGTCAATTCTCCACCACGTTTTGCACGAATACTGTTCCTTAATTTATGTAATAAAGACACATAATACTAGAGGCCTTCACAGTTGTATTACACTCTTTAAAGTCAATGAGTAAAACGCCCTCACAATCCCAGAATATTGTAGCCAGCACCTGTTTCGTTGATTGAAGGACTTTCGCTTTTTTGGGACGAAGTTTATCAGATCGCCGCCATTTCATGGACGCCCTTTTCGATAGAGGATCGTAAAACAGAACCATTGTTTCACCCCTGTGACAATGGACTCCAAAATCCGAGCAAAAAGAAGGCGCGGTACGCATCTTAAACTAATTGTATTCATTCCCAAATGGTCATGGAGAATTCGATGAATACTTGTTATAATTGCTAATTCCATCACTTTCAAACGGCGATCTTCTAGCACTATATCTTCAATAATTGAAATTTGTTGAGGCGTTATCGCTTGAACTGGTCGACCCGACCGTTCAACATCTTCCAGGGATTCTTGCTCCAAACGGAAATATTTTGCGCACTTTTTTACGGTGGAATACAAAGGAGCTAAATCACTGTAAACGCCATCTAAACGTTGTTTTATGTGATTAAACGTATGCCCCTGTTTTTTTTTTGAATTTCATGACTGCGTGGTACTCAATTTTCATTGCTTGATACATTTTTATGTGCTAGTCACGCTGGTTGGTTACTATTACTCTTCGAACTGTCATATTTATAGTGTAGACTTCGCGTATGTGCATGCATGCCGTGACGGAGTGTGACACGCTTGAACCTGTATAAGCTCGTCAGGCCGAAAATTTATGGCGCCTACCTCGTAGGTTAAGGAGGCGAAGGGTAAACAGTTTCGTGATTGGTGCACATATTTTCAGCTACCCAAATAGAATTGGTTACACTCTACACAAATATTTATTTAGTTTTATCTAGTTTTCCTGCATAAAATCTATACTTTGAAAACTTGTTTTTTTTTCTTGAAAATTGGGTCTTTATCAGATAGGTAATTAAACAATGCAGCTTACATTATGATTTCGACAGCCACCCTTAGTTGGGGTAATTTTTTATACCGTATAAGGTTTTTTCCAGATTTTATGCACTCCTGACCCTTGCAGTTTATATTGGGACTTGGTGGACTTTAAGAAGCCAACTAATGGTCAAATGAGAAACACAATCATGGGGGGATTCTATAAGGATGCCCTCAATTACTTCATTGGAAAAATTCACCATGAGGGAGAATGGAAAGTTAGTAAAGTAATTCCTATCGATAATCCATATAAAGGTCTAATAGCATGGAATTCTTCATTTTCATTTTCCACGTTTCACTTGTTAAAATATAATTCAACCAGTGCAGGAGGCAATGTGCCAACGTGTAGTAATCAGCTTATATGATTGTATTTTTAAGCTAGTTTAATACGTAATAAAGTTTGTTGGAATTTGTGAATTGGTCTTTCATTTTATTCCTTTTTTTTTTCCTATTCAGTTTATCCCATTTCTAATTTTTGTATTACTCACCAATATCTGATCTTAAATGCGCGTTACAGATTACGTTACGGTTATGATATATGAGGGCGATTTAACATCAGAGCGATTTTCTTAGGGTTGTCATGAATAATTGCTGACTTCAATAAAGTTCTAGAAGGCTGACGTCAAAATTTTGTCCAAAACTGTCAGCTAGGTAAGTTTTCACAATCATTTAAAATATTCTGTTTGTTGTGTTTACGTTAAGAAAAAAGATTATTTTACCTGGAAAAACCATTAAAGAAACTGAAGAAAAGTTTAATTAATAGCATGGCGACTCTGCTTCTTGGGAAATGATTAGAGATTTAGTCGATGAAAAGCAGAACGTGAAGGTAGACCGAAAAATTTTTAAGAAAGGTTACAAACATGGAGACAACAAACTCACGTAGTAAGATTTGGTAGAAGCATTAAGTGTTGTCAGTAGACGTCGACATGGAATGGGAATGGTTCAAAAACGTGGAAGCTGAATACCACATGAACTAACAGGAAGATAGATGGACTGTCGAAAAATCACATATGAAAATGCTTCTACAACGACAACAAGACTAACATCCATATTAATACTAATATTAATATGAATATAAATACTAAACCACCGTTGGCACTAGTAATGATAAAATTAAGGGACTTGAACCCAACATTTCTATATGGGTTCAAGTCCCCTCCGAGACCGATATTTTTTCGGAAATTTAGTACATTGGAAATTGCAAGAAAATTGCAATTTTATCAACGACAACAAAGTATAAGTTTTCCGCATCGGCTTGTAACTGGAGATGAAAAATGGAAAGATCGAGAATCCTAGATGTACAAAAGCTTGGATGTTTATGAAACTTTTACTGGAGAAGTCTATGGTCGATGGTGACTAATTCGTTTGAAGCTGACTTTTCAAGAAAATCGGCCAGAATGAGAGAGTAGACACAACAAACTGATTTTGTAGCATGACAACGCGAAACCATATATTGCAAACGTCGTTAAAACCTGCTTTGGAGGACAGAGCTGGAAGATTCTATCTCATCCGCCATCTCGGATTACTCTTTATTCTGGCCGATGCAGTGAGCTTTTTAAGATGTAGGATTCACATCTTATGAAAGTATCAATGGAGGATGGGTCGCTTCAAAAGATGGTGACTTCTTCTGATAGGGAACCCGTAAATTGCCTGAAAGATGGGCGAAGGTTGTGGCCTTTGATGACAATGCGAAACCACATACTGCAAACTTTGTTAAAATCGACTTTGAAGGATAGGACTGGGAGATTCTATCTCATCCATCACATTCTCCAGACATTGCTCTTTCGGATTACTATTTATTCTTGTCGATGCAGTAAGCTGTTTAAGATTACGATTCACATCATATGAAAGTATCAAAAATTGGCTTGACGAATGGATCGCTTCAAAGGACGACGACTTCTTCTGATAGGAATTCGTGAATTGCCTGAAAGATGGGCGAAGATTGTGGCCTTTGATAGAGCATACTGTGAACAATGTACCACTTTTATACACAGACTTTTGGAGAAATGACGGAACTCTTCAAATAAAAAAGAAACGACCAGTTATTTCGTCAAAATTATTTATTTCTATTCAAAATACATCGCTTCTGCGTCAACATAGCTCTAGGAATGTTCAACCAAATGATAGCACACATTTCTTAAGTCATTTCTCGGAACCAGAACTTGTTTTCTTTCGCCAGAAATTCGCGAACACTGACAGTCCTGCGTGGTGGTGTATTATCGTGCAACAAAAACCAGCTTCCGAGTGCCCGATATCTGTGCCTCATTCGAACGATTCTCTTCGACAAACATTCCATAACTCCCAAATAATATTTGCCAGTGAGATTCAAACCCTGTGGAACGAATTTCCTATGTAGAATTTCCTTTCGAGTCGTAAAAACAGATCGACACAATTTTGCCGATTTTGGAAAGAATGGAGATTTCCACGTAGCACTTTGGCGTTTACTTTAAGAATCGTAGTTGAAGCACTGTCTCATCACCAGTTACAATCGATTCTAGAAATGCGCGATTTTGTCTGGCTGTTTTGATAAGATACTTTCGCGAATTTTAGTCCTCAGTTAAGGCATGAGGAACAAATCCACTCTCCGTTTGTTCCAAACTTTTGTCAAAATTTCGTGAATCATGTCTTCGGTCATATTTAATTCTTCTGCTAATCCATCCCATAATCAAATTCGCATCGTATGCGATAATTTCACGCACTTTTTTGACCTACTCCTCGCTATTTTTGTTCCTTGGACGGTCTGAGGTCGTTTTCCAAAGCATCATGGCCATCCTAAAATCGCTTATACCACTCAAATAGACTCGTACGGGATAAATTGTCAAGTTTTTTTCATTAATTCAAATTTTAGTTTGTAACAAATAGATAAAAAGTATTGTCACTTTAGGTATTATTGCTTATCTACCACTTGATCGATATTAATGCTCGCGGTTTGGTTTTGTAGAGGAGATATACAAGCTTTCACATTGTATGTTGTTTGAACGGATGGCGTTAGTAAGTATCTGTAGAATTAAAAATCTCAGTTATTTATTCGACATACTGTATATAGTTGCTAAATAAACATGTAATTTTAGAAAAAAAAACGGAACTAACTTTTACATATACAATATTGACCAAATTCTGTTCCCAAATTCCAATTTGGTGCAAATTTTATGGTGGATGTTCAATTGTTTTAGAATTAAAATCGAATTTTTCTCAAGAAATAAATAAAATATAAAGAAATTTGATATTCAATTGAATGACCACCTGTTATATTTCTTCTATATCTTAAATAATTCGTTGCAAAAGAGAATTCTTAATTTGACAAAATAAAGGAGAGATTTACATAGGTTGGGAATTTCCCAAGAACAAATATCATTGCGATTACACAGAGGTAGTATTACGCATTTAAGCACATAAACACGATAAGAAAGATTAGTTGTTGGAAACAAAAACTTACACTGCTACGTCAAGCCTTACTTCTGAATGTATACTTTTTTATTGTTATTTATCCGACATACTGTGTATATTTGTTCAATAAATATATAATTTTAACCAAAAAACGGAACTAATTTTTGCATATATACTACTAACCAAATTCTATTCCAAAACTCCAATTTGGTGCAATTTTTATGGTAGATATCGCCTATTTGGCATCAGAAAATCACTTTGTAATAAATTGAAGGTCATATGCAGGAATTTCATTCAAATGAATACAGCCTATACTTTTTCAAACTTGTAATGTTCAATTGTTTTAGAATTAAGTCGAAACTTTCTGAAGAAAAACAAAATATAAAGAAATATGCTATTCAATTAAACGACCACCTGTTACATTTCTTCCATATCTTATATAATTCGTTGCAAAAGAGATTTCTTTATTTGACAAAATCAAGGAAAGAGATACATATGTTGGGAATTTCCCAAGAACAAATATTGCGATTACAGAGAGGCAGTATTACACATTTGAGCACATAAACATGATAAGAAAGTATAGTTTCTGGAAACAAAAACTTACACTGCAACCTAAGTCCTACTTCTGAATGTGTACTTTTTTATTGTTATCAGAACGTTTTTGGTCATTCGATATTTCGGACGAAGATGTACTCACACGATTAACCGGAATCGCTTTAAGAAAACAAGTCTGCCTTGCTTACGTGTAGTAATGAACAGTTAAGGATCCGATAGTTAGAAATTGTCGTCGAACGAACTCAGTTTATTGAAATTAAAGCAATGGCATTGGGACAAAAGTATACTATCATGATGTATAAAACGGTACTTTGTTTATTTGTGCGTTCTACAGGTCAAGTATTAAATCTTTTTGATTACATAAAATTATGGTATACGTACATTGAGATTAGAATACTATAATATAATTGAACATTGAAAATATAACACGGAATAGGATGGCAAAAAAGTCGGTGATGTAGATATATATGTATATACTACAGCATTATAATCAATCACAGAATTAGTCATATTTTTGTTGCAAGTTTGAAAAGATTTATTTAACAAAATTAATGATTAAAATTATTACTGTCTCTTTAAAAAAGTATTGTAGCAGTAATTCTGAAAGATAATGGATATTTATAATTAATTAAATTACTTGCATAAATATATAACGGGATGAGTAGGGAAGCATCAGAATACGTGGCGTGGTGGTTAACATATAGAAATATTGATAAAATTGGATTGGGATCTTTACCAAGTAATTTAAACAAAATGCAAGAATGTAAATAAATCCTTGGCGATTATAAAGCTTTACTACAATAACTTACAATTAGGGAACCACTCACATCGACCAGTCGAATAATACTAAGCAAGCGTGTTTTGATACGAGTACTCGATGCCACGCGCTTCACCTCTCCACGTTCTCTGTGTTGAGACTGTTTATAAGTGTTTTATTTTGTTTGAATATCTCAACAGATAGCTAATTATTTGGTGAGTCTAATTGCTTCAACGATACTCGCATTTATTTGATCAATTTAACGAAATTATTGTTTGTGTGTACTATATGTAAGGTGCGCAACTAACTTCTCGCTGTTCTTTTTTTTATGAAAATGCAACTTTATTATCAAAAAATGGTTACAAATGAATTATTCAAAGTATTGGTCATCGCTAGCTACAACTTTTTTCTATGTTTCTGGCAGAGCTCAAATACCATTGTGTTCATCTTTCACGAATCAAGTCGTTTCTCGATGTCTTCATATGAGCGGAACTGCTGATCAGCCATACCATGTGCCATCGAACGGAACAAGTGATAATCGGACGGCGAAATATCTGGAGAATATGGCAGGTGGGGTAGGACTTCCCATTTGAGCGTTTCCTGGTAGGTTTTAATGGGTTTGGGAACGTGAGGCCGAGTGTTGTCATGCTGTGGAATCACTTTTTCGTGCCTCTGCTCGTATTGCAGTTGTTTTTCGCGCAGTGCTCGGCTCAGTAGCATCAACTGAAGTCGATAGCCTTCTCCAGTGATGATTTCGTTCGGTTTTAACAGCTCATAATAAATAACATTGACCTGGTCCCACCAAATACGCAGCATAACCTTCGCGGCGTGAATATTCGACCGAGCCGACGACGTAGAAGCATGACCGGGCAGTCCCTATGACTTTCTTTTCTTTAGGTTGCTGTAATGAATCCATTTTTCATCACCCGTCACGATGCGATGAAGAAAACCCTTCCTCTTTTGCAGCTGGAGCAGTTGTTCAATGACGAAAAAAACGACGCTCAACGTCCCTTGGCTTCAAATCATAACCTTGCTTGTTCCTTGCTTTTGAATCATCCCAACGCATGCAATCGCTTGGAAATGGCTTGGCGGGTAACTCTTAAAGCTGATGAAAGCTCTTGTTGCGTTTGGCATGGATGCTCATCGAGAAATGCCTCCAATTCTTCGAAGGTATTGGGCCTTCCTTCACGCGGACGGTCGTCAACATCGAAATCATCGTCTCAATCACGGCACGTTATTTCACGTAGAGCAGCATCTCCGTAAACTTTGTAGAGCGATGCGCTTCAGCCGCCGTTATATTTGAATGAAAGAAGAAAATGAAAACTTCCCGCAAATGACGATTATTTAGCATAAAAGTAGATATTTTCACGCAATCAAAAGCATATGACACCAAAATAAAATCACTACTGCTTCGAAACGGTTTTTTTACCATGTGTCTAAGCTTGGTTCATGACGTTTTGGATATGTCGAAATCCACCAACACTTGTTGCTGGCGCAATCTATTGACAAACAGCGGGAACTTAGTTGCGCACGTATGAATATATATATAAATATATATATATATATATACATGTCTTATTATCCTCTCGGGTTTTGTCCCGCGTTCGCGTACGCCCTGACGTAGTCGACCTCAAGAAGAAGATGTATGCGATTACATCGAAACGTCAGGGCGTACACGGTTCTTCTAAGAACCAACGCCGAACGCGGGACAAAACCCGAGAGGATAAAAAGACATCCTTTACCCGCGAAAACATACACTACAACATATACATACCTTCGCTATTCCATCTAACGCTTCTGTTTTGTTATATTTGTTTTATTATCCGTTTTTATTCTCCACTGCTTATATATTTCTGGTATACCTTAATACAGGGTTTACCAAAATATTGTATCTTCACACAATTTCATTTCAAGAGTGGATTCTTCATTCTCAGCGGGCCTCTTTGTGCGTTTTAGTCACCAGTATCGGCCCATTGGTGTAAAGTGTGCCCTTCTCTTTTTCTCTTGCTTTGTACTTTTTTTCACCATCTTTGCTTTGGGTATTGGTACTTAGGTAGCGCAAATTATGAGCTCCTATGCTGCCTCCAATAATGGACTTACGCCAGAAAAAGACATAGCCTGTTATATTTCGCAATTATATTCACACTACGTGTAGTCTATCAAGAGCTGAGCTTCAGTATTTGAAAAACAAGGATCGAAAACATATCACTTCACCGTCCCACATGTTCCAATTTAAAGCTGTACCTCACCAAATTTATACAAATTAACATCCACTGTAGCTACTTTGAAGGACGAGTTGAAGATTTTTAAAGAGAGTACACATCCTGGGATGTTAAAATAGAGTAATGTGCCGGATGTCGAATTGGAATGAGCAAGTTACGGCTGACATTGGTTGTTGAATCGTTGCTGGCTACTCTTCGGGTTCTTTGCCGTGGAGAAAGTTTGTAATACTTGACGTTTCGATCATCTTGTCGTGGTCTTCTCTAGAAGTGAACGAGTTGGTTTCTCGTAATCTGAGGTTTTACATTGTCGCCCGTCCTCTAACATGTAACCGTTCCATTCTGGTAAAACGCATCCATTGCTATCCGTTTGGATGTAAATAATGGTTTCCTGATACTTAGAAATTGTAGTCTGTATTTTTTGTTGGCGTTGTTTGGATTCTTCTGTATTTCAATAGCTTGCCTGTACAATCTGATCAATGATAATATGATTCCATTGCTAATTTCCTGCATTTGTCAAAGTTTATTTCGTCTTTCGTGTTTGTTGAGTCTTCTGCTACTGCTGATTTACCTGTGTATTCGCATTTTGTATCTCTTATACGTTCTTTTGAGCTGATGTTGATGTCTCTGTCTGTCCAATGTATACCTTTCCACACGCACAAGTTGTCTGCGGAAATAACTTCGGAATGTGGTAAAAGTCAACTTAACAAGATTTTTTTCTCATTAACACTAAGCAACTTCTACTACTCCTCAACGCTAAATTTTGTGAAATCAAAAATTTCACGGTTTCGGTAGTAATTAAGCTTATAGTATTCGTGTATATGTATATATCTCTAATATCCGGGCTGACACAATATTTAATATCAATGCGAAATGCATTATCAATTAATTTAATTTTAGTGTAACTTGAGAATTTAATTTAATTTATTTGTGAAACTAAAAATTACGTGTCTCGGTAGAATTTGAACCTAGAGTTCTTATTCGCTAGACAAGTACGTTTTGCATTTACGCCAGGAATGCTATATGAACAAATTGCCATTTAAATCGCAAAATTTAAATTGGTACTTTAAATACTTTGATGTGCTGGTGGCTACAGATATATCATCAAAAATTTAATTGATAATGCATTGGCATTGATATTGTATATGTATATTCGTACACAATATCAATATATTGTATATGTACGTATGTATATATACATATACATACGAGGGCGACCTGAAATGTTTCCGGAAAAACGCAAAAACGCGGTATTGATGTGGTTCTTTATTTTTATTTTTCGATGTAGTTTCCTTGAAAATCAGTGCACTTCTTCAAATGCTGCTCCAGTCTCTTCAAGCCGTTGGCAAAGTAGGATGTTTCGATTTCTGCAAAATTGCCATCTGTTGCGGCGATGACCTTCTTATTTGAGGAAAGTCTCTTTCCTCCCAATGATTTCTTCAGGTTTGGGAGTAGGAAAAACTCACTGGGGGCTAGATCCCGTGAATATGGAGGATGACAGACTAATTTGACGAAACGACATCATGAATCTTGTCGACTATTTCATCGTTGGTAGCGGTCTTTGGACGTCCACTGTATGGTTCGTCACTTTTGCTTGTGCGACCACGTTTGAACTCGCTCACCCAGAAACTGATGGTCGAAAATGATGGAATACATCCGCCATGAATCTCTAGCAAAATATTTTGAATTTCTGTGGCCGTTTTCCCAGCCATCCAGAAGTGTTCTATCACTGCACGAAATTCGACTTTATCCATTTTTGCGAAACCGCCTGAGCTGCGACACAAAACACTCTCTTAAATAACAACTATTGACAGCAGACGTCTGAAATTTTGAGAGTTGCCATAAAAAAAGTTGCCCTTGCCGACCAATTCATTCATTTCAACCTTCGTGCGCCATCGTTTGCCAATTCCGGAAATATTTCAGATCGTTCGCGTATATATAATATAATTAATGTATATTTGTTGCTTTTTACGTCTTTCTTAGAATACATCTGTATATACAACATGCACGCGTACTATAAGATATTGCTTATATTAACACCCGTCACAAGTAGAAACTCTGATTACTTAGAGAAACACGGTAAAACCCAAAATAGGATAAAATTAGAACTCTTTAGGTCAACATACCAAGAGAATTATCAAGTACCGTTGTAAATGTTTATGTGGCATATTCTATAATGATAAATTAATCACTTCCCGAGGATAAGAGAAAGATATCAAAACCGGAGCTTTATGTTTGTCGATCTAAAATAATGGATAATATTGTCACCCATAGATAAAACAATATCAAAAGTGCAAAACTTCTAGCGTTGAATAATTTTCTGTGGTAATTTTTTATCTCCGAATTATTTAATTACCACTTTTCTTTGTTTAATTTTGCAACGCAGTTTTGCTGCTTGTCAGAAGATAACTCCACTAAATTTTATCAAATGTAAACTAGAAAACTAATGTAAGCACAAATAATTGAGCAAAAGTTGTTTTTGTTTTCGGGAGATTGGATAGCCATAATGAAGCCTAAATGATAAAAGGAAGCTTTAAATAAACTCAAGCGATAGCTGGTCGTTTCAGTATACGAAGAGCAATATTAATTAACGTTGCTTCTAATTTTTGTAAAAATGAATATCCTTTGTGCGTTAATGTGGTTATGGGTATGCATACATTCGAGTGGTAAGAAACATTTCCTTGTAGTTCATTTACCGTTGTAAATGTTTATGTGGCGTGGTAGGTGCTATTCTAAGAAAGTACTACTGGAGAGATTACAGCTTTGGCGATGTACCGGATGATGCCATCGAAATTCATAATGATGGGAAATATGTAGGCCATGCTTATGTCAATGGCAGTCTACTTCCGGTTACAATTTATCCACATTATGGTTTCGCTATTGGAGAGTTATATGGAAAGGTCGTAGTAAAAGATAAGATACAGGTGAAGTATAATACTTAATTGAAAACTTAATGCTTTGTGCAAAACAGATATATACAGGGCTCTTCACAAGATTATTTTATAATTTTATACGGATGACACCACTCGCTAAATGAAACTATTTTTTAAAAATAATGTACAAACTAAAGTGTAACCAATTGAATTTGTTAATTCAAAAATTTTACGTTTATAGTTATAACGTAGACATTTACATATGAATGCGAGATTATAACTGTTGTTTATTAAATTATAAAATAAAAGCTTTTTGTTTAGTTGTTGATATTAGGTTTTATATACCTAAGACTAATAGGTTGATGTATGTACGTATGTTGTCTACATAAACAAAACTAATAACAGTTATGGAGATTGTGGAGCAAAATGTGATAATATTATACTTTATTTACACTTGTATTGATTACATTGCCATATAAAGTGTATGTGCATTATTTCAAGCATCATATATGAAACGAGCACATACACTTTTAAAAATTATTTTATTCGAAATCACTATATGAGGTATCACTGTCCGATTCCCCTAGATGAATAATAAATCTCTCTTCCTCATTATCGAACAGCTGATCTTTTGTCATATATTCTGTTTTAATTTCGTCGGTATGATTACATTCTGCTATTCGTTGTTCCAATATTATGTGAGGCTATTTTTTCTCATAACAATACTCCATATTAGTTCTATGGAATCCAAGTCATAGTTGTATAGAGGAAAACCTAATACAGTATGACCTTTGGCTTTCGCACACTCATCAATTACATATTGCGGCAGTAGTTTACCTACATACCTCCTAACGATTTCCAGGAGTTCGCATTTTAACATATGTGGATGGTATGATATGTTCGTCGATTGTACCTAAGAAATTATATCACCTATTCTTCCGAACCTTTCAATTGAGATTCATTTACCACAAAGGCATGTAGAATATTTAGATTTGGCATTGTCTTATTAACTGCATATAAGGAATGAATTTTATTGCGAGGAGCACATGTACAACAGATACACAATGATATAGTAAATACTCACACAAAAAGTTTATATTTTTACACCTGTCTGCATAATATGCCAAAATGGAGCTTGCTCTGACAATGTCCATCGATGTTTCCAAACTGTTTCCAAAATTTGTAATGTTTTGCCAAATTTTATTGAAAGTGACCCTACAATATTTTTTTTTAGCTTCTTGCAAGTTACTTGAACTAGTGCTGGACGATATAATTTTCTTTTTAGAAAAACCAGACAAAATAAAATAGAATATTTGCTTTTTTAATATCCACGGCAACTTATGTGCGTGGGTGGTAAGACAAGTGCCCGTGTTAAGAACATTTAGTAAATTTATTACTCGACATAGTCTCCTCGCAGCTCTATACACTTCGTTCAGCGAACTTTTTAAGCCATCCAAATATTACAACTTTTCGGAATTCTGCAAAATAAGCCTCTATTTCAGCAATGACGTACAGAGTGTGGAAGTATAATGTACTAGCCTTTATTGCATTGATTCTAAAGATTTCCTTGAAATAAAAAGTTTATTAGATAGGTTGCTAAGCAATATAGTGTATACTGTATAGTTTTGACAGACAGCCTTAATTAGGACAAATATTTTTTTTTCTGGTCTCATTTATTTCAGAACTGTTATTATTAAAAGATTTTTCCAGATTTTATGCACTCCTGAGCCTAGTAACTTATATTGGGACTTAGTGGACTTTAACAAACCAGTTGATGGTCAAATGAAAAACGCAATCATCGGGGGATTCCATAAAAATGAGTTCAATTACTTTATAGGAAAAACCCACCAAGAGGGAGAATGGAGAGTTAGCAAAGTAATTCCAATGGAGAATCTGTATAAGGGTCTAGTAGTATGGAATTCTGTCAGAAAACCCAATATATTTTCCACATTCCACTTGCTGAAATATAATCCCGCCAGTACACGGAGTAATGTGCCAATCTGTAGTACTTAATTGTACGATTTGACAAAATTTTGTATCTTTAGGCTGGTTTATATGTAGTAAAGTTTTTTGGAATTCGTGAATTGGTTCTTTATTTGACTCCTTTCATGACTATTTAATTTATACCATTTCTAATTTTTGCATTATTCACCAATACTTGAGTTTAAACGGGAGTTACAAATGACTCAGATCATGGTACATGAGGGCGACTTAACAGCAGAGTGACTCTCGATGAGAATATTGCTGACTTCAACAAAGTTCTAGAAGACTACTGTCAAAATTTTGCCCAAAACTGTCAGACAGATAAGTCTTTGCAATCGTTTAAAGTAAAATATTTGTTGCGCTTATCTTAATATGAAAAGACACATGGATTTATGATACCATAAAGTTTACCGTAGAATTTAGAAATAGTGTTATTTATCTTGGACCAGGAATTGAGGAAACTCTAATGAATGAAAGTAATGGAACAAACATAGTAAGTTTTCTACATAATCAGCGTGAAGGATGATGTATTTCTCATATCTATAGACGAGCCTTCCAATCCCCTCTGCATAGAATGTTGCCTTCAGTGAGTTGAGATGGTTCGTGACGTTGTTTCGAAGTTCCTCTGTTCTCTGGAAGCATTGCCCTCATAGCTACTTTTTCAGTTCACGAAAGAGATGGAAGTCGCTTGGCACTAAGTAATTGTTCAAGAAATCGTTGGATTACAGCAACAGTATGAGGGCGGCTATTGTCATGAATGAGAAGAACTCCAAAAGTCAGCATGCCCCTTCTTTTGTTTTGAATACCTTTCCACAATTGTTGTAAAATCTGACAATAAACAGCTACATTGATCGTAGTCCCCGCTTCCATAAATTCAACAAGCAACACATCCTTTTGGTCCCAAAATATAGCAACCATAGCTTTTTTGTTGTTGAATGTGTGTTTGAACTTTTTCGGTTTGTTTGGTGAGTTTGAGTGTTGTAACTATTGTTTTGTTTCAAGGGTACCGTATTGAATCCAAATCTCATCTCCAGTTACAATTGATTTCAAAAAATTACCTTCAACTCCATAACAGGCGACAAACGCCAACTTTGTGGTCATCAGGCAACATTTCTAGAACCCATCAAGCGCACAATTTTTTGTAGCGTAGGTGTTCCGTTATAATTGTGTACACAGTTGATCTTGAAACTTCAGCAAATTCCTGACTTAACTCACTGATGATAAACTCCTGTTTTCCTCGAATCATTTTGTCAACTTGTTGAACAATGTCTTCTGATGCGACAGACTTGCGTCCTTCTCTTCATGAACATCAACTGGGCGTTCTTTAAGCTTCCTAGACCATTCGCGCACAACACCACCCTCCATAGTTTTCGCAGTACACTCGGCTCATTCTTCGCGATGAATTTCAGCTGCACTATTCCCTTTTGCTTGAAGGAATCGAATTACACTATGCAACTCGCACTTGGCGGGAGAATCAATTGTAGCAGCCATGTTTACGTGCGTGCAACTCAGTTGAAAATGGCGTAATGGCCTTGCAAGTGGCAGGTATTATAGTGGGGAAGATGTGGAGTCACCTGTTGGGTATCTCCGTCTCCCACTGCTCGCGTTACTGTTTATAGAGATGAACAACAGTAGACAAGATATCACCTGCAAATATCTGTCGTTCAGGAAAGCTTCAAACGAAGTATCCATTATTTCGAAATCAAATATACCAGAACTTAACCAAGTCTCAGTGAAGAACATTATATCAGCATCCATAATTGTGCAGATAGAATAAAGAGTGTCCAGTTCCGTTAGTATATCAACTAATTAGAATTGTCCTTCCTTGAGCGAGTCATACCACGTCTGCAACTCTCAACCTATATTTTCTCCGTAATGGAGGTTAAGCCAATAATATTTTGAATAATATGTGGTGTTTAATTTTATGAGTAACTTACTGTACGTAGAAAACCTAGTTGGACAATTTGTTATTGATGAGTTAGAGAAGATAAATGTGGAAATTACTTGACTTGAGCTTGGTTTAACTTTACTGATATGTTGTTATAATTTTGAATGTATCCAGTCTTCGCTTTTTTGCAATAGTTATGGCCTCTTAAGTAGAGCTACTGTTTTCGAAAGAAAAACGATTACTATTTTAATAAATGAATATACAGTCCTTGTCCAATTTATTACTTGCTAAATAGCGATTTTGTTAAAATATATAATGAAGAATGTATTACACAAGCATAAGTTTATTCAAAACTACATACAGACATCGTCACAACTATATAATTGTGGGAATAGGGTACGAGTGCAACTGATGTGGAGGGGAGCAACGCGATTAGGGCAGGAAGAGTATTAGTATTCGCAGAGATGATGTGAAGATGGTTGTGTTAATCTTTATACAATATGTTAGTAAATTAGTTTACCTAGTGTGTACATCCCTACAAATTTTTGGGGCTCGTCTGGGATGAACAAAGAAGACTAGAACTATGTAAATACGAATAAAAAACCTAGAAGGGTCACACAAGATGAATAAGCGAATTTAAGACAGACACGGAAGACGTAAAAAGAAGACGAAAATATCTGACGAAGAAAACGAAAATATCTGACGAAGAAGACGAAAACACAGAAGAAAAGTGAAAGACGTGTGTAGAAGCGGAAAACGACGTACAGAAGCTGAAATATATTAAAACGGTGCGAAAAGAACTCATTTCGAAACGATATATTTGCGAAATTCTGGTGAAAACAAATGAAATCAAAGGGTATTTGTAAGCAATAGAATTGGTACATTAGGAACTGGACAAACGTAAGTTTTTAAATCTTTATTTGTCTTAAACAAAGAACTTTATGAGTAGAAGTGCATGAAAGACGTTATAGACTCTTACGTATTACGCATTGCTGCATCAGCTTTTTCGGTCGTGCGTGCTGTATTGACTATTTACATCGCGTGTGAACGAAATCTTTCTTTCAACGACATCAATATACAAGCTTTGGTAATCGAAAATATGAATTAGACTTTTGTTAAATTTATAAGACTGTTCGAAATTAATACAAAGTGTTTATAAATTATTCTTATCACTAGTAATACGTACAAAACTTTTCTAAAATGATATCAAAGACGTGCCTGCTGTTTTAGCCAATATAAACACTGCAAAAAAGAGACAATCAAAGTATTTCATAAATTAATATTTAACTCGGAAGGTGATCGCGGAAATCGTAAGAGACTAAGAGAATTTTCTGGTTTTGCATTTAAAGTAAATTCTAACGAATATGATGCTAAGTGTTTAGATGTAAAAAGATATCTTACCTTCGGAGATTTAATTTCTATTTGTAATATTTTATGTATCAATTACAATGGAAATGAAGATGAAATCATCCATCGCTTATGCGACTGCCTAATCAAATTAGAAAAATTGCAAACTGTTTCCGATGAGGAAGAAGATGAAGACGAAGACTATGAAGAAAGCGAAAAAGACGACGAAGAAAATGAAAATGACGACATAAGGCATAAAGAAGAGGAGAATGGCGCCAAAGGAAAAGAAGATAAGAAGTATCTTAAAAAGAAACAAGAAATAACATACAGGATTTACTTCACCCTACTTCATTAACTTTCGAGATGTAAGTGATGGTATACGGAAATACGATGGAACCGATGATTATCCTGTTAGAAGATGGATTGACGATGCAGAAGACATAGGTAAACTAGTCAAGTGGAGCGACTTGCATATGTTTACCTATGCTAAGAGACAATTAACTGGATTGGCAAAATTGTTTTTCGAAGGCGAAAGAGGACTAAATAATTGGAAAGACTTCTAAACTGCGTTATTGGAGGAGTTTGGTGTACGCACTGCCAGTGCCCAATTACATCGGATGCTGGCTGAAAGGAAAATGCATAAAAACGAAACGTTGCTTGAATATTTGCTGCACATGAAAGAGTTAACAAATCGGGGCTCCATAGTAGAAGCAGCTGTTATTGGATACGTAGTGGATGGTGTTATACAAAACCAAGGATCTACAAGACTTGAAAGAAAAGTTACGTGTTTATGAGAAGGTCAAAGAGAAACGTTGTGGTGCACGTCCAAAACAATCCCAAGGTTATACCCCATATAAGACGCCAGAAGCAAAGACGAGCGGAAAAATAAGATGTTATAATTGCGGTTCGCTTGGTCACAGGTCGGATACATGCCCTTCAAAAGCAAGTGGAACTAAATGTTTCAAATGTAATGAGTATGGTCATCGTTCGTTTGATTGTGCAAGTAAGAAAAGGATCAACGTAAGATCAAATGAAGACCAAACATCATCTCAGAGAATCCACGTTGTTGAATCTCTACCATATTCAAAAAACTTATCATCGAAGAAAAAGAGGTAACTGCATTAATAGATACTGGGAGTGCGATAAATATTTGCAAAGAAATTGGCAAAGATAAATTTGACGCACCAACTATGATGCTGAACGGATTTGGAAATGGTAAAGTAAAGACATTGGGATCCATAAATAGTATTTTGACGATGGATAATGAAGAATTTACTACAACAATGCACGTAGTTCCGGAAGACATCACGCACATAGATATTATTATAGGCAGAGAATTACTATCTACAGTTTATTTGACAATCAATGGAAGCAGTATATCTATATCGAAACAAGAACCGCGATCCAGCTTTGATATAATGGCAATAAATACTGTTCCTGAAACGGGTTTGGTCATTGGCGCTATAGCTGCCAACCAACAGAGGCATGCAGTAGAAGATTTAGTAGCATCATACCGACTGGAGAAAATAAAAGTGGCAAACGTTGAAATGAAGCTAGTAACTATGATGATTCATTCTCCACGGTGTTTACCATTCGTTGAAAGAGAAATAGTCGATAAAGAAGTTAGTGAATAGATAAGGGAAGGCGTTGTAGAAACATGTGCTTCTGAATACTCAAGCCAGGTTGTGGTAGTTAAAAAGAAAGAAGGTACTCCAAGAGTTTGTATCGACTACCGTAAAATTAATAAGAAAATCGTAAAGGATCGATATCCTCTTCCGCTAATAGAGGATCAACTAGACCAATTACAAGATGCTAGAGTTTTTAGTACCCTCGACTTTCGAAATGGTTTCTTCCATGTGAATGTTGAAGAAAACAGTAAGAAATATACATCACTCGTAACCCACTCTGGTCAGTACCGGTTCAACAAAGTACCGTTCGGGTTATGTAATTCGCCGTCGGTTTTCCAACATTTCTTCAACAAAGCCTTCAGAAGTCTAACAATAGAGGGATGTAGGGCTATACTACTCCAGAAATCGGATGAAGATGACTTACTCCACTCCTTATTGTATATGAGTAATAGAAAAAGAAGGAAACAAGAAGGATTTCTCAACCCACTACCAAAGGATGTTGTGCATGCGTATCATGTGGATCGTCTAGGCCCGTGAGAGACTACCAACAAGAGATATAAGCACATATTGGGCGTTATTGATGGCTTTACGAAATTTGTATGGCTATACCCAATAAAATCCACAAGTAGCGAAGTTATTGAAAAATTTCGATTACAATAGAATGCATTTGGAAACCATGGCCCATCGGAATTTATGACGAAGCGGATGACATGATCCGGGAGGATCTACCCCTCAGGATGGCCGAATTGTGGGAATAGGGTACGAGTGCAATTGAGGCGGAGGGGAGCTACGCGATAAGGACAGGAAGAGTATTAGTATTCGCAGGGACAATTGTGTTAATCTTTATACAATATATTAGTAAATTAGTTTATTTAGTGTGTACTCTATTTCATTCCTACATAACTAATATATTGTAATGCCTCCTTTGGCTTTTATAATTGCCCTTACTCTTTTTGGCATACTGTCTTTGCAAGCGTTAATCGTATGTCTAATTCTAGCGCTATTTCGCCACACATCCTCAATATTTCTTACTAATTGCTTTTTTGTAGTGTTTCTTCTCGAATACACGCGCGATTTTAGGACACTCCACATGTTCTCAAATGCATTGAGGTCTGGAGAATTTCCCGGCCAAAGTAACACTGGCAGAGCGTGCGTTTCCAAACAGAACTTTGGATGGATTTGGTTATGTGGCATGGTGCCTCATCGTGCATAAATGTGTAAGGCTCTTCACTCGAATCTAAATAATTGATACATTACATAAACAGATCCTCCAATATCCGCTTACATTGGTCATGGTGGAGAGTGTTTAGATAGGTATTGTAAATTCTATTCATTAATTTTATATTTCTATTTGTAAATTATTGTGTTGGAAACACAAAAGTTTAAATTTTTAAGGTGGCCCTAATAAAATAGGCAGGAACTGTATTTTTAAGGCTTCCCATTCCTTGCATTAAGAATATATTTCCACAGGAGTGAGATTTGGTTTGGTCAGGTGTCTAATTACTGCTACGAATTTTATTTGTGCATACGCATATTTAACAATTGGATCTACGGAAACATTTTTACGCGAAACGCTGTTAAAAATAGATTTCCATGAATTTCTATGCTTATCAGTTGTTGGTTTGTAAACGATGTCGAATCATCTTACGAAGTTGGTTGCTAATACGCAATCGTTCTCAGTACTGTGAAGATCGAAGTTTTTTTGTAACAATAAGTTACGTGCCAGCTACAGCAGGTCAGTCTGTGTGGGAAGGTTTCTCGATACATACACTATGCATTACCGAATATATTTTTCCATAGTTTTAATGTATACTGGATGTGTTACCACTGTTGGTGAGTATATCTTTAAAAATGTGTCTTGTTATATACAGATATTGCGGTATATGTATGTAAAAATGAAATATATAGATTTAAAATTTGAAGCAAGCTAAGTAATTTCTTACATTTATATATTCAATAACAGTAATATCAAACTCACGATTTAATACGACGAAATAACCTTTTTTCTGAAGAACACGATGTTTGTCCACCAGTTGCTGAAATGCAAGACTTCTATTGGAGAGATTACACCCATGGTGATATACCTTACGATGCCATCGAAGGCGGCGTTGGAAAATACATCGGCCAGGCTTATATCCAAGGCCACGGAATTGTACCTGCAGCCATCTATCCTCATCGAAACTCAGCGATTGCTATATTCAACACAAGACAAGATATAAAAGAGCATATAAAGGTAAAACTTGATTACGAATGGGAAGATACCGTAGCTGTTTTAATAATTTTACAAACTGAGTACGTGGTCCGCGCAATAAATACGCGAACTGGAATAGTAGAGTGACCTCGATGTGATGTTTTGCAATGCGCATTGGCTACTTTGTTGGTGGATCATTTTTTCATATGTGGTGATTTTCGGCTTTATAGATTCACTAACGGGAGGATGAGTAAGTTTGATTACAAAATGAGGTTTTATTTATATTCATAAATTCATATTAATTTATAGTTTTTCTCTGATAATTTTGTCTAACAAAATTATAAGACCAACGTGTTTTGTATCTGTATTCTTCCTCAATTAGCAAATTTAATATACTGGGTGCATTGAAATTCCTGTTTTCTTTTAATTAGCCATTAATATGCATAGTCATAGTTATAAATCCAAATTATTTCTGTCTCTGGCGTATTTTGAAGACGGACTTATAGTCAGAAATAGATTGCTAAATACTGTTTAATACAAATTAGAACAGTGGCTCTTGAATATAATCCCATTAGGCTGCTCACCAGAGCAAAAAAAATAAGAAGCTGAAAATGTTAGGTCATATAATTATTTGGGAAATTAAATTAAATATATTACATGTACTATTCTTTAAATACATTACGAATTCTAATCAGATAACATTACAGCAGTTACATATTCAACATCACAGTCAAGACGATGCACCTACAATAATAATGAATTAATTATTTTTAAAAGTTAAAAAAGAAACAATTAATATTCAGTTGGATTTCCTTAAGATTTTATAATTAATTATAATCTATTTGGAAAAGATTCGACTAACTTCTGCGTACAATCTGGCGAAATACTGTTCTATTCCTGTGACAAAGCATTTTTAGATCATTGCTATTGATGACTATTGACTGTTATTGTATGAGTTTTCACCGCACTGCGGCAATTATATATATAACAACCATTCCTGGACCACACGCGAAGAATGTTTCGGGTCGTTGTCCTGGTAAAATTTGATATCATCTTCTGTGATAAGTTTTCTCGAAGTAGACACGAAATTCTATTCCAAGATGATTAAGTACATAAAGCTATCCATAGTACCTTCAATAAAATGAAGGTTTCAAACACCAGCAGCGGACACACAGGCCCGGGCCATTACATGACCACCTCCATCTTTAATAGTTGATTTTAAATGTTGCGTTTTTAATTGTTCATTCTTTTTCACCTATATATTACCCTTCCCACGTGAGTCGAAAAGATTATGTATACTTTTATATCATAATAAAACAGTTTTCTAGAAGTCGAAATCTTTATTTTGATCCTGTAAGGCAAACTGTAGCGACTTCTTTTATTCTTCGGGCTTATAAACGGTTTCTTCCTGGCTATTTGTTCGTGCAGATTGACACGCCACAGAGTTCTTCGAGCTGTTTCTACATTTATGGTATTTCCCAGAACACGTTTCACTTCCAGGGTTAAATTAGTAACACGTAAAAGTGGATTATTTCTAGATTGTATAATAACCCACCGCGTTACGTTACGTTAAATATTTTTTTAAACTTTTTAACATTTGTTCTTCACTCTGTTTTCGCTATTGCATCGTTCAATAATATGCTGCATCGTGGATGCATTTTTATTCAATATTTTTGCAATTTCCCGTTAACTTTTATTTTTCTTATGGTGAAAAAATATTAATTCTCGCTCTTCCATGTCATCTTCTATCGACCAATGCTGAACTACTCTTAATTATAAGCTGCTTATGTTAAAATCGCGCTTCACAGTTATAATAGATGGAGAGGTAAAGTACATGTGAATCTGGGGACTTTCCCTATTCATATAAAAATTGTGTACTGGGTTTCATCATTTTCACTGTGTTGTTGCATATGTACCAGCGGTAATGTTATCTCGTTAGAATTCGTAATACCTGTTCGAATTAGTTTTGTTTTATTTTTGTAATGTATTTCACGAATGGTAGATATAATACATTTAATTTACATTTCCCAAATCATTACTTCTCCCAAACATTTTCAGCTTCTTACCAAATTATACACCACTGCATCATTTCCACTGAGTTACTGTATATGTTTATGATGTGACCTTTCTTTTCAGATTCTATGTGCTGCAGATCATAACAAGTTCTATTGGAAACGCGTGAATTTTGCGAATGATACTGACAAGCCGATGAAGGACGCGGTAAAAGGGGGATTTCAAGATGGCTATAATTTATTTATCGGCATGGCATACAGTGAAGGCCAATATAAAATCGGAAAGGTAATAGATGTGGACAATCGTACATTGATGGGACTTTATGTTTGGGATAAGGACGGAAAAAAAGTTAGAACATTGGATCTGTATTTATTAAAGTACAATTCTACTACGTCTGCGACTATCCAGCACATTATTCCTAAAACATAGGTGCTTCGTATTATGTATAACATATGTAATGGCCCAAACAGTTGTAAACTGAAATAGCTAAATATAATTGGAAGCTTTCTGTTATTAAAAAATACCACCGGATGTGATAACTATTTTTCTTTAAGATAGCCCATAAATTCTTGAATGTGTTTGAAGAATAATAGTAATATTATTTTTCAAGCTCTAATGCATATTAAGGGTTTTCGGTATTGTTATTAATTTGCGATATTCTCTAGCGTATTTGGAAAGATTATAACTTAATTTTCGGTGTATGGTTGTTAGTGATATCACATTTTTTCTCTTGTTGAATGCTAGTTGGTGTGACAATGTTTTCAGTTTATTATTTATGACATTAGTCATTTTAGGGAAAGGTTTTATTTCTACTACTGTATATACATATTACATAAAATAAATAATATAATAACTGTGTTGTTGTTATATAAGATTATTTTTAGTTTCACATCTAAGAATTAAGCACCAGTTTTTGTTAGCACGTGAGTACTTTGAGCGTTTGTAGTGGAGGAAACTTTGTATGGACTAGTTGAGTATAGTAATAATATACGGTAACAATAGTATATTATCTTTTTTTTTAATTTATCGTAATATATAGAAGTTATAGTTCTGTGCCAAATAATCATCATTTGCGGGAAGATTTGTTGTACTTTTATAATTTAAAGAAAGGCGTTGGCGAAAGTCATTGTTTATTCGTAGAAGCTTACGGTGAATATGCTTTTTTCTGATAGTACGGGTAGAAGATGGTTCAGGCAATTTAAGGAAGATTTATTCGATGTTGAAGACGCAAAATGTGAATGTAGACCGAGAAAATTTGAAGATGAACAGTTGCAAGCATGAACAATTGGCAGAAGCATTAGGCGCTGTCAATAGTCGTCTGTATGGAATGGGAATGGTTCAAAAATGGGGAAATTGAGTACCGCATGAACTAACAGATAGGTAGATGGACTGTCGAAAGATCACTTGTGAAAATGCTTCTACAAAGACAACAAAGCGCATCGGTTGTAACTGCATTGGTTTGTAACTGGAGATCAAACATGGAAAGATGGAGAATCCTAAACGTACAAAACGCTTAGCTGCTTCTGAAATTTTTACAGAAGAAGTCTACCGACGGCGACTAATTCGTTTGAAGTTAGCTGTTCAAGAAAATCTACCAGAATGGGAGAATAGACACAATAAACTGATGATAAGCCTCGTCAAAACCTACTTGGAAGGACAGGACTGGGAGGTTCTATACCACGCGCCATATGCCCCAGACATTACTCTTATTCCAGTGGTTGCAGTAAGCTCTTTAAGATGTACGATTCACATCTTATGAAACTATCAAAAATTGGCCTGAGGAATTGTCCGCTTCAAAAGACAATGACTTCTTGTGACAGGGAACCAGTAAATTACTTAAAATATGTGCAAAGGTTGTGGCCTTTGATCAAGCATACTTTGAATAATGTACCACCTTAAACACAGTATGTTGGAAAAATAACGAAATTCTTCAAATAAAACAGAAACAACTAGTTATTTCGCCAAAGTTATTAATTTTCATTCAAAATACATCCCTTCTGCATCAATATAGGAATCTAGGAATGTTCAACCAGTGATAGCACAGATTTTCTTGAACTTGTTCAACATTTTCGTAAAATGTTTCTTTCGTAGCCAGTTTCAGTTTCGGTAGGTGTAAGTAGTCACATGGTGATAAGTCTGGCGAATACGGAGGGTGTTGTAACACAAACTTGTTTTTTTTTTCGCTAAAAATTCGTGCAACAAAACCAACTTCCCGGCGCTCAATATACAGGCCTCACTCGAATGATTCTCTTCCACAAACGCTGCATAACTTCTACATAATAATCGCCAATGACATTCTAATTCTATGGAACGAATTTCCGATATAGAATTTCCTTTCGAATCGTAAAAACAAATCAACGCAATTTTGCCGATTTTGGAAAGCATTCCGACTTCCATGTAGCACTTTGGCATTTTGTTTGAGAATCGTACTTGAAGCACCAAATTCCATCACCAGTTACAATCGATTCTAGAAATTTGCGATTTCCTCTTGCTGTTTTGATAAGATCCTTCCAATGTTCAAAGCGGGCATTTTTTTGGTTCTCAGTTAAGGCATGAGGAGCAAATTTAGCAATTTAATTTCCAAATTCGCATCGTATGCGATAATTTAACGTTTTTAACCAGTTCCTCGCTTTTTTTGTTCCCTGGACGGTCGACAGTCGTCTTCTAAAGTATCACGGCCATCCTAAAATTGCTTATATTTATATATTATATTTTAATGTTCGCGGTCTCGTTTTGTAGAGGAGATACACAAGCTTTCAGATTATATATTGTTTGAACGGATGGCGTAGTAAGTTTCTATAAAAACAAAAAGTTTCGTTATTTATCTGCGTATACTAGCTAAATAAACATGTAAATTTAATTAAACTTTTGCATATACACTATTGACCAAATTCTATTCCAAAACTCTAATTTGGTGTAAATTTTATGGCGGATATCGCGTATTTGGTATTAGAAAATCATTTTGTAATAAATTAAAGGTCATATGCTGGTATTTCATTCAAATTAATACAGCCTAGCCAATTTTCAAACTTCTAATGTTCAATTGTTTTAGAAAATAAAATCGAAACTTTCTGAATAAATAAATAAAATATAAATAAATATACTATTCAATTAAATGACCACCTGTTACATTTCTTCGATATCTTAAATAATTCGTTGCAATAGAGATTTCTTAATTTAACAAAATAAAGGAAAGAGATTTACATATTGTAATGATATAAATTGTTGTCCTTTATTTACCAACAACTTATTATTTACAATTTTTCTTGTTAAAAAAGAGTCCCTTTAACAACACTTGCAGAGGAGACGCAAACTTTACTATCGTTTATTATATATATCGCTTTTCGTAAACATATTTCTTATATAAATAAATATTTCAAAATTTCATCTTTAAAAGACGTTTAATATACAGTACTCACACATTTCAATTACATTGTATGAATATGCATTATTCCGAAATTGTACTCATAATCTTCGAAATTTCTCGTACGACGAAAGGATGGCACGACTGGCAGCAATTTCCTTTATAATGTCACACATATCTACTATGTGTGTGTACTGAGTAGCCTACCATACAGGCGAACAAATGCGTTGCCATGGATATAAAACAAAAGAAAAACTTTTCACCTGAGAAAGAATAAGTCGTAATTTTTCTCATATAACACCGTAAATTTATAAATATCTTCGTTTATATCCAATAATAAAATGTATCAGCTGATATTACATGCAAAATTTGGAAGTTCCGGACACTTACGTTGGAAGCCGAAGGCCAGTCCATCCTAAAGCCGAGCCAGTGAGTACGATTTCAAAGGTTATACACGTCGAATCTTCTTAAGTTCTTTAAAATTATTTCTCTTTCCATCTCATATTTCGCTTCGTAAGTTAATTAGAATATTTCAAGTTTAGTTAGTCAGAGATTGCTTTAGGTTTTCTGTAAAAACATTTGCTTTTGTAAAAAAGTGGTATATATATAGATTTTTTTTATTTGTCAATATATTTGTTTTTCTCAACTTTACATTTGATATTTTAATTTAGAAAACATTTTCATTTAATTCAAAACAAATAAGGCAAAATTTTAATTCAAAGAACCCAGTTAAAAATTTTAACGAGCCTGAGATTTTCCATCACATGTTGGGAATTTCCCAAGAACAAATATCATTGCGATTACACATTGGTAGTACTACGCATTTAAGTACATAAACACGATAAGAAAGTGTAGTGTCTGGAAACAAAAACTTACACTGCAACGCTAAGTCTTACTTCTGAATGTGTACTTTTTTTATTGTTATCAGAACGTTGTCGGTCATTCGATATATCGGATGAGATGTGCTCACACGATTAACCGGAATCGCTTTAAGAAAACAAGTCTGCCTTGCTTGCATGTAGTAATGAACAGTTGCGTTGAAAATTTAATAGCCAACGGCCACTGGCTGAGATAGTGAATTCGATAAAACGGTGTGATTTTCTTGGCTTGATTGTTGAATACATTTAAGGAACCGATAGTTAGAAATTGTCGTTGTAAAACTTAGTTTATTGAAATCAAAGCAACGGTATTGGGACAAAAGTATACTATCATGGTGTATAAAATGTTATTTTGTTTATTCGTGTTATCTACAGGTCATGTATTAAATCTTGGTGAGTACATAGCATTTTAGTATATGTACATTTAAATTAGACTTCTTACTATAATACAGTTTAACATTGAAAATATAACTTGGAGTAAGACGCTAAAAAAGTCAGTGATATACATATATATGCACATACTAAACTATTGTAATCGACCACAGAATTAGTTATGTTTAATGTTCGCATATGTTTCTTGCAAGTTTGAAAAGATTTATTTAACGCAATTAATGATTAAAATTGTTACTGTCTCTTAAAAAAGTATTGTGGCAGTAATTCTAAAAGATAATTGATATTTGTAAGGAATTAAATTACTTCCACAAATATGTCAAAATTATATATAATATTACATACAGTATATCGAAATCGATAACGACATAAGAAGAATAAGAAGAACATAGGTTGGCGTGGAGGTTAATATCTGCAAATATTGATAAAATCGGATTGGCGTCTTCATCAAGGAATTTACAACAAAATGAAGGAGTGTAAACAAATTCTTGGCAGTCATAAAGCTTCACTACGGTAAATTATAATGTCAAAGAAATTAGTACAATAATACTATAATGCTATTATCACATAAAACTAAAATGATTTGGGATATAATTAATAATCTTACAAACAAATCCAAAAATCGACACAGTATTACACAACTTCAGACAGAGAATGGTACACTTAACTCACCACAGGATATAGTAAAATCATTTAATCATTACTTCAACGAAGTGCCTCTTTTAGTTAATAAAAGTATTCAAGATCTTCCTTTTACTTTTCAGCATAGGCACACTATTCAAAACTCAATGTTCTTATTTCCATTTTCCGAGCATGAAATACTACTCATGTTTATAAAAACTAAACTTATATAATAGTTCACCAGGACCGGATAACATATCACCACGAATTCTTAAGGAAGCAAAAACCTTTATTGATTAAACCTTTTATTGTGGCAGTAATCCTGAAAGATAATGGATATTTATAAGGAATTAAATTACTTGCACAAATATGTTAAAACTACATACAACACTATGTACAATATACCGAAATCGATAACGACATATTGTAATGGAAACAGAATAAGTGGCGTGGAGGTTAACATGTAGAAATATTGATAAAATCGGATTGGCATCTTCATCAAGTAGTTTAAACAAAAATGAAAGAATGTAAACAATTTTTTGGCTGTTATAGCTTCACTACAGTACCTTATAGTTAAGGTTAGCCAAGTCCCGATTAGCCCGCACGCACGACCGATACGAGAATTGACCGAGTTCGTTGAAGCAATCTGTCTTCGTTTCTCTGCTCTGTATGCACGTATGTGTCGAGAGGTGTTGGAGTCGTGATCCGATTAGGAAAAAACAAAAGTAAATTATTGTCAAGATGTAGGAACCATAACCAAGAAAATGGAACGATCTCTTCATCTCATTAACAATTTTACAAAATTGGGCAATTCCTACGGTAAAAATCGCGCTAAGGGGAGTAATTAAAAACTAACTCGACGGCTGCGCTCATCGATATTTCGGTTAGCCTCTTCTGGTAATGTAACTATGCAACAAATAAAATATAATTTAAATTTATCAGTAACAAACAGACGTGTACAACAAATTTTTATTTCATACTTCAATAGTAACCAAATTGCTAGAAAGTATGAAGACCCGGATGTTTGAAGTTATTTTAAATAGAGGATCTAATACGCATTACTAAGTTTAGAAAGAATTATAAATTTTTTATGTGTTTACGTTATTGAATAATTTTATGTTAATGGACCTATAGAAATTTTGCTGTTTTGAGTTGCAAATCATTGTAAACATTCTCTGTATTTAATGTCATAAATTCTTTTAATGTTATTTTTTGTTGCATTGGTATTTTTTTGTAGTTCAGCATTAACTTCCATGCAAAATTTGCCGAACATATTAAGAAAACCAAACATCCTATTCAAAACTTCATATAGAACTATAGAAATTTCGGTGAGTGTAGTAACATTTCTAGCTAGACTAAATGACTATTAAAACATGTGTGGTTAATTAAACTGGCTAACAAAAATTGTTTTCGTATTGTGTAAGGATAAATAACAGTTATTTGCAAATACGAAACTTACGAGCATGTACATATTAGTTCGGACACCCAGTAAAATGTAAACTGTACTAAAAGGTAATATAATTGTTTTTATATACAAACTTCCAATAATATCGATTAGAGAATGATTAAAAACCTATTATATTTTATGACTCAATACAGTAATTTTCAGAAAAATACTCATCGCTACAAATAGGATTATTTCTGGGACAATATTGCAGGTGATAAATTTACAATACTCTTTGGGGTGGAAACAGGCCACCCGAAAGTGTATTGTGTATTGATAAATGCTTTAGTTTCTAAATAAGCCTACTTGTGCGTGCGTTAATGTTAAGAGCGTATCTTTTCGTGTGTATCTGATTAAGGTTATTAAAATGCTAGAAGGAAAACTCACAAATTTAGAAAAGCGCTCTGTATTTGTTGCTTTTCATCAAGAAGGTTATTCAATGCGTCAAATTTCCGAAAAAATACATGTTCATAAATCGACTGTTAGTGATATCATTCGACATCAACCCACAGGCAGTTTAAGAGATCGGGCACGTTCAGATCGTAATAGAGTAACTACTCACGCCGACGATGAGCGTATGAAATTCCTGAAGAAAGGAAATAGGAGACTGATAGCATCAGAAATCGCCGCTGAAATGAATCGCGACCATGCAAGATAAATTTCAGTTACTACAGTGGAAAGAGGATTAAAAGCTGCATTTCAACAAACAGAAACCTACTTCGACGGGGAAACAAACAGAAACGGCTACAGTGGGCAGAAACACATAGAAATTGGACATTGGATGACTGGGAAATGGTGATATGGATTGATGAGTTAAAGTTTGAAGTGTTCGGACAATCAAGGCGCGAATTTGTAAGAAATGTTACAGGATGGGGAAATGATAACTGTCAAGCAAGGAAGAAATTGTGTGCTTGGTTGGGGTTGTTTTTCCTACGCTGAATCGAATTTTCGTATTTTGCGTGAGAGTGTTATTTAGAAATATTGCAAGAAAATGAAATACCATGGGGGCAACGTCTAATCGGCGAACATTTTGCATTCATGTAGGACAACAATCTCAAACACTCTGCAGTGATATGTAAAAAGTTCTTAAATGAAGAACAAGATAATGGCACCTTACAACACCGCAAAGCCGTGATCAAAACCCCATCGAGCTGTTGTGGGATGAATTGGACAGGAGGGTCCGAAAAGTATGCTCTATCTCCGTAGGCCACCTGTGGAACATTGTAGAGGAATGGACTAATATGACAAGTAGAGTCCCTGAAAAATTAGCGGAGCGGATGCCTCGGATTGTGAAAGCTGTTCTTCGCGCAAAAGGGAGTTTCTTTGATGAATGGAATGTTTTAGAAGTTTTTGTTTATTTTTCGTTAGAATTACTTTTTTATTTTTATACTTTAATTTTAATCGCTATTAATAAAATGCAATAAAAATTTTAAGTTTTCGAGAAATGAGTGAATGTTTTCTTGTTCCTTTTTCATTTACTTGCGTGTCCAAACTAATATGGACGGTAGCGTACATGGTTAAGTATCTGTTTCAAGTTCAATGGCATCAAGTACACGCGGTACCTAACTGTTATTACGATAGTAGGCGTCTACCACTTTACACAATTGATTGTGTCTAATTTTCGAGGAAGATATAGTTGTTTGCAGCACATAGTTTAGTGTCATAGTATCACGGTCGATAGCGTACAATAGACAATTTTGTTTATATTTTAGTTGACTTCTTCAATTAACAATTGTTTCTATTTTAGTTCTCGGCGCGCAAGATTTCTATTGGAGGGACTACGCTCACGGGGTTGTACCTCACGACGCATTTGAAGGTAAAACAGGTATATACGTTGGACAGGTTTACTACAGTGGTCGTGGGCTTTTACCAGCAACTATATATCCACATCGCAACGCAGCTGTTGCTATATACGGAACGAGACAAGATATAAAGGAACATATAAAGGTAACCAGCAAAGCAGGTATTTTTTGATGAAGGATTCGCTTCATCAAAATTATCTAGTATCCCAATACGAACGGTGGATTTAATATATTGATAAAATATAATATTTTTACTCACAAGTACAGATCTTTCGATTAAGTATGGAAAAGATGTCTGGGAAATGTCATCGGTTACTCTGCTAGTCTATCCCCGCCAATGACTCGTCCAATCGCGTATTTCATTTCGTGAAGTGTTAAAAGATTGTTGCTGTACGGGCAAAACTTCACGAGATTCCAAATAAAAAATCACAGATGGCTTTAATACCCAGTCTCCGTTGTGTAATCGTTTTGATCGAATCACGTGGTTTCCAAATCAATGTTGTTCAATTCAGGCCATAAAGGATCTGTTGCCATATGGCGATATAGTGCATAGTTTATTGTTACTGCATAAGCACATAAACCTATGCAATAGTACCTTGAATAAAATTAAGGTTTTCAACACCTGCAGCAGAAACACGTCTCCAGACCATTGCATGCCCACCTCCATGTTTAACAGTTGATTTCAAATGTTGTGTTTTTAATTGTTCATTCTTTCTCCCTCACATATCACGCTTCCCACATGAACCGAATAGATTAAATTTACTTTTATAGGATAATAAAACAGTTTCTCAGATGTCGAAATATTTATTTTGATCCTGTAATGCAAACTGTGAGAGACTTCTTCTATTCTTCTGGTTTATAAACGGTTATTCCTGGCTGTTCCTCCTTGCAAATTGCCTTGTCCTAGAGTTTTCTGAACTGTTTCTGCATTTACGGTATTTTCCACAACAAGTTTCATCTCCAGGGATAATTTAGGAGCACTTAACAGTGGATTATTTCAAGATTGTTTAGTGACCCACCGCTGGTCATGTTCGTTAAATCTTTTTTGGACTAATTTTACATTTATTCTTCGCGTTTTTGCGATTATATCGTGGATGGACTTCTATTTAATATTTTTGCAATTGCCGATTGGCTTCTATTTTTAATATCGTGAAAAATTACTAGTTCTCGCCTTTTCAACGTTGTCTGTCGACCCATATTGAATTACTGTAAATTATAGGCCGCTCGTGATAGAATCGCACAGTTGTAACACATAAAGAGGTAAAGTAGACGTGCACCTAGGGGCTTCTCCTATTTGTATAAATTGTGTACTCGGTAGCATCATTTTCACTGTGATGTTGAATATGTAACCGCTGTTACGTTATCAGGTTAGAAGTCGTAATACCTCTTCGAATTAGGTCTGTTTTATTTTTATAATATACGAGGGCCACCTGAAATGTTTCTGTAATCGGCAAGGGATAGTGCACGAAGGTTGGAAACGATTCATTAGTCGGCAATAGCAACCTTTTTTATGTCAACTATTAAAATTTCGGACGTCTACTGTAAATAGTTGTTGCTTAAGAAGGAGAAAAGGCCTCGTTTGCAGCAGAAAAAAGTGTTTCTCCACCACGACAATGCTCCGGCTCGTTCAACCCGCATCATGGTGTCTAAACTGAATGAGTTGTGCTACGAATTCGTTTCTCATTATTCATATTCACCGGACCTAGGCCCCAGCGACTTTTTCGTATTCCCTAGACCTAAACCTGAAAAAAATCACTGGGAGGAAGATTTGCCACAAATGAGGAGGTCATCGCCGCTACAGATTGCTATTTTGCAGACCTCGAAACATCCTACTTTTCCGACGGCTTGAAGAGACCGGAGAAACCGTTTGAAAAAGAGACTACATCGAAAAATAAAAATGAAAAACCGTACCAATGCCGTGTTTTTCTTGTCGATTCCGAAAACATTTCAGGTCGCCCTTGTATTTTGAGAATAGTAGATATAATATATTTAATTTTCGTCTACCAAATAATTACATTTCACAAACAAACAAAATAAATACATAACAAAATTATAATTCTTTCTTAACTTAGTAGTGAGTGTTCTTCACACTGTCTATCAATTTGGTCATTGTTGAAATTGGAATATCATTCCAACCCCCTATTACTACAAATTTTAGTTCTTTGACGCTATCGTATGGCTTATTATTGACATACATACACCTCTCTTGCCAATATTCTCTAAAGATTTTCGATGAGGATCAGGCTGGCGAGCGAACAGACTATTGTAATAAATTATTTTTTTTAATGAAACCACTAGATTTATGGGGGACTGCATTGTCTTGGTGAGATATCCAGTCTTGCGTCGCCAATTGTTTATCAAGTATATAAGAATTAGAATTCATTCGCGTAGAATTAAAACACATAGGGATTTTACTGTTATGGGTAAAAGCCGCCTAAACTATTATACTAGCGCCACCAAAATTTCGGCTCATCGCAATTTCAGTGTTCTTGCACAAATCGTGCCAATAATATTTGAGGCCTTTTCAAGTTAAATTTCTTCTCATCAGAAAATATGGCGTTCCACTCATGATCCCATTTCATGTGATCTTGCGCAAATTTGAGTCTTGCCTGTTTATTTGTCTCTTTTAACGGTGGTCTTGAAAGCTATTTTAGCCCTAGAAAATGTTGATTGCCGGATGTCTGTTTGTTATTGATAAATTTAAATTACATTTTGTTTTTTGCCCGGTTACCATTACCAGAAGGGGCTAACCGAACACACCCACATACACAAATGCACACACGCACGCAGGCACCCAGGCACGCAGGCACGCAGGCACGCAGGCACGCACGCACGCACGCACGCAGGCACGCACGCACGCACGCACGCACGCACGCAGGCACGCACGCACGCACGCACGCACGCACGCACGCACGCACGCACGCACGCACGCACGCACGCACGCACGCACGCAGGCACGCACGCACGCACGCACGCACGCACGCACGCACCCACGCACCCACGCACTCACGCACCCACGCACCCACGCATCCACGCACACACACGCACACACACGCACACACACGCGCACACACACGCACACACACGCACACACACGCACACACACACACACACACACACGCACACACACACGCACACACACGCGCACACACGCGCACACACACACACACACACACGCGCGCGCACACACACAGCCACGCGCGCGCGCATATATTTATATATAGAACAGGATGAGTGGGATCTCATCGAAATGTCGACCTAGTCGCAACAGCACACGCGGTCAGACACCCTGGAGTATTATTTCACATACGGTGACCGCGAAAACATCCGTCACAACATGTATGTATATAACAGTATAAACTTTTGAAGATGTTCAGAGGCTCTTTTACGTTGAAAAGTAAAGCCTGATTTTGTGGGATGCCTGTCTAGCTCTGTGGAATTATAGAAAGTTCGCTGGCATTCATATGTTTATACGACAGGTACTTCTTCTACATATCCAAAAGTTGCGATATCGACAAAATAATGTCTCTGCTATTTCCTTACGTTTAGAAATGTAATTCTAGATAATTCCCAAATCATGCCGTTGCTAAATGCTTATAGGAGAACTGCTTATATGGAACTATAGAAATTTCGCTGAGTGTACATTATCGTTCGTCACTTATTAAACTATTACGGTGCATACAATGTTCGTTGTTAGTAATAATTTCGTCTATTCCAATTTCAGATCTTATGTAGCCCAGATACCAGCAAGTTTTATTGGGAAACAGTAGATTTCGCAAAGGGCGATATAAGCCAAATGAGGAATGCCGTTAGAGGAGGCTTCCAAGATAATCAAAGTCTATACGTAGGTCTAATAAACCACGAGGGCGATTGGAAGATAGGAAAAGTTAAAGACTTCGATAGAAACGATGAACAAGGCCTGTACGTCTGGGACAAGACAAAGAATCATGTGAAGATTGTGAATTTTCAACTGTTGAAGTATAATTTAACCGTTTTACCTGATTTTCCTTTTGACGTAAGAGATGCTCTATAAATATTCGGAAATAATAAAATAGTATAATTCGGTAGATGGAGTTTTATTTTATATGGAGTATGCGAAAAATATATGTAGAGTTGTATTTTTTTCCATTGTTTAGTAGTTTCCTTAACTACCATATATGCTATTCCTACCGAGTGCCTTGGGCTTTTGTAAACCGACGAACCTGCTCGGGCTAATTCAACTGCTTTCACATTATCTCGGAGGCCGTCGTGTCCTGAGACACAGGCCGGGGTCACCTTTGTGACTTAAACACTTCTTAACCTATTGAGCTCATTCATGCAGTCCCACACCAATTTTGTGGTGGTTTGGTTTAGGCTTAATGATACAGTTTTCAAGGTACTAAGGCATGGTTTAATTAATACGCGAGGGTCTCTTAACTAATCAAGTAGCGCAAGCACTCATAACATTTTAAATGTCACATTACTGCATTCAGAATAAAGTGGTAATTCAATAGCAGCGAAAACAATGTAATATCAACTAAAAAAGGAAAGGCTGGGGATGGTTTCTCAAAGTTAAAATTTGGGATTATTAAAATATAAATAAAATTCTACGCATTTTGAGAAAAGTAGGAAATAACAGATGTTTCTTAAATTGTTTGCGGATTGGTATTGCAGATGTTAACTTTGAATCTTCACAATAATATTCAGTGGTGGCTCGTGTTTAAAAGTATTGGGGTTGCAAATTTGGTGAATACTAATACCTTTTACAGTAGGTGGCTGTGTATGCTTAATTAAAAATTATTTTTGCTGAGGTAGAAATATGAAATATATGCTTTTATTAAAATAGAAGATCTTTAGTAGTAGAAATTTATCTAAAACTTTGATTAAAATATTTGCTTCCCATGTATATTCGTCTCGTAGTTTTGTACTGTCACTGGTATATGGATTTATTGGCAATAAGGGGATCGATTTCCCTAGTTTGAAATTTTGCATATAATGGAGCCATTGGAGCCATCACCTTGTAAAACAGACTTAGCTAGAAAATAAAACTCTTAATATTAGTAGTGGTGCTTACAGTTTTACTTTCATTCAAAATTCTTCGTATTGTTTCTATAATTCCTTTCTTGTGTTCAAACACGGTGCCGATAATTCTGGAAAGGTACCAATTCCTTGTAAATTTGCATAGGATATACGGACATTGGTGGTGGTAAAGGCAACATTCATCATAACTAAATTCAACTGATGCGCGTAGCAGTGCAGGTAAGCAGCGTATTTGTAAGTTTGTATAAGTGCCTCTACTCCATAACACGATCCGCTCATGACGGCTGCCTCATTATATGTCTGAACAATCAGTTTTCTTTCGTTATTTTATTTTTAATGCGTGTTTCTAGTTCTGATGATGATAATTATGCTATGATTGTTATTTTTGGTGGTAGACCATAAAAGAAACCGCCACTGCTAATATCTATAAATAAGCAATATGATTTTAATATCACAGAAATTTAAATCTCCTGGACTAACATATGCTCACACAAATACTAGTCTATTATCAAACACGAAATATTCTTAATGAGGCGCTAATCACATCTTTTTGTAAATTTTTGTTGAACATTTGCATGTATATTATTTTTTCCTCCCTACTGGCGTGTTGTTTATATTGGATACCATTTTAGATTTTATGTACACCTGAGCGGCACAAATTTTATTGGGAAGCAATGGATTTTAATATAATGAATCTCACTATGATGAATGATCTGAATCTGGGGGCCACAGTGATATTAAAGGGAACAATATTGAAACCATTCTATGACAAAAATGATTTATTATAAACATGTTATTTGCAATACTCACTATTGCTTTTTTCTTTCCGAACTTCTGACAAATCTACGTAGAGCATGATAAAATTACAATTTCCTTGTAATTAACCAACGTTCCAAAAAAATATTAGTCCCGGTAGGATTTGAACATAAGACCTCTAGGTTACCGGCGCATTATATTATCATTACACCACGACACCGAATGTGGGTTCAAATCGCTTTTAATACCTAGATGTCACGATGTCACTAGACATATCGCAGCAGACTACATTATTTTATAGGAATGTTCTAATTACTAATACCAACGGTCTCGTGGTGTAATTATAGTACAATGCGCTGGTAACACAGAGGGCGTGGGTTTAAATCCTGCCGGGGCTGATATTTTTCAGGGATTGCAGGAAAATTGTAATTTTATCATTACTAATGTGGTGATTTAATATTAATATCAACTTACCTGTGTAGAGCATTTTGTATACGAAATCAAATTTTAAATGTTTAATCTCTCACCTTCCTTTACAACAGACAGCAATTATTGAACGTTATTACGACGCACTTGGTCGGTAACTAGAAAAACCATTTAACACACTATATTATTCACAATATTTTTTATTACTCTAGTAGCGTTAATTTGAACGTTTGCTTGCTCAAATGCGTTATCCAATGCATTAAAAATATACAAATAAATGTCTGTCATATCCAAAAAAGAAACAAATGTGCCTCAGAAGTGCATGGTTTTGCTTGATTTTTTCTTAAATTGTTGTATAAGAAAAATATAAAATAAGTGAGATAAGAGACTAATGTGAAAACAAAGCTATTTGGAGCAATCAACTAGTTGTCTACCATCATTTAAATTGTATATAGACTGAAATTTAAAGATGTACAGTAATTCTGTTACGTTTCAAATTGCACAGCATTCTGGTTAACAACAGCTAAAACATTTCACTTAATTTGTTTATTTGCTGAGAAATTTTTGCTAATTTTATAATTATTGAACATGATCTATTTTTATTTTCGAAACAGTTTGACTAAACGTTTACTAGACTGTTCAGTTCTATTTTCATTATTTCCGTTTATTTGAACGTATTTTAATTATAGCAAGATTCTTGATACTTCTTTTAGAAGTTTCCTGCTTTTTTACAAGTCATAATCACTACAAAGAAATTTCCTTTTGTTCGTAGCTACCTTCGTCCAAAATTTCTACTGGAGGGATTATTCTCATGGTGTAATACGTGAAGATGCTCTTCAGACTTTTCTAGGTATTTACATTGGCCAGGTTCATAAACCTACTGGTCTCATTACGGCAGTCATTTATCCTTATCTTAACGATGCCATAATTATGTATGGACCACGTGTGGATATTAAAGAACATATAAAGGTATTTAGATTATAATTCAGTTAGTAGTATTTAATTTTATAAGGTATTAAGTTTAATTTTTACTTCTCCGTTCAGTTAAATCAAATTGTGTATGCAAGAAAGTAAACTATACTCTTGTATGAATAATAAATAATGAATAATATAGAAAAAGGAAATTTGGAACAATATCAGAATTTTTATTTTTCAATCTCCCCTAACTTCTATACATTTATTGCAACGATTAATTAATAATTCGATAGGCTTGTAAAAATAATCCGAAGTTTAAAAACAAATAAAAATCGCAAGGATCCAAATCCGGGCTATACATTGGGTGTGCCAAATATTGAAAGCCACATTCGCGGGCGGCAGCTAGTTAAACGGCGACAGTATGGACGGGAGCATTGTCGTGCAATAATCGGGCAGCTTTTGTTAATTTTCCACGATGTTTTGCGCGGATACTGCCCCTTAATTTATGCAATAAAGACGCATAATATGAGCCGTTCACAGTTGTAAGTTGTTCTTTAAAGTCAATTAGCAAAATGCCCTCACTATTCCAGAATATTGTGGCCATCACTTTTTTCGTTAATTGAACGACTTTCGCCTTTCTGGGACGAGGTTCATCAGGTAGCCGTCACTCCATGGGCTCCCTTCTCGATGGAGGATCGTAAAACAGAACCATTGTTTCATCTCCTGTGACAAACTCCAAAATCGGTTTTGGCTCGTCTCCATACATATTCAAAAGCGACCGCGCACATTCGACTCGACGTTCATGTTGGAGAGCAGAAAGAATTCGCGGTACCCACCTTGCTATTTACCATTTACCATTATGCTCATACCCAATGGAGAATTCGGCGAATATTTGTTTCGGATGTTTGTTATCAATAATAATTCCTTCACTTTCAAACGGCCTCACACTAACTCTTCAACAATTGAAACTTGTTGAGGTATTATCACTCCAATTGGTCGGCCCAACCGTTCAGCATCTTCCAGGGTTTCTTGCCCCAAATGGAAACATTTTGCCCACTCTTTTACAGTGGAATACGAAGGAGATGAATCACCGTAAACGCCGTTTAAACGTTGTTTTATGGGATAAGGCGTATCATGCTAATCATGTTCGCTGGCTGGCTACTAAAAACTACTACCCTTCGAACCGTCATAGTTATAGCGTAGACCTCGCGCATGTGCATGCATGACGTGATGGTGTTTGAACACGCTTGGACCTGTATAAGCCTGTCAAGCCGAAAATTTATGGCGCCTATCTCATAATAATGTGGACGCTTTCTATCTCATACAAGATTTGACGTTTGGTTCAAAATTTTAAACAAAACAATTTTAAGAAAATATCTAGGTCGTCCCATAAAAGGTCTTTCGGATTAAGATCCGGAATCTGGGGAGGGTTTAGTCATTTTTTGTAATATTCCTTCATTCATCAGTGAGGTAGGTTTTGCACAATAACGACCTGTGTTTCGGTTCGTTATCGTGCATCAACTTAAAATTGTTGCATACTAAATGCATACCAAATATCCAATTACAAGGCAAAAATTAAATAATTAATGCACTTATGTAAAGACAAGTTACCTATAAGTAACATAAAATTAAGGTAGATCAAATTACAATACTTTACTTGCTTTAATTTAACTTAAAAAAAATAGTGCACCAGTGGTTAAGAAAAGAGGAGAAGGGAAAAAGAATTCAGACTATTTTAAAGTATAAGAACTTCAAACACACGCGTAGCCACACAGCACTTAGTGAAGATTACATCCAAGACTTACATCTCCATCTCTGCAGTCATTTGTCGCCTAATATCCGGATCTAGTAGCGGTTTACGAGCCTGATCGGCGGAACAATTGACGGATAGCGTTGGTATTAGATTTCTGAGCATCAACAGAGTTTGTAAGCTCTGTAATTACGCGAATTTCGCATATTGTTGTGAGGAAATTACCTCAAAAAATTATATGAAGTTGTAGTAGACTTGTCACCACTTTTATATTACCCGGGTGAAACACTGCTAATCCAGCAGAGCAACTTCGGCGTAACCTTGGACGTTCCATCGTCAGCGCGAAGATAGGAGAAACACCGTCCCACAATAACACAGTGCGTGTGTCAGTAAAGAAAGTAAAGGACTTGATTCTTAATAACATTATTTATTAATTAAAAATTTAAAATACAGATTTTATTAACTAGCTACGGATTGCGATAAGTATCCTGTCGAACACATTCCCGATGTAAGTAATATATTCTAAATTTGTTAACGTATTGTTAGTTTTCTTTTTATTTCAATCTAATCTTGTATTTCATTTAATTTCATTAGCGTATTCTAAATTTATCTCAATAAAAGCAAAATCCCTGATCAAAGAATTCACTCGTTAACTTTTCGAACCCTGAGAGAAAGTGATAAAGTTATCGAGTGAGTTCTTTTATTAGGGATTTTGTTTATATTGAATAGATATTAAAGACTTTAATGAAATTAATGAAATAAATGAAAATGGAATAGATTAAGAAAATTAACAAATTTACATTGTATCACTTACATTGGAAAGTGCCCTCGACAAAATTCCTATCGCAATCTCTAGCTAGCTAATAAGCTTTAAAATTTGGATTAATAAATGATTTTACTAAGAATGAAGTCGTTTTAGTGCTCACTCACGCACCTCGATATTGTAGGTTGGCGAATCTCCTATCTTCGCAATGACGCAATGAAAAGCCCAAGGTTATGTCGGAGTTCTTCTATTGAATCAGCAGTGTTTCGCCCGATTTCGAGTAATATACTGTGGGGACAGGTCTACTACAACTTCTATGTACATTTTGAGATATTTTCCTCACAATAATTTGCGAAATTCGCGTAAATAAGTTGCGTACAAACTCTGTTGATGGTCGAAAATCTCTAGCAAATTATTTCGAATTTCCGTGGCCGTTTTTCCAGCCACCCAGAAGTGTTTTATCACTGCACGAAATTCGATTTTATTCATTTTTGCGAAACGCCTGAATTGCTACACAAACACACTCTTAAACAACTATTGACAGCAGACGTCTGAAATTTTGACAGTTGCCATAAAAAAGGTTGCCCTTGCCGACCACTGAATCCACTTCAACCTTCGTGCGCCATCTCTTGCCGATTCTGGAAATATTTCGGGTCGCCTTCGTGTATATAAAATAAATAATATATATTTGTTGCTTTTTACGTCTTTCTTAGAATACATGTGTATATACAACATGTACGCGTACTATAGGATATTGCTTATATTAACACGAGTCACAAGTAGAAATTCTGATTAGTCAGATAAACACGATAAAATCCAAACGACAAAGTCTTAAATAGGATAAAATAAGATCTGTTTTTTTCAATATACCAAGTACCGTTTTAAATGTTTATGTAGGGTATCTTATAAGAATAAATTAATCACTTCCGGAGGATACGAGAAAGATATCAAAATCGAAGCTTTATGTTTGTTGATCTAAAATAATGGATGATATTGTCATTCGCAGATAAAATATTATCAAAAGTGGTGCTTTGCAGAAACTCTAGCGTTGAATAATTTTTTTATGGTATTTTTTTACCCCGAATTATTTAATTACCACTTTTATTTGTTTAGTTTGCAACGCAGTTTTGCTGTTTGTCAGGAGATAACTCCACTAAATCGCCTAATTTTATAAAAGAGAAACTAAGAATGTAAGCACGAGCACAAATAATTGATATGAGAGCAAAAGTGGTTTTTGTTTCCGGCGAAGTAGAAAACCACGATAAAGCCGAAATGATAAAAGGATGCTGTAAATAAATCCAAATAATAACTGATTGTTTCAGTATACGAAGAGCGTTATCAATTAACATTGCCTCTAATTATTTTTTGCTGCTTCCCGGGAGATAACACCACTATATTGCAAGCACAAATAATTGATATGAGAGCAAAAGTAGTTTTTGTTTCCGGCGAAGTAGAAAACCACGATAAAGCCGAAATGATAAAAGGATGCTGTAAATAAATCCAAATAATAACTGATTGTTTCAGTATACGAAGAGCGTTATCAATTAACATTGCCTCTAATTATTTTTTGCTGCTTCCGGGAGATAACACCACTATATTGCAAGCACAAATAATTGATATGAGAGCAAAAGTAGTTTTTGTTTCCGGCGAAGTAGAAAACCACGATAAAGCCGAAATGATAAAAGGACGCTGTAAATAAATTCAAATTATAACTGATTGTTTCAGTATACGAAGAGCATTATCAATTAACATTGCCTCTAAATTTTATTGTTGGCTGCTTCCCAGGAGATAACTCCACTATATCGCAAACACAAATAATTGATATGACAGCAAAAGTGGTTTTTGTTTCCGGTGAATTAGAAAGCCACAATAAAGCCTAAACGATAAAATGAAGCTTTAAATAAATTCAGACAATAACTGATTGTTTCAGTATACGAAGAGCATTATCAATTATCATTGCTTCCAATTTCTGTAAACAATGGTTGGTCTTTGTGCGTTAATGTGGTTATGGTTATGCATACATTCGAGTGGTAAGAAATATTTTTTTGCAATTCATTTACCGTTGTAAATGTTTGTGTGGCGTGGTAGGTGCTAATCTAAAAAAATACTACTGGAGAGATTACAGTTTCGGCGATATACGGTACGATGCCATCGAAATTGCAAATGATGGGAAATATATAGGCCATGCTTATTGAACACAATCTATTTTTATATTGAAAACATTTGACTACACCTTTACCAAACCATTCAGTACTACTTTCATTACATCCGTTTATTTGAACGTATTTTAATTATAGCAAGATTCTTGATACTTCTTTCAGAAGTTTCCTACTTTTTTACAAGTCATAATCACTACAAAGAAATTTCCTTTTGTTCGTAGCTACCTTCATCCAAAATTTTTACTGGAGAGATTATTCTCATGGTGTAATACCCCAAGACGCTCTTCAGGCTTTTCTAGGTATTTACATTGGTCAGGTTCATAAACCTACTGGTCTCATTACGGCAGCCCTTTATCCTTATCGCAACGATGCCATAATTATGTATGGACCACGTGAGGATATTAAAGAACATATAAAGGTATTTAGATTTTAATTCGGTTAGTAGCATTTAATTTTATAAGGTATTATGTTTAATTTCTACTTCTTCGTTCAATTAAATCAAGGTGTGTATACAATGTAATCATCCCTAACTTTGTACATTTATAGTAAGGATTAATTAATAATTCGATACGCTTACAAAAATAATCCGAAGTTTAAAAACAAGTAAAAATCACAAGGATCCATATCTGGACTATACTATACATTGGGTGTTCCAATTCTTGATAGTTACATTCGCGGGAGCATTGTGATGCAATAATTGCACATATTTTGTCAATTTTCCACGACGTTTTGCACGGATACTACCCCTTAATGTATGCAATGAAGACGCATATAAATGCTATCACAATCCCAGAATATTGTGGCCATCACTTTTTTCGTTGATTGAACGACTTTCGTCTTTCTGGGACGAGGTTCATCGGACAGAACTATTGTTTCATCCCCTGTGACAATGGACCCCAAAATCGGTTTTGGCTCGTCTCCACACATATTTAAAAACGACCGCGCTCTTTCGACTCGACGTTCAGGTTGGAGAGCAGAAAGAAGCCTCGGTACCCACCTTGCACTAATTTTATTCATACTCAGTGGAGAATTCGGCGAATATTTGTTTCGGATATGTTTGTTATCACTGCTAATTCCTTCACCTTCAAACGGCTTAGCACTAACTCTTCAACAATTGAAATTTATTGAGGCATTATCACTTCAATTGGTCAACCTAACCGTTCAACATCTTCCAGGGATTCTTCCCCAAATAGAAACATTTTGCCCATTCTTTTACAGTGGAATACGAAGAAGATGAATCACAGTAAACGCCGTAAATGTAAATGTTGTTTTTATGTGATTAGGCGTATGTCCTTCCTTTGTTAAAAAATTGATGACCGCGCGGTACTCAATTTTCATTACTTCAGACATTTTCATGTGCTAATCATGTTGGTTGGCTGGCTACTAAAAACTGTTACTCTTCGAACCGTCATACTTATAGCGTAGACCTCGTGCATGTGCATGCATAACGTGATGGTGTTTGAACACGCTTGATCTTGTATAAGCCTGTCAGGCCGAAAATTTATGGCGCCTACCTCATATGTACACTAGTGCTCATAATAATGTGGACACTTTCTATCTCATACAAAATTTGACGCTTGGTTCAAAACAATTATAAGAAAAATATCTAGGTCGTTCCATGGAAGGTCTTTCGAAATCTGGGGAGGGTCTAGTCACTTTTTGTAGTTCTTCTTCATTCTCTGCATCAGTGCGGTAGTTTTTGCATAATGACGACCTGTGTTTCGGATCGTTATCGTGCATCAACTTAAAATTGTTGCCTACTAAGCGCAATACAGATGATAGAGGATTTTATTCGAATATCTAGCGATAATTCTCCTTCCTCATTGTTCCATCAATTTTCACACAAGATCCCCTGTTGGTATACTGCACACAGGAAGCATTTTCTCGTCTTGTGAACGCCTGGCAAATATTCTGCGGTTTTGACAAAACATTTCATATTTGGATTCATCAGTCCATAGTACGTTTTCCCATTGTCCACTTTTTGTGGGTGTTAGCTCAGCGGAGAGGGTTTTGTTTATTTCGACGACGTAGCAACGGTTTTCGTGTAGCAATACGACCGTGGAGGTTTGCTTCTTTTAAACGACTTTCCACTATGCTAACGGACATTTCCTGTTTCTAGCCCGATTCATTTCCGCCGTAATTTCAGGTGCTGTTAATCCTCTATTTCCCTTACTAAGCAGCTTCATGCGTTCATCGTCGCCCTTGGATGTTGCTCGAGGATGTCCTGGACGTTTTTTACTGGTAAGTGTACTAGTTTGTCCGAAGTAGCCAATAGTTAAACTGCGGATTTGTTTAACATGAAGCTGCCCGAAAATACTCCTTCTCCGAAAATACAGAATATCCTTCTTGATGTAGCGTTTATAAACTAAGCTCACTATTAATGTAATTTATGCATACTTTATGGGATAAATACCATCTCGACAAGAACTCAGACAATTCTTAGAATTTGGATTTCCTTTATAGTGTCATAAAGTTTCTACTCGTATATTACTCAACATATCTGTACCTGGTATTATTTGTACTGTACCTAATTATATCGCGATTTTGAAAAGTAATATTCCAGTTTCGTTATTTATCAACTTACTTCTTTAGTTGGTAAATTGTGTACATCCTTATAGAATTATTATATGAACAAAAGTGCTTCTCTTTAAAATAGATTATTAAAATTTAGAGTATCCATACTATTATGAGCGGTGGTGTATGTACAGTCTGGAGCATAAAAGTGTGATGGTCGATTGTTGATAGTGTATAGTAGTATAATATATTTATTTTCATATTCCTTAGAAGTTCGTTTTTACCACTATTATGCACTTACCTAATAAGATGTCCTATCGTTCTCATTGTCAAGTATCGTTCTTGATTAAGTTAGCAGCTAGTGACTATGGTGACGGTTCTACTTTACAATTTGTCTCTCTACCCTTATAATATATTTTTACGTATTGCATATGTTTCAGATCTTGTGCACACCTGTACCACAAAAATTTTATTGGGAAGAAGTGGATTTTAGCAAAGTGAATATGACCATAATGAAAGATGCTGTTATCGGCGGATTTCAAGAAAAGTGGCTCACTTACATAGGTCTGGTACACCATCTCGATAGCTGGAAAATCGGCAAAGTTTTCGACGTTGAAGTAACGAGTTGGGAGGGTGTTTATGTATGGGCAAATGACGGAGAAAGAGTAATACTCAAACAATTTTCGTTGTTAAAATATAATTCTACCGATAGCGTGTACAATTAATGTACTAGGATGTGTATTACAATATATCGCATGTTTAATAAAAGTTTTAAGTTTATTTGCGTGTTGTTGTAGTGTAGAACCAATTAAATTTTGCAGCTGTGTGGAGTTTATAAATCGCTGGAAATGGGAAATCGCGGTTTTTACAATTGAAAGCCTCTTTTTCTGAACCGTTTGTATCTGCTTATACGTATATGCTAGGTTCTTTTTATACTACACGTACAAGTTATATATCTCATTAGTTACGTTGTATATATATATATACATATGTATACACGCATAGCCACATAGCACTTAGCGAAGATTACATCCAAGGCTTACATCTTCATCTCTGAAAATTTATAGCAGATGTTTTCGTTACCATGATGATCCTACTGTAGTCATTTGTCGCCTAATATCTGGATCTAATAGCGGTTTACGAGGGTGATCGGGATTAGATACGCGGAACAATTAACGAATCGCGTTGTTATTAGATTTTTGAACATCAACAGAGTTTGTAAGCTCCGTTTTACGTGAATTTCGCATATTGTTCTGAAGAAATTACGTCAAAAAGTTATATCAAGTTGTAGTGGACTTGTCACCACATTTATATTACCCAAATATCCAGTGAAATACCGCTAATCCAGCAGAGCAACTCCGGCGTAACCTTGGACCTTCCGTCGTCAGCGCGAAGATAGGAGATTCGCCTATCTACAATGTCAAGTTTCTACAATAACAAAGTGCGCGTGTCAGTAAAGAAAGTAAGGGACTTGATCCCTAATAACGTCATTTATTAATTTAAAATTTAAAATACAGATTTTATTAGCTAGCTAGGGATTGCGATAGGTATTTCCACATTCCAGATGTAAATAATATATTCTAAATTTGTATTGTTAGTTCCTTTTTTACTTCAATCTAATCTACTGTTCATTTGTTTCATTTAATTTCATTACCGTTTTTTAAATTTGTCTCAATAAAAGCAATATCCCTGATCAAATAACTCACTCGTTAACTTTTCGAACCCTGAGAGGTTATTAGGGATTTTGCTTATATTGAATATATGGAACACTTTAATGAAATGAATGAAAATGGAATAGATTAGAAAAATTAACAAATTTAGATTGTATCACTTACATCGGAAAGTGTTCTCGATAAAGTCCCTATCGCAATCCCAGCTAGCTAATAAGCTTTCTTTTTTAAAATTTAGATTAATAAATGATTTTAATAAGAATGAAGTCCGTTCCTTTTTTGTACTCACTCACAAACCTTGACATTGTAGATAGGCGAATCTGCTATCGTCGTAATGACGATGAAAAGCCCAAGGTTACGCCGGAGTTGCTCTGCTGGATTAGCGGTGTTTCACCCGATATTCGGGTAATATAAATGTGATGACAAGTCCACTACAACTTTATATAACTTTTTGAGGTATTTTTCTCACAATAATTTGCGAAATTCGTATAAGTAGCGTATAACCTCTGTTGATGGTGAAAAATGATGGAGTACATCTGCCATGAATCTCTAGCAAAATACCGTTTTCCCAGCCATCCAGAAGTGTTTTATCACTGCACGAATTCGATTTTATCTATTTTTGCGAAACCGGCTGAATTGCTACATAAAACACACTTTTGAAGAACAACTATTGACAGCAGACGTCTGAAATTTTGATAGTTGCTATAAAAAACCTTGCCTTTGCCGACCAATGAATCCACAATCTTCGTGCGCTATCTCTTCCCGATTCCGGAAACATTTCGGGTCGCCCACGTATATATATAAAATATATAATATATATTTGTTGCTTTTTACGTCTTTCTTAGAATACATGTATATATATAACGTACGCGTACTATAAGACATTGCTTATATTAATACGAATCACAGTAAAAATTCTTTAAATTAGTCAGATAAACGCGATAAAATCCAAATAATAAAAGTCTCAAATAGGATAAAATAAGAACTGTTTATTTGAGTATACCAAGAGAATTATCAAATACCGTTTTAAATGTTCATGTGGCGTATCGGATAAGAATAATTAATCACTTCCCGAGGATACGAGAAAGATATCAAGAAAATAATGGATGATATTCTTATTCACGGATAAAACATCATCAAAGTGGTGCTTTGCAGAATCTCTAGCGTTGAATAATTTTCTACGGTAATTCTTTACCTCTGAATTATTTAATTGCCACTTTCATTTGTTTAATTTGCAATGCAGTTTTGCTGCTTGTCAGGAGATAACTCCACTAAATTGCCTAATTTTATCAAATTTAAACTAAAAAACTAATGTAAGCACAAGCACAAATAATTGATATGAGACCAAAAGTGGTTTTTGTTTCCGGCGAAGTAGAAAACCACGATAAAGCCGAAATGATAAAAGGAAGCTGTATAAATTCAAACAATATCTGATTGTTTCAGTATACGAAGAGCATTATCAATTAACATTGCTTGTAATTTTTTTATAAAAAATGGTTGGTCTTTGTGCGTTAATGTGGTTATGGGCCTGTATACATTCGGGTGATATGAAACATTTCCCTGTAGTTCATTTATCGTTGTAAATATTTATGTGGCGTAGTAGGTGCTGTTCTAAAAGATTACTACAGGAGGGATTACAGTTTTAGCGATATACCGCACGATGCCATCGAAATTGCAAACGATGGGAAATATATAGGCCATGCTTATGTTAGTGGCAGTCTACTTGCGGTTATAATTTATCCACATCATGGTTTCGCTATTAGGGAGTTATATGGAAATGTCGTAATAAAAAATAAGATACAGGTGAAGTATAGACGATAAACCTTAATTTAAAAATTAATGCTTTGTGCAAAAGAGATATATACAGGGCTCTCTTATAATTTTGTACGGACGACACCACTCGCTAAATGAAAACTATTTTTTAAAAATAATGTAAAAACTACACACCTACATACCTACATAAACAAAACTAATAACACTTATGGAGATTAAAGAGCAAAATGTTAAAAGTGACAATATTAAACTATATTCACACGTTTATTGGTTACATTACAATATAAAACATATTTGTGTTATTTCAAGCATATATCAAAGAAACATATACATTATTAAAAGTTGTTTTAATCGGCATCACTATGTGAGGCATCACTATCTGATTCCCCTAGATGAGTAATAAATCTCTCTTCGCCATTGTCAAGCAGCTGATCTTTTTTAATTTCGTCGATGTGTTTATTTTCTGCTCTCGACAATTCCGAAGTTATCTAATTTACTGCCTCGTGAATGAGATTTTCCATATTTGTTGTTCCAATATTGTGTGAAGCTGTTTTTTCTTTTAATCATACTTCAAATTAGCTCTATGGGATCCAAGTCACAGTGGTATAGAGGACAGTGTAATACACTATGACCCTTGGATTTCGCTTCTTCGTCAATTACATGTTGCGGCATTAGTTTGTACCTCCTAACGATTTCTAGCAGTTCACATTTTAACATATGTGGATGGTGTTACGTTCTCCTGGTTTGAAGAACAACGCCGCTGTAGCCTGCTCGTAATTTCCTAAATTACTTGACCAATACTTACTTGTAGAGTATGTTCGCTTATTTACTAGAGGAGAGGTTGTACAGTGAAACTCAATGCGCATGCGCAAAAAAATATATTTAAAAATGAAATGGTTACACGGTTTCCACTCTTGCCTATGTACATGTACGATGTACGTAAGATATATAGATTTGCAATAATTGCAGTTATTCGAGCTCTCTTATACATGTAATGTACATTAGCATTTGTATATGTATTTTCATTGGTAGCAACATAAAGTAATGCCTCAGCATGTACGTTGCAACGCTATGTCTTAATTCTGTTTAAAAGGTTAAACTCTTATATGCTTCCGCTGAAGCTTTGTTAGAGGCAGGTACTAATGCCTCTATCTGTTTGCATGCACCACTACCTTTTTATAGGGGAGCCAACCCTATTTATTTCTTAAATTTATAAGCGCACCTCGGTGCTATGCTTATTTATATGTCCCTTTCCGGGAGCCTAATATACTTTCCTTGTTTTAAATTTGCCTAAGGGACTTGGCCCTGTATTATTGGCATGTATTTGTACTTGACCAAATACGTTTGTTATATTCACATTTATAGGGGAACCCACCCTATCTCTTAGAGCTTGAACGCCTGGTCGAGGGCGACAGTAGCGATAATAGCCGATCTCAATACAAAAGTAATGTCACAGCTACCCAGGCGTTCTCGTTTGAAATATTACGCTATGTGCAATCTTTAGCTCTATACTACTGCGCCCCAAAGAAGGGAAAAATCCAGTAACCAGCAAATGTGCGAACTGTGCACCGATAAGTAAAACGGAGCGATGATGCCGACCTTACATAAGAAAACTGGCCCGTGACACTCGTCCGCTACGACGAGCAACTAAATGAAAAATTTCTAAGTCCCGATACGACAAGGACCGAACAAACGTACAAAAGACAACGGGCGCTGCGGCCGCATCGACCGTCAGCAAGAAGCGGAGTGATGGTACTTGTAGAGGAGGTCTATACATGCGCGCCGACAATCTCACCAAAATAATTTCCGACACAAACTTAACAGGAGAGTAAAAATATGTATAGACGACAATGGACACAGTAGCCTCGACGTACGATGATAGAAGATCGAGAATTTATACTTATTAAAAAAATCTATACATGCGATCCGACGACGTTACCAAATGACTCCCGCCAGAAATAAATGTATAGACAACGTCCTCGACGATTCCCGCCAAAACTAGAAAATCTTAGAAATCTCTAATAATATTACGACGACGTTACTGTACACGTTACGACGAGGCACGAAAGGTGACCGAGAGTGCACGATCGCTAATACCTCGACCGTCGCGCGGGAGACGACTGCCTATGCTTGTGTACCTTAAATTTCAAGAAAACTCCCATTACATTTCCGACGACGTTGCAGTCAATGATTTCTAATTAGGCAGTTTTAGCTAGCGTAATGCGAATGGCTGACTTGCATACATATACAATGCGTAATGTACATACATATTAAAATAAAATTGGATATAAGAGAGCAAAATAAATAAATATAAGAATGAAAATAAATAAATATAAAAATGAAAATAAAATAATATTCTAAATGAAAATAATAATGCAAAGAAGATAAAATACATAATAGTAAAAAACTTACAAAACACAAAAAACAATGTTAAGTCCTTAACAGATGGTATGATATGTTTACCGATTGTAGGTAAGAAATCATATCACCTTTTCTTTCGAATCTTTGAATTGGGTTTCATTTACCGTAAAGGCATGTAGAATATTTAGATTTAGCATTGTCTTATTAAGTGCATATAGGGAATGAATTTTATTGCGAAGAACACATCTATAACACAAAAATAAAGATATAAGAAATACTAATACAAGACGTTGATAGTTTTATACCTATCTGTATAATCTGCCAAAATAGAGGTTGCTCTGACAATGTCCATCGATGTTTCCGAACTGTTTCCAAAATTTGTAATGTTTTGCCAAATTTTATTGAAAGTGACCCTACAGTATTTTTTTAGTCTCATGAAGTAGAGTGCTGGATGATATGATTTTCTTTTCGGCAAAACCATTTTTATCGTGTTATTTGAGAAGATTAATTAGACAGAATAAAATAGAATATCTGCTCTTTTAATATCCTCAGTAAGTTATGTGGAAAGATGGTAAGTGTTAAGAACATTTAGTAAATTTATTACTCGACATAGTCCCCTCGCAGTTCCACTTAGTTCGGCGATCTTCCAACTTTTTAAGCCATCCAAATAATAGAATTTTTCGAAATTCTGCAAAATAGGCCACTGTTTCAGCAATGACGTATAGAATGTGGAAGTATAATGGACTAATCTTTATTGCATTCATTTGAAAGATTTACTTGAAATCAAGGTGAGGGATTTCTTTGAAATCAAGGACTCTTTATCAGATTAGTTGTTAAGCTTACTGTATAACTTTCACAGCCAGCCTTAATTAGGACAAATATTTTTTATCTGGTATGTTGTTTATTTCAAAACTATTATTATTGAAAAAGCTAAATCCGCTTGAAAAGAATATTTTTCCAGATTTTATGCACTTCTGAGCCTAGTAGCTTATATTGGGACTCGATGGATTTTAACAAACCAGCCGATGGTCAAATAAAAAACACAATCATCAGGGATTCCATAAGAATGAGTCCAACTACTTCATAGAAAAAAATCACCACGTTACCAAAGCAATTTCAATGGAGAATCGATATAAAGGTCTAGTAGTATAGAATTCTGTCAGAAAGTCCAATATATGTTCCACATTTCACTTGCTGAAATATAATTCCACTAGTACAGGGGGCAATGTGCCAATGCGTTGTACTTAATTATACGATTTGACAAAATTTTGTATCTTTAAGCTAGTTTAATACATAATAAAATTTCTGGGAATTTGTGAATTGGTCCTTTTGTGACTATTCAATTTATCCTATTTCTAATTTTTGTATTATTCACCAATATCATGGTACATGAGGGCGACTTAACAGCAGAGTGACTTTCCAAAAGTTGTCAACATTTCCCTTACGATAAGTATATTGTTGACTTCAACAAAGTTCTAGAAGACTACTATCAAAATTTTACCCAAAACTGTAAGATAGAATAAGTTATTACAGTCGTTTAAAATAATATATTTGTTGTGTTTATGTTAATATGAAAAGACAAATAGATTTATTACACCATAAATTTTACCGTAGAATTTAGAAATAATGTCATTTACTTTGGACCAGGAATTGAAGAAGCACCAATCAATTGCTGAAAGTAATGGGACAAACATGGTAACTTTTCTATATAATCACCGTGAAGATTGATGCACTTCTCATATCTATAGGCGAGCCTTCCAATCCCCTCTGCATAGAATGTTGCCGCCAGTGAGTTGGGATAGTCCGTGACGTTGTTTTGAAATTCCTCTATATTCTGAAACTTCTGCCCACCTAGCCACTTTTTCAGTTCACGAAAGAAATGGAAGTCGCTTGGCGCTAAGTCGTGGCTATACGCCGGGTGTTCAGAAACTTGTCGAAGTTGTTCAAGAAATTGTTGAGTTACGGAAGCTGTGTAAGAGCGGCTATTGTCACGAATGACAAGAACTCCAGAAGTCAGCATGACCCTTCTTTTGTTTTGAATGCCTTTCCGCGATCGTTGTAAAATCTGACAATAAACAGCTACATTGATCGTAGTACCCGGTCCCTTAAATTCAACAAGCAACACACCCATTTGGTCCTAAAACACTGTAGCCATAACTTTCCTGTTGTTGAATGTTTGTTTAAACTTTTTCCGTTTGTTTGGCGAGTATGAGTGTATCCATTACGTTGGTGTACTGATGCTTTGTCTCGGAAGTGCAGTATTAAATCCCAGTCTCGTCTCTAGTCACAAACGATTTAGAAAAATGTCCACCTTCAACCTTATAACGGATGCGAAACATCAGCACTGGTCCCATTCGGCGAGGTTTGTGGTCATCAGACAACATCTTTGGAACCCATCGAGTGCACAGTTTTATGGAGCGTGTGAGTTTCGTTATAATTGTGTACACACTTGATCTTGAAACTTCACTAAATTCTACACTCAACTCACTGATGGTAAACCCCGTTTTTCTCGTACCATTTTGTCAACTCGTTGAACACTGTGTTCTGATGCGATAGATCTGCGTCGTTGTCTCCCTTCATTGTGAACATCAGCTGGGCCTTCTTTGAATTTCGATTACAGCAGCCGTGTTTCCGTGCTTGTTACTCAGCTGAAAACGGCGTAATGACGTTGCAAGTGGCAGGTATTATAGTGGAGCAGACGCGCAGTCACCTTCTGGACATCCTCGTCTCCCATCGCTCGGGTGACTGTTTACAGCCCTTTTAGTTCACAACAGTAGTCACTACATCACCCTCCGTAGAACGTAAAACTACCTGGCAATATCTGTCGCTCTGAGAAACTTCAAATGAAGTATACATTATTTCAAAATCAGATATGCCAGAACTCAACCAAGTCCCAGTCAATTACATCACCATCCATGATTGTGTAGACGGAATAAACAGTGTTCAGTTCCATTAGTACATTAGCAGTACCACCACTTTTTGAATAATATGTGCTGTTTAATTTTATGAGTTACTGACTATGCCTAGAAAACTTAGAGAATTTCTTACTGATGAGTTAGAGAAGATAAAAGAGGAAATTACTTGACTTGAGCTTATTTTAACTTTACTGATATTTTGTTATAATTTTGAATGTATCCAGCCTTCGTTATTTTCGCAATAGCTAGGGTTTCTTAAATAGAGTTATTATGTATAGTTATACGCGTGGATATTTGCACTCCTTGTTGAGACATTACATTTCTTATTTCTTTGGCGGATAAACCTCCGTTTTCAGTTGCTAGTTGCGGGATACGTCGATCATCTCGATTAGTAGTAATACTTTTCTTGCCACAAAATGTTTTTCCGGTACTTGTAGTGGGTATCTTTTGTTTTATTAAAACGGCGATTCGCTGCACTGTTTGTCGGGGTACTTTTTCTTTCTTTGCATTTGTGCGTTGAAAATACACTCCTGTACCCAATAATGCTTCAATACGTAGTTTTTCTCATTTGGTATGTTCTTTCTTTTACCCATAATGAAAAAATATAAAGCGCATACAAGCAATAACTTAAAGTGCAACACTAACACGTAAACACGGAAAAAACGTTGTTACATAAACAGATAAATATTCTTTCTACAATAGAAACCGATTCAAGCAATATTCTTCGATTTACTGTGTCTTTCAATCTTGTTTCTATCTATCTTCTATATAGTACAGAATAATTCATGAGGAGGATATTAATAGGTAAGAGGCCATTAAGTGGGACATTCTCAATTTTTCAATTTAGAAAGATATTTGGGGAACGTATTTAACACATGGGCTGAAAAGTCCCGGGCCTAACAAAGAAAACACGGTTTTTTTGGTTCAAAATTAGCTTCATTCATCAACGTAATCTCCATCAAGAGCAACGCAATCATTCCAGCGCCGCTCTAAGATTTCAATACCACTTTTGTAGGACGATTTATCTTTTGACTCAAAATAGGCCTCAGTTTCAGCGATAACCTCTTCATTCGTGCGAAATTTCTTACCGGCGAGCATTTTTTTGAAGTCTGCGAACAGCCAGTAGTCGCTGGGAGCCAAATTTGGTGAATACGGTGAATATGGGAGCAATTCGAAGTTCAATTCATGTAGTTTTGCCATTGTTTTGATTGACTTGAGACACGGTGCATTGTCTTGATGAAACAACATTTTATCTTTGCCATATGCGGTCGTTTCTTTTCAATTTCGGCCTTCAAACGCTCCAATAATGCTATATAATATTCACTGTTGATGGTATTTCCTTTCTCAAGATAGTCGATGAATATTACACCACGCACATCCCAAAATACCGAAGCCATAACCTTTCCAGCCGATTGCTGTGCTTTCGGGCGCTTTGGACGAGGTTCACCAGCTGCTGTGCACTCAGATGACGATCGTTTTGATTCCGGAGTGAAGTGATGGATCCATGTTTCATACATTGTCACATATCGACGCAAAAATTCCGGTTTGTTCGGTTTGTTACGTTCAAACATGGCCAAACACTGCTCAGAATCATCAACACGTTCTTGTTTTTGGTCAACAGTGAGCAAACGCGGCATCCACTTTGAACAGAGCTTTCTCATAGTCAAATGCTCATGCAATATAAAGCCAATACGTTCTTTTGACATCTTTACGATGTCAGCTAACTCACACAACTTCACTTTTCGATCATTCAAAACGATTTTGTGGATTTTTTTGATGTTTTCTGGTGTTACCGCCTTATTTGGACGTCCTCTGTGTTCTGCATCATCGGTGTCTCTACGACCACGTTTGAAGTCAACAAACCAACGTTTATTGTTTTATTGTTGTTTCTGATCGAGCGGAGTCCCCATAACACTTTTCAAGCCTTTTCGCTTGAACGGTATTTTTCCCATCAAGAAGCAGTGTAAAATTAAAACACGAAATTGTTTTTGATCCAGTGTTTTGAAAATAACAAAATTAGCGTGACTCTTAGCACAATAATTCAAAAACTAATGAATAGAATATCATGAAATTTTAACAGCTATCTTTTGAAGGTTAGTACTAACTGAGAGAAAGGTGACTGCAATTAAACTAGCGTCATCTATGTGTTAGGCCCGGGACTTTTCAGCCCATGTGTTAGGTAGGTATTGTAAACCCTATTCATGAATTTAATAGTTGTAATCGTAAATTATCGCGTTGGAAACACACAAAAGCTTAAATTTATAGATTGGACCTATTACAATGGACAGGAACTGTATTTTTAAGGCTTCCGGTTCCTTGTATTAAGAATATATTTCCACAGGAGCGAGATTTGGTTTGGTCAGGTATCTAATTACTGCTACGAATTTTATTTGTGCCTACGCATATTTAACATATGGATCTCCGGAAACATTTTTACGCGAAACGCTGTTAAAAATAGATTTCCATGAATTTCTTTGCTTATCAGTTGTTGGTTTGTAAACTATGTCGAATCATCTTACGGACCTAGCTGCCAAACGATACGCAATCGTTCTCAGTACTGTGAAGATCTAAGTCTTTTTGTAAGAATAAGTTACGTGCCAGCTACAGCAGGTCAGTCAGTGTAGGAAGGTTTCTAGATACATACACTATGCATTTCCGAATATTTTTTTCTACAGTTTTAATGTATACTGCATGTGTTACCACTGTTGGTGAGTATATTTTTAAAAATACTAGAAAGGGTTTCTTATTATATATACTAATGTTCACAATGAAATGATAAGATATATGTACATAAAAATGAAATATATAGATTTAAAATTTGAAGCAAATTAAGTATTTTCTTACATTTATGCATTCAATAACTGTAATATCAAACTTACGATTGAATACCGAAAAATAACCTCTTTTCTTAAGAACACGATATTTTTCCACCAGTTGCTGAAATGCAAGACTTCTATTGGAGAGATTACACCCATGGTGATATACCTTATGATGCCGTCGAAGGCGGCGTTGAAAAATGTATCGGCCGGGCTTATATCCAAGGCCACGGAGTTGTACCTACAGCCATCTATCCTCATCGAAACTCAGCGATTGCAATATTCAGCACAAGACAAAATATCAAGGAGCATATGAAGGTACAAACTTGATTACGAATGGGAAGATACCGTAGCTGTTTTAATAATTTTGCAAACTGTGTAAGTCGTTCGCCCGATAAATACGCGAACTGGAAAAGTATAGTGACGCGCGCATTGGCTGCTTTGTTGGTAGGGGACTCGCAGAAATAGTATTGCCGAACGCGGAACAATTTCATCATATGTGATCATTTACTTTGGGGTGAAAGCAGGCCACCCACAAGTGTATTGTTGTATTGATAAATATTTTAGTTTCTAAATAAACTTGCTTGTGCGTGCGGTTTAGTTAAGAGCGTGTGAAGCTGATTAAAGTTATTAAAATACCGAAAAGAAAACCGACAAGTTTAGAAAAACACTTCTTGCTTTGCATCAAGAAGGTTATTCAGTGCATCAAATTTCAGTAGTCAAAGTACAGGTTAATAAATCCACTGTTAGTGATATCATTCGGCGACATCAACGCACAGGCAGTTTAAGAGATCGGGCACGTTCAGATCGTAAGAAAATTACAACTCACGCCGGCGATGAAATAGGAGACTGACAGCATCAGAAATCCCTGCCAAAATGAATCGCGACCTGTTACTACAGTGAAAAGAAGATTAAAAGCTGCAAATCTTTACGGCCGCATTGCAACCAAAAAGAACCTACTTCGACGGGGAAATAGGCAAAAACGGCTACTGTGGGCAGAAACACATAGAAATTGGACAGCGGATGATTGGAAAGGGGTGCTATGGATTGATGAGTCAAAGTTTGATGTGTTCGGACAATCAATACTTGAAGCGAATCGAAAGTATTTTGCGAAAAGAGGGTTATTTAGAAATATTTCAAGAAAATGCAATACCATCGGAACAACGTCTAATCGGCGAAAATTTTATATTCATTCAGGACAACGACCCCAAACACTCAGTAGTGATATACAAAAAATTCTTAAATGAAGAACAAGATAATGGCACATTCCCAAATAATGACACGATCGCCGCAAAGCCCCGATCTAAACCCCATTGAGCTGTTATGGGATCAATTGGACAGGAGGGTTCGAAAAGTATGCCTTATCTTCGTAGGCTATCAGTGGAACGTTTTAAAAGAGGAATGGATTAATATGCCAATTAGAGTCCTTGAAAAACTAGTGGAGCGGATGCCGTAGATTGTAAAAGCTGTTGTTCACGCGAAAAGAGAATGGAATGTTTAAGAATTTTCTGTTTATTATTCGTTAGAATTACTTATTTTCACGTTTATACTTTCATTTTAATCGCTGTTGTTAAAATGTAATCAAAATTCTAAGTTTTGAAAAAATGAGTTTGAATATTTTCTCGTTCTTTTTTCATTTATTTGCGTGTCCGAACTAATATGGACGATAGTGCACATAGTTGTGCAGCTGTTTCAAGTTCAATGGCATCAAATACACGCGCTACCTAATTGCGATTACGATACTAGGCCTCAACGATTTTATACAATTTATTGTGTCTAATTTTAGAGAAAGATGTAGTTGTGTGCAGCACATAGTTTAGAGTCATAGTATCACGGTTGATATCGTAGAATAGATAATTTTGTTTATATTTTAGTAAACTTCTTCAACTAACAATTGTTTCTATTTTAGTTCTTGGCGCGCGAGATTTCTATTGGAGAGACTACGTTGATGGGGTTGTGCCTCACGACGCATTTGAAGGTAAAACAGGTATATACGTTGGTCAGGTTTACTACAGTGGTCGTGGGCTTTTACCTGCAACTATATATCCGTATCGCAACACGGCTGTTGCTGTATATGGAACGAGACAAAACGTAAAGGAGGATATAAAGGTAACCAATGGTGCAGGTTTTATTTTTTGATGAAGGATTCGCTTCATCAAAATTATCTGGTATTCCAATACGAACGGCGGATTTAATATGTTGATAAAATATAATATTTTTACTCATAAGTACAGATCTTTCGATTAAGTATGGAAAAGATATGTAAATGTTATCGGTTACTCTGCTAGTCTACCTCCGCTAATAACCCATCCAATTGCGTATTTTACTTCATGAGATGTTAAAAAATTGTTGGTGGCCAAAACTTCACAAGATTTTAAATAAAAAATCACAGATGGCTTTAATCGCCAGTTTCCGCCATAGAAAATTCTTACCCAATATTTTGATCGAATCACGTGTTTTCCAAATCAATATTGTTCAATTCAGGCCATAAAGGATCTGCTGCCATATAACAATAAAGTACATAGTTTACTGCTATTGCATAAGCACATAAACCTATCCATAGTACCTTCAATAAAATGAAGGTCTCCAACACCAACAGCAGAAACACGCTTCCAGAGCATTACATGCCAACCTCCATGTTTAACAGTTGATTTTAAATGTTGTTTTTACTTGTTCATTCGTTTGCCCTCATATATTACCTTTCCCACAAGAGCCGAAGAGGTTGAATTTACTCTTAGAAGGTAATAAAACAGTTTTCCAGAAGTCAAAATATTTATTTTGAACCACGCAGTGGACGCCCAAAAAACCGCTACCAATGATCGAGAAGATTCATGCTGTTGTGTTAGGCGATCGCGGATTGAAGCTGAATGAGATAGTAGAGACAACGGGAATCTCAGAAGAACGCGTTGGCCATATCCTACACGAAATTTTAGGTATGAAAAAGCTTTCGGCGGGTTTGCTCACACCGGCGCAAAAACGAGACCGGGTGACCGTTTCGGAGGAGTGTCTGGCAAGGATCCAACACAATCCAAGGGATTTCTTCATGCGTTTCGTAACCGTGGATGAGACTTGGTTCCACCACTACATACTGGAGACCAAAGGAACACTCGAAGCAGTATACTTTTCTGGGCGAATCGGCTCCGTACGAAGCAAATACCAAAGAGCCGGAAAGATCATGACGACCATTTTTTTGGGATTTCCAAGATGTGATCCTAATCGACTATCTGCAGAAGGGAAGGACGATCACGGGGTAAAACTACAGCGATTTATTGACCCGATTGAATGCAGCATTGAAAGAGAAATGGCCCCGTTTGCAGCGGAAAAAAGTGCTTTTGTACCACGACAATGCACCAGCTCATTCAATCCACATTGTCGTGTCCAAATTGAATGAGTTACGCTACGAACTAGTCTTTCATCCTCCATATTCACCGGACGTAGCTCCTAGTAACTTTTCTCCTATTCCCAAACCTGAAAAAATCACTGGGAGGAACGAGATTTACCACTAATGAGGAGGTCATCGCCGCTACAGATTGCTATTTTGCAGACCGCGAAACATCCTACCTTTCGAGGTTTTGAAGAAACTGGAGCACCGTTTGAGAAAGTGTATTGATCTTAGAGGAGATCACATCGAAAAATAAAGACGAAAAACCGCACCAGTAAAGAGCGAATTCAAGAGGTCTTCGCCTTAATTGCATGTATGTGAATTATTCATGAAGGATAATATTTGTGTATACAAAAGTAATGTTATTATAATGTGACCGAATTCACTGAACCACCTTTAAAAGAACCTTAAGGTAAATCCTCAAAGACATTTCCAAGGTCGGCCATGATAAAGAATTACCATACACATGTACATATTTATCAATAATATATGTAATGTGTAAGCCACATATAAGCTGCGCTTGTTCCAAGGTACACTCAGCGAAATTTCTATAGTTCCATATGAACTTTTGAATAGAATATTTGGTTTTCTTAATATGATCGGCATCCTTGTGCATCGAAGTTAGTACTGAATTACAAAGAAACACAAATGAATGGAAAAATAAAAAAAAATACATTTTATACAGAGAATGTTTACAAAAATGGCAGCTCAAAACAGCGAAATTTCTATGAGTCCATTAACACAAAATTAATAAATAAAATAAATACATAAAAAAATATAATTCTTTCTAAACTTAGTAGTGAGTGTTCTTCATACTGTCTATCAATTTGGTCATTGTTGAAATTACAATATCATTCCCACACCGTATTGTTGTAAATTTCAGTTCTTTGACGCCATTGTATTGTTTATTATTGGCATACACCTACACTGTACTACTACAATACACCACAAACATTTTCGATGAGTATAAGATCGGCGAGCGAACATACTATTGTAATAAATTAATTTCCTTTTAATGAAATCATTAAATTTATGGAGAGCTGCATTGTCTTGCTGAAATATCCGGTCTTGCGTCGGCAATTGTTCACCACAGTCCAGAACCATTTCCTGAAATTGTATATAAGAATTAGAATTCATTCGCGTAGAAATAAAACATACAGGGATTTTATTGTTATGGGTAAAAGCCGCCCAAACTATTACACTAGCGCCACCAAAATTTGGGCTCATCTCAACTTCAATGTTCTTGCACAAATCGTGTCAGTAGTATTTGATTCCTATTCAAGTTAAATTTCTTCTCATCAGAAAATATGACGTGCCACGCATGATCCCCTTTCATGTAATCTTGTGCAAGTTTGAGTCTTGTCTGTTTATGTGTCCTTTGTAACGGTGGTTTTGAAAGCTTTTTTTAGCTCCCGAAAACGTTGACTACCGGATAAAATTTGTTGTACACATCTGTTTGTTACTGATAAATTTAAATCACATTTTGTTTTTTGCGCGGTTACATTACCAGAAGGGGCTAACCGAAGTATAGATTAGCGCTGGTTTCGAGTTAGTTTTAGGATTACTTCCCTTGCCGCAATTTTTCCGTAGGTATTGTCCACCAAATTGTTGATAAGATGATAGGATCGTCTTATTTTCTTCGGTTTGGAATCTCTACTCCTATATAACAATTTAACTCTCTTTATTTTTGTTAACTAATATGTATACTTCGTTTATATATATATATATATATATATATATATATAGAAGAGGATGTGCGGGACCTCATCGAAACGTCGACCTAGTCTAAACAGCTCAGGCAGCCAGAAAGCTGGGAATATTATTTCTCACATGGTGACCGCAAAACATCCATCACAACATATATGTATTTAACGGTAAATAAACTTTTGAAGATTAGAGGCTTTTTCACGTAATGCCTGATTTCGTAGGATGTCTGCCTAACTCTGTGGTATTATAGAAATTTCTCTTGTATACGTTTATACGGCAGATACTTCTCCTACATATTCAAGAATTATGGTATTAACAAAATAATGTCTCTGATATTTCTTTACGTTCAGAAATGTAATTCTAGATCATTTCCAATTCATACCGTTGCTGAATGTTAATAGGAGAACCGCAAAATTTCATGGAACTAGAAATCTCGCTGAGTATACATTATCGTTCATCACTTGTTAAACCATTACAGTGGATACAGTGTTCGTTGTTAGTAATAATTTTGTTCGTTCCGATTTCAGATTTTATGTAGCCCAGACACCAGCAAATTTTATTGGGAAACAGTAGACTTTGCAAAGGGCGATATAAGCCAAATGAGGAATGCCGTTAGAGGAGGCTTCGAAGACAATCAAGGTCTGTACGTAGGTCTAATAAACCACGAGGGCGATTGGAAGATAGGAAAAGTTATAGACTTCGATAGAAACGATATTAAAGGCTTGTACATCTGGGACAAGACAGGGAATTATGTAAAGGTTGTAAATTTTCAATTGTTGAAGTATAATTTATAACCGCTTTTCCTTTTGACATAAGAGTTAGTAAATAAATTATACGAAAATAATAAAATAGTATAATTCGGTATATGGAGTTTAATTTCATATGCAATATGCGAGAAATGCAAGGGTGGATTCCTACGCTGTACCTCTGAGTCCCTAACGGTAAATTTACAGTCACATTACTTTTTTACTTTTCGACATAGTTGAAATATTCTGAAAGTGGTCTGTTAAAAGATCATTTTATCTGTTAACACAGATGAGCGGTTGTGCATTCCCTTAGTCCTTCTCCCTGTAATTAAAGAAAACATTAGCCGAAGACCGGCAACCACGACATGGAGGACAGAAGAATAAAAAGCGAAATTAAAAGCGTGCTCAGACCAAATCGGCAGAATGAAATGTACAATTGCTCATGTGCAACGAATCGATCTACCGCCCTAACTTCCTCACGAAATTGTAATTTAAGTATAGGTTTAGCACAGTGATTTCTGTGTCTCCCCCCATTAGCTAAACGGTTGTGGCATTTTGTTTTCACGACTTTTCTTGATGGCAAGTGAAAATTTTGATACTAAAATCCGTAAAGTAGTGTTGAATGTGTTTAACTATTTTAAAGAAATTTTGCATGATAGTAAAGAACAAGAAATCAAAGGAATAGTGTCGTAGGTAACAAGTGTATCGAACATAGTCGTAACGGTTGTCGGGTTCCGCCGTGTCACTAGGTTTTTGCCCCTGACCTTTCGCGAACAACTGCGGTTGGCATTTTCAAAGGTACTGGCTTCGTGCGCGCTAAGTCTATTGTTTTTGAATGAGGGTCGGAGAGATGCTCCATTTCCTCTTCATCTTGTTTGGTAGATCAGTGGCTTTTATTTTATTTGTGGGTCCAGTGTGCTATGTATTTCCCATGTTTTCTTTCTTTTTGTCTTGTGTAACGTGATGCCTTTTTCCTCAGTTCTTCGTTTAATTTCTGCAACTCCTTCTTTCCTTATTTGTCGTGTTGGTTGTATTTTTTTTCTGACTGTTGTTTTTTATGCGTCTCCATTCTGTCTTATGTGTTATGTGTTCTTCTGTATATTATGGTCTCAAGTGTTTCCATGTTAATGTAAAATGCGAGAACATATTATTGGTCCTGAAAAATGTCAAATATAAAGAGCATTAGCCGATGATATGTGTCTACCTAAAAATATATAACAAAATATCTTTGTTTTTTATGCCTTTGGGACAGCAGAGCTAAGACCCAGCACTGGATTATCAGAAACTGGCCTCTTAAAAATGTTTTAGTTCAAGAACACAAAGTTCTTAACGAATTGTTGGTTGATAGGGATTGGTTTTACCTCGAAATGGGCTGTGTTTTGAGTATTTGAAACAAAACTTTCCAACGCTTAACACAGAAGAACTGAAACTCATATAAGGCAACTTTTAAATAACCCGCAGTTCACGGAATCAATGAACGAGCGTGAGTCTAAGGGCTGGTGTTCTTTTGTTGAAGTGGTCAAACATTTTCTAGGAAATCATAAAGCGGCAAATTATGTCGAATTAGTAGAACAGATGCTTTCTAACTTTCATACGCTCGGATGTAACATGAGCATCAAGTTTCGTTACCTCCACAGCCACTTAGATCGTTTTCCAGAAAACTTAGGTGATGTTAGTTAGGAACAGGGGGAAAGATTTCACAAAGGAATTAGCATTATGTAGGAAAGGTACCAAGAGAGAGGGAGATGGGATACCCATATGATGGCCGATTACTGTTGGAATCTTCAGCGAGACTGTTTCGGTAAACCTCGCGCAAGGAAATTTTGTAAAAAGACATTTTTAACTGATGACTGAAAGTTGTATAGGCATATCTTCTGTTAAATAAATACTTCTTACCCATTTTTTTTGTGTTACAGTTAACAGTTACTAAATACTAATATTTAAAAGGTTACGTATATAACAAAACATTATATCTAATTTTGACGAATATTTCCTAAATAGGGCACAAAGTGAATTTCGAAAACTAGATCTGATAGAACAAATCTGACGGCATTTTTGGATTAGGCATCCCAAAATTGCTTAATCACACTTAAAAAATCCAAGTCACCAAAATGTCTGTTGGCCAGTGTTATGAATTCTCGTATACCATATTCTTCACATTAATACTGACAAATCAGAAGCAATACTCTTCGGAAAACCTAGGTTCTGCTTAAACCTCGAAAATGTTGTTTTCCTATATACAAGTACCCCTAAGAACTTGGGACTTACCATTATTAATACATTTTTATTAGAAGGATTAAATTAATAAGTGTATTAGATGTTCGTATCTTCAAATAAAACAGATTTAGCCTTATCGTTCGCACAGTATTTAAAACCGTAACACAATTACATGCTGTTTCGCTCAAAGATATTCGATGAATGAATAGTTTATTTGGGAATTAATAATAGTAAAACGTATTTATCACATCTCTTCTGCTAGGCGAAATTAAACACGTGCAGTTCTTGGAAAAAGTATAAGAGAAACGAATGTAAAAGATTTATTGTTCTGAGAATTGTTCGTTGTCGATCTATATTAGGAATTACTAGGAATTTTTACTAATAGAAAGGATAAGAAAAAACGTAAATATGCAATATATGCAAGTTTTGTAAAAATATGCATAGAAATGACTAAATATGGAATATATGCAATCACCAATTAGCCCTAATTAACTTCAATTAGTGTAATACGTCTACGTATAGACTATAATTAAAGATATCCAAAAAATAAAGTATATGCACTTTGCATATAATCCCGTCTCTACTGATGTGAAGAATGTACAACTTTTGAACGACTGACTATCTTTGTTCGCTAAGTGGAGTTAGAAATTCTATTTGCCCTCCAGTACTATTATCTGTTTTCGCAATATAATTTCTTCACCTGAGAATTCTTCGATCTTTCTCAAATACACAACTGATCCGGTTGAAGTAAGATATATGAACTAAAACATAATTTTCTTTTCGGTCTTTTCTAATCGCTCAATGTACAGATTTCTACCGGATATGATAGTAAGTATTATCTTTAATACGAGAGCAAACTCGACTGTTTATATTGTTTACAAAAGATAAATCTATCAGCTTCATTATCTAAAGCTTACATAAGACACGCCATTAATGTGAATACAAAGTTTCTTTAAGAATCCAGTGAGTTGTATGTTATTGTGTAGTATATGGTGGATACCATGTTTTTGTTTAGATTCCTATGTGCTGCATCCTTTTTAACAATGGGTAAGACGCTACGACTAATTTATTTGCGTGTTAGTTATTTTTTTATTAATTTTGTAATTTCCGAACGGGATTTTGGGGAAACATTTGGTCAAACTTATTGAGTACTACTTTCCTTTCCGCTGACACTCGGATGTGTTTTAACTAAAACAACATGCGCAATAGTTTCTTTCAGTATTTTTGCGCTTTCTTACAAATTATAATCATTACAACGAAAGTTTCGTACTTTTCTTTTATACCGTAGCTAACCTCATGCAAAATTTTGAGTGGAAATCTTACTCTCATGATGTAATACCTGAAGACGCTCTTGAGGTTTTTCCAGGTATTTATGTTGGTAATGTGTATGTGAAAACTGGTATACTTCCGGCAGCCATTCATCCCTATCGTAGCGATGCCATAATTGTGTATGGAAAACGTTTGGACATTAAGGGACGTGTACAGGTATTTCTATTATAATTTACTTCAAGACATGATATTACACATTAGCACACACTCTATATTCTATCACAAATGCAACACATACAACACACACACGCGCTAGTACATACAAAATGCATAAGAGGGGTGTCCTTTAAGTTTTGTTTACTGGGACATGCGACTATACTAATCAAACATCAGCACTAAAAATTAATCTCAACTCTTAGTTAACCCACATCCAAAATTTCAGTGCGAAGTGTGGAGCGTTGTAGCTACAACGAACTATCAAAGTTCGATAAGTTCTTATTACCAGTAAATATAATAAATAACAATGCAATTTAATAGAATCAGTATAATAATTTAATCAAAAAATCATTAATTATAAATACACGCAAATGAAGGGCTCCCGCAATTTAATAATAAAACACATTATAGAACACAGGGAATACAATAGAGAAAGACACATATGGTTCAAACTTCGAAAAGGCTTGCGATAATGTAAACAGATGTAAATTATGGGATACCATGAAAGAGCAGAGATATCCACATCATTTAATAACAGCTATACAGGTGTATACACTAACACCAGAGTTATGGTAGTTATAGGCGGACAATTAACTAGGGAAATACTATAAAGGAAAGAAGTTAGACAAAGCTGTTGTGTGTCGACAACATTATTTAACATATACAGTGAAATCTTCCTTGAACGGACACCAACGGGACCAACTGAAGATGTCCGCTCAGGTGGACTGTCCGCATAAAAGAAATATGTAGTAGATACAACAAAAATCGTGTTTTAACGAAAAATTAATATATTAAAGAAACTGGGACATTTAAATCATATATGTATATAAATGTTTTTAAAATAAATAAGAAACTTTAAACTTAAGAAAAAAAAGTTTATTTCCTTTAGATATATACATACAAAGTATAATATATGTACATAGATACATAGATGTAGTATGTAATATAAAACAATGAAATGAATAGTCACTTTAAGGACGCAAAAATACATATATTATTGTTTGTTTTCTCTTTTTCTTTAAAATGGCGGCTTGAAATCGTATTTCTAATTTAGTAAGAAGCTACAAAGACTCTGTATCTCTGTGATTTTCGACAAAACTTTTGAGCTGCTTGGTCAGGGTAATAGCTTTACCATAATTTGGGATAGCTTCTGTTGGCACTGGAACCTCTTCGACATCAGAATCTTCCGAAAGTTCTTGTATTTCAACTGGATTTGCAATTTCTTGTTCTGAATCTGGATCTTTAACATACAAATCTTCATCTACGTTCAAGAATCATTAAGGTTTTCATTATCCGTCAATTTCAATAAATTCTTATATTTGAGGATATCTAAAAGTACACTAAGAGGCAACTCATCTTCTAGGTCAGATGTATCAGCCTCAGTTAACTGGTCTTCACTTTGCATATTTACATGATTAAATCCTGCTTAGCGGAAGCAATTTTGAACTGTCTCTTTGGTTACTTGGTCCGGTTTTTGCTAAATAAACTGCATCCAGTGGTGTAATTTTCTTTATTAACTCAAAAGCTGTACCAGCAGTTTCAATGTTTACTAGCAGATGTTTGAGTATTACACTTCGGTAATAAGTTTTACAATTCTGTATAATCCCCTGGTCCAGTGGTTGACAAGCTGATGTACAATTAGGGGGTAAAAATAATATTTTTATATTATTTAAGCGAACGTCTTTCGGATGAGATCCCGCATTGTCTAAAAATAACAAAATGTTTCTTTTTTCTTTAGCCATTTTTCAATCTTGCAACCACTCTGTCATAATTTGTCCTGTCATCCAAGCTTTCTTATTGTATTTTGAAGTTACAGGCAGGTTATCTATATTAATATCTTAAAAGCTCTGGCTTTAGCTGCCCTACGAATGATTAGGAGTTTTTCTTTTTCAACCGCCATATTTGCACAATATAAAAAATTGTAAACCGCTCTTTGGGGTACTACCCCCAACGCATTTTTCCTTCTTTAAAGTGAGCGTTTTGTCGGGTAGAGTCCTAAAATACAGGCGTGTCTCATCGGCATTATAAATATCTCTCGGTGAATATCCCTTAATCAAAGGACATTTTTTAAAATACGATGAAACATCTTCAGCATTAACCGAAGCTTCTTCTCCCGAAATCGCTTTAAAACTTATATTATGGCGGATTCTAAATTTATTGAGCCAACCAGAAGAAGCACTGAATGTAGAATGTTCCAAAGAAGCGGCTATTTCTCTTGCTTTACATCGCATTAGCGGACCTAAAAAAAAATAAGTTTTTTGCGTTTTTGTCACGACAAACCTATTGGTAATCTCACTTTTTTTTATCTATTTTAGAATTTAATATGAAAAAAAATCAACGCATTAATACAAGAAAACCTTATCTAAAAAAATCATATGCATACCTGTTAAAGGAATTCCCTTATGCCGAGCTGCTGTAAACCAGTCATAACACAATTTGTCAACTTTAGTACCATCAGCCGTCAAAAAGCTTCTTTTTTCATTCAAATTGCTGTTCGATATCCATTTGTTTAGAAGGATTCCTTTATGTTTAATTATATCTGCAGCTTGTGTTTTTCCAATATTAAAACGCTTGGATAAGTTCCTTACACTTAATTTCTCTTTATTGTAAACTTCAACAATCTCAATTTTTTGTTTAAGCGTGAGGATTTTTCTATTTGGAGCCATTTATACAATGTATGTGTCGCCCACTGTGTATTTTCCGCATAGACATCAGACAAATATTGAAAGTAGATTCAATCGAAAGCGTACATCCAAGGAATAAGAACGGTGAATTCCCGAGCAACTTGGGGAAGTCCCTAATTCACGCCAGGCAGAAATGCACGACATAGGCTGCGTTTGTACCGAAAGATTAAAGTCGGTAAATCTCCGGTTTACTCGGGGTAGTCCCAGCGAAATTAGCGCGCGGCGCGATTGAGAAATGCAATAGCAATACTCTCGATATAAAAATAAGATAAGGCGTTTTTTTTTATTTTAATTTTTGTGCGGTTAAGAGAACATTTTCTGGTGTCCGCGTCCATTCAAGAGTATGTCCGTCTAAGAAAGAGTTAATACAATGAAAATTATATGAGAGCCGGTCGGGACCATGAGAAACTGTCCGTTTAAGGGAGGTGTCCGTGTAAGAGGGGTGTCCGCGAAGGGGAATTTCACTGTATATTGATGCTATTATAAAAGAATGGAAAAAGAAATGCCTTAAAGGAATACGTTTAGACCAGAATAGCACTCTAAATTATGCTGACGACTTAGCACTGCTAACAGAAGCAGAGTATGATCTACAGAAAGGTATATATACCTTACAAAAAATCTGTCAAAACCATGGAATGAAAATATCGACAAATAAAACCAAAACCATGGCTTTCGTGGGTAAGTATCCAACTAGGAAAAAAATAGTCATACTGTACTGGAATAGGCGAAACACTTTAAGTATTTAGTCTGCGATGTATCTCATGATCGAAACAATGACATAGAAGAAAAACTGAATAAATTCACACATATCTGTGGAACAATCAGCAGAACGTTAAAAAACAAAAGAAGAAAGAATACATAAATAAAATTTTATAACACGATAGCAGTGTCAACCCTGTTATACGGTAGTGAAACATGGACAACAACGAAGAAACAAGAAAGCAGGATACGGATACAAGAGATGACATTTTTATGAAGAGTGAAGAAGCACAAGATCTACTAGAATAAGAAATGTAGGTATAAGAACAGAATTAAACATCTTCGAGATAAATGAGACAATAAAGGAAATCAGAAATAAGTGAAAGGAACACGTAGAACGGATGCAATTTACAAGCTCGCCACCCAGAACGAGATTTTGTAGATGTTTAGAAGGAAGATGTGTAGGTAGACCAAATAAAGGTCGGCATCGTAACAGGCAAGGTGCCTAAAACCTGAAGTGAAGAAAAAAAGTTAAGGTGAGCTGTAGCTGGAATAATCAGCATGTTCTAGGTGGCTAGAGGGACACACGTGTTCTTAATGCGCGCGTCCATTAAATTGCTGTAAACTGGACAACGGTGAAGGGAGTGTTCTGTGGTTTCCATTTCTAGTAAATTGTACACCGATCAGATACACTTACAATCAGTCTTGTAACAACACTGTTTGAAATACCAACGTATACTGTGTTTGCTTAATGTCTTCGCCTGGCTTACAACTCTGAATAGTGTGTTATTTCTAAAATTTTCAATTGTGTCCTTTTTCTTTTTTGTGAAGTGGTTATATAGTTAGTTTACATTTTGCATATAGTCCAGTCCCCAGTTATAAGTTTGAAACCTCACATTAATCTATGTTAACGAGCAACATAATTTCTAATATTAGTGAAATTTGAATTTTCGTATAAAAACCTCTAATAAGAAACATTTACTCCATTTCTCCCTTTTTCTATTCTCAATAACTCGTTACTCGCGCCTTAAAGCCTATTTCTTGTACACTTTGAAATTTCATATCTGCGCTACTTGTTTTTCTCATCGCTTATGGATTACCATTTTAGATTTTATGTACAACTGAGCCAGAGAAATTTTATTGGGAGCCAGTAGATTTCGAAGAAGGCACTGACTTGAAAAATGCTATGGTTGGCGGATATCAAGAGGGGAGGATGCTGTACATAGGTCTAGTAAAGCACCTCGATGTCTGGAAAGTCGGCAAAGTATTCGACATTGGCCACACCGAGTGGAAGGGCATGTATGTGTGGGACAACGAGGGTAACAGGGTGATACTTCAAAAGTTTGAGATATTAAAATATAGTCGATGCGGTAGAAACGATTCCCGTATAAGACGTTGTTCAAGGCATTGTCAAATTGCTAACAAGAACGGAGAAAATGAATAGCTGCAGACTAAATTCTTTTACATATATGCATTTTATGGAACATTGTTACCATTTCATCAAGATTGAATAAATTTATAAATTCTTGTTTTTTCGTTTTATTCTGGCACAGAGTTACACTAATTTAATTTGGATTTATAAACTGTTCACATAATAAACGCAAAGTGAAAGTCAGAAACAACTACTCAGATGAATTCACTGTAAATGAAGGGTTACGACAGCGACGCTGCATATCACCAACGTTATTTAAAATATCTATGAAGACGGTACTGAGGGATTGATAGATATAGAGATATAGGTCTGTTTTTAGATAATACATTCAGATATAATATTCGAATAAAAAATTACATACAACATGCATACATTAGTTTAAAACACATTATCCCCGTAGGCATTATGTTAAGTACTTAACATTGTTTTTTGTGTTTTATAAATTTTTTACTACTATGTATTTTATATTATTTTATCTTCTTTGCAACCGTATGGGTTACCATTATTACCTTATTTTCATTTAGAATATTACTTTATTTTCATTTTTATATTTATTTATTTTGCTCTCTTAGAATATATCCAATTTTATTTTAATATGTATGCAAGCCGGCCATTCACATTACGCTAGCTAAAACTGCCTAATTTAAAAATCATTCAGTGCAACGTCGTCGAATAAGTAATGGGAGTTTTCTTAAAATTTAATGTACACAAGCTCAGGCAGTCGTCTCCCGCGCGATGGTCGAGGTACTAGTGATCGTGCACTCTCGGTCACCTTTCGTACCTCGTCGCAACGTGTACAGTAACGTCGTCGTATGATTATTAGAGATTTCTAATATTTTCTAGTTTTGGCGGGACGTTGTCTATACATTTATTTCTGGCGGGAGTCATTTGGTAAGGTTGTCGAATCGCATGTATAGATTTCTTTAATAAGTACAAATTCTCGATTTTCTATCATCGTCCGTCGAGGCTACTGTGTCCGTTGTTGTCTATACATATTTTTAGTCTTTGGTTAAGTTTGTGTCGGAAATTATTTTGGTGAGATTGTTGGCGCGCATGTATAGACATCTTCTACAAGTACGATGATTCCGCTTGTTGCTGACGGTCGTTGCGGCCGCAGTGCCCGTTGTCTTTTGTACGTTTGTTCGGTCCTTATCGTATCGGGACTTAGAAATTTTTTCATTTAGTTGCTCGTCGTAGCGGACGAGTTTCACGGACCAGTTTTCTTATGTAATGTCGGCATCATCGCTCCGTTTTACTTGTCGGTGCGCAGTTTGCACATTTGCTGGTTACTGGCTTTTTCCCTTCTTTGGGGCGCAGTAGCAGAGAGCTAAAGATTGCACATAGCGTATTATTTCAAACGAGAACGCCTGGGTAGCTGTGACATTACTTTTGTTTTGAGATCGGCTATTATCGCTACTGTCGCCCTCGACCAGGCGTTCAAGCTCTAAGAGATAGGGTGGGTTCCCCTATAAATGTGAAAATAACGAACGTATTTGGTTCAAGTACAAATACATGCCAATAATACAGGGCCACGTCCCCTAGGCAAATTTAAAACAAGGAAAATATATTAGGCTCCCGGAAAGGGACATATAAATAAGCATAGCACCGAGGTGCGCTTATAAATTTAAGAAATAAATAGGGTTGGCTCCCCTATAAAAAGGTAGTGGTGCATGCAAACAGATAGAGGCATTAGTACATGCCTCTAACAAAGCTTCAGCGGAAGCATATAAGAAACATACATATACACATGCTAATGTACATTACGTGTATAAGAGAACTCGAATAACTGCAATTATTGCAAAAAATACATCTTACGTACATCGTAACTGTACATAAGCAAGAGTAGAAACCGTGTACACATTTTATGTTTTAAATATACTTTTTTGCGCATGTGCATTGAGTTTCACTGTACAACCTGTCCTTTAGTAAATAAGCGAACATACTCTACAAGTAAGTATTGGTCAAATAATTTAGGAATTTACGAGCAGGCTACAGCGGTGCTGTTCTTCAAACCAGGAGAACGTAACACATTACTTGTCAGTAAAGTCAAAGTCAGTGTTGTGTGGAGCACTCGTTTTTTCACAGTTTTCATATTGCGCCTCGGTGTATGGTCCCTGCATAACGCAGGATTTGAATAATTAAATACAGCGGGATCAGAGGTCTTACTTGAGACTCATATTCGGAATACGAAAGTACGATAGAGTTTCTCATAAGTTTGCTGGTATGGGTAGCTAAGCGTGCAAAATCGTTGGATCTTGCAGACCCTTGGACCCTTCTCTCGAGCAACACTTAAGATTGCTAGTCCGGAGAGGGCGTTTCGCACCAAGGTGCAGTGCATAGGGAAACTGAACATGTGAATGATTTCTCAGGCTAACCATTACGTATTTAAAACACATCTAAAGGAATGCCAATATTTCTGACTTTGCGGACAAGTGTTTCTTTCGTTTCGCACTAGTTAGCGCCAGAAATATTCATTTGTATCGTAGGGTTAAGTATGGCGATAGAAGCAGGGAGAGAATTACATGTGTTAAGCACAAAACTGCTCGAAACCACACTGATGACGGCGGGTAGGCAGAAACATGTCCGTGTGTTAACGTTTTATGTCTATTTACATGTCTTTCTCGTGAATTGATTTCACTAATACCATGAGAAAGCTGTATTTACAGCGTCTTCTTATTTTGGTGTTATTTTCTAGGCATTCTTTTAACTGATAAGACTACTTATTCATTTAATTATTCTTTATTTCTTTATTCTTGTACTTACTCGTTGGTGAATTAAAATAAAACACATTATTATCAAATCAAATATTATACTTAAGAAAAAGAAAATATCCGAAAAATATAGGTAATTACGTAATTTTCTTATTATAAAATATTTTGACAGAAGTGAGGATCACTCCGCTTCTAGTTGACGGTTGTTGTGGCTGCAGCGCCCGCTGTCAGCTGTACGTTTGTTCGGTTCTCTATCGTATCGGGACTTAAACATTTTTTCATTTAGTTGTCCGTCGATGCGGACGAGTTTCACGGACCAATTATCTACATGGTATTGCGGCTTCATCGCTCCGTTTTCCTTGTCGGTGCGCACTTCGCATATTTGTTGGCTACGGGTTTTTCCCTTTTTCGGGGCGCAGTAGTAAAGAGCTAGATTGCGCATAGCGTATTATTTCTTACGAGAACGCCTGGGTAACTGGTTATTACATATTTTTGTTTTGAGATCGGCTATTATCGCTACTGCCCCCCTCAACCAGGCGTTCAGGCTCTAAGAGATAGGGTAGGTTCCCCTATAAAAGTGTAAATAACGAAAGTGTTTGGTCCAAGTACAAACACAAGCCCATGAAACAGGCCCAAGTCCCTTGGGCAAATTTGAAGCAAGAAAAAGGTACCGAGGTGCGTTTGTAAAATTAAAAAGTAAATAGGGTTGGCTCCCCTATACAAAGGTAGTATATGCATACATATAGAGGCATTAGTACATGCCTTTAACAAAGGTTCTGCGGAAATATATAAGAACTTAATCATAGCTTGGCAACGTACACGCTGAGGCGGTACCTTATATTGCTAAACCAAAACGTACATATACAGATGCTAATGTACATTACATGTATAAGGGAACTCGAATAACTGCAATTATTGCAAATATATATATCTTAAGTACATCGTAACTGTACATAGGCTAGAGTGGAAACCGTGTACACATTTTATGTTTTAAATATACTTTTTTGCGCATGTGCATTGAGTTTCACTGTACAACCTTCAACCTAGTAAATAAGCGAACATGCTCTGCAAGTAAGTATTCGTCAAGTTCTGTTTTTCGAACCAGGAGAACGTAACAGTGTCCACATGGAAATAATGGTATTGTAAGCAAATCTACTAATAAATATGTTCTATGCTTTAGGATATATTTATGAAATTTGGGTGAAATAGATTAAGTAGTTATCTCCAGCATCGGTAGTGTTGTCCAAAATGGCGCAAAGAAACATGTTCTTTACGTTTCCTGAAGAGCGGGATCATATAGTTGAATAATATTACTCTTTTCATCCGCAAGAGTGGAGGCTGGCAGGAAAACTAGTAACTAGTGATTTGTGGAGCTTTCCTGAATTCTTGATATGCTATAATTTTTACATTAATCCTGAAAAATTAAAAGCAATGCTCTTCGGAAAAACTAAGTTCTGCCTGAACCTCGTAAATATTTGAAGAATCAGTATCAAAGATCATATTTTCCCTATATGATCAAGGCTAAGAATTGAGGACTCACCATTGTTATTGCATTTGATTATAAAGATTAAGTCAATTAAGCTACGAGAAATTCATATTTTCAAACAAAACGACTGTATCCTTACCGTTCGGATCTTGCTACCAATATTAAATTGCAGTTGTGTACCGTCGTGCAGTGGATAGTGTGATGGTTGCTAAAATCTAAGAAGTACCAAATTCATGCTTGCGATTAGCATGTGAAATTGTAAATTGTGAATATAGCCCGCATAAGGTTGTTGAGAACAGTACTATTACCTGTTTTGCAATTTAATTTCCTCACCTAAGGATCTCGTCCTCTACCAGTACTCTTCTTTCCCATTACTTTTTCCTGTAGAATATTCTGCAATAGATAAACTCTGTTCTCATTCCTCACTATGAGTCCTACGTATTGTAGTTTCTCAATTTCTTTGTTGTGACTTCAGTAAGCGTCCATGCTTCTACCCCGTAGAATAAAATACATAACAGCGCAGGAGTCTTGTCTTGGTGTTTAATGTTGTGTCATGGCTTATGAAAAGATTTTTCATTTTATTATAAGTAGACCTGGCCTTTTCGATTCTGTGAGTGATCCCATTATTCTTTTACAATAGTTCTCAGATAGGTAAAACTGCTCACTCATTCTGCTCGTTTTTGATTTATTGTGAAATGATGGTCAATTTTTTTTTTGCTGATGACCATTAATTTTGTCTTTTTGGTGTTTATGTCCAGACCATGCAATTGGCTGTGATATGTTATTCTATCCGTAAGTTGTTACAATCCTTCCAAGCTGTCACCGAAAATACCCGTACCATCTGCACAGCGGACATTATTTAATCTTCCTCGATTCAGAAGAATTCCAGATTCTGTGTCTTCGAATGCTTCTCTGAATATGTACTCTGAGTATATATTAAACAGCAATTGAGAGAGAATGCAATCTTGTCTTATATCTTGTAGTATGTTTGGCTCCTGTGTTGCGTCATTCTCGAATCTGACTGAAGGAGATTGATTTCTTTAACTATGATCCTGATGTCTTTCCCATCTAGTCTCAAGAAAATGAAATGTGTTTTAGTGCTCTCGGACGTATAGACCTTCCAATTACCATCAGTGGGAATTTGTGCCTACCAGATGCATTTTAACACGCCATTTTCGTTAATTTTTCCTTATTGCGTTTGTACACAGTTGATCCCACGTGCAGTCTCTGTCTGCCATTTGGTTTTTGAAGTCCTGCTTAAATTTTTCAGTTGGCGGTACATCGGCGGAAAGTTTCTCCCCACATACCGTTAATTGTCGTACACCGTATCGTTCTTTCCAGCGTCAAGCCATCCAGAACTGGCAGTAAACTGATCTGCCTCTGCGAATTGCGTACTAATCAGTATTGCCTTCTGTTGCCTGCCCAGGCGTTCCCCGATGATTTTAAGTGGAAACATTCTACTAGCTCGGTTAATACGGAGCACTGACTCCTGTACCTCGGATAATCATAATGTCTGGTCGGCTCTCTTAGTGCGGACCCCGTATAATCGCGACTTGGATAATCGGGGTTTCACTGTAGTCAGAATGATCTTTAATATGAGAACCAATTCGACCGTTCGTGTTGTTAACTAAGGTTAAATGTGTTATCAGCTTCATTATCTTAAGAAAAATAAAAAGAGCTGTCTGTTCTTCAATCCATAGCAGATATTCTTCTGGTTGATTAGATATTCTTTGAAATTGCGATATACTGGGAATTCGTTAAAATATACGAACAATAACAGATAAGATTGGCAATTAATATAAACGCTAAATTTTCGTAAGTAGTTAGTGAGTTCCGTGTCCTCATGTAAATCGTGTATTCGTCGATATTTAGTGATGCACATCATACTGTTGCTTACATTCCTATGTACTGCATCCCTGTTACCAGCAGGTAAGGCGTTGCGCGATTTTTCTATTAACTTTATAATTTCTGGGTACTTTTCTTGGAAAAACGTTTGGCCATGTTATTTAGCGCTGCTTTTCTTTCCGCCACCATTTGAATATTTTTAATTATAGCAACGGTCGGAATACATTCTTTCAGTATTTTTCTCCTTTCTTTCAAATTAGAATCATTACAACGAAATTTTCATACTTTTTCTTTGTATTGCAGCTAACTTTGCGCAAAATTTTTACTGGAGACATTATTTTGATGATGTAATACCTGACGACGCTCTTGAGGTCTTTCCAGGTATTTACGTTGGTCAGATCGGCGTTCAAAATGCTGTCGTTCCGGCATCCCTTTCATAATGATGCCCAAAATGTGTATGGAACACGTTTGGACATTAAGGGACCTATGAAGGAATTTTTATTATAACTTACTTCAAGCAAAGAAAGTGAAATTGTAATATATTTAGCTTAATTTCAACTTATCTTTCCACAAATTCTATTTCTAAGGAAACAAATTATAATTCTGCATATATAAATCTATGTTCTATATTTGGTGTAAGATGCTTTTGAATTTGTACCCTTTTAGACAACGAAATAAGTTGAATATCAAGCTGCTGCTTGCTATTCTGCTTGGCGACAGTATGTAGATAGACAGTATATTGTGTTAAACATATTATGCTAAAAGGGAAATGGAAACGTTTTTGTGTAGGATTGTCCTTTCGTGGTGATTAAAGTTTTTAAATATATTTAAACGAAGGAATTTAAAGGCATAAGATTATTCGCTATTTATGAATACTTAATTGGAAGTATTTCCAAATTGGAAGGTTTCGTAAATGACTAAAAATACATACGAGGGCGACCTCAAATGTTTCCGGAATCAGCAAGAGATGGCGCACTAAGATTGAAGTGATTGGTCAGCAAGGGCAACCTTCTTTTTATGGCAACTATCAAAATTTCAGACCTCTACTGTCAATAGTTATTTGTTTAAGAATGTGTGTTTGTTTAGCAAGTCAGGCGGTTTCGTAAAAATGGATAAAATCGAGTTTCATGCAGTGATCAAACACTTCTGGATGGCGGCTACGGAAATCCGAAATATTTTGCTAGAGGTTCCTGACGGATATACTCCATCATTTTCGACCATCAGTTTCTGGTAGAGCGATTTTAAACGTAGCCGCACAAATACAAGTGACGCCAAAAAACCGCTACCAATTCATATTCCCAAATCTGAACAACTCATTGGGAGGAAAGAGATTTGACTAGAATGAGGAGTTCATCGCTGCTACAGATGACTATTTAGCAGACCTGGAAACATTAAACTTTTCCTTGAAGAGGCTGGAGCACTGTTTGAAAAGGTCTATTGATCGAGGAGACTACATGGAAAAATAAAAATAAAAAAACCACACCAATATCGTTTTTCTTGTCGATCCAAGAAAGATTTCAGGTTGCCCTAGTAGCTTGTTTCACGAAAAGATATTGGCGGTTAGTATAATAGTATGGACACTTCTTATTTCATGTAAAAATTGACGCTTGCTTCAAAACTTCAAACAAAACAATTATAAGAAAAATATTCATTCATTTACGACGTATTGCTCATGTGTACACAAAAGAAGAAGTAATTATAAACATTAGAAAATATAAAGTAAGTTACAATTTCTTTTCATAGAAAAAATCTCTTGATTTAATAACCACCCGCACAATTCTGGCATTCTTTATACTAACTTCCGCAGTGTATCTTGAGGAATATTGTTTCACTCACTCTGCAATATCGTCCAGAGATGGTGTTTGGACGTTATACATTCTCTTCTAATTCGTCTCCCGTTCTCAGTTTTTTCTATAGAAGCTATATCAGATTAAGATTCGAACTCTGGCGAGGTTAAATCATTATTTTTAATATTCCATCGTTCTCTGCATCAACAAAGTAATTTTTGCATAATAACGACCTGTGTTTCGGGTCGTTTTCTTCAAATATCTCATGATCATTCTTCTTTCTACCTTTTTATTGTTGGTGTAAGGCACACAGGGAGCATTTTCTCGTTTTTTGAGAGCCGGACAAATGTTTTGCGGTTTTGGGCAAATACTTAATATTTGGACTCATCAGTCCATAGTAGGTTTCCTCATTCTTCTATTGTTCAGTCTCTGTGAATAACAGCCCATTGGTGACGTTTTTGTTTATTTCCACGACATAGCAACCGTTTTCGTGTAGCAATACCGCCGTGGAGGTTTGCTTCTTTTATACGCCGTTTCACTGTGCTAACGGATATCTTCTTACTGCTAGCGTGATTCATTTCCGCCGTAATTTCAGAATCCGTAAATCGTATATTTCTCTTACTAAGCAATTTTATGCGTTCATTGTCGCGTCTGGAGTTCCTCGAGGACGTGCTGGACGATTTTTACTAGCAAGTATACCAGTTTGTTCGAAAAGGCGAACAGTTAAATTTGCTGTGGATTTTTTTAAATTAAGTCGCTCGGAAATAATCCGTACAGGATATTCTTGTTGATATAGCGCTAATATTGCTGATCGTGTTTCAACACTAAGCGGTTTTCAATGCGGCATTTTTACACAGGAATTGAATTATTTACTCGCACAAAGAAATAACAGTCGAACTGTACGTAACGGTATCTAATTATAAGTAAATTGACTGTTAGTGTAATTTATGCAGACTTTATGGGATAAGTGCCGTCTTTACAGGAACTCAGTTAATTCTTAGAATTCGGGTTTCATTCGTAGTCATAAAATCTTTAATTAATTTTTAATATATATACCTGGTATTCATCCTGAACTGAAGGATCGGTAAGTTTTAAGGATAACTCATACTTTCTGACAAGTTACTGTTTCCTAAGAGTCTTAATTACTGTCCTGAATTTTGTCCCTTCACTTATTTTCTGCATGATCGCGCTCTCGCTGACGAAAATTTACTCGTCGATATAATGGCCATGTATGCTGTTTCCAACATTTTATGTGGCCATTGCACCGACCGCAATTATCACATCAGGTCTGGAGATAAAGAACGCCTGGCTCTCTATGATTAAACAAAGTATTAGCCGAAGACCGGCAATCACGATTCGGAGGACAAAAGAATAAAAAGCATACCCAGACCAAGTCTGCAGAATAGAGAAAGACACACACACGCAAAAAATCGGTCTACTGCGCACCCCCTTCTGCGCAGGAAATTGTGGCTTAAATAGTAAGCTTAACACAGTAATTTCTGTCCCCTCTATTAGTTTAGTGATTAGGTCAGGTGGAATATGAGATTCGAGGAAAAATAAATCGAGTTCTCGATCGCCGTACATGACAAGTTTTCACTAATAACAAAATAGGGAAGACAAATATGTCAGACAAAAAATCATCGAACAAATGATGAATCTGGCAAGTAACAACCCTTCTCAGGGCTACCCTGAAGACGTGTTAACTTTTCAAGGGAAAGTTGAAATGGCTCTTATCTATTGAGAATCTGGCAGGAATTTTGATAATACTGTCAACCTTATGCTCAGCATTTTCCGGGCAGGCCGCGTTCATGCACAGTTTACTGCCGAGGGAAGTATTCAACCTAAAAAAAATCCGTTGAAAAACACTAACACGAGAAATAGCTTGTGATTCCGGTTTATCCCAAAGCAGTATTTGGAGAATTTTAAAGCACTATAAATATCATCCTTACTACGTATGCTTGTACCAAGATCTTCATGGTGTTGATTTTGGAAATCACTTAACATTTTGTCAGTGAGCACGGGAACAAATACAAATAAATCGTAATTTCTTTCGTTGGGTACTGTTTTCTGAAGAAGTAACTTCACAAACCATGCAGCTGTGTCAGGCTGAGCATCAGCATCCTTGGTTTATCAACGCGTGGTGCGGGATAGTTGGCGATAAATTCATTGGTCCGTTGCCCGGCGCATTATTCGGTAGTAGCACGCGTACTTGATCGTGATTTCAGCGGTCGCTGGATCGATAAAGCTGCATAGGGATTCTGTAAGCTCGACGTCGAGTGAGTCGACACAATCGGAATTCTGTAATGTTTACACGACACCTAGCCGTCGACCAACTCGACGGAATATACTCGACAGCAAAGTTTGTGTCGTACTCTCCTATGTAATAGAAGACGGTTCGATAGAAAATCATTAATTTAAAGCATCTGTAAAACAATATACATATATTTATTAATTTTTTCCTACAATTTTTAAATTCTTATGAGCATAGTAAATTACTGTTTTGTCCATACTAACAATTTATTTTAACTTTATTTTAACAGAATCTGTTAAATAACGCTCTTTTATATATAATCACTCCATATTTATTTGCATTAGATGGCGTTTAAAATAAGAGGTATAGCCATTGGAAAACCTCGATTAATTTTATGGAGTTTATAAGATATTAATATATAATGACATAAAAGACTGGCGAATTTCAATACCCAGTGCAAACGATAAACACAAAAAAATTATGGACGCAACTAATTAATGGATTAAATATTAAATGCTCGGGGATATTGTAAAAAATCAGTAAATGAATGACAAAATAATTAATTAATTTAATAATTAGCGTTACAAAGAGGTCATGGAATTGCAGATATTTTAAAGCGGATTGAAAATGAAATGCGCAGCCTTAAAATTTGATTAAAATGAAATAGGTGGAACTTCACGACAAAGTAAATAATGGTTTTTAACACTATTAGAAAGATCTTTGGAGAATTTGTTGGTTACGCCTGAATTAGGAACAACTAATTAATATTTACTCTTTAATCGTAGTAAATACATGAATTAATATTTTTAAGCAGTTGACATCTACTCATAATTAACTTCTGATTATTCTTTCGTTCTGCGGATATAATAAATTATCGAATATGGGCAAAATATAGTATAGTTGAATATATTACAATAACACTACAATCTTATTTTACAAGTATTAGCTATCAAACCATTTTTGACGGCTAATTCCCTGACAGTTGTTCTAAAAATCACACAATTTTGAACATAAACTATCGACAATTCCCGATTTCATACGCGATACCGTTACAGCATTCCGGTTCATGTCGACGTCGAGTTAGGCTAGTGTCGAGTAGCCGGTGTCGACTAAGAGTTATGGAATTCCACTGCAGATTCGATAAATTGGCTTGCCAGGTTTTGTGGGGATACCTGAAAGACAAAGCGTACTAAGAAGTACCAACAACTCGTAAGAATATGATTGAATGAATCAGGAATGCTGGGCACATGCATTTCTGATATTCCAGATATTACTAAAGGCGTACCTCTCAATTGCGTACAGTCACTTGAAATGCGGATTGACGCATGTATTGCCATTCAATGTCACCATTTTGAGCAGTTACTTGAACAATGACCGGCAAGGGAACTCACGTTAATCAAGCACCCCGAAAGGCAAATTTTTCCCGGTGTAGTTGTAACAGATCTGTTATTTGCAGCAAATGTGGAACCAGTGTAGCTTAATATAGAGAGTATGCATGACAACTGGATGAATCTTTTACAACAATTTAAATGAGTAAATAATTAAAACGTTCTAGTTTTAAGCATTTTATAGAAAAAACTACAAATCTACCAATTTATTAATTAATTAAACTTTTAAATAGTGATTCCTTGATGGTGAAGGTAGCCTTTCCCTTCATGGTTGTTTGAATACAGCTTTCTGGAATTGGTGCAATCTGCAAAATTTATTTATGTATCCTCTTTAGATGATCGACCTGAATAATCGACTTTCCTCCTACATTTAACCGATTCATTGGCTCCTTATAAAGATTTATTAATAAAATTACTTTAGTTTATTAATTTTTCCCTCGACGATCCTTCTAGTCGGTTTATTATTTACATTAATCTTTGTGAATAAGTAACATAGTTTTAATATTAGTGAAATTTTAATTTTTTGATAAATATACGTAAGATCGTTGTTTATTTATTGTTACCATTTTAGATTTTATGTACATCTGAACCGGACAAATTCTATTGGGAGGGAGAAGATTTTGACACAATAAATTTCGCGAATATGTTGCGGTGCTGTAATTGCTGGAGAACAAAAGGGGTGGTCCCTCTACGTAGGCCTAGTAAATCCCCTCGGTGTTTGGAAAGTTGGCAAAGTATTCGGCAATGACCACCCCCCCGTGGAAGGGTATGTATGTGTGGGACAACGCGGGTAGGAGGGTGATATTACAAAAGTTTGAGCCACGTGGTAGAAGTGATTACCGTATAAAAAGTTGCCCAACGAGTTGTCAAGCTGCTAGTGAGAAATGAGAAAACAAATAACTACATATTTCTTCTTGCACAATTGATATTACTATTTATATTCATTTTATTATGTGATAAAATAATAACAATTTTTGTTTAGGAAATAAAGTTCTGGAACATATTCTGCAAAAGTAATGTATTTGATACCTTTCCCAATATTTTAATTGGGTTTAGATTTCCTGTAACTCTTCCGATATTATTTGCGGGTGGCGAAAGATCGTTTTCAAAATAAAAACTTATTAAGAAATATTTAAGATCTTCAAAGTACCAGTATAGGCTAAATAATTCGGCATTAATCTTCCATAGTGGACGCTTTTCGAGAGTTTTTCCAATCGGTGTACCTTCTACTTTCAATAACTCCGATGTATATAAGATATTAATATATAAGGACGATCACGGGGCAATATTTGTGATATATTAGTTATTTATTGACCCGATTGGATGCAGTATTGAAGGAGAAATGGCCTCATTCGGCCTCGCAGCGGATGAAAGTGCTTCTCCACCACGACATTGCATCGGCTCATTCATCCCGCATCGTCGAGTCCAAATTGAACGAGTTGCGCTACGAATTAGTCTCTCATACTGAATACTCCATCGGACCTAGCCCCTTGCTATCTTTCCCTGTTCCCAAACCTGAAAAAGTCACTGGGTGGGAAGAGATTTGCGTCAAATGAGGAGGTCACCGCCGCTACGGATGGCTATTTTGCAGACCTCGAAATTTCCTACTTTTCCGACGGCTTGAAGAGACTGGTGCACCGTTTGAAAAAATATACTGATCTTCGTGGAGACAACACCGAAAAATAAAAATAAAGAACCACACCAATACTGTGTTTTTCTTGTCGATTCCGTAAACATTTCAGGTCGCCCTTGTATAGCAGAATTCCATTTTCTGTCTTATCTCCTCTTTTCTTTTGTTAACCACTGACGAAGATTATTTTTAGGTTAAATTAAAGCAATTTGGGAGTGGTTCTTGGATAGGCATTGTATGTTCTAAGTTAGTAATAAGTATATGGTAATTTGATCTACCTTATCTTTCTGTTAGTATAGTATTTACTTATAGGTAACTAGTTTCATATATGTATATTGATTATATTTCCCTTGTTGTTGACTATTTATTTTATCAGTTCTGCAATAAAATATTATTTTTGCTTTAACTGAATGTGAAATATGTGAAAATCTTATATGAATCAAATAATTAAAGATTTCAAAATTCTCAAAGCAAGACCAGTATATTATTTGTGGCTATTACTGTTTTTTAATACAATGTGTTTTCTTACTACTTTATATAATACTGTGGGAATGCTCCTTATTTAGTTAAATGTTTTCATTTAGAGTAGGTTTCTTTAACCGTTGGCGTTGTCGTCATTAGAGTCTAGAGATTCAATTCCGGAAGTAGTTCGTTCATTAAGAAACCATAGTGTTGTTTTTAATGAAATGCTCTTAAAACAATGAAGTTGATAATATTTATGCAATAATATAATTTATGTGGGACAAAAATATTAAATCTTTGTTTCGTAGAAATGCCCTTCTCTATCCTTCATTCAATTTCAGGTCCGGTTTCTCGTCTATTTCGTCATTTGTCATAATTTTTCGGTGATCTTCTGGTGTCGATACTTTCTGTCATTTTGGTCGTTTGCTATTTAATAATGAGTCAGCATATCGATATTTTATAACGTTATAGTCTGCAGTTCGGCGACTTAATTTCAATTATCTTTCTATACTTTCATTACTTCAGCCAAGATTATGTAAAGCAACAGTCATTGTGCGGACTTCTAAATTTAAATAGTTTTATTAACGATTTTCACTGTTTACAAGAGCAATAACAACTAAATCTGAATTCATAATTCTAGTTCGAGAAAACAATAGGAAACTATAATCTTTACCGGCACTGCATTATTCACTTATTACGACAGAAAAATTATATTACACTTATGATCCTTTTATAACAGTACTAGAACCCCTTATTATAATGAAGGAGATTTAATTATTTAAGTATATAACTATAAACTGACATAATTCAGTGGAAATTAATAGTTGTTTCTAATTGATAAAAGAATTATAAATGAATATATTACATTTACATTTACAAATGCTTTTATATTTATAAATGGTCTAAACAAGAAATAGTATACTTATAATATATAATCGCCCATAAAATCTTTAATGTTGAATTGATACATTGGTTGCGAAAATTACAGTAACTATTGTAATTGCTTTGCCTTAAATTCTAAACAAAAAAACGACATAGCTAATATAAAAAGGCGAAAATTAAAAAAAAAAACGTTGTCCCTATTATTTGGGAACGATTGCGAAGTGACTACTGTTATAAACTTATGGACTCTATTAGAAACAGATTAACGGACTGCATAAACAGAAGTGGATTATACAAAATATTAGTTTAGTTTTGTGTTGGCTTTTGTTTTTGTTTTCCTATTCTTCATTTTTTACTTACTTTATGTCAATATGTCAATATATACGACTATAACCAATTCGGAAATCAACAGCTGTTCTTTGAATATCGGGTACTTTTCGGTGCGAGATATTTTGCGTGCTTTGAACAAACTCAAAGCTACTTTTGTTTCTGAACATGATGAGATTCCGAGCTTTCTGATACATGATTATGCTCCGGTGTTATGCGGACCTCTTTGTTTTATTTTTAACTTGACCATTCGCACTTATACCTTACCATCTTACTGGAAAGTTAGTAGGATAACACCAGTTTTCAAGAAGGGCGATAAAGTTGATATTCTTAACTACAGATCAATTAGTATTCTCCCTAATTGTGCTAAAATGTTTGAGCAACTTCTGTATACTAGGTTATACAACGGTATCAAGCCATACCTCTCTATTATCCAGCATGGCTTTACGTCAGCAAAGCACTTGACAATGGTCGACATGTAGATGTTATCTACACGGATTTTACCAGAGCTTTTGATACAATTGACCATTATATCCTAATAGATAAACTATCTGCTGTTGGTTTTTCTTCTAACGTTATCACTCTAATTTAATCCTACCTTCACAACCGATCTTGCCCTATCCATTATAATGGATTTGTGTCACACACATTCATTGGTTCTAGCGGCGTACCTCAGCACTCCAATTTAGGACCACTCCTGTTCAATATTTATATAAATGATCTTCTACTATCATTGGATTACAATACTCTCGCATACGCTGACAATCTAAAAATTTATGGTACAGTTAGCTCTTCTTCTGATTCTTAAGATTACAGAGGAATGGCATTAATGATTGGTGTTGTATAAACAAAATTCAGCTAAACATTAATAATTGTGCAGTACCTACCTTTAGTCAGTCATCCAACCCGCAAATATTTCACTATAACATCTCTAGTGCTTTCATCCCAAGAGTTGACGTTTTAGAGGATCTTGGAGTTTTATTTGATTCCAAACTCCCATTCTCTCCACATATAGACGCAATGACTATTGTTGCATCTAGATCGCTCGGATTTTTGTTCAGATCCTGCAAGAACTTTTATAACTCCCGCGCCTCGAAGTCTGTCTACTACTCGCTTGTCCGCTCGAAACTGGAATATGCTTCTATTGTTTGGTACCCATGTTATCACTATTACCAATAATCAATTGAACGAGTCCAGAAGAGATTTCTTAAATATCTTTCGTATAAATCTGATGGCATTTATCCTCCTCGTGATACTGATTATATCAATTTACTCTGTAGACATGATTTCAGCTCGCTAGCGCGAAATTTCTTATTAAATTGGTACACCAGCATATTGATTCCCCGTCTTTACTATCTCAGCATACTTTAGCATACCCCATTGCAGTCATAGATCTATTGAAATTTTTTTTTATTCCCACGGCATGAACCAACATACTATTAAAAGCACTACTAACACATATGTCTAGAAACGCCAACGTCTTATATAGTGACCCTTTTTTTCTTTCGTGAAGATTTTTTTTCATTTCTTTCCATTCACCATTATACTTTTCTTTTTCCCACATTATTCCTTTTATTTCCTGTTAATCATTAAGAGGTATTAGCAATATAATTTTTATTTTTCTTTACTTTTATATATATATATATATATGTTACGTTCTCCTGGTTTGAAGAACAACGCCGCTGTAGCCTGCTCGTAATTTCCTAAATTACTTGACCAATACTTACTTGTAGAGTATGTTCACTTATTTACTAGAGGAAAGGTTGTACAGTGAAACTCAATGCATATGCGCAAAAAAATATATTTAAAAATAAAATGGTTACACGGTTTCCACTCTTGCCTATGTACATGTACGATGTACGTAAGATGTATATATTTGCAATAATTGCAGTTATTCGAGCTCTCTTATACATGTAATGTACATTAGCATTTGTATATGTATTTTCATTGGTAGTAACATAAAGTAATGCCTCAGCATGTACGTTGCAAAGCTATGTCTTAATTCTGTTTAAAAGGTTAAATTCTTATATGCTTCCGCTGAAGCTTTGTTAGAGGCATGTACTAATGCCTCTATCTGTCCGCATGCACCACTACCTTTTTATAGGGGAGCCAACCCCACTTATTTCTTAAATTTATAAGCGCACCTCGGTGCTATGCTTATGTCCCTTTCCGGGAGCCTAATATACCTTCCTTGTTTTAAATTTGCCTAAGGGACTTGGCCCTGTATTATTGGCATGTATTTGTACTTGACCAAATACGTTTGTTATTTTCACATTTATAGGGGAACCCACCCTATCTCTTAGAGCTTGAACGCCTGGTCGAGGGCGACAGTAGCGATAATAGCCGATCTCAAAACAAAAGTAATGTCACAGCTACCCAGGCGTTCTCGTTTGAAATATTACGCTATGTGCAATCTTTAGCTCTCTGCTACTGCGCCCCAAAGAAGGGAAAAATCCAGTAACCAGCAAATGTGCGAACTGCGCACCGACAAGTAAAACGGAGCGATGATGCCGACATTACATAAGAAAACTGGCCCGTGACACTCGTCCGCTACGACGAACAACTAAATGAAAAATTTCTAAGTCCCGATACGACAAGGACCGAACAAACGTACAAAAGACAACGGGCGCTGCGGCCGCAACGACCGTCAGCAAGAAGCGGAGTGATCGTACTTGTAGAGGAGGTCTATACATGCGCGCCGACAATCTCACCAAAATAATTTCCGACACAAACTTAACTGAAGACTAAAAATATGTATAGACGACAATGGACACAGTAGCCTCGACGTACGATGATAGAAAATCGAGAATTTATACTTATTAAAAAAAAATATACATGTGGTCCGACGACGTTACCAAATGACTCCCGCCAGAAATTAATGTATAGACAACGTCCTCGACGATTTCCGCCAAAACTAGAAAAACTTAGAAATCTCTAATAATCTTACGACGACGTTACTGTACACGTTACGACGAGGCACGAAAGGTGACTAAGAGTGCACGATCGCTAATACCTCGACTGTCGCGCGGGAGACGACTGCCTATGCTTGTGTACCTTAAATTTCAAGCAAACTCCCATTACATATCCGACGACGTTGCAGTGAATGATTTCTAATTAGGCAGTTTTAGCTAGCGTAATGCGAATGGCTGACTTGCATACATATACAATGCGTAATGTACATACATATTAAAATAAAATTGGATATAAGAGAGCAAAATAAATAAATATAAGAATGAAAATAAATAAATATAAAAATGAAAATAAAATAATATTCTAAATGAAAATAATAATGCAAAGAAGATAAAATACATAATAGTAAAAAAAATTTAGAAAATACAAAAAACAATGTTAAGTCCTTAACATACCGGCCCCCTTGAAGGGACCATCTTCAACATGCACTACGAAAAGTGTTTTTTAATGTCTTTAGTCTATTTTGGAGGGAAATTGGTGCACTGGGTGAGAACAACAATCGCGCACTAGCACAACACTGCACATTTCAGTCTCTTCTTCGGTGTGGTGATTTGGAGAAGGCTGTCTTCTTTCGCTGCTGGAGAGAGGCAGCACACACAGCTTTGCAGCGGGTCGCTGCATTATCCCACGGGGAGTTTGCACGCTGGCAGCGCGTACAATACCATCTTTGCCTGGAAACACTTCCAGTACTCGTCCTATTAACCAACTGCACGGGATGCTAGAGTCCTCACGTACAAGGACTAAGGTGCCGGGAGCGATACCCAATCCCTGATTTGATTGCCATTTATTTCTTCGTTGAAGTTGGCTTAGGTACTCGTTCTGCCATCGTTTCCAAAAATGTTCACGTAGGGATTGGACATATGGCCATCTGGATAGGGTGTTTGGCTTTAGATGTGACAGATTTGGTTCGAGGATAGTTGCAGTAGGACCTCCAGTTAGGAAATGCGAGGGAGTTAAAAAATGATAAATCGTTTGATCGTTAGAGATCGGTGTAATAGGTCGAGAGTTCAAAAATACCTTCTATTTGTACAGAAGGGTACTCAATTCTTCGTAATTTAATGATGCGTTTCCGATTATTTTAGTCAGGTGTGTCTTAACAGATTTTACGGCTGCTTCTCAGAGACCCCAAAATGGGGAGATCTAGGGGTATGAAGTGCCATCTTATGCCATTGTGGGCCATATAAGCTTTCACTTGTTCGGTCTGAGTTTGTGTTTGCAATTGCTTGAGCAATTTCTTTAGTTCTGTGTTCGCTCCAATGAATTGAGTGCCGTTATCAGAGTAAATATTTGAGATACTTCCTTTTCTAGCCACAAAACGTTTTAGGGCAGCTAGGAAAGCTTCCGTGGATAAGTTACCCACTAGTTCTACGTGTATTGCTTTAGTAGCAAAGCATACAAAAACTGCACCATAGGCTTTTATAAGATTGTGCTTCCGCTTCATGCTATCGCGAATATGTACAGGACCGAAGTAATCTACTCCAATATTCTCGAAAGCCTTGCCTGGTGTTAATCTATGCTGAGGTAGATCGCCCATCAAATAGTCTGTGCATATAGGTTTTGCTTTAATGCACGTTACGCAAGATCTAATTACTGATTTTACAGAGTTTTTCAAAGATAATGGCCAATATTTCATCCGTACAGCAGCTATCGTAGACTGAGTACCTGCGTGCAATTGCTTGATATGTTCGTGCCGAATAATTAACTTAGTGAAGTGATGTTTAGCCGGAAGAAGTATTTGATGTTTTTGGTCATACGGAATATTGGAATGCTTGAGGCGACCGCCAACCCTCATTATTCCGTGGTTATCCATAAAAGGATTTAAACACAGCAGATTGCTTTTAGAATCTATTTTCTGGCTATTTTGAAGTTGCTTGTATTCTTTACGGAATGTTTGCACCTGCACTCTCCTTGTAAGGACCATCATTGCTTGATTTAATTCTTGGGATGTTAAATACTGTAACTTACAATCACTAGTATTTTTTTGAATACGGGCTCTTATATTGTTTGTGAACCTCAAACAGTACGCTACCACTCTTATCAATTTGTTTAAATCGGAATATCTTTCAAATATACTCATTAAGCTGTTGGTTTGAACTAAATTCGTAAGTACAACAAGCTTACATTCTGGCAAGTTTTCTGTCAACGTAAATTCAGAGTCAGGCCAGATGCTCGTCGAACACTGCAAAAACTTAGGGCCATGCCACCACAAGTTCGTGTGCATCAGTGTTGAGGAAGTAGTTCCTCTTGATAGTAAGTCGGCAGGATTCTCTTTGGTACCGATATGATGCCAATCCGCAATGTTTGTGAGCTCCTGTATTTCAGCTATTCTATTTGCCACGAAGGTCTTGAAAGTTTTAGGCGATTTCAGCCAAGACAATACTATTGACGAATCAGTCCAATAGCAAGTTTTGCGGAATTATAAAGATAAGTATCGTGTTAATCGTTCCATCAATCGTGCCAACAGCGATGCTCCGGATAATTCCAAGCGGGGAAGAGTCATTGTCTTAATTGGAGCAATTCTGGATTTTGCACATAACGATTGCAAGAGATATCGCCAAATTTGTTTAGTGCTCTTACGTAGACACAAGCTCCGTAAGCCTTTTCACTTGCATCGCTGAAACCGTGAAGTTCAAAATACTCTGGTTGCTGCATTGGAAATACGTGTCTAGGAATGGTTATATTATTTAGATCTTTCATTTCTTCCACGTACGACAGCCATGTAGTCTCAATACTGAGAGGTAGAGATTCATCCCAGTTTATCTCCAATTTCCATATATCCTGCATTAAGATCTTGGCTCTGACAGTGAATGGAGATAACAGGCCTAACGGGTCGAAGACTTTGGATATATGGGATAATATTTGTCTCTTTGTAATGTTTTTACATTCGGGAACATCCGACAAGGCATATTATAACGTGTCCATGGTAGCATTCCATTGAAGGCCAAGAGTACTAATGTTATCGCTTTTGTCGAGATCTAATATTGTATTTCCACAACATGTTGCCGGTATATTTTGTAGTAATTCCGGCTTGTTTGAGGCCCATTTTCGTAATTCCAATTTCCCTTGAGACAGGATTTCTGTAACTTCGGCTATGATTTTGTTGGCTTGATCAATTGTTTGAGCTCCGGTTAATAGATCGTCGACATAAAAATCTCTTAATATAATTTCAGCGCCAAATGGTTGCGCATCTTGTTTTGCCATTTCCAATTGCTGTAATACTTTCGTAGCCAAATAGGAAGCAGAGGCAGTGCCGTATGTTACGGTAGTTAACTCGAAGATTTCAACGTCACTCTTATCAGACATTCGCCATAGTATGCGCTGAAAAGGCATGCACTGCTCATTTATGCGAACCTGCCTGTACATTTTGGCTACATCAGCCGTTATAACGTATGCATATAGTCTGAATCTGCAGACTATATCGAATAAATCTTGCTGTAATTTAGAGGCAAACGATCGGTAATCTTATTTAATACGAGGCAATTTAGCTTTGTTTGGAATCCAGTACATCTTGATTTAATGGATACGTCTACTGCTCGTGTAATCTGTGTTTTCGTAGGTGTGATGCCTGCTAATGCTACATTAGCGGTGTTTGCCTAAAGCCAAGACTATCAGCCATTCGTTTAGTTATTAGATTGGATTGGGATCCGCAATCCAATAATACTCGACATCTTCGAGAGTGTCCTCTGCGATCCAGAATATTCACAACGGCTGTTGATAGCAATACGTGGCACTTAGTATTACAACTATGACTTGTAACAGAAGTTGAGCATTCCGGCTGTGAAGAGCCAGGTCGGCTGCGTTGAGCTTCATCGTTTCTTCCGCTAATGTGTAAGACGGAATGATGCCTCCTGCGACATATTCTACAATTATAGTTTGACGAACACTTATTATCTTTGTGCCTGGCTTTCAGGCAATTAAAACATAGCTGTTTCGATTTGGCCTCTTCGAAACGTTTCTTTGGCACTAGTGCGAGGAACTTCTCGCATTGGTGTATCATGTGTTTGCCTTTGCAAAATAAACATATAGCGACATATGTTTTATGTGTATTCGACGGTGGCCTTTTCGTTGCCACGTTGATGGCTGCTTTCTGAGAATGCGTGCCGGCTGATTTAGCGATAGCCTCTAGTGTTTGACATTTCTGCGTTAGAAAACTGACCATCTCCTTAAATGTCGGTATTTCTGTTGTCTGTATCCTTGTCTCCCAGTCTTTTAGCGTTTGTGCATCTAGTTTTTTGGCGACGATGACGATAAGTAGATCATCCCAATGTTCTGTGGGCCGTTTCAAAGCGGTTAAAGCCCTAGTATGCTTTAAAATGCCATCCAAGATTCGACGCAGCATGCTCACATTCTCTTTTGTCGCAGAAGGGAGATCAAGGATAGCGGTTATATGCTTCTGCATAATAACTCGTTTATTGCAATATCTGTCTTGTAACATTTGCCAGGCGTTTTCGTAGTTATCTGCAGACGTCTCTAGCGAATGCAGGATATTCGCTGCTTCTCCTTTTAAACATGCTTTTAAATAGTGCAGCATCTGTACCGCTGGTACATTACTGTTGCTGTGTATAAGAGAGCTGAATATATCGTAAAACGGTAGCCAATCTTCGTAATTACCCGAAAATTTTGGCAAGTCTATCCTCGGCAGCTTTATTATATCGGGAGTGGAAACCTCAGTTTTCTGTTGATTCAAATTGCCGCTTACAGTCAGAGCTTTTCTAAAGCGAGTTTCAAAGTCGAAGTATTTCTCTTCAAATTCTTCGCGTTCGTCTGCGTCTATCTCATTTTCATCTAGTATTTCTATTTTGCCTTGAATTCTGTCGAATTCATCGTACAAGTAAGTAAACTTTTCATAGCGAACTTGTAATTGGTCAAGTTGTGTAGTAGCATCGTGTTTGTCTAAAAACTTGCCTGCTCTTGTTAGCGAGGTCTTAATTTGCCTTCTGCGCGCTTTCAACGATGATAGATCGTCCATTTTGTTAGACGGGAAATTTAATTTCTATCGAGACAAGGCTAATATCCGGCTCGAAGGACCAATGTTACCAAATGACTCCCGCCAGAAATAAATGTATAGACAACGTCCTCGACGATTCCCGCCAAAACTAGAAAAACTTAGAAATCTCTAATAATCTTACGACGACGTTACTGTACACGTTACGACGAGGCACGAAAGGTGACCGAGAGTGCACGATCGCTAATACCTCGACTGTCGCGCGGGAGACGACTGCCTATGCTTGTGTACCTTAAATTTCAAGAAAACTCCCATTACATATCCGACGACGTTGCAGTGAATGATTGCTAATCAGGCAGTTTTAGCTAGCGTAATGCGAATGGCTGACTTGCATACATATACAATGCGTAATGTACATACATATTAAAATAAAATTGGATATAAGAGAGCAAAATAAATAAATATAAGAATGAAAATAAATAAATATAAAAATGAAAATAAAATAATATTCTAAATGAAAATAATAATGCAAAGAAGATAAAATACATAATAGTAAAAAAAATTTAGAAAATACAAAAAACAATGTTAAGTCCTTAACAATATATATATTGAATACTACTTAATTTCGTTTCTTTTATATTTTTTCCTGTCATTGAATTCTTTTAATTTGTAATAAAGTTTATTATTATTATTATAATATACATACCTATATTTTTAGCAATTTTTTTATGTATATAATTTTAAGATCTTGCATTGCTTTTGTTATGTATTTACCACTTTTATTTCATTAGCTGTGTATTGTTACATATACTTTTAGCAAATAACTCGAACATGTATTTATTTGTAATGCGGTTGTGCTACAATAAAACAAAATGATGGAATTTTGTGTTGAAATTATATTATAGTATAGTAATATGGTTTGTGTATGGTTTAGAAATTAAATTAAGAGCCAGAAAATCATCTACACACCTCATAGAGCATACCTTACTGGAGAAAATATTACAGCCGTTGGTATTAAAAAGGTCAAATTTTAAACAAAAATTGAGAAATTCCAATTGTGTATGTTTACAGAAATCATTTATACTTCTTTCATTAATTAGGAACAAATATTGATTTGCACTTGTAAATCCTGTTAGTTTATAGTTACAGTACTTAAATAGCTGATTAATATATCAAATAAACTTTATGTAATATATTTATCAGTTTCCTTTATCGTATTTTACAAGGTATTACCTTCACTACCGGTGAAAATTATTTTTTTATACATATTTGTGCTTGAATTTTATAAAATTATTTATTCATTGTTATTAAGAACTATAATTATTTATCAACAGGCAGAAGAAAGATATTACATGAAATAATTCTATAAAAAATTCCTCTCATACTATAATAAAATATCAAGAATATAATACAATTGTCCTTAACAATAATAATACATATTTAATATGGTGCATGTAAAGATTCTAGTTTCGTATTATTTACTTGAACTAGAACTATGAATTTAGATTTAGTTGTTATAGTTCTTGTAAACAGCAGATGTTAATAAAACTATTTAAAATTAGAAATCCGCACAATGAGTGTTGCTTTACATAATCTTGGTCGAAGTACTGTTACTACATGAGAAACCGTTAGAGGAGAACATTTCTACGAAACAAGGATTTAATGTTTTTGTCTCATATAAATTATATTCTTGAATAAATATTATCAATTTCATTGTTTTAAGAGTACTTTACTAAATACAACATTACAGTTTCTTCTTCAGATAGCACTTGCTTTATTTACTCCTAAACACCATTGTTTCTTAGAACGGTTTTCTTTGCATCTCTGAATTTGGCTAAATGTTTTGAAATGTACGTGACTTTTGTCTTGTAACAAAAATATTTCCATTTTTCTTTAATATTTCATGTAATTTAGCTTTATACTTTGATAAACCAACTAATAACGCTAGCGTGATATGCATTCAAGTTTGATAGTTATCTCTACAGAAGCTAAAAAGCTTTCCCGAAAGCTTAGACGATTAACGGAATTTATAAATTATTCAACTGCATACCCCGCTATCGTAACTTTTCATAAAATTTAGTTAATTTCACATTTCGCCTAACAAAGCTCAATTAAACGAAATTTTCGACCAATTTTCTTGAAATTATGCATCTAACCTACCTAATTAGAGAAGCTCCACAGTTTATGTTCTTGTTTATTTCTGTTTAGATATTCTGTGCTAACAGATCGCAGTACTTCTATTGGGAGAAAGTTAACGAGCATAAATGTCATATGCAGTCCCAGGTGGTTACCAGATAGACGAGGGAAGCCAATTCCCTCTATACATTGGCAAAGCTTTCCATGACAATGAATGCAAAATTGGAAAACACGTTGATATTTTGCATCGCTGGAAAGGACTTTGGGTGTTGGATCGAGATGGAAAAAGCCTTAATTTACAGGAGTATTACATGATGAAATACAATCCGTTGCTTGATGCATGTAGGAAACCAATACCTTGAATTTTAATTGTTCTTGCTTGAATAAAATACATCTTGTTTATATCTGTGTATTGTTTTTATAAATTTACCACACATTTTTTGAAGTGAATAAAAATTTCACTCCTAATATCTGTTGGTTATTATTACGCCAACAAACACCATTGTAAAACCGAAAGTTCTCGCTAGAGGCTTTGATACGAGAGGGGCTAAAAATTCAAATTTAAAAATACTTAAGCATGCCCCCTTGCATTAGTGCATAAATTTTTACCTTCTTCTTCTTTTTCTCCACTTCAGGCTTTAGACACAGGCCTGTTAGGATGACCATCTCTCATTTGGTCGCCCTACACCTCCTCTTCCCAAACATCTATAAAACCTCGCTCTGGCTGCTAATCTCGTCACTTGCATCCCATCTACGTGTTCCTTCCACTTATTTTTATTTTCCTTTCTGTTCTTATATAATCGTTTCTTATTCCATCAGACATTGTGCAATCTTTTAGTTTTCTTAAAAATGTCATCTCTTGTGTCTGTATCCTGCTTTCTTGTTTTTTTTTGTTGTTGTCCAGGTTTATTACTGTATGTGAGATTTGCCACAGTTATCGTCTTGTAAAATCTTATTTGTGTGTCCTTTCTTGTTTTCTTTTTTAACGTTCTGCTGATTACTTCACAGATATGCGTGAATTTATTCGGTTTGGTTGCAGAGTAACTGCAATCCAGGTATGTACATACACTATCGTCCATATTGGTTCGGACACCCAGTAAAATGTTATAAACTCTTCTAAACGATAATGTAACTGCTTTTATATATAAATAATATTTATATTAGGTCGTTTATCACGTTTATTGTTTATTGACTGCACAGGCAAACTTCCAAGATTATCGATTAGAGAATGATTAAAAATCTATTATATTTTATGACCCAGTATAGTAATTTTCCAAATAATCGTCGTCGCCACAAATAGAGTTATTTTTGGGACAATATTGCAGGTAATAAATTTACAATACTCTCTGAAATGGTAGCAGGCCACTCGAAAGTGTATTGTGCATTGATAAATGCTTTAGTTTTTAAAAAGCCTGCTTATGCACGTGTTAGCGTTAAGAGCATATCTGTTTGCGTGAACCTGATCAAAGCAATTAATATGCCGAGAGAAAAACCGACAAGTTTAGAAAAGCGCTCTGTAATTGTTGTTCTTCATCAAGAAAGTGGATCAAATTTCCGAAAAAATACATGTTAATAAATCGACTGTTAGTAATACCATTCGGAGACATCGGGGACGTTTAGGTCGTAAGAAAATAACAACTCACGCCGACAACGAGCGCATAAAATTGCAGAGTAAGTGAAATAGGAAACTGACAGCACCAGAAATCGCCGCCGAAATGAATCGCGACCATACAAGAAAAATTTCTGTTACTATAGTGAAAAGGAGATTAAAAGCTGCAAATCTTCAGGGCTGCGTTGCAACAAAAATAAACCCTAATTCGACGGGAAAACGGGCAAGAAACGGCTGCAGTGGATAGAAACACAGAAATTGGATAGTGGATGATTGAAATAGGGTGCTATGGACTGATGAGTCAAAGTTTGAGGTGTTCGGACAATCAAGACGCGTTCTTGTAAGAAGAGCGAAAGGCCAAAGAATGTTGCAGTTTGTGCTTGTTTGTGGTTGGTTTTGCTATGTCGGTAGAGGAGACTTGAAGCGAATTGAAGGTATTTTGCGAAAAGAGGGTTATTTAGAAATACTGCAATAAAATGCAATACCATCGTGGCAAAGTCTAATCGGCGAAAATTTTGTATTCATGCAAGACAACGACCCCAAACACTCAGCAGTGATATGTAAAGATTTCTTAAATGAAGAACAAGATAATGGCACTTTACAAATAATGACATGGCCGCCGCAAAGCTCCGATCTAAACCTCATCGAGCTGTTATGGGATGAATTGGGAGGAGGATCCGAAAAGTATGCTCTACCTGTGTAGGCCACCTGTGGAACATTTTACGGAATGGACTAATATGCCAAATAGAGTCCTTGAACAACTGGAGCGGATCCCTCGGATTGTGAAAGCTGTTCTTCGCGCAGAAGAGAGTTTCGTTGATGAACGGAATGTTTAATCAGTTATTGTTTATTTTTCGTTAGAATTACTTTTCTTTTACTTTTATAGTTTAATTTTAATCGCTATTAATAAAATGCAATGACAATTGTAAGTTTTGGAAAAATGAGTTTTAGTATTTTCTTCTTCTTTTTTTTTAAATTTATTTGCGTGTACATAGCCACCTACTGTGAAAGGTGTTAGTATTCATAAAATTTGCAACTCCTAAATTTTTAGGCACGAGCCGCCACAGCTGTATAGGTCAATATAATTTTAAAATATTTATTTATATATTATAGATTTTGAAAATCTCTATTCGCTAAGGTACAAATTCCCAAAATCTTGGTAATAGTTCATTCTATGTATCATTGTTAATAACAACAAAGCAGGAATTCAGCTTTTTATTCATTTAGAAAGTTCTATAAGAAATAAATATGTATCCGGTGTATCTCATTTTTTCTATTAATTATAGATGTACTTATAGCTGCCGGTTTGTTTTGCATCTTTTTTAATTTGATATGGATGTATGTAACGTGGACAGATGACCTTGGCTAAGTAAGTAAGAACAACGGGATTTTCGAGTAGTCTCTTAACAGAAATTATCCTGCATATTGTATACTCGTCGGTATCTAGTTATGTTCAGAATATTGTTTGTTATATTCCTAATATGCATCGCAACCTTCTTGACAACAGGTAAAAATGTCCACCTAGTTCGTTTATTTCGCTAAAATAACTGTTAACCTTTTAATTATTGAATAGCGCTTATTATGTGGAAGAGCACTTCTGATACTTCTCTACTTTATCATAAACTGTATATAGCCACAATACATGTAATTTGTTTAGGGAATATACTAATAGATTTGCATTCTTTTCTTTATTCCAGCTACTTCCGTGCATAATTTTTATTGGAGAAACTATTCTCATGGTGAAATACCTTACGATGCGCTTGAGGTTTCTCCAGGTATTTATGTCGGTCAAGTTCATGTCAAAGAAGGTAATATGCCAGCGGCTATCTATCCCTTCCGTAGGAGCGCCATAGTCGTACATCGTACACGTTTGGAAATTAAGGAGCACATAAAGGTATCTGTTCCTTCGTTGTTTCAAACAAAAAATCGAGGAATTAATCTTAAATTCCCTGTTTCCTTTGTTGGTTTAAATTCTTATCAATTATTTTAGAAGGTATTACTATTAGTAGAGGGCACAAATTTGAGTCAGTTTATATAGACGCAAAATGAGACTGTTTATGTAGACGCAAAATGAGACTGTTTATGTAGACGCAAAATGAGACAGTTGAGTGGCAGTAACGGGGTGGGAGCATTCGCGCAACTTTTTATAATCACAGAAGTACTTCAATGTGTACGAAACACAGTTCACCTGTCGGAATAAAAACTACAGCTTTTTCCGACACGTATATAAATGCGACATTTTCTAAGTATGTGTGTACTGACAAGCACTCACAATGACCAGTCGAGTAACACTGAACAAGCGTGCTTTGATACGGGTACCCGATTCTCCGTATCGGGCGTTTCACTCCTCCACGTTGTTCTCCGCACGGCACTGAAACTTGCCCCTCTTTTCTGGACTAATAGTAACGATTAGACATATAAAGTAAATATACTATCTATATATATAGTAAATATACTATATATATATAGAAAGTGCGAATAGTAGGAAAAGAATATTTCTTCTGGTGTCCACCAAGGTTCTAATCTGGGCCATTTACCTTTACTTTTGAATAAATTGGAAAACTATAAAAACTCAAACTGGGACTACTATTACACAACGTACAAATCCTTTCGGAGAGGAAATTTCACACGGTTCATCTGCAAGCCATATTCTAGATATTCGGAAAATTATTAGTAAATGTCCTTTCATCAAGCAGTTGTGTCAGCAAATTTTGGAATCTTTTTTACATTTTTTTTTACAGTATTTTATACATGCTTACGTGTTTCTGGGTAAAATACGTCTTTGGAAACGTTAACTCTTGCATGTATTTTAAATCTTTTGTGCATTGTTCCCTCTTTTCCGTCTCTATTGTTTAATAAGCGCAATTGTCTTTGTATAATATATTCTTACGTATTGTATATATTTTAGATCCTATGTACACCCGAACCAGAGAAATTTTATTGGGAACCAGTGGATTTTACAAAAGTAAATATGACTGCGATGAAAGATGCCGTCCTCGGTGGATTCGAAAGTAGTTATTTGCTTTACATAGGTCTGGTACACCACCTCGATAGCTGGAAAATTGGCATAGTATACGATCTTGAAATAACGGGTTGGGAGGGTGTTTATGTATGGTCAAACAGTGGTGCCAGGGTAATACTTAAAGAATTTTTATTGTTAAAATATAATTCTAGTGTTCCCGAGTGTTACAATATGAAACACTAACGTAACACAACTTGTTTTACAGTTTACTATGCGTGTAATAAATATTTAATACTGATTTATGTGTTATTTTTGTAATGGCGCAATGCTGAAGCATATCAAGTAAATATTTTAGTTAAAATTTTTATTAAAATTCGTTCATGTTATGTTTAAATGTTGTCACTTTCCTTAATACAATATATAAACACCGATATTTCATATCAATATTTGTTCATTTTAAGAAAGAGTTCTTACTTAAAATATATACATATAAAATTTAATTCTGAAAATATAGCGAAAACCAGTTTTCGGAGGGGGGGGATGCTAAAATGACGAAAACTGTATATGTATGTGTTTTTATATGGGCATGGCTGTGTATGTATAGTACCGTCCATAAGCTTAGAAGTGAGGTGAAATTCCTTTAAAATAATACAACTGATAGGCATATCGTGAAATCGTTAATCCTTATTATAAATTATTGTATGAAAATATAAAATTGTTGCACATAATCCGCAGAGTCCAAACATTTAGGTACCAATTTCACTCAAATACATTCTATTGCTCCTTCCCAAGAATACGACCTGGGGAAACACTGAGGTGGTAGCGTTATCGTTTGGGGTTGCTGCGCTGGAACAACTACGGGTGATTTAGTCAAAATTAGTGGGGAAAGAGGAGTATTTTGATATTTTGTAAAATCATGCAATTCCGCGTGGAAACCGTCTTCTTAGTGAGTCGTTTTGTTCTCCAGCAACACGATAACCCTACACGTACGGCTCGAATCTGTAAAAACCTTTTCCCCCATAGAGGTCTTATGGGATGGGCTTGATGGATAAAGCAATAACCTCGGAAGACGCAACACCTACGGGAATATTTACGAAATGCATGGCAACAAATTGATGTGGGTTGTCTCAAAGAATTGCTTTCAATGCCGAAAATTTGTACAGAGGTTCTCAAAGCCAAAGAAGGTCATATTGAGAAAAAGAAACTTAAATAAGGGATAAATATTATTATGTTTGAATGAATTTATTTTTATTTGACAACAGTCAGTAACTTTTTATAGAATTCATTACTGCTTCCAAACTTTTGGATGGTAGTATGTGTATATATTAGTATTTGAAGCTATTTATCGCTGGCGTATGGAAATTCAATTTGAATGATTGTAAAAATTCGATAAGAATATAGGAAATGGTATAGATAAGATACTTCCTTGTTTCGCAAAGCAAAAAGTTAGTTGTATTCGTTTAGTAGCTCTTGTATTGTACATTCTATATGTTTATGTGTTAGAATAAAGAAAATGTATAAAGTATTTCCAGTTTTAGTTCTGCTGTGCACCGTTTTGAATATAGGTAAAACTAATTGTTACTACAATCTTATTTCATTAAATGCTGAAGGAACTGCCAAAAGTAGCTAAAGTTTGTGTCTAGTACCAATCTATTTTCTTTCTATAAAAGTATTTCAAAAAAAAAGAAAAACATAATTAATTTAAATAATTATATTCCTTAAAATATAGAGACTGCCATAAAGTCACTTTTTATACACCTCTTTGTTTCTTCAGTCCACTTGTATAGTTCATAATAGTTTGGCCTTTTTCGGTTTTTAATTTAGCACAAAAATTATGGTATGACTATATTCAAAGAAAAACCGGAAGGCAAAATATTCTCCAATACTCTGCGGTTATTTTATATATAAAATCATAAAGCGTTGAGTTTGTTAAAGCACAGACACCAAAAGGGAGGTAAAATTTATTACTTTTGCTAAAAATTATGAATTAAAAAGACTTCGATGACACTTAAATGGATTGCTCCCTTCAAAAATAAATTAGCTGAGAAGTGGATCGATATATACGCCCAAAATTGAAGTGATTACAAAGAAAACTATTTTATTAATGTAGTGGTTATGGTTATAATAATACTAATAATATTTTAGAAGGGTCTGGTGGAAATATTTACTGGAGAGATTACATTCCGGGTAACATACCCGATGACGCCTTCGAAGCTGCTCCAGGTTTATATATAGGACAAGCTCTATACCAGGGAAATTTATTGGTTACTACCATTTATCCGTACACTGATACAGCTGTCGGAGAATTAATGGGACAAAGAAATTTTAAACATAACATAAAAGTAAGTTCTTTTGCAGAAAATTGCTCACACTCTATAAAGATCGGAATTTAATTAAATATGAGAGAACCGTGTTTGTTGCGAATGACAATTTTTACATTTCTTTTGCTTAACTGGATATTGAAAAATGTTTTTGATATTCTTCCCTACTGTTTCTATTTTACCCAGTTGTTTGGTCTGCTTTTTAGGGAAAAACAACTCAGTCAGTATTTTACGTCTTCTGTCTATTGAGCTGCAAATAAATATACGTAGTTTGTATAATAAGAAACGCAGGCTGATACCCTTATTAGGAAACGATATAGAGGGGTGGAAATGATATAGCAGGAAATGATTACCCTTTCCTTAGTACGCCTAGTAATTTGCAAGTTAATTCTTCTTCACTTTTCAAAGAGGCGGCGGTATAGCCAATTATGGGCGCAGTATACGCGAAGCGTTTTGAAGCAGTATTTTTGTGTAATTACCCAAAGGGGCCAGGAATCAGTATTGCAGCAGCTGCCAGGTGCTTAGACAAAACACCAGATTATATACGACGACAAGGTGATACCAACAGGCGGGAGTAGTACAGAACACGGTCAATCTCGTACGACTACAACCAGGCAAAATAAGGCAATAATTCATTTATTCAGTAGAAAACCGCATTTAACATTGCGTCAAGGGCAACCTATGTTGGCGAGGAGAAATGTACATATTAGTTTAATGACTCTTAGAAGCCGATTGCTTGAGTACGAGATTGTTTACCTTAGTGCGCTATAGAAACGACTATTCTCCCACAAACCAATCCCTGGACACTACTGTACAATTCAAAAAATGCTGCATAAGCATTCTAACAATAGTGAAGTCCGTTGCCAAAAGCGCCTGCAGTGCTGGGAACCAGAACTACCCTTCAAGCGGAAAAATTCAAAATATATATTTCGGATATATACATATATTGTATGTTAATTTATGTATTTATTCAGAAAATTTAAAGCTGAAGTTATAACACCATTTTCTTTAAAAATGCTACAACGTCAGTCTTAAATTTAATGGAACAGATACATCAAAAGTATGTAAATGTAATATTCAAATATTCGAGTTAAAATGTACGAAAATATAAACATCTTATTTACACAAGTTGGTGCAGATATGTATATTTTTTGAATATATAAGAATTTTTCTATTTTATTCACCTAATACATAAAGGAGTTCATTGTAAAAAAAACAAAAATACAAAATACCCATTTATTTGTGTTTTTTAAAAATTTAAATTTGGTGTATACATCGAATACTTTTTGTAGCACATCACTACAATTTTCTACATGGCAATTTAGTATATTTAGAGTTTTATTAATTCTAGTTACAAATAAATATATAATGAAGTTAGTTCTTCCACAATAATTATAAGGATTGCTGTGTTGCAGACAACTATTATTAATATTAATAGTGTAAAATATGTATAATGTTCTAATACTTGTTTGATGGCAAATAGTATATGCAATCTGAGTCAAATAATCCGATATGTGACAAACAAACTGGCAAAAATACTTTTGAAACTCAGAAGCTCTCCTCTATTCCTTCGTTTCCAAGGGATCCAGATGATATCAGAAATATTACTTTACTGGAAAAGGACGTTTGCTTTAAAAGGCGTAGGAAGGTGATTTCATAGATTATTGTGAGGAGATACTTTCATTTACCCAAACCTGGATACCAATTGTACATATTCCTTCACCGTCGTTACAGTAGTTTACTAAAGTATTACTAAAATATTTGTTTTACTAGAATATGCAAAATTGACATATGGAATATATACTTACTAGCATGATGGAATACTGTATAATCGTGATCTAGCTGAATAACACTCTTCAGTCAAAAGCGAATTCTGTCATAATGATAGAATGCTGTAATCATTGGGATATAACAACCATCATGTCGATACAAATATCTGAATGACTTAAATTGTACATCAAGTCAAAGATTATACTTTCAACTTATGCAGCATATCTCAGTTTAGGTCATTATATGTATATAGTTATTAAATCTTACTAAGTAATTTACTTGCAAGTAAACTTCTCGCTTCTCACTTCGATGCTATATGTTGTAATTCTTAAAAAAGTACTAAAATGTATATAACACACTCGAAAATGCTCATATAGCAAACTTTGCTTCCATTGAATGTAAATTTTCACTGCATGTACAGCTGCCATAACTCACACATCTAACATTCGGAAAAGTATATTTAGATTAAAAAAGTAACATATAGAAAATACCTTACCTTTCGCATCTTTGTAAGCAAAACGAGTAGTTTCGTTTGCTTGGACGTATTGTTACACGAAGAAACAACAATTTAGAACCATGATTGTTAAACGCTTTGAATCAATTTAAGAAAAGAAACAGACAATTTACTATCAATCTGTTAGGCGTAGGTATCGCGTAGGTTAAGATTTTAAGCAATATTATTACGCACGAATATTTAATCGAAAAATTGAAGCGAAAGTTCTGTCTCTTGTGCTCTGAACGCGTACTGATGATAATCTTTGATCTTGGCCTATTATCTGGATCCCCTATGCCCACAAACATCGACAGACGCGCTTAACATGGGCACGGAAAAATATCGTCAGAGATTGGACGATTGTGATGCTTGCGGACGAATCTTCTTTTTGGGTCCGGATAGTAAGGAGCAAAGCATGCTCTAGCCGTACAAACCGCGTTATCGGAGGAACTGTAAAACATACAGTGAAAGTCCATGTTTAGAGATGTTTTAATGTTCGTGGATTTGGAACGTTATGCGTCTTTACTAGTAGCTATTTCGTAGCATAAAAAAGTTATGGTGTTTATTGCCTACGTTTTTGGCTAACAATTTGGTAGAAAGCATGGAAAAACTATTCAAGCTATTTGTGTAGTAATGTAGATTGGAACCTTTTTTAATTTAGCGCGTACTATTTTGAAGATGTTCATTTTAAAAATATAAATACATATTTCTTTTTTCGGTCCAATGCCGCAAGGTACAAAGGACGTAGGATTAAAAGAAATAAGAAATACATACTTCTTTTCATTAAAATTTATTTGAATTTGGCCCTTGCGTTTCTTGTTATACAAACTGTAGATGATGATAATCATTTTTTGCTACCTACACCGTCGAAATTGAATTTTGAGATATACAGGGTGAATCTGATATACCTCTAACCTTCTAAATATATGGCATAATGCTCGTGTAGTAAAAAGCTACATATAATAAATACCGTTATAGCATGTAAAATGTATTGCATAACTGGCACTTAATTTTAAGGTATGGTACCCGATTCTTTATACACGTGTATGAGTGTTCCAATACAATCTCGGTGGTACTATGGCGTAAAGAGTGGAAAAATTGACAAAGAACATCAAAGTCCATGACGTATTATATATTGTACGCGGTTACATCGAAAGCTTAGAAGATAATTCGAGTTTGCTCTAATTCTGTTAATTCAAACACTTTACCTAAACATTTTGCCTACTTTATCGCACAAAAGCGATTTCTTTCCAGAACCAATAAGTAAAGCGAAATTAACACAATTACTGAGTCTAGCTATTTCACGTTGCTGTCAATTTGCTAATTGTTGTAAATGGATCCACAAACACCTTACAGAATTTCTCACTAAAATACCCATTTCACCCCTGTTTCTGTTTATAACAGCATATCTTCAAGTTATGAATTAACATCTTCGTATTTAATTTGAAAGTAATTCGGTCAAATCAATATATCGCATTTCTCATAATAAAATTTTTAGTCGCTAAAACATAGAGACCAATAGACTAACTCCGAAAATTTCGCCGATTGTTATTTTTCAACCTTTTTCCTAAAAAATGTTATTAGGTGGCAGTTAATTTATTTACTATGTGATATTAGGACACATTTCAAGGTAGCATTTGAATAAAAGTCTGTTATACTGTACTACAAGTTATTTATTAGAAGTAAAAAACCGTCCAATATTCGCAAATCATGCATTCATAAATTTACAACCATCTATCCAAAAATAGTAAAATATTACACAGCCAATCTCATGTTCATACGAGGGATGTCTTTTAAGTTATGTAATCTCAAACATAGAGGGCTCCACTAATCAAATGTCAGTACTAAAAATTTAATCTCTATCTCTAGTTAACCTAAATCCAAAGTTTCCGTGCAAGGCGTGCACTGTTGTAGGCCTAACGAACTGTCAAAGCTAATGAAGCATCCCATCAGTCAAGAAGTTCTCGTTGGTATGGAGAATTTAAACGTGGACTGGTTAACCAAAAACGACACTCACTCAGGAAAACGTCGATGCTGTGCGCAAGATTATCAACGAAGATCAATATGTGACATACCCCGAGGGTTGAGACATAATTGAGGATATCAAAGACCTCAATTCAAAAAATGTTGCATGAAGAATTGTGTGTAAAAAATTAGTTGCCTGTTGGATACTGCATCTATTATCTGCAGAACAGAAGCAGCTGGGCGAATTAGTGTCAAAAAAAACCCTTCAACGGCGGAAACTTTAAAAACCTGTACAATATCATCTGCTGATGAACGCCAGCCGTCTGTTTGGGCAAAGAAAAGCCGACAAAGTCATCCGTTCTCGAGGTGTCGTCAGCAAGATGGTCGTGACATTCGTTTCGAAAACAGGTCATGTAGCAACAATTCCTCGGCAAGATCAAAGAACTGTTAAGCTCGTAAGGTCTAGTAACCCCGTACAGTCCCGACCTAAGTCCCAATGGTTTTCTTTACCTTTTCGAAAATCAGAAATGGAATGCGTGGTCAACAATCGAAGCCTTCAAAAACGTAGTTTTAATTATACTTCCAGGATTGATTCGAACGTATACAAAAGTGCATTAATCTTCGTGAGGAATACTTCGAAAAACAATCATGTTTTTAAAAGCTATCTACTGTTTTATTCCAGCTCTATATGCAAAACTTAAAGGACAGCCCTCGTATGACTATGGCTGTAACATACAGTGTAATAATATCTCTAAGATTACAATAAACCATTTTCTTTGTTTTAACGTCAATTACAAGTGTCAATGAAAGAATCTACTTGTTTAAGTTTAATTAAAAAAACACGTTTCTGCGAAGCGTGCATCTGCTGGAGAGAAGTCGGAATTTTTTTGTTTGAAGACCTTTTCATCCGAGAAATATCTTTCTTTTTAACATAAGAATATATTTTTGAAAATATATGAACTTGAAAAAAAATCACTTCTTTGTATGTGCAGATACTATGTTCGTCGTCGCTAGAAAAGTTATGTTGGGCATCCGTGAACTTCAGCGAACCTATCCGAGATCAAATGAAAAATGCTGTAAGAGGTGGTTACGAAGAAGGTGTGGCCTCGGAATTGTACATCGGCAAGGATGTACTGAACAAGGAATGGAAAATCGGGAAAGTTATTGAAATTACGAATTCAGCTAAGGGTCTTTGGGTTTGGTCTCAGGATGGAACTGCTTTGCGACAATATGAATTTTACATACTGAAATATAATTCTACTTCATAAAAATAGTAGTAAAACTGATTTAATAATAGCTAGATATTTTTAACAAGCTACGTATGTTTGTGATTTAGATAAAAGTCCATGATACAACGTAAAAAAGTTTAGTTAATAATAATTATCCAAATTATTTTATCAATATAATACAAATGCTTAAAAAGAGTAAGAACTTAAAATTCATTAGTAGTAAATTAATATTTTCATCGAGAAACAAATCCATGTAGTTCAATGACTTCTATCCAAACTCCAAAACAGTATATATCCGATAAAGTCCATGTTACTAATAAGAACGTATTCAAGGATACCAGCGAATATCGAAGAAATGTATTATTAGTAATAAAAAAGTAGAAAACTAGTTTATGTATCATTCATCCGAGTACCATCAAGATTAAAGACCAAGGAGATGTTCAAAAGACATTCTAGACAGCTCATCTAGTATTATAAATGTTATTTACTTGTACCGACATATATTCCGAATCAAATATAATTTCTTGCACTTAATCTGTAATCCTTCAAATATATAGTAGAGTCGCGATTTAGTGAACTCGGGCTCGAATGAACTACCCGCTCCAATGAACGACCAAAATTTTATATTACGTCGCGCTATACCGAACATCGAAAAGCCCCGATAGAATGAACAACACTTCACCATAAAAAATGCATGTTTAATGCCGGGACTTGCCTAAATATATACCTTAACGTATTTCAGTGTATAATTAAGTTAGCAGTGCCATTGTAAATAAGTAAGTACATATACATGTAATACGTATTTTAGCGAAATTGATTGTTATTTGAAATTTTAAATGTCGTAAAAACATTTAAAATTGGACTAAAAACTTAAAATACTTGAGTGCTTAAAAAAAGGAAACACAGTAACAGAATTAGCGAAGAAATATGGAGTAGCGAAGTGCGTTACATGCGAAATAAATAATATCTTTATTGTCCAAAAGACGAGTCTAATTACAGGACAATTATAAACCAAAAATACAATAAAGAAAGCATAAACTAAAAGTTAATTTGAATTAAACTTAAAATTATAGATTGATTAATTTTACCAAGCGGGAAAGGTGAATATCAACATCAGCATTAACTTCATTAACAGTGCTACACACTCTGTATATCGGTGACTTGATTAAGACGTTTGTATTGGCATTGGGATAGTAGAAGGCTCGAGACAGGCGATTAGTGTGCGGTGGCACAACATAGCGAACTCATTCAAGTAGTGAGGGAGTGTCTATTTTATTGTTCACCAGATTGTAAAATATCTCACATCGGCTTGACGACGACGCGATTGTAAGGACTGCATCTGAAAGCTGTTCAGTAGAATATTATGATTACAGCCCTGTATTGGATATACCCCGTATTGTTTAAAATGGGCATACTTAAGGAACTTTCTCTTTACATTTTCAAGGAGAGATGCATATAAAGGTGACCAGACTATGGATGCATACTCAAGTTTAGAGGGCACAAACGCGAAATATAGTGCCACTATTGGATCAGGAGAACTAAACTGCCTCGATACTCTTGGTATAAATCCAAGGGTCCTCAGTGCAAATGATGAGACACTACTGGTGTGGTCGTTAAAAGTTAATTTAGTGTCAAATAAAATATCTAGGCCCTTTAAAGGGGAACAACGACGTAAAAGAACACCGTTATATCGTTAATCGCGACTAAGTTAAAATATTACACTTTTCGATGTTCGTCTTAAGATTATTGTTGACACACCAGAATTCCAGTTTACTCAGATTCTGCTGCATCCGGTGGCAATCCGAAATAGTACTTATAGAAGTTGAGGTCATCTGCAAAGAATAACTTCTCACAATCCAACTGATTGCATAAATCGTTAAGAAATATCAGAAAAAGGAGGGGACCAAGGTTCCTTCCCTGCGTAACTCCAGTGGAAGGAGAAAACCTATCAGATGTATGCCTAAGGTATGCAACGTACTGCGTTCTCTTTAGTAAATATGTTCGAAATAGTGACACACGTCTGGGTGAAAAGCCGTTCTGCGTGTTTCAATAAAAGTAGATCGTGATCAACTCGGTCAAAGACTTTCGCGAAGTCTGTATAAATTACATCAGCTTGTATATTGTCATCTAGTGATTCAGATATGAATTGTGTAATCGTAGTAAGGTTAGTGACAGTGGATCGCCCACGCACTAAGCCATGTTGGTCTTCAGATAAAATTGCACGAAACTATTGATATATGCGACCGTATAGAATCATTTCGTATACTTTGGCAAAGTTGTTTATTAGAGCAATAGGTCTGTAATTGCTAATTAAAGTGACATAGCCCTTTTTGTGAACTGGAAATAATTTTGCCGTTTTCCACCAGTTAGGAAAGGTAGATGTTGATAGGGATAAATTGAATAAATAACACAGAGGCGTGGCAAACACACTAGCGCAATCTATTACAAAAGAAACTAGGTAAATTGTCGTCCCCCATGCTATGTTTATTTTTTAATTTTCTGATAGCTTCGAATACGTCACACTCATCAAACGAGATGATGTCGATCAACAAATCGCTCTTAGTAATAATTGACATAGTCGATAGAATGGAGTATACATATTGGAAATATTTCTGGAAACCGTTCATTGTAGGTGCGGGCGTGCACAGCATATCACCATCATTCCTCATGTTATTGGGGACTCCAGGGTTGCGTCTCTTTGAAGATACAAATGACCAGGACGACCATGGGTTGATTTTGATTTGATTTTGAGCATGAGACATATATTCGTTATACAAGGCTGCCCTATTGATTTTCACAAGCTGTCTCAGGTTATTGTAATGATGGAAGTCCTCCATACGTTTGAATCTTCTATATTTCAGACGGTATCTATGCATTCGTTTGATATTTGCTATATGATCATTGATGAACCATACAGGATACTGGGACAAGTGAATAGGTTTTAAAGGGATGAATTGCTTTAAAAGTTCATGGATCTTAGGTGAAAACTGTTACATGCCTCTCTAATAAAAAAGGAAAGACACGTGAGCTCTGAGAAAGTTACAAAAACATTTGCTGGTCCAGGTGAAATGGAAACTTTAAAAAATGTCTACCTATGCAACAATGCAAAAGAACCCTAAATAAGTGGTTTCTCAAATTACGAGAACAACATGTGCCAATAAGTGGAATTATGCTACATAAAAAAGCAAAAGTTCTACAGAAAAATTGGATGAAACATCGTCCTTTACTGCCTGTAGTGGTTGGCTGAATAGATTTAAACAACGTTACGGAATACAACTTCTAACAATATCGGGCGAACAATTATCATCTCATCCAGAGTTGGTAGATCCATTTAAATAAAAACTAAAAAATAAAATTGAAGAACTTATAATGCCGATGAATCGGGTCTTTATCGGAAGCTTCTACCGGACAAGACTTACGTTGCAAGTACAGAAAAAAGATGCACCGGTCAGAAAAATTTGAAAGCAAAAAATTCCATTCTTATTGTGTACGAGTACAACAGGAAATCATAAACTGCAGTCTTTGGTGATAGGCAAATCTAGAAATCCAAGATGCTTTCGGAATTTCAATTGCCCCTATTTATTATAAAAGTTCCAAGACGGCATGGGTAACAACTCAAATATTTAAAAACTGGTTCCATGATGTATTTATTCCCGAAGTATCAAATTTATAGAAGATGAGGCTTTGTTTATTGTTTCTCTCTTCTTAGGTACGGACCTTTCAGCAGGATAATAATTTACCTAATAAAGTTTTAGCGCCCCCAGTCATTCACCGGAAGAGCAATTAAAGAATAATGACGGTTTGATTAGTCTAATCTATATGCCACCTAATGTTATCCCTCTCATACAACCTGTGGATCAGAACACACTAAGAGCAACCAAGCTTCACCATCGGAGAAACTTATTAATACAGTTGCTAGCAAAAGATACAAATATTAGTGCCTCATTACAAAATTACACTTTAAGGGATGCTGCGTTAAATCTTATAATGGCATGGAACCGTTTGGCATCAACAGTCATAGAGAAATGTTGGCACAATATTATGCCTACAAAAAAGTTGTCGAAGAAAATATCCCACTGAGTGAATTAAGATTAAGATTACTCTGTGATGAAGTACATAATGCAGGCAGGATCTTTTACAACATATTGAACCAAATGCAAGGAGAATCCTAAAATGCTGAAACATAGATATGTAACTAAATAACACTATCTATTTTAGATTGTGTATGAGGGAACCGACGTGGAAAATTGGAATAAAGACGTTGTGTTGAACAACACAGAACAGAATGAAGAACTTGATTCAGAATCTGTAAAGGAAGCAGGTTGCACATGTTCAGTATAATGGAATAATATATTTCAACTGATCAAGCTCTAATATCACTAAATGGAGTGATTCAGTGGACTGAAGAAAATCAACTAGAAATTGATTATTCCACATCACTTCCTTTGCTTAATTTACGAGAAAAAGTATTAAATAGTAAGCTACACAAAAAGTAGCGGCAATTACACATGGCATCATTTTTTGCATCTGAACATTGAAAATATGTACCTTTTTAGAAAGACTTACATTATATATACATACGTGCTATCATCTAGCCTCCAATACTATTTTATCTTACAATTTCAGCTTAAAATAAATGTTTACTAACTAAGAATCTTCTTCTCACTTTTTCAACCTCAAAATAGTGAAACCCCCCAAATAGTGAATCCGCCGTGCAAAAATGAGTTCACTAAATCGCGACTCTACTGTATTTAGTTTTACTGTTATAATTATCCTTGCAGTGTATAATATAATAATAATCTGAGGTTTTCGTGGGTACTTTGTGTGACAGTTTTTTTTCGACTTTCTCTCCTTGCGTCGGTGTTTCTGTCCCGAAAAAGAGTAGTACTATGGTTTGGTAGGGTCTTAGCTACCATCTTCAGGGATTAGTACGCTAACGAGTAACAAACCAATATATATATTGTAGTCAGTTTCTCTCTCAGGGTTCGAAGATGTTACGTAGTGAGTTCCTTGATGAAGGATTTTGCTTTTTGAAATAAAATTTGGAAGACGTTAATGAAATTAAATGAATTGAATAAAAAGTAGATTAGATTAAAATAAAGAAACTAACAATATATTGACAAATTTAGAATATATGACTTACATCGGGAATGGGTTCGACAATATACCTATCGTAATCCCTAGCTATCTAATAATATCTGTATTTTAACATTTTAAATAATAAATGGCGTTATTAAGGATGAAGTCCTTTTCTTTACTCACACGCACTTTGCTGTTGTAGGAAGGTATATCTCTCTATCTTCGTGCTGACGACGGAAGGCCCATTGCATGAGCGGTGTTTCACCCGATATTCGGGTATTTTAAATGTAATGGCAAATCCACTACAACTTTATAAAACTTTTTGAGGTACTTTCCTCACAATAATATACGGAATTCGCTGAACACGGAGCTCACAAACTCTGTTGATGTTCAGATATCTAATACCGACGCTATTAGTCAATTGTTTCGCGGGTCGATTGCCGATAACGTTCGTAAACCGCCACTAGATCCGGATGTTAGGCGACAAATGGCTGCAGTAGGGTGATCATGGCAACTAAAATATCTCCTATGTTTCCAGAGATGGAAATGTAGGCCTTGGATGTAATCTTCGCTGTGCGGTGTAGATATACGTGTGTGTATTGTAATGATATGAAGTATTGTTTATTATCAATGAATTTTTCTAAATTTCACTGGTTTACCTATTCCAGATATTTTCTCGTTACTGTTTGGTGCACGTCGTTATTTCTTGTTATGCTTGATTATAAGTTGGAGGCAAAGTACCGTTAGTACTCCCTCTTCATGAATTTTTAGTACAAACATTCAATCTGTACAGGTTTCTTTCTAAAGTTTTACAGATATCTACTTTGTTAACTTATTATTCATAATTTTCTTGTTTAAAAAAAAAAGAGTCCCTTCAACAACACTTGCAGAGGAGACGTAAACTTTACTATCGTTTATTATATATATCGCTTTTCGTAAACATATTTTTATAAAAATAAATATATCCAAATTTCATTCTCAACGGACGTTTAATATACTGTACTCACACACTTCAATCTCAAGTGTATAAATATGTATTATTACGACATTATATTTATAATCTTCAAAATTTCCCGTAGGACGGAAGGATGGCACGACTGGCAGCATTTACTTATATAATTTCACTTATATCAAGTATGTGTTTACTGTGCGGCCTACCATATAGGCAAACAAATGTGTTACCATGGATATAGAAAAACATCGCATCAAAGTCATACATGTTATCATCGTATCTCCTGAGAATAATTGGTTATTTTCTCATATAACTCTATAATTTACAAAGATCTTCGATTATATCCAGTCATAAAGTGTATCAGCTGATACTACAAATAAAATCTGGAAGTTCCGGACACATATATTAGAAGCCGAAGACCAGCACATCTTAAAGGCGAGAAATCACGTGCTAGTGAGTACGATTTCAAAGATTAAAGACGTCGAATCTCCTTAAATTCTTCAAAATTATTTGTATCTATTGCTCTGATTTTGTTTCGCCTACTAATTAGGATATTTAAAGATTATTACATATAATGCAACATATTTTTTGTAAAAAAGCGGTATATATTTATTAATGTGTCAATATAATCTTTTTCAACCTTACATTTGGTTATTTTAATTAGAAAACATTATCATTTAATTTAAAAACAAATAGAACAAAATTTAGATCAAAGATACATTTAAAAAAAGAGCCTGAGATTTTCCACCACAGTATATTTGTATAAAATTTTATATTAAATATATTGACTTGTGATGGGATAGTTTAATTATTCTTGTCTCCTGCTGTTTAAGTTTTCCTTTTGACAAGAAACGAAATTTTCTACATAATAAGAGCGAAAGGGAATTTTGCGAAATTGTAAAAAAATGCAAATACATCGCAAGAAAATTGCAAATTGCCAATACGTCAAGATATCTAGGAATATATAGTGATGAATAAAATGTTAAAGTCCTATACGATGTTAGAGGGAGTCCAACCTTGTATTCTCCCTAACGATACCATTAAATTAAAGAGAACTACAATTACGGTAAATGAGCAAAATTAAAGGTGAGTTTAGCAAATGCAATAAAAAATGGCTTTACATTGCTGCACATCCTCGCCGTAAAAAACACAAGCTGAGTGCAAATTCTTGTCTGTTCTGAATTGTTGAGTCAAATCAATTTAGTTGTTGCACGTTTAGGATCCAGACAAATAAATATATTTTCCTATGCCGCATCTAGAACAAACATTGAAGTCTCCAATATACAGTGATGCGTGGTAGCTTCAACTCTACTAGTTAGATATACATATATACCTACTGCCCACCATCACTTTCGGCAATATGATAGAATTACTGGGACATTTGATTAAACGCACTTCAATTATTTCTGTGCAACCGATAGAAGCAAACGTTTTTCAGTCATAATTTAATGAAATTGGCAATAAGGTTAGTGTATACGAATAATTTGTAGTACCTGTATCGTTATGGTACGAGGAAAAATGCTTACGGAAGGAGAAAAAGCCCAAGTCGATACTTTAAACAACAAAAATTATTCCTTAAGAGAAATCGCTAGCCGATTAAAGCGGAGTGATTACGCAATTCGTAATTATCGCGGCGACAATGAAAATTACGGGAAAAAATAAGGGATGGACAGCACCAGCCACTGCCGAACGGGAGAGAAGGAAAATTATTCGATTAGCATCGAATTCAGCGGCGACAGCACGTCAAATTCGGAACACTGCCGGAACAGTGCAAAGGGTTTTGCAACAATCTCCACACAATCGTCGGTTGAAACTGGAAAAAACCGGTTTTAACTGCCCGACACAGAGAAGGCCGAGTAAATTTCGCAAGACAATACACTCAATGGAGTGAAGACTGGAAGGTCGTTCTCACGGGTGAGAAGCGATTTATTCTGGATAGACCTGATGGATTTCTACATTACTGGCACGACTTGAGGAAAGAACCCAAGGTGATATAGCGGACACCTTAAGGCGGGGGGAGTGTTATGGTATGGTGTGCAATTTCTTATTCAGGGGCAGCTGAAATCATTTTCATCGAGGGATCTATAAATGCCTACAAATACCTAGAAATAACGGAAAAAGGTGTAATCCAAAATCAAATGGGCACGAAAGACTGGTCATGGGCATAATGTTCGAGTAGTGAGACAACAGTTACAACAAAATGAAATAACTTTATTGCCATAGCCATCGTTGCACCCGGACTTCAACAAAATAGAAAATGCATGGGAATAATTACCCCAAGGATTCATCGCAGTGGGAAGCAGTTTGCAAATAAAGAACAGTTGAAAGTGGCCACTCGGGAAACATGGGAAGGACTACCGTTGGGGTACATTCAAAATTTGTATAATTCATTGCCAAACAGAATATTAGAGGTAATAAGAAAGAACGGTAGTCATAGCCATTATTAAACTTTTTTGCCAACAATTTTGTTGTTTTATTTTGCTGCGTTTAATCAAATGTTGCACCAGTTTTGTAAGTGACATTTTTTAGTTCAGTTAAATTTTACTTTTTTTTTTTACTATTATTTGGAATACTTGCCTAAAATAGCAGCAGATTATTGGTATGAAACCCAAAAATTAAAAAAGTATTCCTTTAAAAAGTTATAGATATTGCGTTTAATCAAGTGTTGTGGAGTGTATATATATATATTTGCGTAATAAGGTTGTTATTATTTTTTAATACTGTGCATAATGCTGCGAGAATGCTCCTTATGTAGTTAAATGTTTTCATTGAAGGTAGGGTTCATTAACCTTTGGCGTTGTCGTCACTAGCGTCATTAGAGACGAAAGAAATATTCAAGATATATGTTTCTTGTTTATGTTTACAAAATATTTGAGAGAGAAATATTATTGGTTATAGGGGGCGGCAATATTTTGTCTACATCCTGCGGCAAAATTTGAATAATTGGTAGTTATTATAATGTTGCATATAATTATAATACTAAAACATATCAATCTGATCTTGAATTTTTCTATTTGCAGTTAAATCTACAACGTTTAACCGTTAAATGTAAATACATTGCCGACCCTTGACATATAAACGTATACACAGATAACAGCAAAAGCAAATGAATTTTATAAATTATATATATTTACATCTATATATATACTATATATATAACATACATATAAGCGATAACCCACGTACATTTTAAATATATACGGAGCATCCGTCAATTTTTGCCAGTCCAATGCTTAGCATCGTTATTCTTCTAAAGTAAAGTATCAATACTTAAACATGTTTAGGACAATTATTATACCATTCATAATTGTTGCTCTAAACTTGAATGCTGGTAAGTAGTTCTTATGTTAAATAATTGCAGATATTACAATGTTTCTGTCTCTAACAAGCATTAACGCAGCATTTTTACTGGAGAGACTATTCTTACGAATATCTACCATGTGATGCGTTTGAAGCTGCTCCAGGAAGGTATATTGGACAGGTATATCAGTATGGAAACATGGTTGGTACTATATATCCGCAAAACGGTACAGCAATTGCAGAAATATATGGAAAACAGAACTTTGCAAAAAATATAAAGGTCAGTATTACTTCTTTTGGATATGAAACTAATCTTTACTTTCAAACCAGATTTGCGTATGGTTAGTGTATTAACGGTCGGTAGTTACTGTGCACTTCGCGTTTCATTTGGACTGCTAACGATTTGATATAGTTTACTCACAGAATATATGTTTATTTGAACAGTACTGAGTTGCGACAGCCTACAGCACCAGCAATTGAGAAAAGAGAAAAAAATATAAATGAAGGAATGATTAATTGCGTATTCCTCAACTCCGTAACAAACGTAACTGATCCCTCAGGGTAGGTTAAAATTCTATCCAAAACTATGATAATTTTTTTTTAAGCCGCCACCTGTTTAATAAAACCCTGTCACGAGATTAGGGGGAAACGGGACCCTCGTATATAGTCGGAATATACGGAGGAGAAAAATATGATAACTTTTTCCCACATGCAGAGAAACGTTTGATTGTATCAAGACTGTCCGCCTTCATTCAAGAAAATAATCGTTTCAGTTATCCACTGTTGAATTACTGTTTCAAATCAATAGAAATATTTTCTCAACATTTCTTTCTCCGCTAAAGAGAATTATATATTTGTAATGAAACAATAGTATTTCTTTGATTAAGAAATTCGTTAATTTGATTCAAAAAAATCTTGCAGAAAACTGTTTTTTTTTGTTTAGGTTATTTCCCTTCACCCACTCTGACGTTTCGTTAGTGTTCGGGGTATAGCGCGAGAAGGGCTGAGTATATTTGCCAGATTAAATCCATACGTTCGATGATATGTGTGCTGGACGCATTGTCTATATATTTTTCTTATAAGTGTGAAACTGCCGGTGTATCGATGATCGAACTCGATTTATTCTTGTTCTCGATTTTCGTATTCCACCTGACTACCACTAAGCCAATAGAGGAGATAATAACTACTGTGTTAAACCTATATGATTTACTTCGAAAAAGCATTTTTCTGTCTTGCATTTATTTGATTTTCTTGCCTTAGCAAACATTTATTTGATGCAAGTATAATTTCAAGAATATTATTTTCTGATATTAAATATTTTTTTAGTCTCGAAGGAAAACTATTTACTTGAATAGAGATAGATTTTTGCGAGAAAATGTATTTTCTTGATGCAAGAAGACACTTCTCTGAGTGCATATAAATCTGAATTTAATAGAAAAATAAAGTAAAACAAACAATAGTAGAAAAAGACTTATGAATTAGATAAAAAAGTAAATTTGTTATCAAGAAATTGTATAACTAATATAAGAAAGTTCGTTTTGTTATAATAGTAAATAATTCATCATAACTTCATCCACACTAAATAATTTGGACGCGCTGGCCAATGATTCCGCTCACAATGTTTTAAGATATAACAACAATTGACTGATTTTTCTTTAAACTGTACCCAAAAGTTGAGTTAATAAGCTATTAATCTATTGTTAAAAAAGAATAAAAATTAATTATTGATTTCGAAAGTAAAATAAAATTTCGGTTAAAATAAAAATAATAGATAATAAATCTCTGGTATTGATTTATTTATCTGTTTGGACTTCCTGATTCAAGTTGGACTTGTCTTCCTGTAGTATCGTTTAATAAAGAAAGCTGAATTTTGAGGTTGGCTTGTCCTCTGATGTTCCTCAGCGTATTACAAGGTTTACGTGGCAAAAAGGTGGAATCCAGAAACAAAACATCTAAACCCAACATTGAAACACGTAAAATGAAAATCCAAAAACCAAAAGAAACCAAAAACAAAAACCCCTAAAAACACCAAGAAAGAAGCGAAAAAGCGACGTTAAACAATTACAGAAATTCGGTAGCCCGTGCGATAACAAATTCGAATATACCCGAATATCCTATGCCATTTATTTCCCCATAATTAATCCAAATTCCTACAGACAACTTCCTAATACGGCACAGAAGTAGCGATAGGTTTTCTACCAAATCGACAACAATGTGAAAATTTCTCAAAATAACTGCGAAAACGCTATTTTAGGCAAGCACAAAAATAAAAAGTAAAAGTACATGAAAATCGGAGAAGAATAAGAAATAAAAGAAGAGATTTCTGGGCGAAGAAAATTTAATTCCGCTCCATCTTGGATACGATAGTGCTAGCAATAAAAGTTTCGTTGAACGCACTGGAAGAAGACATTATGGGAGATCTCGTAAACAGCTAGTCGACATCTAGTAGCGGTATCCAGCAGATAATGCAAACCAAGAAAAGAGAAGTGTTAAGTAAATAATATGACATAACGGAGGAGGTAGTATTAATTAACAAAACTAAAAATTCTAAAATAAATTATAGCCTGCCTATAGAATGTTAAATTAAAAATAAAGAATTACGCCAAATAGAACTAAAAATATATCCGATAAAAAGAGACGTAATAGGGAACTAAAAATTGTAATGGAAATTTTCTTTAAAATCAATGTGCATTCCTTCCATATTTTGAATATTTGTAACGACATTTCTTTGAAATGTAAATTGCAAATTTAAAAGGCAAACAAAAACAGAAAAATAGCGTTGGCTGCGTACTTGCCAATGCCACAATTCTATTTGAATGTACCGGCATTCCTAAACATTTTTGAAATAGCACGGAATTTCAACAAATTTTCCAAACAAAAGGTTTGTATTGTATTGTGTTGCTATGGAGAAGGTCATTGCAACCTCAACTTCTAAACGCCGTTGTTCCTTGTCATCTCAGGATTTGGCTCAATTTTTTGAAATGTACGTAACTTCGATTTAAAACAAAAATATTTTCATTTTTTTTTATATTTCATGTATGTCAGTTTTATATTTTGATAAACCAACCAATACGCTAGCCTAAATTTCTCCGATCTTACTGATATATATATTCAATTTCGATAGTTATCTCTGAAGCAGCCAAAAAGTTTGACCGAAAGCTTGGACGATCAATGAATTTATAAATTATTCAACTGCATACCACGACACCGTTTTCTTAACTTCCCATCGAGCATAGTTAAAACTTTTCATCAATGATAAAATTACAATTTCCTTAACCAACGTTATTAAATTACTGAATAAGTATCAGTCTCGAAGAGGTTTGAAGCCGTGACCCCTACGTTACCGGCGTATTGTACTACTATTACACTACGAGATCACTTGTGAGTTGAAATCTCTTTTAATCCCTAGATGTCATGATGTCAGTAGGTATATCATCATATCTGACAGGCACCATCTTGTTATCGAAAGCAAGTTCTTAACAATTGAACTAAGATTAATTTAAACCTCCGTAAGTATTAGTAATGATAAAATTACAATTTCCTGCCAAATTAACCAACCTAATTAAATTAATAAAAAAAGTATCAGTCTCGGAGGAATTTGGACCCATCACCTCTACGTTACCAGCGTATTGTGCTACCATCACACCACGCGACCACTTTCAAATCTCCTGTAATCCCTAGATGTTACGATGTCGGTAGATACAGTCCCTTGTTTCATTGTTTTCAGTACACTAGCTTCACCACGTTCAGATGGACGTTGCCTAAGAAATTGAGCTCTTTCGGTCATGGCTTCTAGTTTTAACTCATCGCTGAATACGATCTTTAACGAAAAGGCATTGTTCAAACAAAAACATTTTGCTTGATTTACATATTATTATGTTATTTTGTCTTACCTTTCGCCAATCTTCAATTATGTAATGTTTATGATGTTTTGCCCATTCATGACGTGCTCGCTTGATCATCGGTGTTAATCTTGACTTTTTTAGGGAGCGTCTGCATTTTAATCCGGCTTCTTACAATCGTCTACGTACTGTATGCGTGGATCTTTGCACTCCTTGTTGAGACATTGCATTTCCTACTTCATTGGCGGATAAACTTCGATTTTCAGTTGCTAGTGGCAGAATACGTCGACCATTTCGATTAGTAGCGATCCTATTTTTGCCGCAAAACGCTCTTCCGGTGCTTGTCATGGGTATCTTTTCTTTCATTAAAACGGCGATTTGCTGTTTGTCGGGAAACTTCTTCTTTCTATACAATTGTCCTGTACCCAACAATGCTTCAATAAGCAGTCCTTTCTCATTTGATATGTCCTTCTTTTACCCATGACGAAAAATTATAAAGCACATACTAGCAATAACTTAAAGTACAACACTAACACTTAAACACGGAAAACACGTTGCTACATAAACAGGTAAATATCCTTTCTACAATAGTAACCGATCCAAATAATATTCTACGAATTACTGAGTCTTTCAATCTTGTTTCTACCCATTTTTTATACAGTACAGAATGATTCATGAGCAGGATAATAATAGGCAAGACGCCATGAAGTGGCACTTTCTCAATTTCTTAGAGAGATGTTCAGGCAACGTATTTAGATAGGTATTGTAAACCCTATTCATGAATTTTATACTTGTGTTTGTAGACTATCGCGTTGGAAACACACAAAAGCTTAAATCTAGAAAGTGGTCCTGATAAAATGGATAGGGACTGTATATCATAATATCTTACAGACACTATTTTTGAAGGCAAGTTCTTAACAATTACACTAATATTGATATCAATATTAATCAATTAATTAGGGATTAAAACCCATTTGAACTCACAAGTAGTCTCGTGGTGCAATGGTAGCATAATATGCCGGTAACATAGAGGTTGTGGGTTCAAATTCCTCCGAGGCTGATATTTTTTAAGAAATTTAATTACGTTGGTTAATTGTATGGAAAACGTAATTTTATCATTACTAATGCCAACGGTGGTTTAGTATTAATATTAAATGACGATTGCAAGGACTGTGTGAATTATTAATATTAGTTTAACTTTTCCTCAAATTTAGTTAACTTCACATTTTGCCTAAAATAGCTCAGTTAACCGAAATTGGTAGTGAATAAATGACATTGATACTAATTAAGGAAGCGCATAATTTTCTTGAAATTATGCATCTAACCTACCTAATTAGAAAACCTTCACAAATTCTTGTTTATTTCTGTTTAGATATTCTGTACTAACAGATCGGAGTACTTCTATTGGGAGAAAGTAAATATGAACGAGCATTATAGCCGTGGTCAAATGTCGTACGTAGTTGCAGGTGGTTACCAGATAGACGGGGAAAGTCAATTCCCTCTATACATCGGCAAAGCTTTCCATGACAATGAATGGAAAATTGGAAAAGTCGTTGATATTTTTCATCGCTGGAAAGGACTTTGGGTGTGGGATCGAGACGGAATAACCCTTAATTTACAAGAGTTTTACATGATGAAATACAACCCGTCTCTTGATATGTGTAGGAAGCCAATACCTTGAATTTTAATTGTTCTTGCTTGAATAAAATACATCTTGTTTGTATCTGCATATTATTTTCGTAAATTTGCCACATATTGTTTGAGCCGAATAAAAACATCACTCACAATATCTGTTGTTTATTATTACGCCGTAAGGAAAACCATCCTAAATCCGAAAGTTGAAAAGGCGTTCAAATGAGAGGCGCTAAAAATTTATATTTATAAAAACCCAATATGCATTGAAAGGCCTTTCAATGAACAAAAATACAATACGTAAATAACATTACAACAAATAAAATGAATTTGTGAGGTAATACATGTACATCAAGTAATATGTAATACATTGGTCCTCTATTATATCGCATCCTTACCGCACTGTTCCAGAGAAAGCGGAGATATCTTGAGTAACGCTCGTCTAATTGACCCTGATTGAGTTCGGATTGATGTCTCTCTCGGAATCCCATTTGTTCCAGGGAACACGTCTGTGATGCGTCCTAACTGTCATTTCAGTGGAGGTATGTTGCCATCTTTGATTGCTACTACAGTTCCAGAGTTTAAGACTGTCTGCTCCTGTTACCATTTCTGCCTCTGTTGTAGTTCAGAAACGTACTCCTTTACCCATTTGGCCCAAGGGTGTTGACGCAATTGTTGGAGATGTCAATCGATTAGTTGGAACATATCGTATATCTCATTACCGTACCAGAAGGTAATGAGTAATCATTCAGTAAACATATGTGTTAGTGTAAGAGCAGTACAGTTGTTAGAATCTGAAGATAAGGGGTTAATGGCCTGAAGTTTAGGACTGATTTCTTTAAATTAATTACAAATAAATAGATACCGTGAATTTTGATAAGTTCCTGTCAAGTTTTTGCATGTAAAAGTACGCACACACATGCATTGCTTCTTTTAATATAGATTTAAGCAATCTTTGGAGATAACATGAGTTTATTTTGTGAAACAAGAGTTTTAGTTTTCCTTATTATTTAAAGTACAAGTTCTTCTTCCAGGTTTGGTGAAAGGATTCGCGCCCCTTTTCTCCATCTTAGAACGAATTTGTACATTATTCACGTTTTACCAAATTTTGTTGTTGAAAATCTACACGTGCTGTTCAAAAAGTTCATTCGAAGTTAAGGATAATTCCGCACGTGTTTGAAGTAGTCTCTTAAATTCTGTTTTTCCAGTGATACATTTATTAATGGTAAGATTTCTTATGTTACCATTTAATTTTCTAATTCTTAACATGTTGCTGATTCTCTCGTTTTTCCTCCCTCAATATCAACACAGATCTTCTGACTTGTCATATATATTCACTACATGTTTCAACATCTTATTGAAGTTTCCCTTAATGCAGATGTGTAAGAATGTTGCCTAAGAGCGTATGTTTCTGTTTTATGGCGGAATCAAAGAAAAGGGGCGCTAATGAGAACTATTAATAGGTAATTAAAAAAAAGCTAATCACAATTTACTTTGGCGCGCTCACTTACCTGAAGATCTAGCGGGGTTGACCAGCCAACTCACATTCAACTAGGATAAGTACTTCCCTCAAATATTTTAACGCGCCACCTCTTGGGGAATTTGGTCTATTGGGTCGCGGTCCGACGTAAAATTTTAAAAATAAATTAAGAAAAACAAAGATTAAATTACAAGAATTAGTAAATTTGCCAATTGACATGCATATCTGTTAGTTCAAGAATGTTCATCAACATGTAAAAATAAGGTGAAATGTAATTATAGTACAGAAGTAATTGACTAATAAACACGTTTACGTGAAATTATAATACATGTAGTAATGGTTTAATTCTTTTTTCTCTTACTTTTAAAGCGACCATTAGGCGACGCTTATGCAAAAATACAAGCGCTCAACAATGAAAAGTTGCTTATGGTTTTAACTTTAATACGAGGGCCATTCGGAAAGTAAAGAACTTTGTTTTTCTATAGAAAGTTTTTTAATTCGTATTTCGCATAACATTAGACATCCAATCTACTTTTCTACGTAATCACCGCTCAAATTAGGTACTTAGTGCGTAGTGCCGTTTTATCAGCTTTTCTATACGTTTTTCATACTCAGCTGGCGCCAAATTGTTGAACCACTGATTAACGGCTTCTCTAAGTTCATCATCACTTCCGTAGCGTTATCCACTCCAAAAAATCTTTCAATTTGGGGAATAAGTAAAAGTCACTTGGGGCTAAATACGAACTTTATGGCGGATGTTGAAAGATTTCCCATCGAAACTGATGAAACAAGTTATGTGTCACTCCCGCTGCATGCGAACGTGCATTATCGTGAAGGAGGATGACTCCACTGCTTAGGATTCTGCGTTGGTTGTTTTGAATAACGCGGCAAGGTCGTTGAAGTATCTGTCAGTAGACCGCTGCATTTATGGTTTCGCCTCTAATAGGTATGCAGTCGATGAGCAGGACACCCTTACGATCCCAAAACTTCATAGCACCGCAATTTTTCTGCTGCTCAAAAGTTATTTTTGCTTTTATCGGTTTCGTTGGGGATTGCGGATGATGTCATTGCATTGACTGGCGCTTTGTTTCTGGTGTGAAATGTGATATCCAAGTCTCATTACCAGTGACAAGGTAATTCAAAACTTCATCACCATCCTTGCCATAGCGACAGAGAAATGACAATGTAGCTGCCATTCGTTTGGTCTTGTGTTTGACGAAACCCACCTGGCACACACTTTATTATAGCCCAGATCTGCACCAACAATTCCGTAGAACACAGTTGCTGAAATTTCTGGAAAGAATGAGTGCAGTTCACATGACCCGACCGATCTTCATCATGAACATCCTTCCGTTCTCCATTAAACATGATACACCACTTCCAAACTGACGCTTTGGTCATCACAAGATCAATACACTTTTTCAAATGGTGCTTCAGTCTCTTGAAGCCGTCGGAAAAGTAGGATGTTTCGAGGCCTGCAAAATAACCATCTCTAGCGGCGATCACCTCCTCATTCGAGGTAAATCACTTTCCTCCCAGTGATTTTTTCAGGTTTGGAAATAGGAAAGAGTCGCTGGGGAATAAGTCCGATGAATATCAAGGATGAAAGACTAATTCGTGGCACAACTCATTCAATTTGGACGAAACGATGCGGGATAAATGAGCCGGCGCATTGTCGTGGTTGAAAAGCACTTTCTTACTCTGCAAACGAGGCCGTTTCTCCTTCAATACTGCATCGAATCGAGTCAATAAATTACTGTAGTATTGACCCATGATCTTTCTTTCCTTCTGCAGATTCTCGATGAGGATCACATCTTGGGAATCCTAAAAAAATGGTCATCATAAACTTTCCGGCCGATGGAACGGTCTTTGCTTCCTTCGGAGCCTATTCGCCCGGAAAAGTCTACTGCTTCGAATGCTCCTTGGTCTCCGGTATGTAGTGGTGGATCCAAGTCAGATGCATGATTACGAAACGTATGAAGAAATCCCTTAGATTGCGTTGGATCCTGGTCAGACACTCCTCCGAAACGGTCACCGGATTTCGTTTTCGTTCCAGTGTGAGTAAATGGAACCCTTCGCGCCGATAGCTTTTTATACCTAAAATTTCGTGTAAGATATGGCCAACGCGTTCTTCTGAGATGCTTGTCATCTCTGCTATCTCATTCAACTTCAATCAGCGATCGGCTAACACGACATCATAAAACTTGTCAACCATTGGTCCAAAATGATGGAGTACATCCGCCATAAACCTCTGGGAAAATATTTAGAATTTCCGTGGCCGTTCTTCCAGCCATCCAGAAACCACCTGATTTGTTAAACAAAACTCACTCTCAAACAACAACTATTTACAGTAGACGTCCGAAATTTTGACAGTTGCCATAACAAAGGTTGCCCTTGTCGACCAATGAATTCACTTCAACCTTCGTGGGCCATCTCTTGTCGATTCCGGAAACATTTCATGTCGTCGTCGTAAATTTAAGGGAAGAATTGTACTTAATTCTTCAACACATCAATACTTCTTTAGCGTATCTTAGCCAGTGACCGAGAGAATGTGCGACACATTCACTTCATCCGAAAAAGTGTTTGCCAAGCAAAAAGTAATATACGATTCGTATCGCTTGGACTCGAGTATACGACATTCTCGTCAACAGCAGTACGGAATTAAATTGTGCACGTATCAGTTTATTAGAGGAATTCCGTATTGTTTCTTTGTTGTTCCCTTTTTGTTGCTATAACTCAAATTGTTAATTCTACAGCAACTTGTTACATTTCATACATTCTTGTGCAATTATATTTATTGATATCTCTTGGGCAATAGAAATTATTATTATTACTACGTCTATACCTTTATTTCTTTTTAGACTGTATATCATTCTTGCCTAACTTTATTCTGCATTGCAACATATGGATAGGATAACGTTCAACACTAAAATTTGAGGTGTTTCAAGGTGTTACAAAAGTGTATATAATTACAATACTAAAAAAAATGTAAATTTGATTTTGAATCGTATTATATGCTTATTTGTGGTTAACTATGATACAATATCTACAGTATCATTAAAAGGAAATGAATTTTAAAAATTTTAACCTGTAGCGTAATAATGCTAGCAACTTATGCATTTACATATATGCATATACATATGTATGTCTGCATTAGACGTTTCAAAGCGATAACTCGCATTCATTTTAAATACTGTTACACCTATAAATTGTTTCCATTTCAGTGGTAGCATCGTTGAATAGTGCCAATACGTAAATATGTTGGTAACAACTTTTATACTACTTGTGACTGCTGCTCGAAACTTGAATGTTGGTAAGTAGACCTCACGTTAAATAATGACAGAGGTTACAGCATTTTTCACCTTCAAGGGGCATTAACCCAAGATTTTTACTGGAGGGATTATTATTTCGAAGATATACCGTGTGATGCTATAGAAGCTGCTCCAGGAAGATATATTGGACAAGTTTACTTCCAAGGGGACACGATTGCTACTATACGTCCGTATAACGGTACAGCGGTTGCAGAAATATATGGAAGACAAAACTTTACAGCTAATACAAAGGTATTTGTAGTATACTTCTTTTTAGATATAGGGCTTTTGTTTTGAGACCAAAAACTATAATTATGCGTCTTACAGGACTATATTAGATATATATTAATAATATATATCGTACAGTAAACTGTTTTCTGAAAACCTCTTTTTTGCGTTCTGAATAACAGATATATGACCAATTGGCCAAGTTATATTACCGTTGCAGATACGATTTACGAAGTTTGTAAAACTAATATTAAATTCAATGCTACATTTGTATTAGTGAAAACGGAAATAATAAAACAATACCCATTTGATAACTAAAGAACGCTATAAACTGCGATGTGTAGCATTGACTTGTTGTTATTCACATCCAGGTATGTATAGCGAAGCATTAGATAGTGTAACTGATAACGAATATTAGTGACAGAATTCATGATAGTCTCATGAAAAATGAAGTAATATTAACTTGTCTAAACTGAATAAAAATTCTTATCAAGTAAAAGTGATACACATAAATAAAATTCTGAAACGTAACAAATTCTTATTGGAATAGATAAAGAATTGGTAACTATAACAAACTTTGAAGCGATAATTGCAAAGAAATATTAAACTATAAATAAAATAACAAATTGTAAAAGAAAATTACCTATTTATTAAATGTTCGAATAACTGTCCCTGTATGGTATGAGCCCGTCATAAAAATTGCGATGAACATTTCTTAAAAATTTAGGAGCGATATTGTTGCTAACTTCAATTATTTTCGGACGTAATTGTTCGCGATTCGATGGATGTTGTTCGCCATATCCGTATATTGAATTATTTACGAAGGGCCATAAAAAGAAGTCGTTTGGAACTGAATCAAGGGAGTGTGGTAGCGATGTAATAGGACCCAAATTGCCAATCCACTATCTTCAAAAACGGTATTTAAGTTACTGACATTATGCTGAAAAGATCGATGTGAGGATAAGAGTTTGTAATCGTAGTTAACAAGGCTCGCGAATACCGTTAGGCAGAGCTACGTGCTTAAGGTATTCGTTTTCAGTATTTTCAGTGAGGAAAACCACAGGAGAGCTTAAGCCTGAGAAACAGCCCCAATGCCAGATAGCCAAGCGCGCAAGGCATTAAGTGACCAGCTTCCGTATGTGGAGCCGTAACAGAAAGATTAAAAGCAAAAATATACTACCATTTTATTAAGAATGTAGATGTTAAATTGAATAAGATGCGAATTAAATGAATTTATAACTTATTTATATATTTTTCATCAAATTTTGCTAGTTTGTTAATCAAACTTGGTAGTGAGTAAATGACATTGGTACTAACTAGGAAGCGGGCAATTTTCTTGAAATTACTCACCTAAATACGAATATCCATAATTATTATTCTTATTTATCTTTCTTTAGATATTCTGTAGTAATCGACCAGAGAATTTTTATTGGGAGAACGTAAATTTCAATCAGCCTAACGACGGTCAAATGGCAAACGTGGTTAGAGGTGGTTACCAGCTGGACGAAGGAAGTCAGTTCAATCTATACATCGGCAAAGCTTTTCACGAAAATGAATGGAAAGTTGGAAAAGTCGTTGAGAATACGCATCGCTGGAAAGGAATGTGGCTGTGGGAGCGTACCGGAAAGTACATTAGTATACAGGAGTTTTACATATTAAAATATAACGTATTTCTCAGTGAATGTAACAAGCAAAGACTTTGAGTTTTCCCCTGAATTTCGTTACTACGAAAAATTCGCATGATACAACACAAAAAATTACTTTTTGCACCTGCATATTTCTTCTGTAAATTAAATAAATATATTATCATTAGAGACCGGATTATATGCAAAGTGCATATATTTTATTTTACTTATTTATTATTTTTTTACGTCTATTTATAGATGTTTACACTGATTAAACTTAATTAACGCTAATTAACTTTAATCACAGTAATAAATTTACATATAGGCCTAAAATATAATAAATAAATAAAATAAAATATATGCACTTTGCATATAGTCCGATCTCTAATTATCATAATCCTAAACATAATTTTCCTTTTATTTACCATACCCAAGGAATATATATATAATATTATTCTTGATTTTTCATGACATCCAGGAATAATTTTCAATAGTAGTAGGAAAATAGATATATACTTTTTATCATTTTCAATTATGATGTACATATACACTACCCACTTAAATATTTTCTCATTACTTGAATGTAGGGTTTTTGTCGTAATTTTACAGATGTTAATATTTTACGTTGAATGTTCGACATGTATCACTACATATTGTTTGGGATGTTGTAATTCTATAATTTTGTTCCACCAAAAATGAGCTACACATTTTTTTAAACCGAAACATCCTTGCTGCTCTAACATTTTAAGACAATTTGTAGTAAAATAAATACTTTTTAGTTTTGCTATAAATTATTTGTTACTAATATTTTGTAGGTCCTCCACTACAATGAATTGGTTCAAACATCCTCTTTCCTAAAGAATTAGAAAATTTTTCTAAATAACTTTTTGGTCTCGATTCAAAAGCAGCTTTAACTACTGCAATAAGACCTCCTCTGTCTGTTTTCGTTCGGCATAAATTTTTCATGCCAGCCATCCCCAAACATTTTCAATAAGTTTTAAATCTGGGAAGAGAGCTCGCTAGTCTAGAACACACACGTTGTTCTCTGCAAGTCATTGTTTCGCATAGCCGCGCTATCTTGCTGGAAAATCCATTGCTGACCCTCAAATATTTCAGTAAGGTTAATTTCCTGAATCTCATCAATATATTCGGCTGAACTCTGCTGTCCTTCCATGACAACTAAATCAATTACACCATAAAAGGAAATTGCTGCCTATATCATGATTAGTCTCGAAAAAATGGGCAAGTTTCAGTGTCGTGCGGGGAACAACGTGGAGAGCTAAAGCGCGCAGCACGGAGAATCGAGTACCCGTATCAAAGCACGCTTGTTCAGTATTATTCGACTAGTCGTTGTGAATGCTTACACATAGAAAATGTCACGAATGTGGTATCATAATAGACACACAAATTCGCCTTATGCGTCACCAGTATTGCTGTTCCCTAAGTGGTAAGAAAAACGACGTTTAGTGGTAGATTATAGACGTTTAAATGCACAAACTGTGAAGCGTTTCCGGTACCACATATCGATGATTTCTTTCAACTGTTAAACGGTTGTAAGTTATTTTGTACGTTAGAATTAATGTCCGGATATTTACAGTTGCCATTAAATCCAGAAACTAGTCACAAAACTGCTTTAATTGCCCCAGAAGAAACAGGGGAATTTACGAGATTACCGTTTGGATTAGTCAATTTTCTATATGAGTTTTCGCGTTTGATAGCAATTGTCTCAGGGGAGTTACGAAACACTCTTGTTGTATCTTATCTAGATGATGTATGAGAGTGCCAGCTAAAGACTATTACGATATGTTTGTAAGATGAAAACTTGTTTTTCAGGCTTCAAGAAAAGCTAAGTTAAAGCTAAATTTAGGAAAGTGTTTGTTTGAGATTAGGTACAGACCAGATGAGACAATGAGCTGCGTAGTTTGTTTGAGTAGAGCGGCAAATGAAGAACCGAGTAAAACTGAGATTATGGATGAACTATCCGAAAAACGTCTAAATATTTTTACAGTACTTACTGAAGAAGGTAACATAACTACGATCCAAAGAAGTGACGGAGAACTGAGTAAAATAATGAAATTATTCCGAAAAGATCAGAAAGAATTAATTAATGGAGACAAGAACGTAATCAATACTTATGAACTTATACAGGGAAGATTACACAAAAGAATAACTATTGCAGACCAAGAAAGAAAGTTGTATGTTATACCCGATTCCATGAGGAAGGCTACGGTTCTAACATATCATGATCAGATAGGTCACTTTTCTGTAGACGTAACTATTAAAAACATTCTGGTAACAAGTTGGTTTCATGGTATGAAACGCTATGTCCGGCGACATATTAGCGGTTGTTTCGAGTGTATTACCGAAAAGGTACCAGGAGAAAGAAACCGGCAATGCTTCATCCCATATCTGCTCTACGTCGACCTATGGAAAGGGTACACGTCGATCATCTCGGACCTTTCGTAAAAAGCGAGAAAGGCAACATGCATGTCTTGGTTATCACAGATGCTCTGACTAAATTCACTTGCCTGTATCCACCTAAGACTACCAGAAGTAACGAAGCTATAGCAGCATTTAAGCATTTTGCTGGTCGATTTGGATTTCCTAAGATTGACGTTAGTGACAGAGGCACAGCGTTTACCTCATTGGAGTTCCAAGCCTTTTGTCAAGAGAAAAGTATTTATCACAACAAAATAGCTAGTAGATGGTCGCAAGTAAATGGCCAAGTTGAAAGAGTCAATAGAACTCTAACTCCATTAATAACCTTGTCGAGCATGAAAAGTGAAGCAACTTGGTATACAAAGTTGAAAGAAACTTAAATTTGGCGGTTAACAAAACTATTAATCATTCACCCTTTAAAAGTTTATTGGGATACACGCCACGATTTAATGATGCAAAATTAGCAAATCTTATAGCGAAAGATTATTATGAATCACCAAATGAAATACAAACCAAAATACGTGACAAAATATCAGAGCCGCAAATCAAGTATAAGGAATATTATCACAAAAAATATTATAATGAGAAATACAAAGTGGGAGATATAGTAATGTTAAAAGTTACGAAAGTGGCAACTGGGGAACCCATTAAGACTCAGTCTAGTTATCGTGGACCGTGCGTAATAATCGCAGACATAGGCAATGATATTTACCAGATAGAAACTATGAATACGGACGAAACCGGAAGATGTTTCGCTGCAAATGCCCATATATCACAAATGAAGATATACCGAAATGCAACCGAAGATGGGGAAATTGAAGAAGAAAACGACGAGGAAACAGAAGTTGACAACCAACTTTAGCCAGATTTAGACAACTCTGACAGACAGAACGATAAAGAAAGAGCATACGACTCTGAGGAGGAGTATGAAACAGATGAGTAAAAGACGGATGTTGAAGGCGACCCTACCTACAACACTGAAGATCAAGTTACTCAAGAGTACAGAGAGAAGTACAACTATCAAATCGCCCACGGAGAGAAACCAAAAGGCCAGACAGATTTAAAGATTACGAATTAGAGTTATAATGTTAAATTTAATTATAATATAAACAGATATTAGTTTTAAGTTAGGTTAAGTTGTTTGAGGTCAAACAAGACCCAGGATGGCCGAATGTTGGCAACAAATTAGAGACCAGGGTTGGTAGAGAAATGGAGGGGTAGAATAAGACATGTGATATATTAAACTTATTTTTATTCATAAAACGACTGTTTTATTGTGACCATAGAGCCCAGAAGATAACAATAATATATAAAAAATGACTTACATAGCATTTCCTTTGCTTGACGCATTTTCGAGAAACAAAATGAATAAACATATGGAATCCGTATGCTGTAAATACTTCAGATTGAAGTAGCATACAGAGGCATTGAAAAGTTTCTTAACAAATTAAGAAACAAACATTCGGTAAACGATTCACATAAAATTATTATTGATCTAATAGTTTATTTTATGCGAGTTACAGTATCTGAAATTATAGCAACCTTGTTTCATGATAGTCGATTTCTTACAACGTCTATTATCAAATTGATATAAATTTTACAAAATGTTGACATAATGGTCTACTACCGAAAAATAGTAATATGTGAGATATATACACTCCGTCAAAAAAGTATCGCATAGACTACGAAAAGGCGTTTATAGACAAAGATAGTCCACAGTATATTTGTTACATGTGCGCCAATTATATAAGTCTGTATACTAACTGCTGTATACCAGTTAGTAAATCAGGTAACTAGCTATTGAATAGAAAAGTGGATATACATACTGTTTAATTAGTTGTTTATTAAAACTGCTCCTCTACACACAAATTTTAAAGTACGTTGTTGGAGTACTTTACTAACGTTACTAGAAGCAAGATAAGCATGTTTATAAATCCAACAAGCGATTGAAGTCATACAGCTAAATATGTGTAATGTTTCCTTTGATCTATTTTGCTTAATATGTAATTAAAATGGAAAATCATATACTAAACTGGTAAATATTTATGGGTAAGTTTATAAATGCACAATATCTTACACTCGCATTTTTAGAAGCTATGGTGCAAGATTTCTTGTGGAGAGATTATGTTCACGGTGTGTGATACCATAGAAGCTGCTCCTGGTAGATACATTGTACACATCTATTACAATGGACAAACGGTTGCTACTATATATCCACACAGTGACGTAGCGATTATTGAAATGAGAAAAAGGGGCAGTAGAGGCAACGTAATTTACTCGAATTTTTTTTCTTTATTATTATATATTATGCACTAATTACTGTTCTAGATATTATGTAGTAATACACCAGAAAATCTTTAGTGGGAGAAAGTAAATTTCAATCAACCTTACGATAGTCAAATGACAGGGGCCGTGAAAGGTGGTTATCAAGAAAATGATTACACTTTATTGATCGGTAAGGCTCTCCACTTCGGTGAATGGACGATTGAAAAGGTTGTTGAGATTGCCCTACAACCGAAAGGATTATAGTTATGGGATGCAGAGGGATGAGTAACCAATTTTCTTACCGAAATATAATAACCAAACAGTGGATGTATCCATCGAGTCGAATGTTTGTAGGACTGGCAATGTTTTCTTATACACTGCTCTTAAAAACTTGGACAAACTTTCGATTGACAAACCTATTCTAGGTTTCTCGATTTTTTTATATAATATATTAACTTCGCTGAATTTTGTACTTGTGTGCTGACGAGATTTAATAAATAAATATTTAAATTGCAGTTGAATATTATTCATGTACATATATTGTAGATGGATAGGTACACTGTTATAATGTTAAAACGAGTTTACAGCAGTTTCACTATGTATTTTTCATCTTAAGTAAAAGAAAAATGTTATATCACAAAGAAAATAAAGCTAAACGGTAAGCACGGGCGCGACAACACAAAGCCTGGACGTTGGAAGTTTGGAAAAGGGTGCTCCTGACGGACGAATTGAAATATCTCATGTTTGCGTCAAACATAAATGAATTTATGTCAAAGGTTGTAGTATACGTTGCAGTAATAATCGATACACGAACCGCCACTAAAATGGATATGTCTCAATTTCATCTTGTGACTCATAACCCAAAACGCCTATCAAAATTCTGTCTGTCATTTCACAAAAAAAAATTATTTAAGCATGTTTTATAAACACAGCAAGCGATTGATGTCACTCAACTATTTTAAACCACTTTCAAATAAATGGGATTATAATGTGTTTAGATGTTGCCACTAAAAGCTTCTTAGAATCTCCTCTATCAAATGCTTCTTTTGAACTATTCTGGTTAATATGCTCTTAAAATGGCATAGTACATACAACATATGTGGAACACTTACACATGTGAATGGTTTAATGTAAATAACTCCTGTACACATTATAAAAGCCACTTAGTCCTGCTCCTCCTTTGTTAGTATTCTTACTTTCAGTCAGTTCAGTGCTAATAGTCAAAAATGTTGTTAATATTTATTTATTTATCTGCATTAATTTTAGTTACCGCTTTGAATGCAGACGTTGGTAAATATTTATGCTTAATTTTATAAATACACAATACCTTATACCCGGATTTTTAGAAGCTGTGGTGCAAGATTTTTTCTGGAGAGATTATGTTCACGGTGATATACCGTGTGATGCGATAGAAGCTTCCAGTGGCAGATATATTGGACAGGCCTATCACAATGGAAATATGGTTGCCACTATCTATCCACACAGTGACGCGGCAATTATTGAAATGGGAGGAAAAAAGGGTATTACAGACAACGTAAAGGTAAATAATTTTCTCGATTTTTTTCCGTACTAATTCGTATTATACACTAATTACTCTTCCCTTAGATATTCTGTAGTAATCAACCACAAAATCTATTCTGGGAGAAAGTAAATTTCGATAAACCTTACGATGGCCAAATGAAAGACGCTGTGAAGGGTGGTTATCAAGCAAATGAATTCACCCTATTCATCGGTAAGGCTCTCCACCAGGGTGAATGGAAGATTGGAAAGGTTGTTGATATCGCACAATCACTGAAAGGATTATGGGTGTGGGATTCAGAGGGAAAACCAAACTGTTTGCGAGAGTTTTACTTACTAAAATATAATACGTCATTTGGTGGATGTACGAATCGAGTTTTTTAGGAGGTTTTTAATCTGTAGATGTCTATACCTAGTGTATCATTTTCCCATTATATGATCGCACTCTTTCATGCTGTTCTCAAAATGTTGGACAGATTTTGGATTGATGGCAAACCTATTTTAGCTTCGGTTTTTTATGTGTATTATATTAACTTAACTGTATTTTGCGCGTCTGTATTGACATGGTTTGATAAATATGTAAACATAAAATAAATTGCACTTGAATATTATTCGCTTACCTGATTTTCGCTATTCAATGCACGGTTGGTATTGATTTAAACTCTAAAAGCAATTCGGGTGAACTAACGATTGCGCGATAAATTACAAATGAATAAGTAAGTGTTATAGTGTTAAAAGGAGTCTACAACAGCGCCACTATCTACTTTTCACAGTAACTAAAAGAGAAAAGTTATTATACAACAGAGTTAAACGGTAAGCATGGGCGCGGGAATAAAAAGACAGTGGAAGATTGAAAAAAGTGCTCTTGACCGACGAATCTAAATACCTCACGTTTGCTTCAAACAGAAAAACATTTGTCCATAGATCGAAAGGAGAACGAGCATTTGAATCCTGCATTATGCCAACAATAAATTATAGTGCAGGATCAGTCATAATTTGGGGTTGTTTTCGCGGTACTTGTGTGGGAGATTTGGTCCAAACAGATGGTATCCTTAGAAAACGAGGTTGTTGGAAGATTTTGAACACCGATAACTAATTATTGTACACAGACATACTGGTTTTCTTCCAATTTTCAGGGCAAGATTTACCGGTTATCGTAACTGCTATTACTGTAGAATATAATATACTTTGTTCAGATTTGTACAGTTGAATGTGGCATGTTGAATATGTGTAGAACACTTCCATGTATGACGATAGCGTTCCACTTCAGCCAAATCTCTGTAATCGTTATCCATTATATTCGGCAAATAAAATTATAAGGTGCAAGAAAAATAATAAAAGGCATATGCTATATAATACCGTAATGCGTATAAGTAAAGACTCCAGGCAGGAGATGAAATGACACGGTACAATGTTCTGTAGTGAAAATGATTTAGATAACATATCTTTCGTCTGACGTTTATTGGGAAAAAGCAAAGTACATGAACATGTGCGATGCACTTGTTGTAAGCACTCTAGGATTAAAATTAATATACAGTGGCATTGACAAAATAGAAATCAAATAATCGGTATACAGTTTAAAGAATAAATATAAAATTATTATTGACGGAATAATTTGCCCTTACGGCAGCTGCAGTATTTAAGATCATGGCAAGGAGTCAACCTTCTTCTTTTATAGTCGATTTTTTTCAACGCCTATTACCAAATAGATATAAATTTTACAAAACTTTAATACACCCCGCCCAAAAGGTATCGCGTAGGCTAGGAAAAGGCGTTTATAGACTAAGATTTGTTGTCTATGTTGTCTTATTTTGTTATATGTGTACCAGCTATAAGTACGCAAAGAAAATCATAGAACAACTTTCAAATAAGATCTTGTTTGTTATTACATAGATATTGTAAAAACGGACATATGCATATGGTGTTCCTATATGGACAAATTTTAAAGTGCGCTGTTTGAGTACTTTACTAACGTTATTAGAAGCATAATGACACATTTAACCTCAGAACAAGTGTCTGGAATGGTTGTTTTAATTGAGAATGGGCGAACTCAAACATACGTGGCCAATTTGATGAACGTTAATCAGTCAAGTTTTCCAGGGCAATATCCACATATCGAGGAGCAGGAGGTTGCATAAGGGGACATGTGCGAGTCGTCTAAGCCGCACTACTCCTAAAAAATTATATATGCAGCGTGAAAATGTTCCTGGAAAACTCGTTTGATACTTATTTCAGCAATTGAAGATACTGTATATTATTCATAGACTGAATTTGCTTGCTTGTTTTCTTCGAGAATATAATAGGATTGTAATTTTAATAGTAGCAATTCACTTACTCTCTATGAACTCTGAATATGTACAGGCTGTATATAAATGATTGAAAGGTGTTTGAAGTTTCCCCTTTCTATTTTCTTACTCTATTTTGGTGCTAAATACTAGTCAATGCCTCTGAAACTGTAAACAGTATACACCACAGACGTAACATAAAAGTATGAGGAAATATCCAATTTTAGTAATACGTAATACACACCTATTTATTGCAATTGTTTTCTAATTTTGATATTTTAAATTGAACTCTAGGTTGATTTCAGAATAGACTAGTCGTTGAAAATGATCACAAACTATAACACTTATACACTCACTATCTAGATACTTTAAAATTACAAGATTTGTTCAAAATGCTGTCCATGTAAATTTAAACACAAATTTATCCTTCGTTTTATACTGTAGAACGTATTGCGTAATACTTTTGGTATAATGTCATTTATAGCTTTCACAATTGTGCGTTGTAATTCCTCCAAGGTATGGATACGGTTAAAATGAAGTTTATTTTTTAAATAAGTAACCATGAAATAATCCAGGAGATCAAATTTGGAGGCCAGCTGTTCCTATTTATCAATCGGTCTCCGAAATATTCTTATAGATAGTCTAATATTCTCTGCGCAGTGCGGATTCTTGCACCGTGTAGTTGTAAATAACCAAGTTGCAGCTCCTCATCATGAAGTTGTTCAATAAAAAGATTTAAAGTTAGATTTTGATGTGTATTGACATCAACGGTTTGATGGGTCAATGATTCTTTTTCTTGACATCGCTAACCGTAGACCAATTGACCACAAGGGGATTTTCTGCAGAGCCAATTCTATTATTTTGTGAATTAACATATCCGCTAAGAAGAAATCGTGCTTCGCCTCTGAAGAAAATAATGTCCAAGATATTGTCAATGTTTAAGGCTTCGATGGACCATCCACAGTACTGGATGCGGCGAGAAAAATTCAGAGGTAATAATTCATGAGTCACAGTTATTTTGCAATGATGTAAATGAAGAATTTTCTTGCAAGTTTTTCGAAAGGTACCAACTGATAAGTTTGTTTGAGCTGATAGGCTACGTAAAGATATTTGTGGATTAACATCCTTTCTTTGATTAATATCTCCAACAACTTCATCAGTAAGAACAGTAGGATGACCTGCAGATTTTCCTTTCACAACACTTCCTGTTCTGCGAAATCTGAGATGAAATACTGCACAAAACAAAATTTAATGGGAGAATTGTGCATAATTCTGCAACACCTTGATACTTCTTTAGCGTATCGTAGTCAGCGACCGAGAGAATGCGCGACACATCCACTTAATTCGAAAAGTGTTTGTCAAGCATAAAGTAATATACGATTCGTATAGCTTGGACTCGAATATACGGCATTCTCGACAACAACAGTACGGAATTAAATTATGCACGTAACAGTTCACTAGAGGAATTCCGTATTGTTTCTTTATTGTTACCTTTTTGTTGCTATAACTCAAATTGTTAATTCTACTGCAAGTTGTTATATTTCATACATTGTTGTGCAATTATATTTATTGTATCTCTTGGCCACAAGAGATTATTATTATTGCTACGTCTATACCTTTACTTCCTTTCAGACTGTACATAATTCTTGCTTAGGTTTATTCTGCATTGCAACATATGGACAGATAGCGTTGAACACTAATAAAATTTGAGGTGTGTCCAGGTTATAAAACTGTATATAATTACAATACTAAAAAATGTAAATTTGATTTTGAGTCGTGTTATATGCTTATTTGTGGTTAAATAAGATACAATATCTACAGTAGTTAACCGTTGATTCTAAATAAATTACTGACTTAAGCATTAAAAGCAAATGAATTTTAAAAATTTTGACTTGTAACGTAATAACGCTAACTTTACATATATACATATACATACATTTGTATGCCTGCATAAGACTTTTCAAAGCGATAACTCGCATACGTTTTAAATACTGTTACAACGCCTATAAATTGCGTCCATTTCAGTGGTAGCATTATTATTCTTGTACACTAAAGTACCAATACTTAAACATGTTGATAACAACTTTTATACTACTTGTGACTGCTGTTCTAAACTTTAATGTTGGTAAGTGGACCTTACGTTAAATAATGACAGAGGCTATAGTATTTTTCACCTTCAAGAAGCATCAACGCAAGATTTTTACTGGAGGGATTATTATTACGGAGATATGCCGTGTGACGCTATAGAAGCTGCTCCAGGAAAATATATTGGACAGGTCTACTTCTATGGGGACATAGTTGGTACTATATATCCATATAACGGTACAGCGGTTGCAGAAATATATGGAAAACAAAACTTTACAACTAATATAAAGGTATTTGTAGCACACTTTTCTTAAATATAGGGTTTTTGTTTTGAGACCAAACATTATAATTATGCGTCTTACACGACTATATGTCTATACTACATCGTACAGGTCTATATATCGCCTAATAAATGGCCAAAATGGTAGTAAGTTGTTTCCTGAAAACCTCTTTTTGTGTTTTTTCAGTAAACGTTCACATTCTCTATGTGTTCATAGACGGAATTCCTAGCACATACGAATAATTGTGGTCAAATGACATCTTTCTTCTTCCTTTAAAAATGTTGGGAACTTTAGTAGTAGTATGTATTTATTTGCTAAGAACACGATATATCGGGTGAAAAGCTTCAAGCTGCCGATTGCATTCTGGGCGACTGGAATTAGGAAGAACACGTCATACCTCAGTCGAAATTAGAGGAGCATGATATTCTTTTTTTTCGCTAAAGCTCACAAAGCTTACATCGCTACTGATCATATGAATAACAGATTTATAACCAATTGGCCAAGTGAGCTATTGTACATACGATTTACGAAGTTTGTAAAACTAATATTAAATTCAATGGTACATTTGTATTAGTGAAAACGGAAGTAATAAGACAATACTCATTTGATAACTAAAGAACGCTATAAACTGCGATGTGTAGCATTGACTTGTTTTTACTCACATCCAGGTATGTATACCGAAGCATCAGATAGTGTAACTGATAACGGATAGCAGTGACAGAATTCATGATAGTCTCATGAAAAATGAAGTAATATTAACCTGTCTAAACTGAATAAAAATTCTTATCAAGTAAAAGCGATACACATAAATAAAATTCTGAAACGTAACAAATTCTTATTGGAATAGATAAAGAATTGGTAACTATAACAAACTTTGAAGCGATAATTGCAAAGAAATATTAAACTATAAATAAAATAACAAATTGTAAAAGAAAATTACCTATTTATTAAATGTTCGAATAACTGTCCCTGTATGGTATGAGCCCGTCATAAAAATTGCGATGAACATTTCTTAAAAATTTAGGAGCGATATTGTTGCTGACTTCAATTATTTTCGCATGTAATTGTTCGCGATTCGATGGATGTTGTTCACAATACCCGTATATTGCATTATTTACGAAGGGCAATAAAAAGAAGTCGTTTGGAACTGAATCAAGGGAGTGTGGTAGCGATGTAATAGGACCCAAATTGCCAATCCACTATCTTCAAAAACGGTATTTAAGAAGTTACGGACATTACTCGATTTTGCGCGGGGTAACTGTCCTGTTGAAACCAAATTTCATTAATATCAAATCGCTGCCGTACAGCAGGAATAATATTAGTTGGCAATAATTCTAAATACTCATTACCATTTAAATTTTCTTCAGGAGAAAAAGGTCCGATCATTTCATCTCCAAGAACACCACCTCACTCGTTTAATTTCGGGTTTGATGTCGGTATTTACGCGACCTATAACGAACATTTGCGCGACTATGATGCTCGTGAACGTAAAATGTTTTATTCGTCAGTAAATAAAATATTATTGAAAAATAATTCGTTATGGTGATATTTATTTATCATTATTTCGCAAAATTTAATGTAGCGGTAATAATCGTGTGTTAAAAGTTTTTGGGACATGTTAGTTTTGTGCAACTGATATTTATTCTTATGTTAAAGGTTTAAAACAGTTGTTGCAGTAATATTATATTGGCGAGCAATTACTCTAGATGATATAGTAGGATTTAATTCCACTAATGAACAAAGTTTTGATATCACTGACATTTTTCGCAAGGACATTATTATTTTTGCTATTTATTAATGTAAACGTTGTTTCAAAACTACAGAGCGCCTTACAAATAATAGTTGCGCTAGGAATTGATCTTTCGGGGTAATTTACCGCATAATCGGTGTAACATTTGCTGAATTACCACCGTAATGTTGTTTTACTCTAAATAGTTTTCCTCGGTTTATAATACTCCATTTTTTATAAAATTCTTGACCGCGATCAAAATTTAATAACCGTTATAAAACTAGAGAACAGCACCCAAATACCCAGCGACGCTTTATTAAGAAATGAACGAAATGAACCAAACACTGGCTTCTCTTGAAATGAATGAGACGTGCCTCTATCGATTTGTGTTCCTCACCTTACAGTAATACGGAATGAGTACTTCATTGAATCGATAGAAGATGAAAAAATCGATGTAATGATAGGACTTTGTAGTAGTAGCTAAACAATGGTAGAGGACACCGTTAGCCAGAGCTACGTGTTTAAGATATTAGTTTTCAGTATTCTCAGTAAGGAAAACCACAGGAGAGCTTAAGCCTGAGAAGCAGCCTCAGCGCCAGATAGCTAAGCGCGCAACGCATTAAGCGATCAGGTTCCATATGTGGAGCCATAACAGAAAAACTAAAAGCAAAAATACACTAACGTTTTCTTAAAATGTAGATGTTAAATTGAATAAAGATTAATCAAATGAATTTAAAACTTATTTATATATTTTTCATAAAATTTTGCTAGTTTGACATTTCGTTTGATGAAGTATAGTTAATCAAACTTGGTAGTGAGTAAATGACATTGGTACTAATTATTAAGCGCTCAATTTTCTCAAAATGACTCACTCAAACACAAATGTCCATAATTAATATTCTTATTTATCTTTCTTTAGATATTCTGTAGTAATCGACGAGGGAATTTTTATTGGGAAAAGGTAAATTTTAGTCAACCTAACGACGGTCAAATGGCAAACGTGGTTAGAGGTGGTTACCAGCTGGACGATGGAAGTCAGTTCAATCTATTCATCGGCAAAGCTTTTCACGAAAATGAATGGAAAGTTGGAAAAGTCGTTGAGATTACGCATCGCTGGAAAGGAATTTGGCTGTGGGATCGAAATGGAAAGTCCATTAATTTACAGGAGTTTTACATATTAAAGTATAACGTGCCTCTCAATGGATGTAACAAGCAAAAACTTTGAGTTTTAATAGTTTTCCCTTGAATTTCGTTACTACGAAAGGTTCGCACAATACATCACAAAAAGTTACTTTTTGCACCTGCATACTTCTTCTGTAACTTAAATAAATATATTATCATAATCGTAAACATAATTTTCCTTTTATTTACCACACCGAAAGAATATACAATTTTACAGCGACTATTCTTGATTTTTCATGACATTCGCGACTAATTTTTAATAGTAGTAGGAAAACAGCTATATTCTTTATCATGTTCAATTATGATGTTCATCTCCACAATACACTTAAATATTTTCTCATTACTTGAATGTAGGGTTTTTGTCGTAATTTTACAGATGTTAATATTTTACGTTGAATGTACGACGTGTATCATTATAGATTGTTTGGAATGTTGTAATTATGCCTTTTTGTTCCTCCGAAAATGAGCTACACACTTTTTTTAAACCGAAACATCCTTGCTGTTCTACCATTTTAAGACAATTTGCAGTAAAATAAATACTTTTTAGTTTTGCTATAAATTACTTATTACTAATATTTTGTATGTCCTCCACCACAACGAATCACTTCAAACATCCTCTTTCCTAAAGAATTATGTAAATTTTCTAAATAACTTTTTGCTCTCGGTTCAAAAGACGTTGCTGCAATAAGACCTCCTCTGTCTTCGAATTGTTTTTGTCCGGTATAGACTTTTCATGCCAGCAATTCCCAAACATTTTCAATAAGGAGGATACCAGTGCTATAAAGGAAATGTTTTCTGCATTGAACATCAAAGTCGATACAATTAGTCCGATTCGCTTGGGAAAGTATGATCCTACGAGCTCTGCACGCAGAAGACCGGTTAGGATCCGTTTGCCACATACCGACGCTGTAGCTGATGTTATCCGTTTCAGTGGGAAGCTAAAGAGTATTGACAAATTCAAACCTGTCTCACTAAGTAGAGATAGAACACCAGCGCAAATAGGCTATTATAAGCGTATTAAGCAGCAGCTGACTGATCGTACGCTAGCTGGAGAGACTGGCTTATCAATTAAATATATCCACGGTGTCCCTAAGGTGGTGCAAGCAAGAAATTATTCGGGAAACTAAATCAGCCCAACAGTTACAACAAGACATTCCAGCTATACTATCAGAACGTACGCGGGTTACGTTCAAAGCTTGATACTGTTTACTCGACATCTTCATGTATCAATGCTGACGTAATACTTCTCACTGAGACATGGTTATCCGCAGACTTAAATTCCTCTGAAGTTCTCGATTTGTCTTTTGATGTCTGCCGGAAGGATAGGGATTTTGAAGCTGTGGGTCGCTCAATTGGAGGCGGTGTTTTGGCTGCTTTTTGTGCAAGTTTGAATGCTGTTCCTGTTACTAATTTACAATCATTAAATGCAGTTTCATTAATTGATACCGTTATATGTAAGATTAGTATAGGTCAAGCTCTAGTATATTTTGTTAATGTTTATGTACCTCCCGATGTGCCATGCGATGATTTTGAATTATTTTTAGACACTCTAGGTCTTGATTTAATGGATAAACACTTGGTTATAACTGGTGACTTCAACTGCCCTGATTTCGTCATGAGCAATAACTCTGATCGTAAATATGTAGCTTTGTTGTCTTTTATGAATTTATTGAACTTACAGCAGTATAATAACGTTGTAAATCATAATGGAAAACTATTGGACTTGTTGCTGACTAACTTAAGCTGTGATGCCCATGTAGTACACGATTCGGATCCATTGGTGGCTGAGGATGTTCATCATCCCGCTCTCAATATTACATTTAGGCTATGTTGCGAATCTGTCACTAAACAGTTTCCATCAAACACCAACTTGAAATTTAATTTTCGCAAGGCAAACTTTCCGACCTTGTACAGTGATATAGCTGAAATTGACTGGACTTTTTTGGAGAATCTCAATTGCGTTAACGAAGCAGTATCAGCTTTTTATAATTGCTTAGACATTGTCATCCGTCGTTCTGTACCTTTGTCCAAACACCCTTCTCGAAGATACCCGCCTTGGTATAATTTCGAAATAATCAAGCTTCTTCAAATAAAGAATTATTACCTTCGTAGGTGGAACAAGAGTGGACGCGAGATTTACCACATTGAATTTAAGCGTTTGAGGAAATTAGTTAAAGACAAAATTAGAGTTGTATATGTGGAATATCAGACGGCGGCTGCAGAAGATATAGCACAAAATCCAAAGCTAATCTGGCAGTACATAACGCGCGTCGTAATGCATCAAGAATACCTGGATGTCTCACTTTGAACGGCTCCACTGTTGATGATCCTAGCAACATTGTTCAGACCTTCGCAGATGAATTCTCTAGAGTGTTTGTGTCTGGTTCACAAGCATTACTGGGGCCCCGGCCTCTTGATAGGGATCTCATTAGTGGTAGTTCTTTGATTGGATCTTTTACAGCACACGATATCTTAAAAGCATCTAAGAAGTTAAAATCTAATTTTACTGCTGGTCATGACGGCCTCCCCGCATTTTTTGCACGTGATTGTTGTGTAGTACTATGTGAACCTCTAGCTAGAATATTTAACTTGGCCGTAAGTTCTTCTACCTTTCCTGGCGCTTGGAAGATTAGCAGAATTACACCCGTGTTTAAGAAGGGTAATCGTTCTGACATCCAAAATTATAGACCAATAAATATTTTATCCAACTTTGCAAAAATTTTTGAATATCTTCTGTCTCACACAATTTACGTTAGTGTCAAGCCTTACTTATCTTCGCGACAACATGGTTTCATTCCAGGAAGGTCTACTACAACCAACCTTGCTGAGTTAGCACAGCATATTGCCGAATCCATGGAACGACGTCAACAAGTAGATGTATTATACACCGATTTTAGTAAAGCATTTGACACTATCAATCATTCCCTTATGGTATCTAAGCTGAGTAGTTTTGGTTTTCCGCCAAGTGTAACAGAATTGATCCGCTCGTATTTAACTGATCGTTCATGCTATGTTCACTACAATGGATATACATCCTTAACATTCTCTGCTTCCTCTGGTGTGTGCCAGGGATCCAATGTGGGTCCCCTTTTGTTTAATATTTATTTGGATGATCTCCTACAGGGACTGGACTGCAATGTACTGGCTTACGCGGACGATCTTAAGATCTACAATACGATAACCTCCCCGGCAGATTGTCTGTTTCTCCAGAACAGTCTGGATACTATTGTTAGATGGTGTACACAGAATGGAATTCATTTGAATCTGGATAAGTGTGCTGTTGTAAGCTACTCTAGATATCATAGACTATACAATTTTCACTATGCTGTGAGTCAGGCTATTGTTCCTAGGCACTCGTCTGTGATGGACCTGGGCGTGCAGTTTGATGCAAATTTGTCGTTTGCAGACCACATATTATCCATACGAAATTCTGCGATGAAATCCTTAGGATTTCTCATACGATCCTGCAGATCATTCAATAATCCTGCCTCGCTAAAAGCATTATACTATTCGCTTGTCCGCACTGGGTTGGAGTATGCCTCCATAATTTGGTATCCTCACTATCTCCATCTGCAAGTACTACTTGAAAGAGTGCAAAAACGATTTTTGAAATACCTGTCCTTCAAAATTGATGGCACTTACCCTGGACGCGATGTTGATTATGCTGGTCTGCTGAGGAGACACGGCTTTGTATCGTTATCGGATCGAAGGAAGGAATTTAGCAGCCAATTTCTACTTAAACTAATTAATCACGCTATTGATGCTCCATCTCTTCTCTCCCAAATTAATTTTGTGGTACCTCAGTACGATACCAGGTCCTTCCCTAATTTTAAGGTCCCGTCATGCAAAACTAATGTTCTGCTTAAAGCACCCTTTACGCATATGATTAGAAATGCCAATGAATTACTTCACGATCCTTTTGTTGAAGAGTCTACATGGATTTACATTGTCGTCCTATTTTGTTCTTGCATTCTGGTGTCACCAAGCCATTATTATGTTTATGATTTCAGTTGTATCTTTTTCGACTAATTTTAATTTATTACTGCGCTGTATATTGTTACTACATATATATGCTAGGTTACATTATTTTTGCATTGTCCTGTAAATGGAATTATTTTCTGTTGGGCAATAAAGATATTATTATTATTATTATTATTATTATTATTATTATTATTATTATTATTATTATTATTATTATTATTATTATTATTAATAAGTTTTAAATCTGGGAAGATGGCTGATTAGTCCAGAACACACACGTTGTTCTCTACAAATCATTGTTTTATATATCCTGCAGTATAGATAGCCGCGTTATCTTGTTGGAAAATCCATTGCTAACCTTCAAATATTTCATTAAGGTATATTTTCTGAATCTCCAAGAAATCGTTGTAATGTGTGGAAGAAACAACTGATCGGCAAAAATATTCTGTGGTGAATGTAGAACAATTTGAACAGTCACCCCTATCTTACTTGTTTTGAAAAGAGTTGCATAATGTACTAGCAATGAAATTTTAAAGGTGGTGTTGAGGGCATTGAACAAATTTGAAGGTTCACCAACTCAAATTTAATGTTTGCGAGTAACGGTGCCGCTAACATACTTTCGTTAGGCCGATCTCTTAAAGGAGAGAGTGGCAATCTGCTACATGTAACATGTAAAATCGATGCTTTAAACCTTGTGGCGCAATTGATCGCTAAGTGTTCGCCACGAGTAAATGCTTTAATGGCTCATACGAAGGCAGCATTTCTAAAGTCTCCAAAACGAACAAAAGTGCCTGGAAAATATATTATATAATATTTTTTATCATTATTTTATATGTAAACATTGCTGTGTTTGCATCGCGTAGGTCACGATCATAAATCATGCGAGTACGTAAAGGTTACTGAACACTCGCCTTGATGCGGCTGCTCGGCTCCTCTACGTTGTTCTCCGCTCTGCACTATGACTTACTACTTTGCCAAGACTAATTATGATTGAAGGGATGGCCGTATGACGAAGGGATAGAAATAATTTGGACTTCCTCAGGTCATGATAATAATATTGGAAACCGTCAGGTTCATTTAAATTAATTTTTTTTTAAGATGACATGTACATTCATCTTTCCGGTTCAAGTGAGCTCGACAAAATGCTAATCGAGCATCTCTATAATGCTACACTTTCGAATTATTCTACGAACTGTATATACACTTTCCAAAGTTCCAAGTTTTTCCTTAATTATGCATGCAGATGCAGCAGAATTTGACGCCTCATGTAACATTCATGTTCTCTCTCTGTTGTTGCTCTCGCTGTGCGACATTTTTGGTTTTTTTGGGGATTTTTCAGAGAATTATCACTTGCCCAAGGATCTCGATTGATATTTCGAGAAATTTCTCGGTTTGAATAATGCTGTTGTGTAAATGCAAGAATCCTGCCGATCCCTATTTTTGTTATATTATACATCGACGCATTTTAATTATAATATAGCAAAAATATGAATATTGTCAGTAAATAAACAAGATATACTAAACCAAATATCCTTTTGTAAATCTCGGTACAACTTCCACATCGAATGGTTGCAATAAAGTGGTGAGGCGTAACCAGGTGTCCTTGCTTCGATGGACGAATAATAGAGGAAAGCGATTCGCAGATCTACAATAGGCAATTTTGATAATTTTTCCCGTCGGTAGGATATAATAAAAGATAGAAATATTGTCAAGGTACAAGTGACGGCATTGTATATACAAATAACGGCACAAATAAATGAATTTTAAAAAATTTATGAATATGTACATAAAAAGGAGATAACCCACATACATTTCGTATATATACGGAACGTCTGTCCATTTTTAGCTTCAGTGCCTAGTATCATTATTCTACTGAAGTGAAATACCAACATCTAAACATGTATAGAACCATTTTTATACCACTTGCAATTGTTGCTTTAAACTTGAATGTTGGTAAGTAATTCATATTTTAAATGATTGCAGATATTACAGTGTCTTGTATCTTTAACAAGTATTAACACAGCATTTTTACTGGAGAGATTATTCTTATGGATATCTACCGTGTGATGCGCTAGAGGCTGCTCCAGGAAGGTATATTGGACAGGTCTATCAGTATGGAGATATGGTTGCCACTATATATCCGAATAATGGAACAGCAATTGCAGAAATAGTATATGGAAAAGAGACCTATACAAAACGTATAAAGGTCAGTATACTTGTTTTGGATATGGCACTAATTTTTAATTGCAAATAAGATCTTATAGCACTATCTATATGTGTTGGCTAAAAATTATTTATGCAACGTGAAAATGTTCAATGTTTAATCCTTATTTCAGTAACTGAAGATATTATTGATATGATATGATGTATTATTCATAGGCTGAATTCGCTTGCTTGTTTTCTTCGACAATATAAGAGGGTTGTAATTTTAATAGTAGCAATTTACTTACTTTCGATGAACTCTAAATATGTATAGGGTGTATATAAATGATTGAAAGGCGTTTCAAGTTCCCGCTTTCTATTTTCTTAGTCTATGTTGGTGCTAAATACCAGTCAATGCCTCTGAAGCTGTAAACACTATATACCATTACTAGGCGTAACATAAAAATACGAGAAAAGAGCCAATTCTAGTAATACGTAATACACACCTATTTATTGCAATTGTTTTCTAATTTTGATATTTTAAATTGCACTCTATCTTGGTTTCAATGTCGGTTTTAAATAACTGAACATGAAATAATCCAAGGGGGTCAAATCTTGAGGACAGTGCTTTTTATTTATTATTCGGTCTCCGAAATATTCTTATAGATAGTCTGATGTTCTCTGCGCAGTGTGGATTCTTACACCGTCTAGTTGGAAATAACCAAGCTGCAACTCATCATCACGAAGTTGTTCAATAAAAGGATCTAAAGTTAGATTTTGATATGTATTGACATCAATGTTTTGATGAAAAAAATAGGGTCAAAAAATCAAAGCCACAATCGCATAGACTTTACCAAAGAACGCTACTGACTATTGGCGCTATGTGTTATAGAAGCACAAATTTCCGACACAAAAAGCGCGGGTAATTCAAACACCTTGCAATCATTCTTCAGTATAATCGCCAAGGTCACAGTATAACAAGTAATGACAAAATTGTCGGAACTTTTGATAGTTTGGGGACCGTTTTCAGAGACTCTGACGAATATTCGCCATTTTGAAAATTAGAGTCATTAGAGGTGGATGAAGTGATTATATTACGAGTATATATGAAGGGTTAAAGGCGTGTATATATTTTTTCTTAAGATGTATACCAAATTGTTATGTAGAATTGCTTATACAGGAGTAGCTAATAGTGTTAGGTGTAGTTGTATTACGAGACAGGCGCCACAAATTCTCAGCTTGACAGGCTTATATACGTTCAAGCGTGTTCAAATTCCGTCACGACATGTATGCACATACGCGAGGTCTACACTATAAGTATGACGGTTCGAATAGTAGTAGTTTTTAGTAGCCAGCCAATCAACGTGTCTAGCGCAAGTTGGTTGGCATGTTCGTTCAAAATGTCTGAAGTAAAGACTGATTCATCTCCTTCGTATTCCACTGTAAAAGTGTGAGCAAAATGTTTCCGTTTGAGGCAAGAATCCCTGGAAGATACTGAACGGTCGGGTTGATTAATTGAAATGATAATGCCTCAACAAATTTCAGGTATTGAAGATTTAGTGCTAGAAGATCAACGCTTGAAAGTGAAAGAATTAGCAGTGATAATAAACATATTCGAAACATTATTTTTATTAACTAGTCGTTGTAATAAATGTATAGAAGTTAGGGGAGATTACATTGAAAACTACAATTTCTTATATTGTTCCAACTTTCTTTTTTCTATATCAGGGCGAAAATTTATGGCGCCTACCTCGTACATACATATCTCAACCACTAACCCATAAGCTTGCCAAAACTTAACGACTGTACCTTATAAATCATACTTAGATATAAATAAACGTGTTTACGTTTAAACAAAATTGGAAGAGTATATACAGAAACGTATTTAGTCAAAGTAACTCAAGGAAACGTCTACTATTTTTTTGCGTCTATTTAGAAGCACCATGTGTTTGCATCGTGTAAGTCTACTTATAGTTAAAAGGAAATTGTTTACAATTAGTCACTGAGGAGCTGCGCACTTATTTTGATAAGCATTTTTTGTATGTAGCACACATTTTGTCTATGTCGTACATCAATATGCATCCCTTCCATATTCTTCATATTTCTAATCACCTTTTTTGAAGTGTGTGTTGCAATTTCAAAAAGTAAATAGATACAGAAAAATAGTTTCTTTATCACATAATCTACTGCACATATCTAAAATATTAACGTAGCGGTAAACAAAGTAGGAAAGTAAACAGTAGTAACCACAATACCTTTTGAATGTAGTACGGGCATTCCTAAAGATTTTTGAAATGGAATGAAATTTCAACAAATTTTCCAAAAAACAGCTTTCTTTCCGTCAAAATATACCTTTAAGTGTAACTTTTGCCTCCAAATACCCTTGGTTAATTTTTTTGAAATGTACGCGACTTTAATGTATAACTAAAATATTCGCAAGGAAATTGTAATTTTACCATTACTAATTCCAACGGTCATTTAGTATTAATATGGATATTAGTTTAATTGTTGCACACTTGCCGTGTTAATAATATAGCGTCCGTGAGATATTACGATATATCTACTGGCATCGTGACATCTAGGGGGATTTAAAGCGACTTGATCTCGATGGTCTTGTGATGCAAGAGTTAGCAGGTTACGCCGGAGACGTAAAGATGTTGGATTCGAGTCCCCTTCGGGACTGATATTTTTTCAGTAATTTAATTACGTTGGGTAATTGCAAGGGGATTGTAATTTTTTCATTAAAATATTCTTATTGTCTTTAATATTTTAATTAACTCAGTTTTAAGCTTTGCCAAACCAATTAAGTTTGATAATTGTCTACTAAGAAAGTCAAAAAGTTTGGCGAAACCTTAGATGGTTAATGAATTTATAAATTATTCAACTGCATACTCCGCTACCTCTCTTCTCTTACTTTTTTAACGAGCATAGTTGACTAGGAACTTCCCCAGTTTATGTTCTTACATATTTTTGTTTAGATATTCTGTACTAATCGATCGGAGTATTTCCATTGGGAGAAAGTAAATTTCAACGAGCATTATAGCCATGGTCAAATGTCATACGTAGTTCCAGGTGGTTACCAGTTAGACGAAGGTGGTGAATACAATATATACATCGGTAAAGCCTTCCATGAAAATGAGTGGAAAATTGGAAAAGTCATTGACATTCTCCAACGCTGGAAAGGACTTTGGCTGTGGACTCGAGATGGAAGGTCCATTAATTTACAAGAGTTTTACATACTGAAATATAATCCGTCTCTTGATATGTGCAGAAAGCCAGTACCTTGAACTGTAATCATCCTTTCTTGAATAAAATATATCTTGTGTGTATCTGAATACTGCTTCATTAAATTTAACACATATTGTGTGAAACAAACAAACGCTGTTGTTTATTATTACGAAATTACAAAAATGATTCCACATCCGCGGATTAGTCTTAGCGACGATCTAAGAGCAGGTGCACCAAAACCTGCAGTCGCTCAGGAAATCGTCGATGCTGTGCGCAAGATCATCGACGAAGATCAATCACATATCACAGGATTAAGGCGTCATTGGTGATTTCAAAGACTTCAATTTAACAAATTTTTCTTGATGCTGACTGTAGAATAGAAACCAGGTAGGGTGGAATTGGTGCCAAAAAACTCTAGATTGCTTCAATGGCGGAAGCTCTAGAAACGTGTACAATATCGTCCGTGGTGATGAATCTTGCATTTATTCATATGAGTCAGAAATAAATCTCAGTCGTTTGTTTCGATGATCCAAGGTAAAGAAAAACCGACAAAAGTCATTCGTTGTTAAAGCCTCTTTAAGAAGAGAGTCGCGGCATTTGTGTCGAGAGCAGACCAAATAACAACAATTCCTCTACAAGAACTGTTACTGCGGATTGATATATAACCATTTATTTGTCTCAAATTATCGCTGTACTCCAATCAAAAACGAAGAATTATCCTCCACCAAGATATAAGTTCGCACACAACACGCAAGGTAATTGAATTCTTAACGGAACAAAACGTCGAATTGTAAAACCATCCTTCGTACATTGATCTCTTTACATATCAGAAATTGAAGAAGGGACTGCATGGTCAAAGATACCAGTTGTCAGAAGGAGTAGTCGATGCCTTCAGAAACCTAACCCTCGTATCAGATATAGACATGGAACAAATTTGATGCCAATCTGATCGCTATCCCGCACATAATAGTTTATTACTTTCTAATACATTCCGAAACAGTTTAATAAGAAGCCACGCCACGGTTGACTAGAAAGTTCGCCAAATTTCTCCCCAAGTGATTTTTTTCTATAAAGTTATTCAAAAATAACTTCTATACCTATATGGGAACATTTATTCATGTTATTGTATATATTATGTTGGGCATAGCTTTTTGAATAGCTTAGATTACTGTTATATACCATTATTTCTCACTGTTTATTATTTATATACTTTGTTAAAACGTACTAATAACCGTAACTCATAATGTGAATGTATACCATTATTTATCACTGTTTATTATTTATATACTTTGTTAAAACGTACTAATAACCGTAACTCATAATGTGAATGTATACCATTATTTATCACTGTTTATTATTTACTTTGTTTCTATCCCTATTCGTTATTGTATATGCAATAAGTTATCTATGTTAAATGCACTTCTTCTGTTTGTTTTTCTAAATAGTAGGTATTCATCACATCGAATAGATACTAAGAAAACTCTTATTGCTTTCTGTTTACGAATTCAAGTTTAACATGGATGATACAAATCAATTTATATATAAACCTATACATTTTCCGAAGAAGAGTCAGTCTCTATACAGAGTTGTTAGACCTAAGACACCTTTCGCTGCAACTTGTTAAAATACATAAGTATTTTATATTTAACATAGTTTTAATAAACGTTAGTAGAACTACGTGTATCTTTTGAAGACCCACTACATAATTGGCGCAGTCAGTAGGATCTTCTTCAACAAGCAACCCCAGCTGGAGGATTCAGTATCCAAGAAGAAGACAACAAGTGGCTTTCAAGTAGGTGCATTTTTTTCATTTCTTGTAGTTGCTACTGACCTAGCTGCATTTCAAAATGGAAGGTACGGATGAACTTACAACCCCATCACCCTCAATTTCCTCAAATAATATTAAATTTTCTATTGACTTTTTATGCAAATTAATTCCTCGCGAATTCACTGGGAACAGATACGAAATAGGGCAATTTTTAGCTGATTGTAACAATGCCAACGAGTTAGCTGCAGACGAACAAAAAATTCCTTTATTATACTATATTTTGGCTAAAATATCAGGTCGCGCTAAGGAACAACTGGCTCAACAGCAATTTAACGATTGGCCTAGTTTAAAAGAAAAACTTAAAAACCTATATCAAGACAAAAAACATTTTTCACAGATCATGGAGGAGTTAAACAATTGCAAACAAAACTTTAGAGAACCTATAAAAGATTTTTTCCACAGATTAGAAACACTAAATTCACGGGCACTTTCCGCCATTAAATTAAACACTCAAGATAAGGCAATATTACCCGGCAAAATTCAAGCAATAAACGAAATTACCCTAAATCGGTTTATTTTTCACTCAATTCCGAAATTTCGCAAATGTTACGATGGAAAGAATTTCAGGATTTGAACTGTGCTTTCACAGCCGCGTTATCTGAGGAACGAGCATTAAATATTCAACATAATAAACAAGGTAACAAATTTTGCGACATCTGTAAACGAAATAATCATCGTACATTTGAATGTAAATATAAGAACACCACTCGTAATTCTAGTAAAGCGATAAATCTTGTAGGTAATGTTAGAAATAATAAATATCCAAATAAATCATGTAAGTATTGTAAGAAACAAGGTCATACAATAGATGAGTGTCGTAAGCTGCAATATAAAAACAAATAGAGGAACAAAATCAAAGTAAAACAAATTATTCCCAAAATCAACCTTCTAAGACAGTACATTTAAACTCCCAACACCACACTGGTGGATCAGATATCCCAACTGTCGGTGTTCGAGAATTAAAATTTTCTTATCAAATAGTAACTTGCAATACATAGAAATAAGTTCTCTAATTGTAAACATGAAAATAATACATTCAAATTTTTTAGTAGACACAGGCGCAAGCGTTTCATTAATAAAGCCAGCAGTCTAACCCGTGTACAACATTTAATTCTAGGAAAATTTATCACTACACGGTCTTTGTGCAAATAATTCAGTTAAAACAGTAGGAAGTTGTGAGATACCCTTAAATTGTGGAACCAAAGTATTCCTTGTAAAATTTAATATCATTAACCTAAGCTACAAACGTCCTTTCTGACGGCTTGTTAGGGCAAGATTTTTTGCAAAGGAAAAGGCACATATTGATTATGAATCTGGATGGATTAAATTAAAGTCAGTTAACCAATCATTAAAGATGTATTCAGAAATTAATAGTTCTTGTAGCAATAACATTTCAAATGAAGCTTGTAAGAATACATATAAACTTAATGGTAGATCAGAAAACATTGTTGAAATCGAAATACAAAACCCAGGAATTAAGGAAGGAATAATACCTGAGTTAGAATTACGTCAAGGTATTTACCTATCTAAGGCAATTGTAAAGGTAAATTCTAACGGTAAAGCGTATGCCACTATCCTAAATACCAAAATTGGAAATCAAGAAATCCCATCAATATCAGTTAAACTGGAATCTCTACCCCCTGAGTCAAAAATTCTAAATTTAACTATGGATGATAGCACATCAAGTCATAAATCCCGTAATAAGTTATTAAGACAAAATTTAAGGTTAGAGCACTTAAATCCCGAAGAAAAGCAATCAATCCTAGATACATGTTTTTCTTACAATGACATATTTCTGTTGCCAAACGATACACTAACTTGTACATCGACGGTAGAACACGAAATTAATCTAAGTGATCCTACCCCAATCTTTACACGTTCATATCGTTTTCCTCAAGTACATAAAAAGAAGTTGACAGGCAAATCGAAAAATGTTAAACAAAACATTATTCAACCTTCTGCATCCCCATGGTCTTCCCCCTTATGGGTAGTACCCAAGAAACTTGATGCATCTGGCGAAAAGAAGTGGAGAATAGTAATTGATTATAGAAAACTAAATAATGTAACAATAGGTGACGCTTACCCATTACCCAATATTGAAGATATATTAGATCAGTTAGGTCATGCCAAATATTTTACTACCTTAGATCTCGCTTCTGGATATCATCAAATTCCAATGAAAAGAGTGATCAACCAAAACAGCCTTTACTACACCATCTGGTCAGTACGAATTTACTCGTATGCCTTTCGGACTTAAAACCGCACCATCAGTTTTTCAAAGACTAATGAATACAGTTTTAACGGGATTACAAGGTTTGCATTGCTTTGTATATCTTGATGATATTGTAATTTACGCATCTTCCTTAGAGCAGCATTCATACAAACTCAAAACCGTATTCAGTAGATTAAGGGCAAGTAATCTTAAATTACAACCTGATAAATGCGAATTCTTAAGACGAGAAGTTTCATATTTGGGCCACATAATTACAAGTGCGGGTGTGAAACCTAATTTAGACAAGGTAAATGCTATACATAACTTTCCTGTCCCCGTGGATCAAAAACAATAAAAATGTTCTTAGGATTAGTTGGTTACTATAGAAAATTTTTACCAAATTTTGCGAAAATTGCTAAACCCCTAACATCTCTCCTAAGAAACGATATTCCATTCATATGGTCCGCAAGTCAACAGCAATCTTTCGATACATTTAGAACTATATTAACTAACGAACCCTTATTAATCTATCCCGATTTCTCTCAGGACTTTGTATTAACCACTGACGCATCCAATTTTGCCATAGGGTCGGTACTGAGTCAAGGAGGAATTGGTAAAGATCGCTTAATAGCGTATGCATCGCGCACTCTAAATAATGCTGAACAAAATTACAGTACAACGGAAAAAGAATTACTTTCAATTATATGGAGCGTAAGACATTTCAGGCCATATCTCTATGGTCGCAAATTTAAGATCGTAACCGATCATAAGCCTTTGACATGGCTATTCAATTGTAAAGACCCAGGTAGTAGATTAGTGCGTTGGCGACTTCAATTAGCCGAATATGACTACGAAATTATATATAAGGAAGGTAAACAAAATTCAAATGCAGACGCTCTAAGTAGAATACAGATCCCCAGAACTAATACAGAGACAGACCAAGACAAAACATTTATTACAGTTGTACGAAAAGATGACAAGTTTGAAAATTTCATTCGATTTCACTATGAAAACAGAGACATTCCCAGACTGAAAGAAATACCATGTGAGAAGTTTAAGCATTTTCCCAATGTTTTACTGTATTCCAAAGATCTTGATGACATTAAATTTACTTTCACAAACCCTACGTGACACGTATGATTTATGCAATACGTTAGAACCTTATGAATTACATTCACACATAGAACTCTTTTAATTCTAGTAAAACAACTTACCTTTGTATGGCTAAGCAATTTCATTTCTGACAAATTAGAATATAAGGATATATTTTATTCATTAAGGAACCTCAGAACGAAACTAACTTCCTTAGTAAGGTTAAGGAAATCTATATTCACGATGTTACCATCAATAATAAAATATAAAAGAAATGTTCTCTGAAATCTTACACTATCTTTTTTAAAGACACGAACATTTTGCCCATTATTTTAACGAAAAAACGAATGACACCTAGCACAAAGGACGACATTTTAAAAATTCTACAAGAAAATCATGATTCAAAAATTAGCTGGTCATTCCGGATTTATGAGAACTTATAAACGAATTAAAGAACATTACAAATGGCCATCCATGAAAAAGATATAAAATCTTATATACGTAAATGTATTTCATGCCAAAGTAATAAGACTAATTCGAAACCCTTCAAAGCTCCTATGGAGATAACATCAACGGCAAGTAAACCATTCGAAAGATTAGCAATAGATGTGGTAGGTCCATTACCAGTCACGGAAAACAACAATCGTTTCATTTTCACAATGCAAGATGATCTTACAAAATTCTCTTTATGCTGTACCAATTCCAAATCACGAGTCACGGACATTAGCTATCGAACTTTCAAAATTCATAACCTTTTGGTATTCCAAAATCAATTCTATCCGATCAAGGAACTGATTTCACGTCAAATCTAACGAAAGAATTGACCAAGTTGTTTCAAACTAAACATCTACTTTCATCACCTTATCATCCACAAACGAATGGAGCACTAGAAAGATCACATTTAACACTAAAAGATTATTTAAAGCACTATATAAATAATAAGCAATCTAATTGGGATGAGTTTATTCCTTATGATGTTTGCATATAATACCCACACACATTCATCTACAGGTTTTTCCCCATATGAGACATTATTTGGCAACAAACCTTATTTACCTAACAGTATAGTACAAGAGCCCACATTAAACTATAATTATGAAGACTATATAATTAACTTAAGACAAAAACTAAATTTCACTCAGAAAGTTGCACGAGATAATTTGTTAGAATCAAAGAACAGATCGAAGACGTATTATGATAATAAGATCAGAATTCACAAATATTCCGTTGGTGACTTAGTCTACGTAGCAAATAAAGCGGTGACCCCTGGTTTAAATAAGAAGCTTAGTCCAAATTATATTGGTCCTTACAAAATTACTAAAGTTTTTGGAAATAACGTGGAAATAAAGAAAGGAAATAAAATAATAACGTATCATTTTAATTTATTGAAACCCTTTGTTACAGAATGAAACCATCGCGCTTCATATTCCTATTCACCTTCTCCCTAAACCTCACGTTAGGAAAACCAGATCCAAACTACAAAATTCAACAAATCAATAGTAGCTCTGGATTATATTATGAGCACATTGGAAATGTTTCCATCTCAAACTCAAAATTCACACTGTTATCACATTTTAATTTAACTCTCTTAGACCAACGATATCAACAAATTTCTATCTACTATAGTAAATCAGTAAATTTATGTTCTCATCGAGATACCTCTAGTAACTTTAATCATGTTACCTTCTATTGTCAAAATTCAATTGTTTCCTAGAATCACGAATCAGAAATTTAAAGGAAAAAATAGAAGTAATGAACCATCTTACGGGACATTCATTTAAATCAATGCCACGAAACAAACGAGGAATCTTTGACGGAATTTCATATGGTATCAATTGGCTATTCGGTATTCCGGATGCAGATGATGCAAAATTTTATGAACAATCCATAAAAGATTTGATCCATCGCAATTCAGAAATTCAAGTTTTAATGAAACAACAGGTTGGAATAATCTCGAGTACTATTTTAAATTTTAATAATTCTATTCAAGCACTAAAAGTGAACGAAGACAACCTTAATACGAATATCCAGCGTTTTAATGCATTTTCTAGTCAAACGAGTACCGCAATAAATGACATCAAGTTGGATCATACAATAACAGAACAAATTGTATTATTAACCCAACTAGTCACAGATCTGAACGAAGATTTAGATTTACTTATCAACTCCATTACCCTAGGAAAACATAATATCTTGCACCCACATGTCATATCACCATTGAACTTGATGAAGGAATTATCTTATATTATGTTACATGACGGTCAAAAATTACCTATTCCTTTAACTTATTCAACCATTTATAGATACTTTGAAATAAGTCCTTTAACCGTAGTATACATTAACAACATTTTAATTTTTGCTATAAAAATTCCAATAATAGAAAATATGCAATACTATCTTTATAGACTGTTACCTCTCCCCACACCCCATACTGTTCCTAACATTTATTCTTACATTGAACCTTCTTCAACCTACCTTTCGGTAAGTGCAACTAGCACACATTATGTACAGCTGCAGGATTTGTCTAAATGTATGCTTATATATGACGACAACTACATTTGTCATCAAACCACCCATGTTCGCACAATGGAGAAACCAATTTGCGAGATCCAGCTCCTGACGGCAACACTCCAGGAACTACCCTCGTCTTGTAGAACCAAAACTATTAACGCTAAGATCGAGATTTGGAACCCCCTAAGAAATAATCAGTGGATATTTGTAACATCTCAGCAAGAGCGAGTAACTGTGTCCTGCCCAGAATATCCGATTGACGATATTATTATAGAAGGCACAGGTATATTGCAATTACACCACGGTTGCAAAGGTTATACCGCCACTACCGTGTTAGAAGCATCGAACGAAATCGTCCTCAAATATTTTCATCCTATGCCAACTGTTAATATTGTCGATGACGATTGTTGTCGAGCAAAGATAGAAAACTCAACAATCAATCCGTTACACATACCACCCGTGCAGTTAACAAATATCAAGTTAGAAGAACTACGTTGGTCCTACCATAAATTGCAACAATTAGACGATGTTTTAAAGCAACAAACTGATAGACATATTCCCGTGAATACATCAACACATTGGTACTCCATATTTTTCTCCTGTCTGGGATCACTTATTGGTGTCATCCTTAGTTACAAATTATTACAATGGATTGATTCATCAACCTACCCGACGAGTGTTATGTTGTACGAAAGTTACGGATTCCTCATCAGGATGTTGTGCGAGAATCTTCAACACGAACATTAGTGGAGTTCCAGTCACCAGAGCGCAACTCCGTCAGATCATCGAAGAAGAACGGTCAAACGGCGCAGAACCAATGGAGCTACACGACGTTCCGATCGTTTTGCCTCCAATGTCAAGAAGACTCGTTTCCCGCGGTCCCATAATAGATATGAATTAACTTACATACTTATTTTATTTTTACTTTTATTATCCCCTTTATCATTCTATACCCTTATTTCATTTTATTAATTTATAATTTGTCTCCTAATAAATTAATTTTAAGAAGGGAGGTGTTATATACCATTATTTCTCACTGTTTATTATTTATATACTTTGTTAAAACGTACTAATAACCGTAACTCATAATGTGAATGTATACCATTATTTATCACTGTTTATTATTTATATACTTTGTTAAAACGTACTAATAACCGTAACTCATAATGTGAATGTATACCATTATTTATCACTGTTTATTATTTACTTTGTTTCTATCCCTATTCGTTATTGTATATGCAATAAGTTATCTATGTTAAATGCACTTCTTCTGTTTGTTTTTTTAAATAGTAGGTATTCATCACATCGAATAGATACTAAGAAAACTCTTATTGCTTTCTGTTTACGAATTCAAGTTTAACATGGATGATACAAATCAATTTATATATAAACCTATACATTTTCCGAAGAAGAGTCAGTCTCTATACAGAGTTGTTAGACCTAAGACACCTTTCGCTGCAACTTGTTAAAATACATAAGTATTTTATATTTAACATAGTTTTAATAAACGTTAGTAGAACTACGTGTATCTTTTGAAGACCCACTACATTACTTTGTGTTTGCAGATGAAGATCGGTTTAAATATCTTATTTCATTTTTAGCATTGTTGCGAACAATTTAGGTTTGGTTCTTCGTATTTGTTGTGTATTAAGGCTTTTCTAAAATGTCCAGAATTTGCCTGTTATTTATAAAGATGCCTTTCTTTAATAATCATTGTTTCTATTAAGTTTTCTCAGTTTTATTTTTGTTTATATATTTTTTATCTTTGATCCTCTCGCTTGGGTAATCTTAGGTGACTCTTTATTTTGTGTTTTAATAATAGAGAGATTTGTTATTTTAGTTTCCTAGGGATTTAGTTAATATTATTTATCTACCCAACAGATATGGAAGCACTGGCCTTAAGTAATGCAAAAATACTTTAAACCGAATACTATCGTAGCATCTAATGTATATATTTAAATAATAACGCATATTATTGATAGAGAAATTATTTTGTAACGTATTACAATACAAAAAGTTTGCTGAAATATATTGTAGAATGCAGAAGCGAATATAGTCTCATTTACACTGTCCATAAGTTTGGAAACTAGTTTTTTTAAAATAATACAATTGTTAGGCATATCGCGAAATTGTTAATCCCTATTATAGATCATTGTATGCAAATACAATTATGTGTAACAACACACATAATCCGTAAAGTCCAAACATTTAGGTACAAATTTCACCCGAACACATTTTACTGCTCTGTTCCATGAATACGACTACTGTTTTACGGGGATGAGGTAGGATACACGCAGTAAGGTTCGGTAACAACAGTAACAGGAATCGTGTTACAAACGTTAGATTTACGTATTACACGTATATATTATATTATTGTATATTTATATACATATATATATATATATATTATACAGCACTATGTATTAGTATTACTAAATTCAACCATTGTTCACTGTATTTATTATAATGTTTGCTTCTCCGGATAATTTAACAGTTTGTGTATTTAAGTTTTGATTATTCAATCTTTGCTTCGTTAACTTGCCGATGACGTGTACCTTTAACAGTTTGTATATCTATTTTTCTCATTCATTTAATTAATTGTTCCGCTGCATATTTACAGCGTATTTGTTTAAATTTTGATTATTAAATCTTTGTTTGGATAACTTGCCGATGACGTATACTATATGACACATTCATCTCAATTTGAACGTTACATTAGTTATTTAGATAACTGACAGTATAAAATCTTTAACAATTTTAAAACCTTAGTCAGTAAGAAGTAAGAATTCTGCTTGAGTACATTGTAAAACCACATTGTGTATTTTAGTAAATAAATTAGTGTTAGTAGCATCCATTCTCTTTCTTTGAACATAACAATCATTTAGTGCATGTGGTAACGGTATTAATCCTTAGTGTCTTACCGCTTTGCCTTCCGCAGAATGAGCCTTTGAAATCAGTGCGCAATTATTGTAATTTGGAAAACTACTGAGCGTAAAAATGCCAAAACGCGGACAGTTCTGTTTGCGGTTAGGGATTCCACCGAAAGGTGTGCACAAATTGATCCGGAGAGAAGAGAGAGGATAAAATCTTGATAGAAGACGAAGTGGGCGGCCACGGATGACTTTTGGTGCTGAAGATAGATTTATAGTAACGAGATCGATGTCTAACGGCACCGGATATTACAACGCGCGTTAATACACAACGACGAACAAATGTTTGTGTTACCTCAGTCAAGAGGCGGTTATAGGCAACATGTCTTTATGCACCAGCCGCAAAAAACCATTTCTAAAACGCGTGTATATAGAGGGCTTTTGTTCGTTGATGACCAGGCAAAAGAGGGCTGCTTGGTGCAATTCATCAAACACGTAGGTAGCGGCGTTATAGTTTGGAGTTGTTTTGCTGGAACAACTACGAGTGATTTGGGGAAAATTAGTGGTACAATGGAGAAAGAAGACTATTTTGATATTTTGCAAAATTATGTAATTCCGTGTGGAAGCCGTCTTGTTGGTGAGCTGTTTATGTTCCAGAGTTCATACGAGGGCGACCTGAAATGTTTCCGGAATCGCCAAGAGAAACACGATATTGCTGTGGTTTTTTATTTTTAGATGTAGCCTCCTCCAAGATCAATACATTTTTTCAACGGTGTTCCACTCTCTTCAAACCGTCGAAAAAGCAGGATGTTTCGAGGTCTGCAAAATAGCCACGTGTAGCGGCGATGACCTAATCATTTGAAGCAAATCACTTTCTTTCCAGTGATTTTTTAGGTTTGGGAATAGGAAAAGGTTACTGGGGGCTAGATCCGCTGAATATGGGTCGTCGCGCAACTCATTCCATTTGGACACGACGATGAGAGATGAATGAGCGGGTGCATTGTCAAGGTGGAAGAGCACTCTTTTCCGCTACAAACGAGGCCGTTTCTCTTTCAATACTGCATCGAATCGGGTCAATAAATCGCCGTAGTATTGCCTCGTGATCGTTCTTTGATTCTGCAGAAAATCGATTAGGATCACACTTTGGGAATCCCTAAAAATGCTATGACATTTCCGGACGATGGAATGGTCTTTCTTCGGAGCCGATATCCCCAGAAAAGTCCATTGCTTCGACTGTTCCTTGGTCTCCGGTATTTAGCGGTGTATCCAAATCTTATCCTCGGTTGCGAAACGCATGAAGGAATCCCTAGGATTGCGCTGCATCCTGGCCAGGCACTCCTCCGAAACGGTCAGCTGATTTGGTTTCTGCTCCGGTGTGAGGACACGCGGTACCCATCGCGCCGAAAGCTTTTCCATATTCAAAATTTCGTGTAGGATATAGCCTACGCGTTCTTCTAGGATGCCTGGTGTCTCTGCTGTCTCTTGCAGCTTCAATTGACGATTGGCTAACACGACATCTGCGTGATTCGTTACTTGTACTTGTACGGCCACGTTTGAATTTGTTCACCTAGAAGTTGATAGTCGACAATGATGAAGTACATCGGCTATGAGCCTCTAGCAAAATATTTCGAAATTCCGTGGCCGGGCACAAAATTCGATTTTATCCATTTTTGCGCGAAACCACCTCACTTGCTAGACAAAACACACTCTCGAGCATCAACTATTGACAATAGATATCTGAAATCTTGACAGTTGCCATAAAAGGGGCTGCCTTTGCCGACCAATCAATCCATTTCAACCTTCGTGCGCGATCTCTTGCCGATTCCGCAAACATTTCAGTCGTCCTCGTAATGACCCCAAATATACGGCTACCATCTGTAAAAACTTGTGAAAGCAACATGAAGAGAATTAAAAATTGTTTAGCCACCTCAAAGTCCGGATTTATCCTCCATAGAGCTCTTTTGAGATGAACTTGATTGAAGGTCTAGACAGCGACAACCTTAGACCACTCCACACCTATGGGAATATTTACAGAACGCATGGCAACAAATTGACGCGGACTGTTTGGGAAAATTGCGTCGGAGGACGCCTAAAATTTGTAAAAGAGGTCATACGACCAAAATAAATTTACGAGCTAGAAAATGCATAAATATTATTATGTTTGAATTAATTTACTTTTATCTGACGAGTTTTTGTAAAATCGGTTGCCGCTTCCAAATTTTTGGACATTAGTGTATGTATGTATCTAGTCATTATGGCAATTGTGTTTCATGATAGTCGATTTCCTACAACGTCTATTATCAAATCGATACCAATTTTACAAAATGTTGATATAAAGGTCTATAACTGAAAAATAGTAATAACTGTGATACATATACACTCCGCAAAAAAGTATCGCATGGACGACGAAAAGGCGTTTATAGACTAAGATATTTTATACGTCCACAGTATATTTGTGCGCCAACTATATACAAAGAAAATCATGCAACTAGCTTTTGAATAAAGATGTGCAAATATACATGGTCTATTTAGTTGTCTACTAAAACTGTCCCGCTAGGCACAAATTTTCAATTGCGCTGTTAGAGAACTTTATTAGCGTTATTAGAAGCAAAATAAGCATGTTTCATAAATCCAACAAGCGATTGATGTCATACAGCTACTTTAAACCAGTTCCAAGTAAATGGGATGATAATATATTTAGATGTTGCCACTAAAAGGTTCTTAGACTCTCCTCTAACAAATGCTTCTTTCGAACTATTTTGATTAATGTGCACTTAAAATATCAAATTATGTACACCATATGTGGAACATTTACATATGTGAATGGTTTAATGTGAATAACCCCTGTACGCATTATAAAAAGCCAGTTAGTCCTGGAGTTGCTGCTCCTCCTTTGTTGTATTCTTACTTTCAGGCAGTCAGTATCAATAATAAAAAATGTTGTCAATGTTTATTTATTTATCCGCATTAATTTTAGTTACTGCTTTGAATGGAGACGTTGGTAAATATTTATGCCTATGTTTATAAACACACAATACCCCACAGCCGGATTTTTTAGAAGCTGTGGTGCAAGATTTCTTTTGGAGGGACTATATTCACGGTGATATACCGTGTGATGCGATAGAAGCTGCCCCAGGCAGATACATTGGACAGGCCTATTACAGTGGACATACGGTTGCTACGATATATCCACACAGTGACGCGGCAATTATAGAAATGGGAGGAAAAAGGGGCATTAAGGACAACGTAAAGGTAAGCAATGTACCCGAATTTTTTTCTGTACTAATTTATTATTATATATTATGCACCAATTACTGTTCTCCTAGATATTCTGTAGTAATCAACCACAAAATCTTTATTGGGAAAAAGTAAATTTCAATCAACCTTACGATGGCCAAATGAAAGACGCTGTGAAAGGTGGTTACCAAGAAAATGATTACACTTTATTCATCGGTAAGACGCTCCTCTTCGGGGAATGGACGATTGGAAAGGTTGTCGAGATTACGCTACAACCGAAAGGATTGTGGTTGTGGGATGCAGAGGGAAGGGCAACCAATATTCGAGAATTTTACTTACTGAAATATAATACGTCAAGTGGAGGATGCATGAATCGAGTCTTCTAGGAGGTTTTCAATTAATAGATGACTATACTTAGCGTATCATCCTCCCACTGCATCAAATGTTTTCTTTTATACGGCTCTTGAAAGCTTCGACAAATTTTCGATTGACAACAAACCTATATTAGATTTTCCAGTTTTATTATGTAATGTATTAACTTCACTGTATTTTGCACATCTGCATTGACGTGATAATATATATAATAAATATATGCAAATTGCAGTTGAATATTATTCGCGTACCTCACATTTCGCTCATGAGCATGCAGTTCATATTGGTGTACACTATAGAAGAAGATGAAGTGAACTGATGCGAACAATTACGGGAAATTATAGATAATATATTTTAGATGGATAATTACAGTGTTATAGCGTTAAAACGAGTTTACAACAGTTTCACTCTTTTTTTCACACTAACTAAAGGAAAACCGTTATTGCACAAAGCAAACAAAGCCAAACGGTAAGCATGAACGCGAGAACACGAAGACTGGACGTCGGAAATTTGGAAAGGATTAAAAGTAATATACAGGAGCATTGAAAAGTTTCTTAATAACCTCTTGTTTTATGGTAGTTGATTTCTTTCAACGCCTATTACCAAATAGATATAAATTTTACTTTTTAATACACTCCACCTATTATGAAAACGTGTTTATAGACTAAGATATTTTCTATAGGTTCACAGTATGTTTGTTATATGCGCGCCAACTATAAGTACACAAAGAAAATCATAGCTTTCGAATAAGTAATGTTTTGTTACGGCAGGTTGGTACTTTAGTTTTAGATTCGCCTGCGGTGAGCTCCGACATGAATCCCAACGAGAATGTGTGGGACTTTTTTCACAGAATGGTAGGGACACGAAATGTTATCCGAGTAGAGCTACAGGTATTAGAAGATGCCCTCCGTTAGGAATGGGCGAATTTATAGACCGAGCTTACACGCGAAGGTTAATCGAATCCAGGCCAAATCGAATGCAAGCGGTCATAAGAACAAGGGGTGGCAAAATTTTGAGTATTAAGTCACTATCCTGTATTTTTTTTTGGAAAAATATAATCTCTTTTACAATGTTTGTAATAAAACTTTGAAATGTGATTTTCTGTTTTCACTGGTCCCTATATTTCCAAATATGTGTTTCTATTTTTATTTATTTATTTTATTTCTATATTATTTAAATAATCATAACAATTGTTTTTTTTTTGGAATATGTTAGGATATATTTAAAAGTTCCTTTAACTATAAAATCAATCATTCTTGTGCTACAAAAATTAATTATGCGATAATTTTGTGTGGAGTGTAGTATTAAGGGAGAATACCTTTGAAAAGCGTTAAATGAAAAGTAATTGTGTGCTTAATTTCTTAAAAACATCCTTTCAGAAAGATTATACCCATGCTAGTGAATTTATGTAAAAGGTTCTATAAGAGTTGTATTTGCTTTCTCTAATGTTACAGTAATAATGGGAATACTAAACGGGTCTAAAAATGAATATTTCTCAATTTCGCCTTGCAACTCACAAACCAATAGGGATACCAAGATTCTGTTTGTCATTTCTTAAAAAGTAACATATTCAAGTATGCTTTATAAATACAACAAGTGGTTAATATCATCCACCTATTTTAAACCAGTTCAAAGTAAATAAGATTAAATATATCCTTTTATCTACTTTGTTTAATTGACAAAGTGGGAAATGATATATTGAAAATTTATATTTCATAACGACAATATTGCGGACCATTTGGTCTGTATATGATAACCCTCGTATACACTATAAAAAGCCAGTTAATCCTGGAATTGTTACTCATCCTTTGTTAGTGTTCTTACTTTCACTCAGTGCAGCACCAACAGTTGACAATATTTATATATTTATCCGTATCAATTTTATTTACTGCTTTGAATGCAGACGTTAGTAAATGTTTATTAGTACGTTTATAAACACACAATACTTTACACCAGGATCTTTTAGAAGCTGTGGTGCAAGATTTCTTCTGGTGAGATTATGTTCACGGTGATATACCTCGTGATGCGATAGAAGCTGCCACTGGCAGATACATAGGACAGACCTGTTACAATGGAAATTTGGTTGCTACTATATATCCTCACAGTGACGCAGTAATTATTGAAATGAGGGGAAAAAGGGGCATTAGAAACAACGTAAAGGTAAACAATTTACTCGAATGTTTTTCCGTACTAACTTGTATTATACACTAATTACTGTGCTCCTAGATTCTGTGTAGTAATAAACCACAAAATCTTTACCGGGAGAAGGTAAATTTCGATGAACCTTACGATGGCCAAATGAAAGACTCTGTTAAGGGTGGTTATTAAGAAAATGAATTCACTTCTTTCATCGGTAAGGCTCTCCACCAGGGCGAATGGAGGATTGGAAAGATTGTTGAGATTACACTATCACCGAAATGATTATGGTTATGGGATGCAAAGGGAAAGGCAACCAATTTGCGAGAGTTTTACTTACTGAAATATACTACGTCAAGCAGTGGATGTATGAATCGAGTCTTTTAGGAAGTTTTTAATCTGTAGATATCTATAGCTAGCGCATGATTTTCCCATTACAAGATCATAGTCTTTTATACTGCGCTTGAAATGTTGGGATAGATTTCGGATTGACAACAAACCTGTTTTAGCTTTGGTCTTTTATATATAATTTATTAACTTCACTCTATTTTGCACATCTGCGTTGACGTGGTAATATATATAATAAATATATGCAAACTGCAGTTGAATATTATTCGCTTACGTGACATTTCGCTCATCAGCATGCATTTGCACTGTATTTTGCACTTCTGCATTGACATGGCTTGATAAATATATGAACATGAAATAAATTGCGTTTGAATATTAATCGCTTACCTGACATTTTCGCTCATTAGTGTACAGTTGGTATTGATTTAAACTCTAAAAGCAATTCGTGTGAGCTAATGCGGGATTACGGGATATATTGCAAATGAATAAGTATAGTGTTATAGTGTTAAAAGGAGGGGTAGGAGAATCTAGACCATGCTTATCTACGGAGTTTAATTGAATCCATGCCAAATCGAATGCAAGCGGTCATAATAACCAAAGGTGGCAGTATCGAGTGTTATCCCACTATTCTGTAATTTGTTTTGGGAAAATATAATTTCTTTTACCATGTTTTCTTAAAAAAGGTTCAAGTATGAGTTTGTGTTTTCATCTGGTCCCTATATTATTTAAATAATCATAACAGTTGTCTTCATGGAATGTATTAGGGTATATAAAAAAAGCTCCTTTAACCATAAAACCATTCTTGTGCTCCAAACATGAATTATGCGATATTTTTTGTGGGGTGTAGGATTAAACTAGAATACCTTTGAAAAGCGTTAAATGAAAACTAATTCTCTGCTTAATTTCTTAAAAACATCCTTTCAGAAATATTATCACCATGCAAATGCAATTATGTAAAAGTTCTGTAAGAGTTGTATTTACTTTATCTATACGTTACAGTAATAATCCATATACGAAACGTGACTAAAAAATGGATATTTCTCAATTTCACTTTGTAATTCACAAACCAAAAGAGTTACTCAAAATTCTGTCTGTTATTTCTTAAAAAGTAACTTATCTAAGCATGTTTCATAAGTACAAGAAGCGATTGTCATACAGCTATTTTAAACCAGTTCCAAGTAAATAAGATTAAACGCATTCTTTGAACTATTTGTTTAAGTGTAATTAAAATGGCAAATCATATATTAAAAAAGAGATCACATAACGACAATATTGCGGAGTATTTGGTGTGTATATGATAACCCCTGTACACATTATAAAAACTCAGTTAATCCTGGAATTGTTACTAGTCCTTTGTTAGTGTTCTTGCTTTCACGCAGTGCAGCATCAATAGCCAAAAATGGTGACAATATTTAATTATTTATCCGCATTAATTTTAGTTACTGCCTTGAATGCAGATGTTGGTAAATATTTCTTCATACGTTTATAAACACACAATACCCCACAGCCGGATTTTTTAGAAGCTGTGGTGCAAGATTTCTTCTGGAGGGACTATATTCACGGCGATATACCTTGTGATGCGATAGAAGCTGCCCCAGGCAGATACATTGGACAGGCCTATTACAATGGACATACGGTTGCTACGATATATCCACACAGTGACGCGGCAATTATAGAAATGAGAGGAAAAAGGGGCATTAAGGACAACGTAAAGGTAAGCAATGTACCCGAATTTTTTTCTGTACTAATTTATTATTATATATTATGCACTAATTACTGTTTTCCTAGATATTCTGTAGTAATCAACCACAAAATCTTTATTGGGAGAAAGTAAATTTCAATCAACCTTACGATGGCCAAATGAAGGACGCTGTGAAAGGTGGTTACCAAGAAAATGATTACACTTTATTCATCGGTAAGACGCTCCTCTTCGGGGAATGGACGATTGGAAAGGTTGTTGAGATTACGCTACAACCGAAAGGATTGTGGTTGTGGGATGCAGAGGGAAGGGCAACCAATATTCGGGAATTTTACTTGCTGAAATATAATACGTCAAGTGGTGGATGCATGAATCGAGTCTTCTAGGAGGTGTTCAATTTATAGATGACTATACTTAGCGTATCATCCTCCCACTGCATCAAATGTTTTCTTTTATACGGCTTTTGAAAGCTTCGACAAATTTTCGGTTGACAACAAACCTATATTAGATTTTCCAGTTTTATTATGTAATGTATTAACTTCACTGTATTTTGCACATCTGCATTGACGTGGTAATATATAAAATAAATATATGCAAATTGCAGTTGAATATTATTCGCATACCTGACATTTCGCTCATGAGCATGCAGTTCATATTGGTGTACACTATAGAAGAAGATCGAGTGAACTGATGCGAACAATTACGGGAAATTATAGATAATATATTTTAGATGGATAATTACAATGTTATAGTGTTAAAACGAGTTTACAACAGTTTCACTCCATTTTTCATACTAACTAAAGGAAAAACGTTATTGCACAAAGCAAAAAAAGGCAAGCGGTAAGTATGGGCGCGAGAACACGAAGACTGGACGTCGGAAATTTGGAAAGGAGTGCTTTTACCAACGAATCCAATTATCTCACGTTTCTTTCAAGCAGAAGAACATTTGTCTATGGATCGAAAGGGGTACGAGCATTTGAATGCTCTATCATACCAACAATGGATCGGTCATGATTTGGAGTTGTTTTGGCGGTATTTCTGTGGACGATTTGGTGCTAATAGAAGGTGTTTTTAAAAAAGAAGGTTCTAGAGTGATTTTAGAGACGAATAACTAATTATTATACATAGACTTGTTTATTTCCTTTCAATTTTCATGACAAGATTTACCGGTTGTCGTAAGTGCAATTACTGTACAAATTGGAATAATATACTTTCGTCAGTTTTGTAGAGTTAAGTGTGGTATGTGGAACATGTCTAAAATATGTCCATCTGCGATTTCCAGTACAGCCAAATTCCTGTTATGATATGCGTTATATTCGGCAAGTAAAATTATAATAAAGATAACAGAAAATATATGGTATATGATATCGTAATGAGTATAGGTAAACACTCTAGGCAGCAGATGAGATGACACGGTAACTTGTTTCCTATATAATACCGCAGTTTTTCGGATGGAAATTTCAACACTACAATAAATATGCGCAATTGGTATCAGCTTTATATTTGGCAGGGATTTCTGTGTGAAATTGTTCATTTACATTTCCAAATTGGTATTTAAATTGTTGGTCATGGTGTCAAATAACCAATGTTTTGCAGTGAAAATGGCTTACATAGCGTTTTTTTTTGTCTGACGTTTATTCGGAAGAGAACAAAATATATAAACATGTGGAATACGCATGCTATAAATACTCTTAGATTAATAGCAATACACAGGAGCGATGTAAAGTTTCTTAATAACCTCTTGTTTCGTCGTAGTTGATTTCTTTCAACGCCTATTACCAAATAGTTATAAATTTTACATTTTAATACACTCCGCCTGTTATGAAAACGCGTTTATAGACTAAGATATTTTTATACGTTCACAGTATGTTTGTTATATGCACGCCAACTATAAGTATACAAAGAAAATCATAGCTTTCGAATAAGTAATGTTTTGTTATTACAAGGTATTGAAGAAAGGTGCATATACACATGGTTACGTCAGAGGCATGTAACTGCAAGACAATCACAGGCTGACTTCGTTAGAGTCAGAAATAGTCGTATAGGTACCCAAACCATTCGTAATGGGTTGAGTCAGAGTGGAATAACAGCCAGAGTAACTGTCACAGCTTCTCCACTTTCTAGGAATCACCGAGTGGTCCAGTTACTAGGGAATGTGTCAATAGGGAAATGAATGAATGATTGGGCCAACATACACTTCACAGATGAGTCAAAATTTGGTATTTAGATCTCAAATAGACGTATATAAGTGTATAGACGAGATCGTGGGCGCTGTTTCCAGCGTAACATCAGCTCTACGTATAATGTTAATAATGGCTCTAACAAGGTTTGGACAGATGTTTCCTAGACAGACCTTACAGAGCTAGTGTCAATAGAAGTACAATGACTGCCCACAGGTATATAGCAGTCATTTTGCAAGATTATGTAGTACCATACGCACCAATAATAGGCAACAGATTGTTGTTAATGCGCGATAATGCACGGTCCCACATAGCAAAAATTGTCCGGGAATACATTGATGAAGTTGGTACTTTAGTTTTAGATTCGGCTGCGGTGAGCTCAGACATGAATCCGAACGAGAATGTGTGGGACTTTCTTCACAGAATGGTAGGGGCACGACATGTTATCCCAGTAGAGCTACAGGGATTAGAAGATGCCCTCCGTAAGGAGTGGGCGAATTTATAGACCGAGCTTATACGTGAAGGTTAAATCAATCCAGGCCAAATCGAATGCAAGCGGTCATAAGAACAAAGGGTGGCAATATTGAGTATTAAGTCACTATTCTGTATTTTTTTTGGAAAAATACAATTTCTTTTACCTTGTTTGTAATAAGACTTTGAAATGTGAATTTCTGTTTTCACTGGTCCCTATATTTTCAAATATGTGTTTCTGTTTTTATTTGGTCTCTATATTATTTAAATAATCATATATATATATATATATATATATATATATATAATCGCCTTGCAACTCACAAAGCAATACCAAGATTCTGTCTGTCATTTCTTAAAAAGTAACATATTCAAGTATGCTTTATAAATACAACAAGTGATTCATGTCATCCACCTATTTTAAACCAGTTCAAAGTAAATAAGATTAAATATATCCTTTAATCTACTCTGTTTAATGGACAAAGTAGGAAATGATATATTGAAAATTTATATTTCATAACGACAATATTGCAGACCACTTGGTGTGTATGATAACCCTCGTATACACTATAAAAAGCCAGTTAATCCTGGAATTGTTACTCATCCTTTGTTAGAGTTCTTACTTTTACGCGGTGCAGCACCAACAGTTGACAATATTTATATATTTATCCGTATCAATTTTATTTACTGCTTTGAATGCAGACGTTGGTAAATGTTTATTAGTACGTTTATAAACACACAATACTTTACACCAGGATCTTTTAGAAGCTGCGATGGAAGATTTTTTCTGGAGGGATTATGTTCACGGTAATATACCGTGTGATACGATAGAAGCAGCCGCTGGGAGATACATAGGACAGGCCTGTTACAATGGAAATTTGGTTGATACTATATATCCACACAGTGACGCGGCAATTATTGAAATGAGGGGAAGAATGGACATTAGAAACAACGTAAAGGTAAACAATTTACTCGAATGTTTTTCCGTATTAACTTGTGTTATACACTAATTATTGTGCTCCTAGATTCTGTGTAGTAATAAACCACAGAATCGTTACTGGGAGAAGGTAAATTTCGATGAATCTTACGATGGCCAAATGAAAGACGCTGTGAAGGGTGGTTATCAAGAAAATGAATTCACTTTATTCATCGGTAAGGCTCTCAACCAGGGTGAATGGAAGATTGGAAATGTTGATATCACGCAATCGCTGAGAGGATTGTGGGTGTGGGATGGAGAGTATGAGCCAAACTGTTTGCAAGAATTTTACTTACTAACGTATAATATGTCAAGTCATGGATGTATGCATCGAGTCTTTTAGGAAGTTTTCAATTTGTAGATGACTGTACCTAGTTCCATTACTTGATCGAACTCTTTCATAATGCTCTTAAGATCTTGGACAAATTGTGGATTGGCAACAAACCTACTTTAGCTTCGGTTTCGTTTTATATAATATATTAACTTCACTGTATTTTGCATTTTTGCATTGACGTGGTTTAGTAAATATATCTACATTGGAGTTGAGTATTATTCGCTTACGTGAGATTTTTCCCTCAGCAGTATACAGTTGGTATTAATGTACACTCTAGAAGCAAATACAGTGAAATAATGCACGATAACGCGATGTTATAGATAATATATTGAAGGTGGATAGGTACAGTGTTATAGTATTAAAATCACTTTACAACAGCTCCACTAACTGCTTTTCACCCTAACTAAAGAAAAACGTTATTACACAGAGCGAACAAAGTTAAAGGATAAGCATGGGCTCGAGAACACTCTTGACGAAGGAATGTAACTATCTCACCTTTGGTTCAAACAGAAGAACAGAAGAAAGGTAGTTTCTTTAGAAAAGGAGGTTTTAGGGGAATTTTGAAGATCAATAACTAATTATTATACATAGACTTACAGGTTTTCTTCCAATCTTGACGGCAAGATTTATCGGTTGTTGTAACTGCTATTACTGTGAACATTGGAATAATATACTTTTTTCAGATTTTTAGAGTTGGACATGTGTGAAAGATGTCGATGTATGATGATAGCTTTCCATTTCAGCCAAATCCCTGTTCCGTTATGCGTTATATTCAGCAAATATGATTATAAAGTGCAATAAAAATAATATGTGCTATACGATATCATAATGGGTATAAGTAAACATTTCAGGCAGCAGACGAAATGACATCGTAACTTGTTTCCTATATAATACTGGAGTATTTTGGACGAAAATTTCAACACTACGATAAATATGCTCAATTAGTATCAGCTTCTACATCGTTGGTCATGGTATCAAATAACACATCAACATTCTGCAATGAAAATAGCTTACATAGCATTTCTTTTGTCCGACGCTTATTCGGAAAAAACAAAATACGTAGACATATGGGATACGCATGTTGTACATACTTTAGTATGAAAAGTAATACACAGGGGCATTGAAAAGTTTCTTAACAAAATAAAAGTCAAGTATTCGGTATACAGCTTGAACAATAAATACAAAATTATTATAGACCTCACAATTTGCCTTTACGGCAGCTACAGGGTTTAAGGTTGTAGCAAGCAGCCAATCTTGTTCCGTGATAGTTGATTTCTTTCAACGCCTATTACTAAGTAGATATGAATTTTACAAAATTTTAATACATTCCGCCAAAAAGGTATCGCAGAGACTACGAAAATGCGTTTATGGACTAAGATATTTTGTATATCCACAGTATTTTTGTTATATGCGTACTAACTATAAGTACATAAAGAAAATCATACAATAGCTCTCGAATAAGTTCCTTTTTGTTATTACATAAATGTTCTAGAAAAGTGCCCATACATATGGTTTGTTTAGTTGTTTATTGAGTGTTTTTATATGGGCAAACTTTAAAGTGTGCTGTTGGAGTACTTTACTAACGTTATTAGAAGCAAGATAAGTAATTTAACTCCAGAACAGGTGATTGGAACAGTTACTTTAATCGGAGGTGGACCATTTCAAACATACGTGGCTAATTTGATGAATTTTAATCAGTCAAGTGTTTTCAAGGCAATTACCAGATATCGAGAAATAGGAGTTTAAGTAAGGAGAACAATGCTAGGGGCTCTAAGCTGTACTTCTTCCAAAGACGACCGGTATTTAGGATTACAAGCAATAAGTCGGAAGCATGTAACTGGAAGGCAATTATAAATCGACTTGGCTAGAGCAAGAAACACTGGAATAAATACTCACGTTACGCGTTAAATAAAAAGCAATTCTCTACTTAATATCTTCAAAATGTCTTTTTGAAAATATTACAACCATATAAATGAATTTATGTAAACGGTTTTATAAGTATTGAATTCACTTTCTGTATTCGTTACAATAATAATATGTCCTAATTTCACCTTGTAACTCATAAAGAAAAAGAGCTATAAAAATTTTGTCTGTCATTTCCCAAACAGTGTTTTATTCATGCATGTTTTATAAACACAACAAGCGATTGATGTCATACAACTATTTTAAAGCAGTTCCAAGTAAATAGGATAACGTGTTCAGATGTTCCCACTAGAGAGTTCTTAGAATTTTCCCTATCAAATGTTCCTTTTGAATTATTTTGCTTAATGTGCAATTAAAACGATAAATCATATACAAAAAAAATTGACACTTACATATGTGGATCGCTTAATGTGCAACAATAACCCCTGCGCATATTATAAAAAGGCAGTTAGTTCTGGAGTTGACGTTCTTCCATTGTTAAAATTCTTACTTTCCCGCAGTTCAGTACCAACAGTCAAAAATGTTGACAATATTGATTTATTTATCGACATTAATTTTGGTTACTGTTTTGAATGCAGAAGTTGGTAAATATTTATTCGTACGTTTATAAACACACAATACCTTAGACACGGATATTTTAGAAGCTATGGTGCAAGACTTTTTCTGGAGAGATTATATTCACGGCGATATACCGTGTGATGCGATAGAAGCTGCCACTGACAGATACATTGGACAGGTCTACAACAATGGAAATATGGTTGCCACTATATATCCACACAGTGATACGGCAATTATTGAAATGAACGGGAAAAAGGTCATTAGAAACAACGTAAAGGTAAACAATTTACTCGACTTTTTTTCCGTACTAACTCATATTAAACACTAATTACTGTTCTACTAGATATTCTGTAGTAATCAGCCCCAAAATCTTTATTGGGAGAAAGTAAATTTTGATAAACCTTACGATAACCAAATGAAATACGCTGTGAAAGGCGGTTATCAAGAGAATGAATTCAGTTTATTCATCGGTAAGGCTCTTCACCAGGGTGAATGGAAGATAGGAAAGGTTGTTGATATTACGCAATCACCGAAAGGATTATGGTTGTGGGATGCATTGGGAAAGACAGCCAGTTTACGAGAATTTTACTTACTGAAGTACAATACGTCAAGCACTGGATGTATGAATCGAGTGTTTTAGGAGGTTTTCACTTTATAGATGCGTATCATTTCCCCACTACATTATCGCACTCTTTTATACTGCTCTTAAAATCTTGGATAGATTTTGGATTGAAAACCAACCTAATTTAGCTTCGGTTTTTTATGTTATATTAGCGTCAGTGTATTTTGCATTACTGTATTGCCGTTTGATACGTACGGTATGTGACCCAAATAACGCCATATTAAGAGTAAATTAACTTTAATTTCCTAAGTACCTTTTAAAACATTCTAAAATTTTTAGAGTCTTGTCTATGAACATTTAGAAAGACCAAATAATAATAATTTCTGATTTACTAACATTCCAAATAATAGAAAAAAAATATATATACTAACCTGCAATTGGTGTTATTAAGATGCCCGTGTGCCACATAACGCCAACTGTAATTTTTATTGAGACATACATTAAATGGTTTACAACAAAAACATTTATTATTTATTTATGTTTATGTTTATATTTGATAGTCCAAACCAGCAAACGAGATCCTATTCAACTTAGTTAGTCCTACGCATTCTTGATGAAAGTAATGGTTGCACATGACACAGACGCATCAAGCACTCGATCTTCTTGCCTAACAAAACAAAACCAGCTTTCTCCTTTATTAACGGCTTTACTATTATTTTTGTTTAAACTTATTTTACCAGAAATAGAAATAGAAAATAAAATCGGTGTAGCTTTCCTTTTATCTTTATTAGTATTTATACAGCCAGAAGTGAATGGAGAAAATAAATCCTTTACGACCACTTGTGCTCTAGAATCCAATGCTTTGAGCCTTTTTACACTTTGTGTCTTGATATCTTTACATTTCTCTATGAGCTCATGTCTTTCTTTCACCTTTCTGGAAATTGTGTCCAATAATTTAAAACTTTTTCGTCCCAGTAGTATTCAAAACTTCTAAACACACATTTGTCCAATGACTGCAATTCATGGGTGGTGTTACTTGGCAAGCAAAGTAAAGTGATATCTAATCTAAAACGCGGATGCACCACTCTTTTATTGAAAACTATGTTGCCTATGGAAGTGAGGTGTGAGCACTGAATAAGAAGATGGAAAACAAAATAATGTCAATGGAGATGATGCACTGGAGACGCTGCTGTAAGAAGGCATTATTAGAAGATGAAATAAATGAAATTAGAGAAAAAAGTTGACACATCACTAATACAGGAAATAGAACGGAAACAACTATTGTAGTATGGCTACATAAGGTGAATGGGTCAGCACAGACTACCACGAAGTGTTTGGAACTTGAAGCCTGTTAATTGCAGGAAAAAGGGAAAACCAAGAAGGAGTTGGGAAAAAAGAATTAAAGAAGCTATGCAGAAGAGAGGACTGAGGGAAGATGGTTTTAGGGATTGAGCCTCTTGGAGATTGAGATGCATTAGATGGCAAAATTAGCAGCTTACAAACCATAATAATAATTTCTTTTACTATATTTGCTTAATAAAAAATTCAAATATGTGTTTCTGCTTTTATTTGGTCTCTGTATCATTTAAATTATTATAACAATTATTTCTTGGACTATATTAGGCTGTATTTAAAAGTTCCTGTAGTCATAAAATAATTCTTGTTCTATAAAAATGAATTATGCCATGTTGTCTTTGCGGAGTCTGGTATTAAGTATTAAGAATACCTCTGAAAAGTGTTAAATAAAAAGAAATTCTCTGCTTAATTTCTTAAAAACATTCTTTTAGAAAGATTATAACCATGCCAATGAATTTATGGAAAAGGTTCTATAAGAATTGTATTCGCTTTCTTTATACATTACAGTTATAAAACTATATACAAAACACGACTAAAAATGGATATTCCTCAATTTCACTTCCTTGTAACCTACAAACCAGAAGAACCAACAAAATTATGTTTGTCAATTTGTTTACACAATAAGTAATTTATTCAAGCATGTTTTATAAATACAACAAGCGATTGATGTCATACTACAACTATTTTAAAGCAGTTCCAAGCAAATAGAATGTTAATGTGTTTAGATGTTCCCACTAAAAAAAATTCCCGTATCAAATGTTTTTTTTGAACTATTTTACTTAATGTGCAATTAAAATGATAAATTACATATAACATATGTGGAACACTTATATATGTGGATCGTTTGATGTGCATAACCCTCGTACACATTATAAAAAGTCAGTTAGTCCTGGAGTGGTGCTCTTCTTACATTCACCAATAGTTAAAGATGTTGACAATATTTATTTATTTATCCGCATTAATTTTAGTTACTGCTTTGAATGCAGATGTTGGTAAATATTTCTTCATACGTTTATAAACACACAATACCTTACACCCGGATATTTTAGAAGCTGTGGTGCAAGATTTCTTCTGGAGGGATTATATTCACGGCGATATACCGTGTGATGCGATAGAAGCTGCCCCAGGCAGATACATTGGACAGGCCTATTACAGTGGACATACGGTTGCTACGATATATCCACACAGTGACGCGGCAATTATTGAAATGGGAGGAAAACGGGGCATTAGAAACAACGTAAAGGTAAGGTAATTTACTCAAATTTTTTTCTGTACTAACTTATATTATGCTTACTGTTCTCCTAGATATTCTGCAGTAATCAACCACAAAATCTTTACTGGGAGAAAGTAAATTTCGATAAACCCTATGATGGCCAAATGAAAGACGCCGTGAAAGGTGGTTATGAAGAAAATCAGTTCACTTTATTTATTGGTAAGGCTCTCCACCTGGGTGAATGGAAGATTGGAAAGGTTGTTGATATTACGCAATCACCAAAGGGATTATGGTTGTGGGATGCAGAGGGAAAAGCAACCAGTTTGCGAGAGTTTTACTTACTGAAATATAATACGTCAAGCAGTGGATGTATGAGTCGAGTCTTTTAGGAGATTCTCAATTTATACATGACTATACCTAGCATATCACTTTCCTACTACTTCAAATATTTTCTTTTATACTGCTCTTAGAAACATGGACAGATATAATACATTAATTTCACTGTATTTTGCACTTCTGCATTGACGTGGTGTAATAAATACATGTAAATTGCAGTTGAGTATTATTCGCTTATGTGGGATTTTCGCTCATTACTGTGCAGTTGGTACTAATATATACTCTAGAAGCAAATCCAGTGAACTAATGCACAGTAACGCGATATCTTTAAGATGTTTAAGTACAGTGTTATAGTGTTGAAACTAGTTTGCAGCAGCTTCGCTATCTCCTTTTCACCGTAACTCAAAGAAAGACGTTGTTACAAAGGACAAACAACGCTCAACGGTAGGCATGTACGCGAGAACTGTGCTCTTAACCAAGGAATCTAACTATCTCACTTTTGGTTTAAACAGAAGAATGTTTGTCTGTAGATTAAAAGGGAACGAGCACTTGCATTCTATATTATGTCAACAGTAAAACATGGAAGGGGATTAGTTATGATTTGGGGATATTGTGGCGGTACCTCTGTGGGGGATTTCGTCGAAATAGATGGTGTACTTAGAAAAGAAGGTAATAGAGAGGTTTTGGAGACCGATAACTAATTATTATACATAGACTTACTGGTTCTTTCCATTTTTTACGGCAAGACTAGAATGCTATATGTACTTTGTTCAGATTTGTAAGATGCCCGTGTGCCACATAACGCCAACTGTAATTTTTATTGAGACATACATTAAATGGTTTACAACAAAAACATTTATTATTTATTTATGTTTATGTTTATATTTGACAGTCCAAACCAGCAAACGAGATCCTATCCAACTTAGTTAGTCCTACGCATTCTTCATAAAAGTAACGGTTGCACATGACACAGACGCATCAAGCACTCGATCTTCTTGCCTAACAAAGCAAAACCAGCTTTCTCCTTTATTAACGGCTTTACTATTATTTTTGTTTAAACTTATTTTACCAGAAGTAGAAGCAGAAAATAAAATCGGTGTAGCTTTCCTTTTATCTTTATTAGTATTTATATAGCCAGAAGTGAATGGAGAAAATAAATCTTTTACGACCACTTGTGCTGTAGAATCCAATGCTTTGAGCCTTTTTACACTTTGTGTCTTGATATCTTTACATTTCTCTATGAGCTCATGTCTTTCTTTCACCTTTCTGGAAATTGTGTCCAATAATTTAAAACATTTTCGTCCCAGTATTATTCAAAACTTCTAAACACACATTTGTCCAATGACTGCAATTCATGGGTGGTGTTACTTGGCAAGCAAAGTAAAGTGATATCTAATGTGCAGTGCTTTTAAATTATGTTCCTATTAACGCCACCAAAATATTTCTCATTGGCGTTATTAGGAGCAGATAACCTATAACCAATTATCATCGATTTGATAAAAGTATGTCTTGATTAAACACATTACATAGATGTAATGTACACTTACTAGAGACTAAGTTAGTAACATCAAATCGATTGTGAAACAAATAATTTGAAAAATATCATGCAACAAAGTATTCACTTTAATGTATTCTGTAACAATTGAAACGACACAATGTGCTTAGCGACACATTATCTTGTAAAAATAAATTATTTATGTTAACGTTGTTTTCCGTTACGTGAACCTGTAGAACTACAGTGCACTACTTTTTTACTATACAACTTGAACTTGAGAAAATGGCGCACGGCGGTATTAGGAGCCTGGCGTTATTTGGACTACATATCTTATATGTAAATTGTAGTTGAATATTATTCGCTTACCTGACATTATTGCTAATCAGTGTACGGTTGGTATTGATGTAAACTCTAACAGCAATTTGAGTGAACTAATGCACGATTACGAGATGTATTGGAGATGAATAAGTACAGTGTTATAGTGTTAAAACAAGGTTACAGCAGCACCACTATTTACTTTTCACATTAACTAATAGAAAGATGCAATTGCATAAAGCAAACAAAGCTGAACGGTAAGCCTGGGCGCGAGAAACAAAAACCTAACGTTGGAAGGTTGGAAAAAAGAGCTCTTGAGCGACAAATCTAAATACCTCAGCTTTGGTTTAAACAGAGGAACATTTATCCGTAGATCGAAAAGGAAACCAGTACTTGTCAACAGTAAAACATGGAGAAGAATTAGTCATCATTTGGGGACGTTTTGGTGATACTTTTGTAGGCGATTTGATCCAAATAGATGGTATCTTTCGAAAAGAAGCTTATCGGGAGATTTCGAACACCGATAATTATTATACATAGTCGTACTGGATTTCTTCCAATTTTCGCGGAATATTTACCGGTTGTCGTAACTGCTATTACTGTAAAAATTGGAATAATATACTGTGTTCAGTTTGTAAGTTAAATGTGGCGTGTTGAACATGTGTAGAACAAGTCGATGCATGATCAGTTTCAGCCAAATCCCTGTTAAGTTATGCGTTATATGCGGCAAGTTAAATTATAAGCTGCAATAAAAATAATAAAAAATATATGTACTATATGATATCGTAATGCATACGATACACTTCAGGCAGCAGATGAAGTGACATAGTACCTAGTTTCTTATATAATATCGCAGTTTATCTGATGAAAATGTTATCCCTACAATCAATATATGCTTAATTTGTATTTGCTTGATATTTGGGAGGGACTTTTACACGGAATTGCTTATTTCCATTTCCATATCAAATTCTATATGGTTGGCCGTGGTGTCAAATGAGCAACGTTCTGCAGTGAAAAAGACACACAACATATCTTTCGTCTGATATTTATTCGGAGAGAAATAAAATACATGAACATATGGGAGAGGCATGCTGTAAATACTCTAGGATTAAAAACAATATACAGTGGCATTGAAAAGTTTCTTAACAAAATAAAAATCAAATAACGTCTACAATATGTTTGAGATATGTGCGCCAACTTTAAGTACACAAAGAACATCATACAACAGCTTTCGAATAAGTTCCCTTTTGTTGCTACATAAATATTGTAGAAAAGTGCATATTCTCATGATTTATTTAGTTGTTTATTGAAAGTGTTCCTGTACGGAGAAATCTTCAAGTGCGGTGTTAGAGTATTCTACTTACGTTATTAGAAGGAAAATGAGAAATTTAACTCCAGAACAAGTAGCTGGAATGGTTGTTAGTATTACAAGCATTAAATCGGAGGCATGTAACTGCAATGCAATTACAAATCGACTTGGGTAGAGTCAGAAATACTCGAATAAGTACCCAAACCATTCGTAATAGACTGAGTCAGAGTGGAGTAAGACTCAGAGTAACCGTTACAGGTCCTCTTCTCTCTAGGAATCATCGAGTGGCCCACTTAAGTATTACTAGGGAACATATCAGTAGGGAAATGAATGATTGAGCCAACATACTCTACACAAATGAATCAAAATTTAATCTTTACACCTCAGATAGGCGTACATCAGTGTATAGACGACACGGTGAGCACCATTCCTAATGTAACATCTGATCTACGCCTAATTTTAGTGGTGGCTCCGTCATGGTTTTGGGGAGGCATTTCACTAGCAGACCGTACAGAATTAGTATCAGTAAAGAGAGGTATAATGACTGCCCACAGGTATATAATAGACATTTTATAAGATCATGTACCATATGCACCAATAATAGGCAACGAATTTTTGATAATGCACGGCCCTACAGTGTAATAATTGTCCGGGAATACCTTGATGAGGTTAATACTTTAGTTTTAGATTGGCCTGGGGTGAGTTCAAACATGAATCCTATCGAGAATGTGTGGGACTTTCTTCATAGAACGGTAGGGGCCCGACATGTCACCCCAATAGAGCTACCGGGATTAGAAGATGCCCCCGTAAAGAGTGCGCGAATTTAGACCAAGTTTATACACGAAGGTTCATTGAATCTATGCTTCATGATCTAATGGTCATGATAATAAGTCCATGATCCATATGAGTTTCTGTTTTCATTGTTCCCTGTATTATTGAAATAATCATAACAATAGTTTTTTGTAATATATTAGGATATATTTAAAAATTCCTTTAGCCATAAAATCATTCCCCTGCTACAAAAATGAATTATCCCATACTTTTATGTGGAGTGTCATATTGAGGGAGAATACCTTTGAAAAGCATTAAATAAAAAGTAGTTCTCTGTTGAATTTCTTAAAAACATCCTTTCAGAAAGATTATAACCATGCCAATGAATTTATGCAAAAGACTTTACAAAAATTATATTTGCTTTTTCTACACGTTACAGTAATAATGGATAAACGAAACTCGACTAAAAATAGATATTTTTCAATTAGCTCATAAACCAGAAGAGCCATCAAAATTCTGTCAGTCATTACTCAATAAGTCATTTATTCAAGCAGGTTTTAGAAATACAAGTGGTTGATGTCATACAAATATTTTGCACCAGTTCCAAGTAAATAGAATTATGATGTGTTTGGATATATGCTAAATCGAATGGGAGTTGCCATAAGAAATAGGGGTGGCAATATTCAGTATTAAGCTACTAATCTGTAACTTTTTTCCAAAGATATAATTTCCTATAATGTGAAAACTCAGAGGAGCAGAGTGGTTTCTGACCTTGCACTGATAATATTTTATGTCTAAAACAACTAACCGAAGACATACATATATAACACGGACGTGAATTACGTCTTATATTTATACACTTAAAAAAGGGTTACGACAGTGTTCGCATAAATCAGTTATGGTAGGCAATGAAGGACAACGGAGGACAAACAAACTACGTAAACGCGATTAAAAAAATAAAAATAATAAGAACAGAGTGAATGTCGGAAACAACTACTTGGATGAATTCATTCTAAATAAAGTGTTGTGACAGCGATGCTACGTATCACCGTTATTTCAAATTTATAGAAAGATGGTACTGAGGGATTTGAGAAATCGGTTCACAAGGGAAACAGTTAATGGTGAGAAAAGTAGTGATAAACACGAAACGTGTATAAATATTGAGGAGTTACGTTAACTTCCGATGGTAGAGATAAAATAGACACACAGAGTAAAATAATAAAGGGAACAATTATAATTAGATAACTACACTCTGTGGTGTGGAATGACAAAATTACGAAAAAAACTAAAACGCGGATGCACCACTCTTTTATTGAAAACTATGTTGTCTACGGAAGTGAGGTGTGAGCACTGAATAAGAAGATGGAAAACAAAATAATGTTAACGGAGATGATGCACTGGAGACGCTACTGTGAGAAGGCATTATTAGAAGATGAAATAAATGAAATTAGAGAAAAAAGTTGACACATCACTAATACAGGAAATATAACGGAAACAACTATTGTGGTATGGCTACATAAGGTGAATGGGCCAGCACAGACTACCACGAAGTGTTTTGAACTTGAAGCCTGTTAATTGCAGGAAAAAGGGAAAACCAAGAAGAAGTTGGGAAAAAAGAATTAAAGAAGCTATGCAGAAGAGAGGACTGAGGGAAGATGGTTTTAGGGATTGAACCTCTTGGAGATTGGGATGCAGTACATGGCAAAATTAGCAGCTTACAAACCATAATAATAATTTCTTTTACTATATTTGCTTAATAAAAAATTAAAATATGTGTTTTTGCTTTTATTTGGTCTCTGTATCATTTAAATAATTATAACAATTATTTCTTGGACTATATTAGGCTGTATTTAAAAGTTCCTGTAGCCATAAAATAATTCTTGTTCTATAAAAATGAATTATGCCATGTTGTCTTTGCGGAGTATGGTATTAAGTATTAAGAATACCTCTGAAAAGTGTTAAATAAAAAGAAATTCTCTGCTCAATTTCTTAAAAATATTCTTTTAGAAAGATTATAACCATGCCAATGAATTTATGGAAAAGGTTCTATAAGAATTGTATTCGCTTTTTTTATATATTACAGTTATAAAACTATATACAAAACACGACTAAAAATGAATATTCCTCAATTTCACTTCCTTGTAACTTACAAACCAGAAGAACCAACAAAATTATGTTTGTCAATTTGTTTACACAATAAGTAATTTATTCAAGCATGTTTTATAAATACAACAAGCGATTGATGTCATACTACAACTATTTTAAAGTAGTTCCAAGCAAATAGAATGTTAATGTGTTTAGATGTTCCCACTAAAAAAAATTCCCCTATCAAATGTTTTTTTTGAACTATTTTACTTAATGTGCAATTAAAACGACAAATTTCATATAACATATGTGGATCGTTTAATGTGCATAACCTTCGTACACATTGTAAAAAGTCAGTTAGTCCTGGAGTGGTGCTCTTCTTACATTCACGCAGTACCAATAGTCAAAGATGTTGACAATATTTATTTATTTATCCGCATTAATTTTAGTTACTGCTTTGAATGCAGATGTTGGTAAATATTTCTTCATAGGTTTATAAACACACAATACCTTACACCCGGATATTTTAGAAGCTGTGGTGCAAGATTTCTTCTGGAGGGATTATATTCACGGCGATATACCGTGTGATGCGATAGAAGCTGCCCCAGGTAGATACATTGGACAGTTCAATCACAATGGAAATACGGTTGCTACTATATATCCACACAGTGACATTAGAGGCATTGGAAAGAACGTAAAGGTAAGGTAATTTACTCAAATTTTTCTGTGCTAACTTATATCATGCTTACTGTTCTCCTAGATATTCTGCAGTAATCAACCACAAAATCTTTACTGGGAGAAAGTAAATTTCGATAAACCTTACGATGGCCAAATGAAAGACGCCGTGAAAGGTGGTTATGAAGAAAATCGGTTCACTTTATTTATTGGTAAGGTTTTCTACCTGGGTGAATGGACGATTGGAAAGGTTGTTGATATTACGGAATCACCGAAGGGATTATGGTTGTCGGATCCAGAGGGAAATGCAATCAGTTTGCGAGAGTTTTACTTACTGAAATATAATACGTCAAGCAGTGGATGTATGAGTCGAGTCTTTTAGGAGATTCTCAATTTATACATGACTATACCTAGCATATCACTTTCCTACTACTTCAAATGTTTTCTTTTATACTGCTCTTAGAAACATGGACAGATATAATACATTAATTTCACTGTATTTTGCACTTCTGCATTGACGTGGTGTAATAAATACATGTAAATTGCAGTTGAGTATTATTCGCTTATGTGGGATTTTCGCTCATTACTGTGGAGTTGGTACTAATGTATACTCTAGAAGCAAATCCAGTGAACTAATGCACAGTAACGCGATATGTTTAAGATGTTTAAGTACAGTGTTATAGTGTTGAAACTAGTTTGCAGCAGCTTCGCTATCTCCTTTTCACCGTAACTCAAAGAAAGACGTTGTTACAAAGGAATTGTATTCGCTTTCTTTATACATTACAGTTATAAAACTATATACAAAACACGACTAAAAATGGTTATTCCTCAATTTCACTTCCTTGTAACTTACAAACCAGAAGAACCAACAAAATTATGTTTGTCATTACACAATAAGTAATTTATTCAAGCATGTTTTATAAATACAACAAGCGATTGATGTCATACTACAACTATTTTAAAGCAGTTCCAAGCAAATAGAATGTTAATGTGTTTAGATGTTCCCACTAAAAAAAATTCCCGTATCAAATGTTTTTTTTGAACTATTTTACTTAATGTGCAATTAAAATGATAAATTACATATAACATATGTGTAACACTTATATATGTGGATCGTTTGATGTGCATAACCCTCGTACACATTATAAAAAGTCAGTTAGTCCTGGAGTGGTGCTCTTCTTACATTCACGCAGTACCAATAGTCAAAGATGTTGACAATATTTATTTATTTATCCGCATTAATTTTAGTTACTGCTTTGAATGCAGATGTTGGTAAATATTTCTTCATAGGTTTATAAACACACAATACCTTACACCCGGATATTTTAGAAGCTGTGGTGCAAGATTTCTTCTGGAGGGATTATATTCACGGCGATATACCGTGTGATGCGATAGAAGCTGCCCCAGGCAGATACATTGGACAGGCCTATTACAGTGGACATACGGTTGCTACGATATATCCACACAGTGACGCGGCAATTATTGAAATGGGAGGAAAACGGGGCATTAGAAACAACGTAAAGGTAAGGTAATTTACTCAATTTTTTTTCTGTACTATCTTATATTATTCTTACTGTTCTCCTAGATATTCTGCAGTAATCAACCACAAAATCTTTACTGGGAGAAAGTAAATTTCGATAAACCCTATGATGGCCAAATGAAAGACGCCGTGAAAGGTGGTTATGAAGAAAATCAGTTCACTTTATTTATTGGTAAGGCTCTCCACCTGGGTGAATGGAAGATTGGAAAGGTTGTTGATATTACGCAATCACCAAAGGGATTATGGTTGTGGGATGCAGAGGGAAAAGCAACCAGTTTGCGAGAGTTTTACTTACTGAAATATAATACGTCAAGCAGTGGATGTATGAGTCGAGTCTTTTAGGAGATTCTCAATTTATACATGACTATACCTAGCATATCACTTTCCCACTACTTCAAATGTTTTCTTTTATACTGCTGTTAGAAACATGGACAGATATAATACATTAATTTCACTGTATTTTGCAGTTCTGCATTGACGTGGCGTAATAAATACATGTAAATTGCAGTTGAGTATTATTCGCTTATGTGGGATTTTCGCTCATTACTGTGGAGTTGGTACTAATGTATACTCTAGAAGCAAATCCAGTGAACTAATGCACAGTAACGCGATATGTTTAAGATGTTTAAGTACAGTGTTATAGTGTTGAAACTAGTTTGCAGCAGCTTTGCTATCTCCTTTTCACCGTAACTCAAAGAAAGACGTTGTTACAAAGGACAAACAACGCTCAACGGTAGGCATGTACGCGAGAACAGTGCTCTTAACCAAGGAATCTAGCTATCTCACTTTTGGTTTAAACAGAAGAATGTTTGTCTGTAGATTAAAAGGGCATTCTATATTATGCCAACAGTAAAACATGGAGGGGATTAGTTATGATTTGGGGATATTGTGGCGGTACCTCTGTGGGGGATTTCATCGAAATAGATGGTGTACTTAGAAAAGAAGCTATAACCTAGAGGTATTGGAGACCGATAACTAATTATTATACATAGACTTACTGGTTCTTTCCATTTTTTACGGCAAGACTGGAATGCTATATGTACTTTGTTCAGATTTGTAAGTTAAATGTAGGATGTTGAACATTTAGTGTAAAAGACGTCAAATCCCTGTTACGTTATGCGTGATATTCGGCATGTAAAGTTAATTTGCAATAAAAATAATGAAGAAATATGCTATATGATATCGTAATACGTATAAGTAAACACTCCAGGCAGCAGATAAAGTGACACGGTACCTACTTGCATAATATCGGGTGAAAATTTCATCACTACAATAAATATGCTCAATTAGTATTAGCTCGGTATTTGGGAGATATTTTTACATGGAATTGTTCATTTACATTTCGAAATTAATTCATGGTGTCAAATAGCCAACGTTTTGGAGTGAAAATGACTTACATAACATACCTTTTGTCTGACCTTTATTCGGAAAAAAACAAAATACCTGACATATGGGATACGCATGCTGTAAATACCCTAGCATTAAAAATAGTAGGGGGGTATTGGAAAGATTCTTAACAAAATAAAAATCAAATAATAGGTATACAGTTTAAAGAATAAATATAAAATTATTATTGACGTAATAATCTGTCCTTACGGCAGCTACAGTATTTAAAATTACGACAAGGAGCTAATCTTATTCCGTAATAGTTGATTTCTTTCAACGTCTAGAACCGAATAGGTAGAAATTTTGCAAGATTTTAATATACTCACCAAAAAAGTATTCCATACGCTACGAAAAGGCGTTTGTAGAGTAGGATATTTCTTATACGTTCATAGTATAAGAAATATCTTGTTTGTTATATGTGCGCCAACTATAAGTACATAAACTAAATCATATAACAGCTCTCGAATAAGTTCTCTTTTGTTACTACATAAATATTGTAAAAACATGCATATGTACATGATTTATTAAGTTGTTTATTGAAAGTGTTCCGGTACGGATAAATTTTAAAGTGCGCTGTTAGTATACTTTACCGACGTTATTAGAAGCAAAAATGAGTAATTTAACTTCAGAACAAGTGGTTGGAGTAGTTGCTTTAATCGAAGGCTGGCGATCAAAAACATACGTAGGTAATTTCATCAATATTAATCAGTCGAGTGTTTCCAGGGAAATAGCCAGGGAAATAGCCATAGATATACAGGTGTTAAGAAACAGGCGCTTATATACGAAGAATGATGATAGATGGAAAACTACACTACTCCCCAAGATGACCGATATTTAGCATTACAAGCGTTACGCCGGATGCATGTAATTGCAAGGCAATTAGAGATCGACTTGGCTAGAGGCAGAAATAATCGAAAAAGTACCCAAACCACTCGTAAAAGGTTGGGTCAGATTGAAATAGGATTTAGAGTAACCGTTACAGCTCCTCGTCTTTAGATAAATCTTCCACTCGCTCGTTTAAGGTTTGCTTGGGAACATGTCAATAGGGAATTGTATGATTGAGCCAACATACTCTTCACAGATGAGTCGAGATTTACTCTTTACACCACAGATAGGCGTATATCAGTATATACATGAGACGGGAAGCGTTATTTCCAATGTAAGATCAGATCTATGCCTAATTTTGGTGGTGACTCCACTAAGATTTGGGAAAGCATCTCTTTAGAAGATGGTATAGACTTAGTATCAGTAAAATGGTGTACAATAACTGCTCGTAGGTATGTAATAGGTATTTTGCAAGATCATATAACACCACACGCACAACGAATTCTTGTTGATGCACGATAGTGCATGATCACACGCAGCAATGGTTCGGCAGTACCTTGATGAGGTTCATATTTTAATTTTAGGTTGGCCTGCGGTGAGCCCAAACATCAATTCTATCAAGAATATGTGGAACTGTCTTCACAGAATTATACGAACTCAGCATGTTGCTCCAGTAGAGCTCCAGGGATTAGAAGATGCACTCCGTGAGAAGTGGGCGAATTTAGACCAAACTTATATACGGAGGTTAATTGAATACATGCCAAATCGAATGCAAGCGGTAGCAAGCGCCAGGAGAGACAACCTCGTGTGTTAAGCCACTATTTTGTAATTTATTTTGCAAAAATGCAATTTCTTTTATCATCTTTACTTAAGAAAAATTTCAAATATGAGTTTCTGTTTTCATTTGGTCTCTATATTATTTAAATAATCATAACAATTGTTTCTTATGGTATATTAGGATATATTTAAAAGTTCTTTCAGCTATAAAATAATTCTTGTGCTACAAAAATGAATTAAGCGATACTTTTTCGCGGCGTCTGGTATTAAGGGAGAATACCTCAGAGAAGCGTTAAATAAGAAAATAATTCTCAGCTTAATTTCGTAAACACATTCTCTTAAAAGGATTATAACCGTGCCAATAAATTTATGTAAAAAGTTCTATAAGCATTGTATTTGCTTTCGCCATACGTTACAGTAAAAACCTATAACGAAACGCGACTAAAAATTGATATTTCTCAATTTCATCTTGAAACTCACAAACCAGCAGAGCTATCAAAATTCTGTCTGTTATTACCCAATAAGTAACTGATTCAAGCATGTTTTATGAATACAATAAGTGACTGATGTTATACAAGTATTTTAAAACAGTTCCAATTAAATAGGATTATAATGTGTTGGGATATTCCCACTAGAAGATTATTAAACTTTCCTTTATTAAATGTTTCCTTTGATCAATTTTGTTTAATGTGCACTTAAAATGTCAAATTACATACAACATATGTGGATCATTTAATGTGCATAATGACCGTATACATTATAAAAAGCCAGTCCTAGAGTTGGTGCTCTTCCTTTGTTAGTGTTCTTACTTTCACGCAGTTCAGTACCAATAGTCAAAAATGTTGTCGCATTTATTTATTTATCCGCATTAATTTTAGTTATTGCTTCGAATGTGGATGTTGGTAAATATTTATGCGTAAGTTCATAAACACACAATACTTTAGACCCGGATTTTTAGAAGCTGTGGTGCAGGATTTCTTTTGGAGGGATTATGTTCACGGCGATATACCGTGTGATGCGATAGAAGCTTCCACTGGCAGATATAATGGGCAGGCCTATCATAACGGGAACGTGGTTCCTAATATATATCCACACAGCGATGCGGCAAGTATTGAAATGGGGGGAAAAAGGGCATTAGAAACAACGTAAAGGTAAACAATTTATTCGAAAAATTTTTCCGTACAAATTTATATTATGCACCAATTACTGTTCTCCTACATATTCTGTAGTCATCAACCACAAAATCTTTACTGGGAGAAAGTAAATTTCGATAAACCTTACGATTGCCGAATGAAAGACGCTGTGAAAGGTGGTTCTCAAGAAAATGATTTCACTTTATTCATCGATAAGGCTCTCGATCAGTGAGAATGGAAGATTGGAAAGGTTGTTGATATTACGCAAATACCGAAAGGAATATGGTTGTGGGGTGGAGAAGGAAAAGCAAGTAGTTTGCGAGAGTTTTACTTACTGAAATATAATACGTCAAGTAGTGGATGCATGAATCGAGTATTTTAGGAGGTTTTCAGCTTATACGAGGGGAGGTCCAGAAGTTCGTGAAATGGAGGGGATGGAGTGGGGATAGGGGTGCTCGCTAGGTGTCACTATGACTGGCGACTCATTATTAGTATATAAGTTGCAGCCCTATAGCTTCAGTCGTTTACGAATAGTTGCCTGCTGAACAAGTCAATCTGGAAGAAACCTGAAACTATGGAGGAAATTGAACACCGTGTTGTGATAAAGTTCCTTATAAAGCAAGGAAAGAACGCTCAAACCATATTGAATGAAATGGAAACCGTTTATGGGGAGCAGTAGTAAATCAATGATTTATAAGTGGCATGATCTTGTCAAACATGGTCGGAAATCGATTGAAGACAATTCCCGCTCAGGACGGCCAGTTGAGGCCACCACATCAGACATCGTCGAAAAAGTGCAAAAATTTCTACTGCAAGATGCCCGTTTGAAGAAAAACAATTATCTGCATTAGTTAGAGTATCAGATACCACCATTTTGCGTATCCCGCATGACCATCTGGATATGACAAAAGACAGTGCAAGGTGGGTACCGAGAATGCTCACGCCGCTGCAGAAATAGCAGCGCGTCTGTGCGTCCAAACAATTTTTGGAGCTGTGTGGAGACAAACCTGCACAGATTTTGGAGCGGATTGTTACCGGAGATGAAACATGGATTCATCACTTTGAGTCCAAACAGAAGTCCATGCAATAGCAAAAAGAAATTTAAAGTGTCAGAATCGGCTGGAAAGTTGATGGCTACTGTTTTTTGGGATTGTGAGGGGATATTATTGATTAATTAGAAATAAGAAGGTGGGAGTATAACCGGAGAATATTACGCATTAGAAAAATTAAAGGAGGCCATCAAGGAAAAACGTTGAGGAAAATTGACCAAGGGTGTGTTGCTCTTGCTAGACAATGTACCGGTTCATAAGAGCAAAGTTGCAATGGCTGCTCTGCACAAGCATGGCTTTCAATCAATAGTCCATCCACCCTACAGTCCAAACCTGGCACCTAGTGATTTTTATTTGTTCCCCAATTTAAAAAAAGACTTACGCGGAAGAAAGTTTTCCGACGAGAATGAGGTAAAGGAGGCAATTTTGTCCCATTTTGAGGCGAAAGATAAAAAATATTTTTATGATGGTTTAGAAAAATTAATTCATGGATTTAATAAATGTATTGTGCTTAAGGGTGATTATATTGAAAAGGCAAATTAGATTTATTGTTTTATTTTATTTAAAACCCTTTCATTCCACGAACTTCTGGACCTCCCCTCGTAGATGACTATAGCTAGCGTATCACTTCTCCACTACATCATATGTTTTCTTTTATACTGCTCTTAAGAATTTGGATAGATTTTCGATTGACAACAAACTTATTTTAGGTTCGATTTTTTATATATATATATTTTGACTTAACTGCATCTTGTATCTTTGCACCTATATTGACGTTTTTTAATAAATGTATCTAAATTATAGTCGAATAATATTCGCTTACGTAACATTTTCGCCCATCAGCGTATGGCTGGTTGACTTATTAATACATTGTAGTGAAATTTTCTCTCAGGATTCATAAATTTTATGGAGTGAGTTCCTTTATTAGCGACTTTGTTTATATTAAATAAACTTTAATGAAATTAAGGAAAGGAATGAAAATAGAATAGACTAAATGAAAAAAATTAACAATATATTAATAAATTTAGATTAATAAATGATTTTACTAAGAATGATGTCCTTTACTTTTTGTACTCACACACTCACTTTAATGTTGGAAGTCGGCGAATCTTCTATATTCGGAATCACGATGGAAGGCCCAAGGTTATATCGGAGTTCTTATTTTGGATCAGCGGTGTTTCGGCCGACATTCGGGTAATACAATTGTGGCGACAGGTCTACTACAGCTTCTATATAAATGTTGAGGTATTTTCCTCACAATAATTTGCGAAGTTCACGTAAATAGGTAGCGTACAAACTCTGTTGATGGTCTGAATTTTATACCGACGCTATTCGTTAGATGTTTCGCATATCGAATGTCGATCACGCCTGTAAACCGCTATTAGTTCCAGATATTAGGCGACAAATGACTAAAATAAGGTCATCGTGACAACGAAAACATTTCCCATGTATTTTCAGAGATGGAGATGTAGGTCTTGGATGTGATATTCGATATGTACCGCGTGTATATGGATATGTGTTAAATAAATTTGTATAAAATGTTAGATTAATTAATTTAAATTTTTTGATATAAACTTTTGATGGGAAAATTTCATTATTCTCTTCTCCTTTGTTTAAAGGATTCTTGTTTCTTTCAAAAGAAAGGAAATGTTCTACGTAATAAGGATAAAAGGGAATTTTGGGAAATTGTATTTAAATGCAGAATACGTCGTCTTAAAACTGTAATTTACGGTTACGTTACGATATTTAATAATTAAATCTGATATTAAGGTGCTATCCGATCTTAGAGGGAGTCCAACCTTACATTCTTCTTAACAATACAGTTAAATTAAAGTAATGTATAATTACAGCTAATAAGCTTATTGAAAGGTAAGTCTTGTAAATATAATAAAAAATGGACATGTTCTGGAGGAGAACAGAGGCCTCAAAAAATCCCATTACAATACATTTTAAAAGTGAATCTGGTGATACTAGAGATAGATAAGTGTTATATTGTTAGAACGAATTTGCAGCAGTCCCGCCATCTAGCTTTCATCCTAACTAAAAGAAGAATATTAGATTAACATACATAAAGTTACATATTTGAAATTAAGTTTTACAGTTTTTTGTAAGATATGTTAATATATTGGCCTTACCGTATTTTATACCTTTGTTTTCTAATATCCCGCCTATCCCACTATCACGGGTGAGCATCATAACCACCGACCACGGTTTCTTTGTCTCCTCATATTGTCTTTCTCATGAATAATGTCGCCAATACCACGAAGTAATTTCCCTTTTGACTTTCCTATATGCAATATATTGAGTTCACTGTATTTTGTACTTCTGTATAGACGTGGTTTAATAAATATATGTAAATTTCAGTTGGATGTAATTCCATTACGTGACATTTTCGCAAAATGAGTAATTTAATTCCTGAACAAATGGCTGGAATAGTTGTTTTAATCGAAGATAGGCGATTTCAAATATACGTTGCTAATTTGATGAATCAGTCAAATATTTCTAGGACAGAAGCCTGATATAAAGAAACAGGAGCTTACCACTCACTAAGATAACTGCAAGGCAATTACAGGCCGACTTAGCTAAAGCCAGAAACACTCGAGTAAGTGCCCAAACTACTCGTGACAGATTGTCAGAGTGGAATAAAAGCCAGAGTAGCCGTTACAGCTCCTCGTTTTACTAGGGATCACAGAATGCCCGCTTAACGTTTGCTAGGGAACATACCAATAGGGAAATGAATGATTGAGCCAACATGCTCTTCACAAGTGAGTCGAGATTTAGTCTTCAAAGCTCGAATAGACGTATACCAGTGCACGGATAAGACGGTGAGCGTTATTCCCAGTGCAAAGCTAGATCTATGCCTAATTTTGCTTGTGACTTTATCATGGTTTTGGGAGGCATCTCTTTAGGAGACCGTACAGAGTTAGTATCAGTAAACAGAGGTGTAGTGTCTGCTCACAGGCACTCTACAAGATCACGTAGTACCATACCCACCAATAACAGATAAATTTTTGTTAATGCATGTGGAAATAGTAGTCCGGGAATACCTTGATGAGGTTGGTATTTTAGTTTTAGATTGGCCCTCAGTTCATACATGAATCTTATTGAGAATGTGATGATGTTGACCTACACGGATTAGAAGAAGCTTTTCGTGAGGAATTGGGGTGACAATATCGAGTATTAAGCTACCATCTGCTAATTTTTTATCCAAGAATGTCATTTCTTTTACCGTATTTACTTAAAAATTTTAAATGTGAGTTTCTGTATTCATTTCGTCTCTATATTATTTAAATAATCATAACAATTGTTTCTTGAAGTATATTTAAAGGTTTCTTTAGCCATAAAATTATTAATTACGACTTCCTTTGTTTTGCGGGTGTAGCATTAAGGGGGAATTCCTTTCAGAAAACAAAAAATAATTCTCTGTCTAATTTCTTAATAGCAACCTTTCAGAAAGATTATAACCATGCCAATGAATTTATGTAAAAGGTTCTATAAGAAATGTATTTTATTTCACCTTGTAACTCACAAAGCAAAGTAATTCTATCTGTCGTTCCTCAAAAAGTAATTTATGTTTACACGTTGTTTTTATGAATACAACATGCGACTGATATAATACAACTATTTCAAACCAGTTCCAAGTAAATAGGATTATAATGATAGATAGATATTTCGACTAAAAAATGATTAGAATCAGTTGCTTCACGCAGTTGTGTACAAATAGTCAAAAATGTTGACAATATTTACTTATTTATCCGCATTAATTTTGGTTGCTGCTTTGAATGCAGATGTTGGTAAATATTGCTGCGTAAGTTTGCAAACACACAATACCTTACATCCGGATATTGTAGGAGCTGTGGTGTAAGATTTTTTCTGGAGAGCTTATGTTCACGGTGATATACTGTGTGATGCGATAGAATATTGGACAGGCCTATCACAATGGACATATGGTTGCTACTATATATCCACACAGTGATGTTGCAATTATTGAAATGGGAGGAAAAAAGGTCGTTAGAAACAGCGTAAAGATAAACAATTTAATGGAAATTTTTTCCGTATGAATTTATATTATACACTAATTACTATTCCCTTAGGTATTCTGTAGTAATCAACTAGATAATCTTTACTGGGAGAAAGTAAATTTCGATAAACCTTACGATGGCCAAATGAAAGACGCTGTGAAAGGTGGTTATCAAGAAAATGATTTCACTTTATTCATCGGTAAGGCTCTCCACCAGGGTGAATGGAAAATTGGAAAGGTTATTGATATTACGCAAATACCGAAAGGAATATGGTTGTGGGATGCCGAAGGAAAGGCATCCAATTTGCGAGAGTTTTACTTACTGAAGTATAATACGTCAAGCAGTGGGTGTATGAGTCGAGTCTTTTAGGAGGTTTTCAATTTATAGATGACTATATCTAGCGTATGATTTTCCCACTAATTCAAATGTTTTCTTTTGTACTGGTCTGGATAGATTTTCGAATGACAACAAACCTATTTTAGCTTCGGCTTTTTTATGGCTGATTGACTCATTAATATACATTTTAAAAGTGAATCTAGTGAATGCACGATTACAAAAGATATCAGTAGCGCTATATTGCTGGAACGAATTTAGAGCAGCGCCGCTATCTAGCTTTCATCCTAACTAAAGAAGACGAGAGGAATTTGAACCTGTACATTAGGTCAAACATACATAAAATCAAATATTTGAAATTATGTTTTACAGTTCTTTGTAACATATGCTAATATATTAACCTCACCGTATTTTATAGTTCTGTTTTTTAATATCCAGCCTATCCCACTATCCGGACGGTCGTCCACCAGACCACGGAGGTCTGTAATTGTAGCACTCGCCCGGATAGGGAGTGGGATCAAATCCCACCGGAAAAATTTTCAACATTGGTAATATTGTTATATATATGTATATACAATTAAATAAGAACATATAAACGATCAGAGCACTCTAAGGATGTATGTACGTATACAGAAGCGAGATCGAAGTATGTAACAGAAGTCGTAGCTATTTAAGATATGCGTTCATATTTCATACAGTATCAATGAACTAGTTGAAGTGAGATAGAAGACGGTCGAGCAGTGCGTAGATAAGAGCTTTGGAAATGTCTACTACAGTGCATGCAACCCTAATAATTATAACAGAGAATTACGCTCCGTCTGCTTTTTACTGTTTATTCGGGGTATAGTTTTCAACTTTTACCTTTATTTAAATTCCACTATCTCTTTTGGAGAAAGTTCTTTTCAGAGATATACGATATAAGAAGCATACGAAGACAGCATTTTTTTAAAGGTTAGTTCAAGATGCCAGGTCAATGACTTAGTTCTTGTTGTCGAGAGTAGGTTTGTCGTTTTTCGAGAAGGAAAAGCGAATTGGAAATCCTCTAATATTTGTTGATACGGTCCACGAGGTAAATTATGGTGGGTTAGCATTAAATCAAAATTTATATTCTAAATTTTATAGAGTTGCGAATGTTTTGGGCATTTCGATGGGTACCGTGTAGTACATAATACAGAAGAAAGAAACTACACCTGCCGTTCCTTCGTCCAGTGTTTCAACAGCTCCGTTCAAGTCAAGATCGATGCCCAAAACACTTGGTGTGTCAAAGAGGATTAAAGTGGATGTTCGTAAAGTAATTTATGAGATGTGCAACGATAGTAAGTTCATTTGGACAATTAAAATTCAGTTCTAATTTAATATATTTTTGTCGAAAAATATGTAACAGTAAAAGTGTTACAAGAAGTGCTTGAACATAGAAACATTTTACGTACTAGAACTTCCTCACTGCGATGTTTACTCCATCTTTTGGGATTTAAGTTTAAAAAAGTTGGTAGCCGCAGAAATTTTATGGAGAGGAATATTTTCAGCATTACGATTTTCCTTTCTAATAAGGAGCAATGAAATGTTGACATCGCTCTTAAAAGAAGATATCGTATATCTAAACGAAACCTGGATATTTTCAAAGGGAAGTGAAAGCAAATCATTGCAGGATCATAATATAAAAAAGAAAACCTGAAGGTTATGTTTGTAAACGATTTATTGTGTTGCATGCAAGTATCAGCAACGGCTTTCTACGAAATGCAAACTTGATATTTGGCTCAAAATCAAACATAGGTGATTATTATGGTGATATAAACAGCAATTTATTTACGAAGTGGGTTGAAACTCAACTAATCCCTAATTTAGAAAAACCATCAATAATTTTAATAGACAATGTATCGTATCATAGTGTTTTACTTGAGAAGTCGCCAAATCTAAGTCGGTCCAAATGAAACATTATTGCGTGGCTAAGTAATAATAACATTACCTATGAAAATACAATGAATAAGAGTGAATTTTTAGAAATAACAAAGAGATATAAAAAAGAGAAAGTTTATGTTCTTGTCGAATTACTTCGGGCTCATGGACATGAAGTTTAAAGAATTCGTCCGTATCACTGCGATTTCAATACTATTGAACTGATATGAGCACATGTGAAAGGGTATTACAACAAACATATTGCTCGAGATGGTTATAGTGATAGACAAGTGTTAGATATGTGACAAGAAGGTGTGGAGAGCTATACACCAGACATCTGGCAAAATTGAAGGAACCATACAGACAAAATAGTCAAAGAGTGATACGAACGTGAAGCAAACGTAGAAGACTGACGGTTAATTGTGAATCAGAAGATGAGAAGATAAAATTAATGTATTTTTAACTGTCCTATCTGATTATTTTTTTCGATATTGATATATTTTAATTTAATTGATTTATATTAATATCATGTTATATTTTGCATATCATATTGTGCGGAAATATGTTTGTTACATAAATAAAATAAATATATTTCGTGTAATGAATCATCGGTAACATACATTAGACTAAACACTCTTATGTTTCTTGTTTGAATACTTTCTACATTTTGATTTAAAAATAGATTTTTTTACATGAGATGTATATTGTCAGAGTGATAAAGAATTTTTCTAAGAAAACATTTACTAATTAGTTTGGCCTATTCAGTTCCTTTCCGTAAGTACAAATAATGATAACCCCACAAAATTTGTAAACCTTGAGAGTAATTTCTTCAAGCATATTTTATAAGTACAACAAGCGATTGTTGTTGTTATTTTAAACCAGTTCAAAGTAAATAAAATGATAATGTGCTTAGATGTTTCCACTAGAGTTCTCAGAATTTCCTCTATCAAATCTTTGTTCTGAACTATTTTGCTTAATGTGCAATTAAAATGACAAATCACATATAAAAAAATTGACGCTTGCATATGTGGATCGTTTAATGTGCTTGTAATAATCACCGCACATATTATAAAAAGCCTGTTAGTCCTGGAGTTGGTATTCTTTCCTTGTTAGTATTCTTTTTAATGCAGTTCAATTCCTCTAGTAAAAAATGTTGATAATATTTATTTATTTTTCTGCATTAATTTTAACTACTGCATTAAATTCAGATGTTGGTGAATATTTATGGGTAAGTTTATAAAGACACACTATTTTAGAGCCGGATTTTTTAGAAGCTGTGGTGCAAGATTTCTTCTGGAGAGATTATGTTCACGGTGATATACCGTGCGATGCGATAGAAGCTTCCACTGGCAGATACATAGGGCAGGCCTATCACAATGGAAACATGGTTGCTACTATATATCCACATAGTGACGCGGCAATTATTGAAATGTGGGGAAAAAAGAGTATTAGAAACAATGTGAAGGTATAGCAGAGATTATATAAGTTCCATTGTACATCATTAAAAATTCATGACGAAATTATGACGTCTGTTAGTTTGGCGTTGTAAATTCGTTCATAATTATTGACAAACAACACTAACCTGGGATACCTTTATAAAACGCAAATAAACTACCATGCCTTTAGTTAAATTTTCATTTAGAATAGCCTTCCATTTAAATTTGGGAACACTGTGGAACAGTAATATTTTTCAAAAGTCAATTTTTGTCATAGTAAACAATTGTCATAGTAAAGTCAGTTTATTGAAAACGTGTCTTACCAATTAGATTATTTACTATCATGTTGACTTTACTAGGATAGTTGTTCAACTTTCGAAAAACATTACAGTTCCACTGGGTTCCCAAATTTAAATGAAAATTATAGGTTACTCTGAATGAAAATTTAATTTAAGGTAGATTATAGTAATAGATGTGTTATATGGAGATTTTTCGTTTGCCTTTTGTTTTCGCAAATAATTCAATGCATTTATGCGTACCTATATACGAGGGCGACCTGAAATGTTTCCGGAATCGACAAAAACAACACGGTATTGGTGTGGCTTTATATTTTTATTCTTCGTTGTAGCCGTAATAGAAAAGTAGGATGTTTCGAGGTCTGCAAAATAGCCATCTGTAGCGGCGAAGACCTCTTCATTTGAGGCAAATCTCTTTCCTCCTAGTTATTTTTCAAGTTTGGGAATAGGAAAGAAAGAGACTAACTCGTAGCGCAACTCATTCAATTTGGAAACGACGACGCGGGATGAATGAGACGGTGAATTGTGGTGGAAAAGCACTTTTTTCCGTTGCGAACGAGGCCGTTTCTCCTTCAATACCGCATCGAATCGAGTTAATAAATCGCTGTAGTATTGTCCGTGATCGTCCTTCTCTTCTGCAGATAGTCGATGAGAATTACCCATTGGGCATCCCAAAAAATGGTCGCTATTACTTTTCCGGCCGATGGAACGATCTCTGCTTTCCTCGAAGCCGATTAGCCCTGAAAAGTCCACCACTTCAAGTGTTTCTTGGTCTCCGGTATGTAGTGGTGGATCCAAGTCTCATCGTCGATAACACAACGCATGAGGAAATCCCTTGAATTGCGTTGGATCGTAACCAGATACTCCTCTGAAACGGTCACTCGATTTCCCTCCGGTGTGAGCAAATGGGGTACCCATCGCGTCGAAACCTTTCTTGATATCCAACATTTCGTGTAGGATATGGCCAACGCGTTCTTCTGAGATACATGTTGTCTCTACTATCTCTTTCAACGTCAATCGGCGGTCGGCTAACACAAAATCATGAATCTTGTCGACCATGTCATCGCTGGTACCTCTTTTTGAGCGTCCACTGCGTGGCTTATGACTTATGCTCGTCACGAAGCTAATGGTTGAAAATGATGGAGTACATCCACCATGAACCTCCAGCAAAATACTTCGAACTTCCGTGACAATTTTCCCAGTCATCTTGAAGTATTTTATCACTGCACGAAATTCGATTTTATCCATTATTACGAGATCGTCTTACTTGCTACACAAAACATACGCTTAAATAACAACTAGTTTTTTATTAATTACAGTAGACGTTTGAAATTTTGACAGTTACCATAAGAAAGGTTGCCCTTGTCGACCACTGCAAATATTTTATCTTGTTTCTATTAACACAGAAATTTTTGTTCATACTTTTTAAATAACTCAGGAATTAGACATTCGCAAATCTTACTATAAGCTGCGAATTTTTGATTTGTTGACTTTGATATTTATGTTTTTGGAGAAATAAAACTATTTAGTTGTAGTGATTAAGTATTCAACTCAGAAATATAAACCACTACATATAACAAAGCACACATAAAATTCCAACGAAAAGTCAACATGTTCTAGTTTCTCTTACAGATTCTTATCAGTATTCATTCATATTCTGTACTTATGAGAAAAAGGGAAAATTGAAAACATCAATGAAAATACTGCGAATAATGTTTATTCTATTAAAATTACATTAAAATACAATGAAAAAACAATGCACTCTTGTAATCGTAGAGGACATGTTGAACCGTATCCTTGTTTTAATTGCTATTGTACGAAAGTCATGACGATCCCACATTTCAAAAGTAATTTGGTGATTCCACACAATCTTTGGTCTTCTGTTAGGACCAAGATGTTCGGATAGCTCAGATCAATATATTTATAAAGAATAATACGTTATTGCTTCATCTTTTCACAAATTTCTATTTTAATAGAGTACGTTTTAGACTAGAAGTTCGATCGTAGAGAGCTCCACACTCAGTTTAAACTGAAGTAAAAATTATATTCCTAGATGAAATTTAAGTATAATAGAGATTAAAACTAACCTTTTGTCTTCATTCTTCAATCTATTGACCGTTTGACCACTGTTATGTTGTCAAGAATAACTTCCACTTTCATTTTCAAATATCCACGTTCTATCTTCCAATATTTATGAAAATTTCCCCAAGGCATACGTTAACCTAAAACAGAAGTCAATATAATCTATACACAAATCTATACAAATACATATATTTATACGTTGTATATATTTATACCCACGGTTATGATACATTTCATACATACGAGGGACCTGAAATGTTTCCGGAATCGGTAAGAGATGGCGCACGAAGGTTGAAATGGATTCACTGGTTGGCAAGGGCAACCTATTTTATGGCATCTGTCAAAATTTCAGATGTCTACTGTCAATAGTTCTTGTTTAAGAGTGTGTTACGTGTAGCAAGTCAGGCGGTTTCGCAAAAATTGATAAAATCGAACTTCGTATGGCCACGAAAATTCGACAAGCTTAATGATATCGTGTTAGTTGATCGCCGATTAAAACAGAAAGAGATAAAAGAGACAACAGGCATCTCAGAAGAACGCGTTGGCCATATCCTATACGAAATTTTAGGTACGAAAAAGCTTTCAGAGTGATGTGCACCGCGTTTGCTCACACCAGAGTAAAAACGGAATCGGTTGACCGTTGTGGCGGAATGTCTGGCCAGGATCCAACGCAATCCAAGGGATTTCTTCATGCGTTTGATAACCGTGGATGAGACTTGGATCCATCACTACATACTGGAGACCACGGAACAGTCGAAGCAGTGAACTTTTCCGGGCGAATCGGCTTCCGTTTACTACGGCCGGAAAGGTCATGGCGACCATTTCTTGGGATTCCCAAGGTGTGATCCTCATCGACTATCTGCAGAAACGAAGGACGATCACGGGACAATACTACAACGATTTATTAACTCGATTCGATGCAGTATTGAAGGAGAGACGACCTCGTTTCCACCACGACAATTCACCGTCTTATTCATCCCGCATCGGCGTGTCCAAATTGAATGAGTTGCGCTAGAAGTTAGTCTCTTTTTTTCTATTCCCAAACCTGAAAAATAACTGGGAGGAAAAGGATTTGTCTCAAATGAAGAGGTCATCGCCGCTACAGATGGCTATTTTGCAGATCTCGAAATACTCTACTTTTCCGGCGTCTTGAAGAGACCGGAGCCCCGTTTTAAAAAGTGCATTTGATCTTCGAGGAGACTACATCGAAAAATAAAAATAAAACCCACACCAATACCGTGGTTTTCTTGTCGATTCCGAAAACATTTCAGGTCGCTTTCGTAATATTCTTTCTAGAGGTTTGGCTGGTATTATCAATGTCTGTTAATAATTTTGGCTTAGTTCTTTTTCTTTTTCGTATAGGAACGTTCACTTTCGAAGTGCATGATCAGAGAATTGACTATTTCAATCACCTGTTTGCACAATGCTATCGGCAAGTTTCGATATGCTATATATTCGTAAACGAATTCTTGGAAGAACTTTTCAAAATATAATAATAATAATAATAACTCTTTTGTTGTGTATAGTAAGACAATTTTAGGTTATGATTAATATTTTCATATTTTTATGTTGTTGTACATATTACTGCTTTATTCCTATAAAAATATGTACTAACTGCTTCTCTTCTAGATATTCTGTAGTAATCAACCACAAAATCTTTACTGGGAGAAAGTAAATTTCAATAAACCTTACGATGGCCAAATGAAAGACGCTGTGAAAGGTGGCTATCTAGAAAAACAGTTCGATTTATTCATCGGGAAGGCTCTCCACGAGGGTGAATGGAAAATTGGAAAAGTTGCTGATATTACGCAAACATCGAAAGGATTATGGTTGTGGGATGCAGAGGGAAAAGCAACTAGTTTGCGAGAGTTTTACTTACTGAAATATAATACGTCAATTAGTGGATGTATGAATCGAGTCTTCTAGGAGATTTTGGTTTAACAAATAATGATACCTAGCGTGTCCTCCCACCACATCAAACGCTTTCTGGATATTGTTCTTAACAATTTGGATGGGTTTTCGATTGACCACAAACCTATTTTAGTCTCGTTTTTTTTCATATGTAATATATCGGCTTCACTATATTTTATATTTTTGTATTAACATGGTTTAATAAATGCATATATGCAAATTGCCTTGTACATCTAGGTGATGTGTTGCTGTGATGTAGCTACTTTAAACCCGTTTTAAGCAAATAGTAGGATATTTATTAATATGTTCGGATGTTCCCAAGGAAAGGTTTTCGGGTGTCAAATTCAGGTCTTAATGAAGCTTGCTAGGGAAGTGAACGATGCTGAAGTTGAATAACTTGCGTCAGTTGCTTTCCCACATTACTATAATCAGCACTAGCATAAGAGGGTGGCGCTTAAATGCAACACCCTGTATATACCACATTCACGTGTCCTGAAAGATCTTTCGATAAGGTACAATATTTACATTTAAATGTTTGTTCTATTTCCGTTCAAGAATTAAATTAAGAAAATTGAAAATTTGTGAATTTTCGAAGGGGTGTATCATCCCCTCATAGTGAATTCAGCACAAACAAAAAATGTTTATTTTCAAGTCTTGACATACTCTGCTTACCTACCAAGTTTCATTATCTGGATGTTACAACCGGGAACCTTTCCTTGAATTTCTCAAATTTTCTTCTCTCAAATGTTCCTCTGAATCTACTTTGTTTAGTATGTAATTAATGTAACAAATTTAAGAGATAGATAAAGATTTACATTGCATCATGTCAATGATATGGATCATTTAGTGTGTATATGATAACCTCCGCACACATTATAAAAAGATAGTCAATCCTCGAATTGATGTTCTGTCTTTGTTAGTATTGATATTTTTATGTTAGTGTACAGTACTACTATACAAAAATGTTGACAATATTTATCTATTTATCCGCACTAGTTTTAGCTGCAGCTCTGAATGCAGATGTTGGTAAATATTTATGCCCAAGTTTACAAACACACAGTTTTTTATATCCGGATTTTTTAGAGGCGGTGACGCAAGATTTCTTCTGGAGAGATTATGTTCACGGCGATATACCGTGTGACGCAATAGAAGCTGCCACTGGCAGATACATTGGACAGGCCTATCACAATGGAAATATGGTTGCTACTATATATCCATACAGTGATGCGGCAATTATTGAAATGGGAGGAAAAAAGGGCATCGGAAACAACGTAAAGGTAAATAATTTACTCGAATCTTTTTTCTGTACTAACATATATTATGCACTAATTACTGGTTGCTAGATATTCTGTAGTAATAAACCCGAAAATCTTTACTGGGAGAAAGTGAATTTCGATAAACCTTACGATAGCCAAATGAGGGGCGCTGTGAAAGGTGGTTACCAAGAAAATCAATTCTCTTTATACATCGGTAAGGCCTTCCACCAGGGTGAATGGAAGATTGGAAAAGTTGTTGATATAACGCAAATTATTAAAGGACTGTGGGTGTGGAATACAGTGGGAGAATCAACTAATTTACGCGAGTTTCACTTACTGAAATACAATACGTCAGCTAGTGGATGTATAAATCGAGCCTTTTAGGAGGTGATTTTTGACAGATTACTAGATATTTGATTTCTGCACATTCTCCTTGAAGACTTTTCGATCGGCTACAGATTTTAACTTTACATTTTCTGTATATGTCGTGATGTAAATGTAAATGTATTGACTTCAATGCATTCTATACTTTTGCATTTTTAATATCCATTTCTCAAATTAATAATTGTGGTTATATATTGCTGCAATTTAATAAGACTATGTAAATTGCGGTGAAATATATTACTGTTCCTTAATTATTCATTCATCATTAAAATTTTTAATTAATAATTTAATTGTTTTTGTACGAGGGTGAATCAAATATGAATCGGACTTTTAATTTATCTCCAACTGATATAACAACTCCTTTTCGCTCCATAACACCACAAACAACAACTCAAACAAGTCGCACAATATAATGTACACAATAACGTGCACCTACTAAAAGAGTCTTGATACATACCTAAGCGGGAATTACCGTCAAACATGTGGGTTGGGTCAGGCCTTCCCCGATGATTTTAAGTGGAAACATTCTACAAGCTCGGTTAATACGTATCACTAACGTCTGTACCTTGGATAATCATAATGTCTGGTCGGCTCGGTTAATGCATATCTTTGTAAGCGAAACGACGTACACGAAGGGGCAACACAATGATTTTAAACGCTTTGAAAGAAACAGTCAATTTGCTACTAATTTGTCAAGCGCAGGCATCGCGCATTAAGAGTTTAGGCAATATTATGAATACGCGAATATTTATTTCATTTTATACGAAATCTGAAGCGAATGTGCTGTCGCTTGTGTTTGGAACCCATACTGAGAATTATGTTTGACCTTGTGGTATGATCTGGATCCTTTATGGTGAAACTACAGCCTCTCCCACTCGGTGAAAACTCCTATATTACCGATTGGAGACAAGTTTCAGCGCTACCGGAAAGTGGCCCCCGTACTAAACATTATAGACGGGAATTTAAAAGTTGTGAGTAGTATATTAATGAAATATCCAGCTTTTGTATTCTTTGAATTAAGTGTGCAATCAAAAAGATATGTATCAAATAAGAGATTTATGAAATGTAACTTGATATACTCTATTTATTACAAGCATACTTCAAAGAATACAAAATAAATATCACAATTCTAATAGCTAAGTTGCGGCATTTACTGTATCAGAAAAACCGAAACATGTGGAAAAATAATTTTATTACAAATTATAATTTACAAATTGGTTTACATGAAAGCATAAACTAAAATCGTAACCATTTTAAATAGATAAATGAAACAAGTAACAAAAAATAAAAGTTAAATGAAAATAGTAAAACTAAAAAAAAATGCAAATACATGAAATGGAAATATACAAATAAAAGTCAAATAGAAATAACAACAAATTAAAAATTATATACATTACTAATAAAAATCAAAGCTAATAACAAAGCTATACAATAATTTCCAGTAGATCATGTTCAGTGATAATTCTCGCATTCGACGTAAATAAAGGTGCTGTGAGTAAATAAAGTACACAATTATCTGTATTCTATAGAATAAATGTAATTGGGGTTATTACCTGGTTGACATAATTTTACAAGGGAGGAGAACGGATCGATAGTAGTGTCGTGCTGCTTCAATTCACCTGAAACTATTGCAGATTAAATACAATGGATCTCTTTTCAATTTTCGTTGTATAGATAAATCCCATAGATTGTACTTGTAACAAGTAAAATACTTCGTATTGTTTCTTCAATTGTAGGAATGAATGAGTATTTGGTCATAACATATTCTGTGTTAGAGTATATTGTATTACCCTTTTAAATAACAGTAAATTACTTTGCTCCAAGACGTATAACAATCTTAAATATATTCCTTATAATAAGTCAGTTTCTTAACAAATCTTTGTTACAATATTGTGGAAAACACCTTGATTAGGGATTGTGGAAAACGCCTTGCTACATTGTACGCAGCTTTGAATTGAATTTTCCGAAGTTGGTTCTTCATTGAAATCTGCAACTAGTACAATGTGTTCTTAAAATTTGCAGATAACATTTGGTTTAACTATGAAGCTAACTCAATTATTTGGAATTATATTAGAGGTAATGGTCAATAAAAATGATTCCTTCAAAAATTGTGATCGATAAAGATTATGATAGTAGTAATATTTCTTTTGTTTATGGTTAAGATATTATTGGGTACATAGTAATTTCTCGATATGTCTTTTGATTAAAAGTATTTTAATCACTAGTAATTTTCTTCACATTATTTATTTATTGAAAAGTATATATACTAATCTCACGGGGTAAATCAATGGTGGGAATACTTCGTGTGACAAGAGTTCTTTGGCTCACATACTCTAACCACCTTGAGTAATGACTGAAATGGTTGTGACACACTTCTTATAAACCTCTACTGGATTCACGCTATGTAATTCGGTTTTCCCAATTAGAGTTATTCATATGTACTACACCTACAACATATTATATTTTGTGTAATGCCAATTCCATTTCATTGCTTTCTTCTTAACTACAACTGGATGTATGGTTTAGTGCAATTCAATGGTCATATAATTCATCTTGGAACAAATAACAGCTATGATATTGAACTACAGAATTACAGTGTAAACTAATATGTAGTTTGTCAGAATTATATGATACGTCTTTTTTTCTATAATATCTATAATGTGAAAATAATATATTACTTACCTCTTCATCCCTGTAAGGAAATCAATAAAGCATCGCTGCATTTGAAGTATTCTCACAAACACAACATACGCGCACCATACTTATACCAATCAATATAATGAAAACTAAACAGTTCAAAGGTACACGAGAAAAATGTACTCAAACTGGAATCTACTGCCTTTTATATCATTTTCACGCTGTAATTACAAAAATGGCCACAATTACAATGGAAAGGGAAAGAGTGGCAAGAGGAGGGCGTAAATATAGTGAAGTTTGATACGATACTGCTGCTCCTAGGAAGTGGCCTCCACACAAAAGTAAAGTTTGACCTTGCCCTATTAAGAGGATCCCGCACGGCCTCTGCTGTACTGGCACAGACAGATCGTTAGTGTAGGGACTGAGGGAGAGAGAATTGAGTTACACGCACAGCGTACCTCGCGACTGCAGATACTTGGAAACCTTATTTTACGGACAACCCTCGTATCTTACAATTAGACAATGTTTTATCGAAGATATTAATTACAAATTATTCATACGCGTAAACTAACATTACCGAAGCAAGAGCTTCTTTCCTTTCAGTTATTGAGCTGAAACTGTATATAAATTTTTTGAAACATTCATTATTATGACCCCACTCAGCTGCTATGTTTTCTCTAACGATGCACTGTTCAATACACTTTAAATAATTTTATTTTATCGATGAATAGTGATTTTATGGCCCTATTTTAATTACCAAGAAATTGCATATTTTATTGTGCTTACGTTTTATGTGCTTACGTTATTATTTATTGATTCATGCTCGTGTTAGTATTTTATGTCTTGTTAGTGAAATAGAATTGCGCACATGGTTTTAAAATCACTCTGTATTTTATTTCTGTTTTATTGGGACTTGTTGGAACCGTGGTAAGCACTTTAGAGTCAATACCTTCAAGAGATTTCACGCTTTTATGTTTTGAACATTCTGCATAATTGGCCGAACATGAGACAAACTACTGCAATTTAGTCCCGCTGTTTTTAATGTTCCTCGATATTTGAACCCCAATTCCACATTCAGTTGTAATTTGGTTTGCTGATTCACGTTATTCCACCTCTTCGAGAATTAATTTCTGTTTAATAGCTAATACTTTTCTCTTCTGTTTTTCTCTATTTCTTTCTTGTAACTGTAAGCACGAGATAGAGTATGCTTATGTGTAGTGTTATGTGTAGTGTTATGTGTAGTCTCGGTAAAATGGGGCACGTTACAGTGCAGTGTGGAAAACAATGCGGACGGGCCGAGCGGCCGTTTCGAGGCGAGTGTTTAGTAACGTTTACGCATTCGCATCATTTATGATCGTGACCTTCATGAGTGAGCGTAGGCGATCCGGATGCAGGAATGTTTATACATAGAATAATGATTAAAGTGTATTATATAAAGTTGTGAATCACTTACTGTTTTAAGAAGTTTCTACGAAATCATTGGGGTGGTATCCATTAAATATTAGAATCATTAAATATTTTAGCATACTTGTTTGTCTATATGAGAACGGCGTTCAGAATAAAATTTTTTTAATGAAAACGACCGTTCGACGCACCTTCACAATGCTCGCAGTAGTAAAACGCAGCCTTAAAACGTGTTCCCCAACTCGTAGTAATCGGCTGTGACCACGCACTTTGGGACAGTTCCTGAAATACTTTTGTACATTTTGGGAACTTTAGAAATACTACATTCGTATGAACTATTGAAGCATTTACTCGTGGATAACATTTAGAGATCAATTGTGCCACAGGGTTTAAAGCATAGCTTTTACATGCCACATGTGGCAGATTGTCACTCTCTTCTTTAAGAGATCGAGCTAAGAAAAGCATGTTACCGGTACCGTCACTCACAAACATAAAAAAATGGGTTACTGGAACATAAAATTTGATCGATATCCTCAACACCGTGTTTAATATTTTATCGCTAGTACATTTTGCAACTCTATTGGAAGCAAGTAAGATAGGGGATGACGGTTTAAAATCTTCCACTGTACACACCATCACATTCACCACGGAATGTTTTGCCGATCGGTTGTTTCATCCACATATCACCAGAATGTTTTATCTTCCAATTCTGCTTTAATTCTTCTTTCAACGTAGTCAGGAACAGATGGCATAAAGTATCTTAACGACGTGGAACTTCGTAATGTATAATCCGAATGCTTGCTCCAGAAGGAGACAGATGCTTGTTGGTCTACTAAAGTGAACGGTACATTCCATAGAATAAAACAAACACCTATACCAAATATTAATTGTTCGCTATATCGTTTGCCACGGATTGCAGAACAGCGTTGTATGCGTTTTGGGATGCGTTCACACTTCTACCTGCTGGTACACGTCAAATAGTTGTCGCACTTTACACATTCAATTCTATCGCCTTCGTATTCTAAATCCGAAATACTTGCTATTGCGCTTTCCTGTTTATTCGAAATATGCTGTTTCCGAAACGTACCTAAATGTGACATTTTCTAAGTATGTGTGTAGTGACAAGCACACACAACGACCAGTCAAATAATACTAAACAAGCGTGCTTTGATACGCGCACTTCAACCCTCCACGTTGTTCGCCACACCGCACTGGAACTTGCCCCTCTTCGCCGGCACTATGGATTATAATTCCTATGTGATGTTCTGTGTGTACGTAGTGACCCAGCTGGAATTAATATATCGAAAATGACCTCTTTTGCGGATCAGACGCGTTCAGGTACATAGATTAGATGAAAAGCAATTTTTTGGAAATGTTTATTACGTCATAAAATATGAAAATAGACGACACGGGCATGTTCATATAACGAAAAATTTAGTTAACATTCAGCTCTCGTATTGCAAGCAGCGATGAGAAGAGAATATGTGGGAAGTGTTTTATAAAGCGAGTAATGTTAAAACAATATTCGCAAGAAAAGAATTGTCTACGGAAGCAGGTGCTCAAATAGTGACATATCACAGCATCGGTAAAGGTCACTGAGAAATCGCTAAATTACTCAGATTTACCGTAGAACCGTGGATTATAATGTAAATTTGTAAATTGCATCGGCAACAACTACTATGTTTAAGAAACCTGCATATACAACGCAATCCAAAGGATTTCTTCATGCGTTTCATAACCGTGAATGAGACTTGGATCCACTACTACATACTGGAGACCAAGGAACAGTGGAAGCAGTGAATTCTTCCGGGCAAATCGGCTCCGAAGAAAGCAAAGACTGTTTCATCGGCCGGAAAGCTCATGGCGATCATTTTTTTGGATTCCCAAGCTGTGATCCCCGTCGACTATCTGCAGAAGAGAAGGACGATCACGAGTAATTACAACAGCGATTTATTGACCTGATTCGATGCAGTATTGAAGGAAAAACAGCCCCATTTACAGCGGAAAGAGTGCTTTTCCATAACGACAATCCACTGGCTCATTCATCGCGCGTCGCCGAGTTTCGCTATGAATTAGTCCCTCATCCTCCAGATTCACTGGACCTTGGCCCCAGCAACTTTATGCTATTCCCAAACTTGACAAAATCACTGGAGGTAAAGAGATTTGCCTCAAATGAGGAGGTCATCGCTGTTACAGATAGCTACTTTACCGACCTCAAAACATCCTACTTTTTCGACGGCTCGAGGAGACTACATCGAAAAATAAAAATAAAAAACCACACCAACACCGTGTTTTTCTTGTCGATACCGGAAACATTTCAATTCATCCTCATAATGTTGCAATTTGTAAAGGAATTATCTTGTTATTAGCTGGACTTTTTTTCTATTGATTGCCTGGGATGTTAAATCGGTACTTGAAGAATTCACGTTGCTTTGCAAGCGAAAGAAAATCCAAAAACCATTACACTCTAATTTCTTTTTGCTATAGGTGTTATACAGGATTATTATTGGAGACCGCATTCGCCGGGTTATATTCCCTTTGACTCATTGGAGGCGGCGCCTGGAAATTTTATAGGCCTCGCATGCCATTCGGGAGGTGAATTGTTAGCTACGATTAATCCTCATGGTGGGTAGTTTCCATGGATGAGGATATACAAATACCGAATAATGCTAGTGGCGTTAATGTAAGTTCATTTATACCATGCATAAAATCTGGAGTAGCTATGAGATGGCGCTGTGTGAAAGTAATCTTTGACGCTATTGTATAGCTTGATGTTTCAATGGCATACGTTTTAAACTTCATGTCGATATGTCAAGTAGTTTGATGTGTACCACTCGTTCAAAGCAGAGCACTTATAACGCTTTTTGAAAATGCTCAATGCTCCTTTTAATACCGTTTGCAAGTTGGTGAATGAATTTAAATTTAATTTTTTAATTTAATTTTCAAAAGTGTGCAAAAGGTTTTGAAGATTCTGGATGGTGATTGCCGATCAATATTGAAATATATTGCTAAAGCTTTTTAAATCTTAAATTAGACCTGTCTAAGCGGTGTGCAATGTGGGTACCGCTTTTGCTCACACTACCGCAAAAACTCGAACGCCTGGATTAGCCATTTTGGAGCGATATCGGCAAAATCCAACAGATTCTTGCGCCAATTTGTGACTTGCGATGAAACGTGGATCTACCATTACACATCGGAAAGTATACACCAATCAAAACAGAGGAGTAAACGTGGTGAACCGGCACCAAAGAAGGTCAAAATCAATTTATCGGCAGGAAATGTAATTACCTTCTAACGGGGCACACCAGTAGTGGACAATACTATTCTAAGCTTTTGGATCGATTGAAGTTATCGTTGAAAAAAGACCCCGAAGAAATACCTTTCCGATCAAGACAATGAACCAGTTCACAAGGGCGGAATTGTCGAAGCAAAATTGACCAAATTAAAGTTCGAAGCGGTTGAGCATCCCCCGCAGCTTAAGTAACACCTCGGCGGTGTGAGATCTGCTTCGGATGGGGAGCTGATAGCTCCCGTTGACCAGTATTGCGAGAAGCTCGAGGAAAATGAGTACTGCAAAGGCATAAAGAAACTTGAACATCGACTAAATAAATGAAATGACCTTGAGTGAGATTATGTCGAAAAATAAAGCATTTCATTGAAATTGGAATAGATTAGATAGTTGCAAGGATAACGTAACCCACCTTCGCATAAATGCCATTCTTTTAATAATTTTTCTTTTTTATTTCACAAAAGAAGTTCCTTTCACGTAGAAAACGATAGTGTCTAACAAATGCAGAGAATTAATAAGAATGATAATTAAAAAAATAATAATAAATACTTAAAATAGGTAATCTTGACTATGTATATATGTATACATGAAATAATAAAAGAGAAAAAGAGAGATTAAAAGTGGAATTAACTCACTTATGAGTAGTACAAGGCGTATGCATAAGTATTTTTCGGCTTCTTGCTAAAAAGAAACACGTAATGTTTAAGTGAAATTAATTTTATTTTATTCAAAATATTGGCCATGGGCTTCTATATATTTCATACATCTTTAAGATAATTTATGGATACAATGCCAGAAAAACTGCTTGCCTTTTGCGGCAATCCATCCGTCGGGACATTTTCCAACTTCCTCGAAATTGCTGTAGTGATGCATAGAAGCGATAGTCAGATGACCTCTGGTCTGGGGATGCGGCAGGTGCTAAAGGATGTCTCATCGAAACAATTTCATGGCGTCTTTCACTTATATTGTTGTGTGAGACGGCGAATTGTCGTGTAACAAAATCACTTTGCAATGTCTTCTAGTCCAGTGCGGTCGTCTTTCGATTAATGCTTTGTTTAAATTAATCATTTGTTGGCGATAGCGTTGTGTATTAACAGTTTCGCCAGACTTCAAGAGTTTATAATACACGATACCGCTCTGATCCCTTTAGACACAGAGCATGGCCTCCTTGCCGAGCCGGTTGATGTTAAGGGATGGGCGTCGCTAGGTGAACGCCACGGTCTTTTCCGCTTCGGGTTTTCAAAATAAATCCATTTTTCGTCACCAGTCACAATTCGATAAAATTGAAAAAAATGGTTTCCTTTTGTGGCATTGAAGCAGCATTTCACAGGTCACTTTGAGACTTTCTATTTGACGTTCATTCAAATAGTGTGGAACCCATTTACCGAGTTTATTCAGTTTCCCCATTGCTCGTAAACGTTTGCTGATTGTTTCTTGTTACACGTGTACTGCTTCTGCTGATTGTCATTGAGTTTGAGTTTAATCATTATCCAATAACTCCTACAATTGCTCGTTTTCACGATTTTGTGGTCTACCAAAGGGCTCACTGCCTTTCACATTGAAATCCGCACTTTTCCAAAGCCATGTCTCGCATGTTCTAATAGATGCATCGTGTTCACCATACGTCACTACCAGCAAACGATGATTTTCAACAGCCTTTTTCTTTTGATTAAATGAGAAGAGTAATTCATGCCGTAAATGTTCTTTTTCAGGCACAAAACTCGACGCGATCACTGAACGATAAAGCAAAGACGCTAGTGTTTAGCGGACTCAACTTGTCTGTATATGTTTGTAGTTTAAATATTAGATGGACAAAATGGCGTATGTAGCCAATTAATATGCTACGTGCTTTTCGCTGGCGTCATCTCTGGAGAAAACTTTTGTTTTTAATGAATGTAAACTAGAAAAATATTGATTACCTGTTTCAATACATGAACTCTACGATTCTTGTGCAATAGATACGAGGGGAGGTCCAGAAGTTCGCGGAATGAAATCGTTTTAAATAAAATAAAAAATCTATTTTTCCTTTTCAATATAATCACCCTTAAGTACAATACATTTATTAGATCTATGAATTAATTTTTCTAAACCATCATAAAAATATTCTTTATCTTTCGCCTCAAAATGCGCCAAAATTGCCTTCTTTACCTCATTGTCGTCGGAAAACTTTCTTCCACGTGTCTTTTTTTAAATTGGGGAGCAAATAAAAATCACTAGGTGCCAGGTATGGACTGTTGGGTGGATGGACTATTGATTGAAAGCCATGCTTGTGCAGAGCAGCCATTGCAACTTTGCTCTCGTGAAACGGCGCATTGTCTTGCAAGAGCAACACACCATTAGTCAATTTTCCTCGACGTTTTTTTTTTGATGGCCTCCTTTCATTTTTCTAATATTCCTGCGTAATATTCTCCGGTTATGCTCCTACCTTTTTCTTTTGTAATCAATCAATAATATCCCCTCACAATCCCAAAAAAACAGTAGTCATCAACTTTCTAGCCGATTCTGATACTTTGAATTTCTTTGGCGTCCTCTGTTTATGCCATTGCATGGGCTTCTGTTTGGACTCAGGCTCAAAGTAATGAACCCATGTTCATCTCCGGTAACAATCCGCTCCAAAATCTGTGCAGGTTTGTCTCCACACAGCTCCAAAAATTGTTTGGACGCACAGACGCGCTGCTGTTTCTGCAACGGCGTGAGCATTCTCGGTAGTCATCTTGCACTGACTTTTGTCATATCCAGGTGGTCATGTAGGATACGCAAAATGGTGGTTTCTGATACTCCAACTAATGCAGATAATTGTTTTTTCTTCAAACGGGCATCTTGCAATAGAAATTTTTGCACTTTTTCGACGATGTCTGATGTGGTGGCGTCAACTGGTCGTCCTGAGCGGGGGTCGTCTTCAATCGACTCCCGACCATGTTTAAAAAGACCATGCCGCCTAGAAATCATTGATTTACTAGGGCACTGTTCCCCACAAACGGTTTCCATTTCATTCAATATGATTTGAGCGTTCTTTCCTTGCTTTGTAAGGAACTTTATCACAGCACGGTGTTCAATTTCCTCCATAGTTTCAGTTTTCTTCCGGATTGACTTGTTTAGCAGGCAACTATTCGTAAACGATTGAAGACATAGGGCTGCAACTTAACTTATATACTAATGTTGAGCCGCCAATCTGAATGACACCTAGCGAGCGCCTCTATCCCCACTGCATCGCCTCCATTCCACGAACTTCTGGACCTCCCCAAAAAAATGTTTCCTTTCGTGACGTTGAAGCAGCATATCATAGGTGACTTTGAAATTTTCTATTTGACGTTCATTCAAATCGTGTGGAACCGATTTACCGAACTTATTCACCCTCCCCATTGCTCGTAAACGTTTGCTGATTGTTTCTTGTGACACATGTAATGCTTCTGCTAATTGTCGTAGAGTTTGAGTTGACTCCTCGTCCAGTAACTCCTACAATTGCTCGTCTTCGCAATTTTGGGGTCTACCAAAGCCCTCACTGTCTTTCACATTGAATTCAGCACTTTTAAATTGCCGAAACCATGTCTTGCATGTTCTAATCGATCGAGCGTGTTCACTATACGTCCCTAGCAGCAAACGATGACTTTCAACAGCCTTCTTCTTTAGATTAAATAGGAAAAGTAATGCATGCCATAAATATTCTTTTCGAGACACAAAATTCGACATGATTACTTAACGATAAAGCAAAGGCGCTAGTTTTTAGCGGATTCAACTTGTGTATGTGTTCGTAGTTTAAATGCCAGACAGACAAAATGACGTCTCTGTCAAATTAATATGCTGCATACTTTCCACTGGTGTCATGTCTTAGTTAAACCGGAAAACTTTTGTTTTCAAATTTGTAAACTCGAAAAATATTAACTACCTGCATGAACTTTACGATTGTTGTGCAACAAGAATGTAAAGATTATTCTGCAATTTATGAAAATTACTTTAAAAAATTAAGTCATGTTTTTAAAACAACTAGCGTCTGAACTAAATTCAGAAGTATTTTTTTAGATATTCTGAACCGCATCTTTAATTAAATTTTACTGGGAGAAAGTAAATTTCAAGGATTGGAAAACTGAAATGATGAATTATACATACGTTATAGATCGTACGTATACATCGGCAGAGTTTATTTTGAAGATGGGTGGCAAATAGGCACGGTATTTCCGGACCACTCCGACTCTTTTCGCGACGCAGGACTTTGGTTGTGGGGCAAGCGTGGAAAGAAGAAAAGTAAATTAGAGTGTGAAATCCTTAAAAACAATGCACTCTACCAATCAATACCCCACATGACGCTCTCTTCAAAATAAGTAACGATATATGTGACAATGTTTCTTTTGAATGAGTGAAATAAACATATTGATAAAATTAGTTGTTTTTTTACTATACCTACCATTCTTTGTTAAAGTGATTATGAATTATTTAAACAAAATTACATTCATTTATCAACATATGACACATTGCTTAAAATATTAGAATGGGATATTTCACATGCAAACCTTCTTTTAGCATCTTTCTCCGTACTTGTGTTAAGACTACTGAGTGATTTTAAATGTTTGAGGACAGTTTAAATTTTGCGCCTTGCTAAATTTTTGTCACGTTGGCGATTAGGTTTTGAATTCGTAACCAGTAGCGTAGCAAATAGATTTTGGATGGGTGATAAAATATTGACAACAGATCTTCAAAAAATCAATTTCATATTGATTTTCTAAGCTGAAAATTAATGTAAATGTGATAAAAAAATTGAATGAAATATAGATGATTTTAAATAGCTTTTGAATTAATACAAATATTTAAATTTGAGCACTACATATTTAAAAGCAAACGATTCCGTTTTTTGTATAATTTTATTGCAAAAAAACAATTATATTATAATGTATGTTCGAAATGGCCTCCATTTGATTCAAGACATAAATGTATTCGTCTCTTAACATTGTCAAACAGTCGCTGTTATTGGTTTTGATCGATATTACGAATTTGCTGCTCTATGGCTGCTCGTAGTTCTTCCAAATTGTGAAGTCGATCTTGATGTATCTTATTTTTTAAATGCCCAAACAGATAAAAATCTAAAGGGGTTAGGTCAGGTCACCGTGATGGCCAACGATCGCTATCTCCATGTTGTTGAAAATACTCCCTTTCCAATTCATCGTCATGTAATTGGTTTATAAACACTTCCAAAATTTGAGTGCGATATCTTTCCGCATTGATATTTTCATGGAGAAAAATAGGGCCAATTATGCGACGTCTAGACATTGCTACCCAGACCCCAATTTTTTGTGGATGTAAAGAAGTCTCAACAAAATTATGAGGGTTTTCTGTAGTCCATGTCCTGTAATTTTGGCTGTTAATATAGCCTGACAAGTGAAATCAGGCCTCGTCTGACATGAATGTTAAATCTAAAATATCATCATTATGAAGATTTTCATTAAACCACTGACAATATTGAATTCGTCGTGGAATATCAATTGGCAGTAATTGCTGTGTTACGGTTACTCTATACGGATGCATGTGTAGATTTTTAACCAATGATTTTCTTGCAGTACTGAACGATAAACCTAAAATAACGAAAATGAAAAATACTACATCTTAGAAATAGAAAAAGCATCATACCAGTTTGAACTGCTAATTTGCGAATTGATTTTTTAGGACTTGCCTCTATCCGTTGTCTAACATCATCAACAGTCTCTTCTGTTAACACTGTTGGTCGTTCAGTTGATTTTCCTTTGCAAATGCAGGGTTTCCCTTCGAATCGTTCAATAATTATGTCTCTGTGATTACAAAACACTTTGTATGGTACGACAACATCCGGATAATTTTCACGAAATTGGTTGAGGCATGATTGCAATGAATAAGTCCATGATCCATCTCCGTGATGAGTGCCACTGCGATAATGCGCTTTTAAAATAAAAGCGTCTTGCTCGGCCGTAAACGGCATCTTAAAACTAACAACAATTAAGTTCACTTAATTTAATAGAAAAACATACCTGGAAAATAACACTGATAAACAGTAGCTCTAAGAAGAACAGATTACAAGTAAAAATGAAGCAAATAATAACGAATAAAATCAATATAAATAACGAATAATAAATAACGTGTCGCACAGGCAGTTGACAGGACCGATACTCACAATGGCCACTCTTAACATGTCAAATCCCCTAGAATCCACCGCGCAGGCATACGAGGGCGACCTTAAATGTTTCCTGAATCGACAAGAGACGTTTTTTATTTTTATTTTTCGATGTAGTCTCCTCGAATACCAGTACACTTTTTCAAACTTCCAGTGCGCAGCTGTTCGCGAAACGTCAGGGACAAAAACCTAGTGACACGGCGGAACCCGACAACCGTTACAACTATGAAATGCTGTGTACTGAGAATCCTAGAAAATGATACGGTATCAACTGGATGTAAATTCATCGGAAAGGGGTTCATTTATTAATAGGATAATGACCGCAAACACTGCGGAGGTGGTTAAAGCTTAGTTTCAAGACAAATCTTCTGAAGGACTCCTATCCCTGATGAAGTTACCGCCACGGAGTCCTGGTTGCAATTCTGTTGAGCTCTCGTTGGATTGTGAGTTCCGGAAAAGATCGACTGGCAGAACAGCATTCTGGAATACTCTTGTAGCAACATTATAGCAGAATGTATTTTATTAGTATGTATTATTTTGCTAATAAAACATTTTAAGTTAATGAGTAAAGTTTGCTCTTTTAATAAATTTTTCGCAAACATTGTCCGTCTAGTTTATTATGTTATGAACGGTAGTGTACATACTTTTCTCCGTGTAAAGTTAGTGGCGATATAGCTTGATGCTGCAAGAAAAATCTGTATCGAAACAATATAAAACACGTTTTGTATATTTTATGAATTATACTACTGATATATTTTTCCTAAAATATTGTGTTTGATCGATTTTTTTTACACATCGTTTTAAATGATATTAACAGTTGCAGTTTTACTACCTAAATTTGATTAGCAAAAAATTACATACTTACATTTTATTCACGTTCCATATACTCGTGTAATTGCATATTAACTACGTGTTTGTTAAATAACAGTCGAAACTTTTTGTGGGGGAAAGTATATTGTATGTAAGATGTTTGCAAAACTTGTCTGTATATTGTCAATTTTTGTTGGGGGTTGTTGGAACATTGGTAAGTGATAAAGGATTCTAGTGTTTTAGTTTAAACAAATCTTTAATTATTATAACGTATATATAAAAATATATAAATATAAATTATAAAGACATTCGAAAGATACTTAAATAGATAGATAATTTATATGGTCTAAATATGTTCATCTTAGTATAATTATTGATTGTGTTCTAATAAGTAGACAACTGTAATATAGTTGTAAATGTTTTTGTATCACTTTATTTATATCATTTCAAAACTTTCAAAGAATTAAAGTAACAAAGTAGTTTAGTTCTGTTGGTCTAGTGCTTTACTTGCTTAACTAAATTTTCTAGTAAAATGAAATGAAAAAAGACTGTAGACAATCTTGCCAAACGTGCCACACCATAATTACATTTAAGAGACTATATGCTACTATCAAGTTCCTGTATGTAGTATACACTGCAATAATATGAATCTACTTCATTTGGAGTTCGCTTATTATTTTATAAATTTTCTCTATTCTTCAAAATTTTCCTCTGGCATCAGTTGCTTGGCGCCTTTTTATATTTTGTTGTCCTTGGAGGCAAAATACCGTTAGGACTCCATCGAATTTTCAATTTCAATTTTTAAATCTTTGTAGTTTTCTTCTTATGTATTGAATACGTGGGCGACCTGAAATGTGTCCGGAATCGGCAAGAGTACGAAAATTGAAGTGGATTCATTGGTCGGCAAGGGCAACCTTTTTTATGGCAATTGTCAAAATTTCAGACGTCTACTGTCAATAATAAAAATAAACAAAATAAGAATGTGTTTTGTGTGACAAGTGGTTTCGCAAAAATTGATAAAATCGAATTTCATTTCACCGCTACAGATGGCTATTTTGCAGACCTCGAAACATCCTACTTTTCCGACGGCTTGAAGAGACCGGAGCACCATTCGAAAAGTGTACTGATCTTCAACGAGGCTACATCGAAAAATAAAATAAAATCGGCCGCGGAAATTAAAAATATTTTACTGGCGTTAAGGGGTTCATGGCAGATATACTCCATCATTTTTGTTCATCAGCTTCTGGGTGGGCGAGTTCAAACGTGGCCGCACAAGCACAAGTGACAAATCACGCAGTGGACGCCTAAAACCTGCTACCAACGATTAAATGGTCGACAAGATTCATGATGTCGTGTTAGCCGATTGCCGATCAAGCTGAAACAGATAGCAGAGGCAACAGGCATCTCAGAAGAACGAGTTGGCCATATCCTATACGAAATTTTGGGTATGAAACAGCTTTCAGAGCGATGGGTATCGCTCACACCGGAGAAAAAACGAAATCGGTTGACCGTTGTGGAGGAATGTCTGGCCAGGATCCAACGCAATCCAAGGGATCTCTTCATGCGTTTCGTAACCGTGGATGAGACCTGGATCTGCCACTACATACCGTAGACCAAGGAAGAGTCGAAGCAGTGAACCTTTCCGGCCGAATCGGCTTCGAAGAAAGCAGAGACCGTCCCATTGGCCGGAAAGGTCATGGCGACCACTTTTTGGGATTCCCAAAGTGTGATTCTCATCGACTATCTGCAAGAAGGAAGGACGATCTCGGGGCAATACTGTAGCGATTTATTGACCCGATTCGATGCGGTATTGAAAGAAAAATGGCCTCGTTTGCAGCGGCAAAAATGCTTTTCCACCACGACATTGCAACGGCTCATTCATCCCGCATCGTCGTATCCAAATTGAAAGAATTGCGCTACGAATTAGTCTCTCATCCTCCATATTCATCGGATCTAGCCCCCAGGAAAATTGCATCGCGATGGGCTCCCCACAATTTGATGGAAATACAGCAATGGATACGATATGATGCTGCTCAAATATACATGGAGCATGAAGGAGACGCTTTCATACGTCGCATGATTACGCTTAGTGAGACATCTGCTAGATTCGTACGAGCCTAAACTTAAGCGACAATGTAACGAATAGTGCCACTCCCACTAATGTGAAAGTTTTAGTGATTCTTGTGGGCGACTATGATGGAGTTAGCCCAGTGCATACCATATCGCAACGACAGACTGCTAATGAACAGTAGTTCCTTCAGTTTTTGGAACATAACCTGAGGCCATTGTTGCGAAGAAAATTACCTCACTTTTTGTAAAATCATCCCATCATTTTGCAAGATAATGCTAAGGCACACGGCACATCTTGTACTTGATCAGTATAATCGCTGGGGCTGAGAAGTGCTTTTCCATACCTTATATTCACTGGATTTAAGCCCATGTGACTTTGACTTAATTCTAAAGATTCCCCAGATAGTGCAAGCAATAGATTGCTCCATCAGACAATGCTATATTGCAGTGCCTATATTGAAGGCCTGTAGTAATTTCACACATGCATCGTTTTATGAATGATTGCCATTATTAAAGTTCCAGCTCTCGTATATATAGACATATACATATGCAATAGCGTTGTTTCAAATTTCTCTCCGCACGTTGGTGTTTCTGTCCTGAAAAGGACCAGTTCTACGTTTAGGTAGAGTCTCATCTAATATCTTCAGTCGAATTTTGTCTAACTATTTTTTTTTGAACAGCTATAATGTTTCATAGAAGTTACCATGCGGGAAGCATAGTTTCCAAAATAATTATCTAAATGTATATAAATTTGTACATGCGTACATTTTTTTAAAGTATGTATATGTATCTATATTTACGGAAAGACAAAACAGCTCGCTTTAGGAGCCGGGTTTATTATCAGAAGTAGAAAGTTTCTAAAATCATTTTAAGATGACAGAACCTAAGCTAAGAAACTACTACCAGCCAAATTACAAAAAGCATTTTTTATTGTATTTCTATGTCCTTTTAACCAAAGTTCGTCATGTTACAGTTTGTGTGTACACGAATTTCTCCCTATTCTAGGCATTGTACAGGATTATTATTGGAGACCGTATTCCTTTGGCTATATTCCCTTAGATGCGCTTGAAGCTGCACCTGGAAAATACATAGGTCTTGCTTGGCATTCAAAAGGAGAAATAATTGCTACAATTTATCCTCATGGTGGGACTGCTGTCGGGCTACAGGATAAAAAAGTTATGTTAAAGGATCACGTTAAGGTAAGCTAATTTATCTGATGCATAATCTATGGTTAATTAGAGAACGTGTGTCCGTAAAGTAAGATTACAATATCATTAGTGGGAATGCTGGAGCAGACCACTTCTATTTTCTAATGGGGTATCTGTTTGCAGTTATAAGTACAATCCATGCTTAACAGGCGCAGAATATTAATAAAATTCGAATAAGTTTGTGAATTCGCTTTGCCCCTTAAAGACTTTTTGAGATTTACATCTAAATAGATTTCGGGGCTATACTTCCATTACTATTGAACAAAGCATCAAAGATGACTTCATATGTCCAAATAATTAAATACGGTTTAACTATTTTCCACTGATACCTAGTGAATTTAATTCTTGTTTTTGTAAGGAGTATTTTGTAATTTAAAAATTTATTGTGAGAACGTATAGAGTTGAAGACGATAAGTTGTAAATGATTTCTCCTGTCAGACCATTTCCATCTGCAGCGTCCACCAGTAGTTTAGTAATTGATATTTCATTCTTCAGTCCAATGAAAGTTGTTGTTAAGAAGTTGAAGAACAAGAATATAATGGGTGATGATAGTATTCCTAGTTTTCTGATCAGAGACTGTTCCAACATATTTGCAACACCTTTGCATTACGTCTTTAATCTATCTCTGAGCACGTCGATTTTTCCTGAATGTTGGAAGATTGCACGTTTGTGTCCATTCCATAAAAATGGTGATACTACATTAATTAGTAACAAATTGACGTTAGTTATACTGATTTTACTAAAGCATTCGGAAGTGTTGATCATCAATTACTGTCACACAAACTCACTATTAGTGGATTTTCACCCCGTCTTGTTTCTCTTTTCTCGTCACATTTGCTGCACAGTATACTATATGTAACTTATCTTGGACATAAATCGGAGAGTGTTCTTCCTCATCTGGTATTGTACAGGGAAGCAGTTTGGGTCCCCTTATGTTCCTAATCTTTGTCAATGATATATGTAGTAATCTAAACTGCAACAAATTAATGTTCGCTGACGATCTAAAACCCTTTTCTAAAATTGAAAGTTGCTCGTATATATGCAACTTTTTACTGTCCGTTCCTTAAAACAAATATTTTATTGAAATCCACGATTTATAGGATGTGCTCTAATTTTAATAACATTTCTAATTCTGATATTGATATTACTTTTTACAATCTCTGTATTCTTTTAAAGAATGTCTAATGTGTTGTTAGGTATAAGTTTTATCGTACTTTAGGTTATCCTTTATTTTTCTGGAAACTATTATTGTTATGAAGTATTATTATTTTAATTATATATTTTTTCTTGTTTGTATGAACTGTGTTGGTTATCTATCATATGACATGTTTTGTCATGATATTAAACCCTGTCATCTGTTGGCCAATAAAGGACTTATTATTACTGTTATTGAAAAATAATTAATAGTATGTGATTAATACATTTTATTACAAAATATTAAGACAAACAGTACTACATTATTTCTGTTGGAAAGTTACAAGCTAAATTTTTAGTTGCGCCTCACAAATGTTTGATTGATTATACCTTTTTGGGGGTAGAATGAAAGTAGTGGTTTAAATGTGGAATATTGTCACTTTGTTAATGTAGATTCTCCAAAACTCCATCCAATATGTTAAATACTGGGGCATAGATTAGGAAACTAGAAAAGTTAAGTGCAAAATGACAAGAGATATTGATAAAAATTTGGAAGCTAGAAAGTAAATTTGTAAAAGTTAAAACAGAAGCAATTAATATGTTAAAGTGAAATTTGAATTGAAGTCAATTAATTAGAAACAAAAGCAATATCAAAATTTAAAAATACAGTTTGAAAGAGGCATCAGACTATATGTATGTATGCCTAAACTCTGTTAGGATTTAGAGAGTATAAAGGGATTGAAGAATCAATTTTTAAAATCGCAGAAAAGTAAATAAATTGTTCAAATTTAAATAAGTATTGGTGATCAAAATTTTACTAAAGGTTCAAAATTGTACTGCGAGGACGAATCAAACATGAATCGAACTTTTATTTTTGACGTCCTCTAGGTGAAATGAGTGGCGTGGAGTTTTGATATGTGTTAGGGAAGCGGAGATGTAAGGTGTAGGGAATCTGTGTCTTTTATCCAACTTATCACAGCAACAATAACAGCAATAAGCCATTAGCTGTCGCGGGCCGGATTCATGAAAATGGTCATTAGTTACCGCGGGCCGGATTAATGGCATTGGCGGGCCGGACTCGGCTCGCGGGCCGTAGTTTGGGGACCCCTGAACTAAGGTACCATACCCCTAATGCCACCAATATTAAACCAAATGTTCCACGTTCAAATCATATAAATCAAAGAATTTAATTTCTATACTTTTAACAGCAATTTTTCACAGATATTCTGCACGTTAACTAAAAACAAGTTCTACTGGGATAGGGTAAACTTCACAATTACGAAGACAGACTTGATGAACGACGCGGTAAGGGCAGGATACCATGGCAAAATTAAGAGCGACATATACATTGGCAGGATTTTTGACGAAAACGAATGGAAAATTGGAAGAGTGATACCGGTCGACACTAAACATTATAAAGGCCTGTGGGTGTGGAACGTTCGTGGAGGGCGCAAAAGGATTTTAGCTTTCGAAATGCTTAAGTTTAGTGAATTTTATAATTCATCTTCACCTTTGTGGCCTTATACTCAAAAGAAGAACGTAGTGAGTTTGGATAAATAACGTGATACCTGTTGAAAGTGTAAAATAAAAGATATTGGTATTTCGTTCTTGTTTATTTGTTTATACGCGTAAGGCGAGGGTCTCAATTGCTAATTGCTAATTGCTAATTACGTTTTAAATTATTTGTTGTACGGACTTCTCTATTGGATGCTTTAAACTTATTTAGTGTATTAACAGGGTAATGAAATTCTTTACACACACTAGTCCTACACTTTAAGGCTCCTAAGGTTATAACAAGTTGATATCGCTGAAGGAGCTCAATGAAATCATCAAAATTGCATTCACAGGTATAGCCGTAAACTCTACTCACACAAATTTATTAATTATGCGGAATGCTGCGTTTCGAGAGCACGTGGACTCTCATTGTCAACCGTGTTACCGACTAAATGTAAAAAACTGTATCGCACATGCAAATTCTTTTCTACGCAGGCTCTAAAATTTCTAAAACATATGACTATTTAAAATCTACGCCATATCAATAAATTAGAAATAGATATCTACAGAAAAGAATCTAATTCAAACAGATTCATCACGGCTGATTCGCACCATTGCGAACAACAAAAAATGTCCGCGATTAGTTTTCTTGTCAATAGACTCGTTAGATTTCCACTATGCAAGAAAAAAAATTAAAATATATCAAAGATGTAGCGAGGTACGGATGTCTACCGTATCTTAAGGAAGGTCCAATAAAAACAACACATCAGAAATTCCACATCAACATGCACCGGTAATAAGAAATTTATAACACTTCCTTTTCACCCAACAGTAAAAGGGTTAAGTAAAATTTCCAGACAAGTAAACTTGAAGAATCTCTTAGGCAATTCCAAAGATAAACCGGAGATGATGAAAAGTTCTGGAATTTACCAAATCGCATGTAATGATTGTGATAAAGTTTATATTGGACAAACAAAAAGGAGTACCGAAACGAGGTTCAAAGAATATATTAGATATCGATAAACCAGAACTATCAAGCGTAGCAGAGCATATGGTAAAATCCGGACATAAAGTTAATTTAAAAAATCTTAAACTTCTTAAAAACGTAAACTCGTGTGGAGAATTAGACGCGTACGAAACGATTTTTATGAAAAAGAGCAGAAACTTATTGAACAGAGAACCACCCCGAATTGTGCACTCGGGTCTGATTGATTTATTACCATAGGCCCTGTTAAAGTTACGGTTCGCTTTCGTGCCATCCTTTACTGTAAATACACTCATACCAGAGATGGGACCACCCAGTAGATTGTAGATAGTCATATGGTTTAGACATTTTAGAGCCCGTGTAGAAAATAATTTGGATGTGTGATATTGATGATATGATTTGAAGCTATAAACACTGTATATCACAGGCGTAACATAAAAATATGAGAAAGGAAGCAATTTTAGTAATACCTATTTATTGAAAGATAATTACAGTGAAATTGTTCTCTAATTTTATTTTAAATTACACTGTAGCTTAACATTGGATTAGACTAGTCAATAAACACTATTACAAAGCTATAATACTTATATATTCACAATTCAAATACTTTAAAAATTACAATATTTGTTTAAAATGTTGCTCATATAAATTTCACAACACACAAATTCACCCTTCGTTTCATACTGTTGAACACATTGCGTAATACTTCTGGTCTAATGTCGCCTACAGCTTCCAAAATTGTACCTTGTAATTCCTGCAAAATATGGATACGGTTAAAATGATTATTTTTAAATAACCAAACATGAAATAATCCAAGGAGGTCAAATCTGGTGACCTAGGAGGCCAGCGGTCTCTACTTATTAATTGGTCTTCACAAAAAGAAGACGGCACAACATGTCACACAGCTCGTGCCACAATTGATTTATTGAAGGAAACGTTTGGTAACCGCATAGTTTCACGTTTCGGACCCGTGAGTTGGCCTCCAAGATCGTGCGATTTAACGCGGCTAGACTATTTTCTGTGGGGATATGTGAAGTCGCTAGTCTACGCCGATAAGCCCGAAGCGATTGACCACCTAGAGGACATTCGCCGCGGTATTGCCGATATACGGCCACAAATGTTGGAAAAAGTCATCGAAAATTGGACCTCCAGATTAGACTACGTCCGAGCCAGCCGCGGCGGTCATATGTCAGAAGTCATATTATAATGCCGGAAGATTATCTTTCGAATAAAGTAAATTTCATGTCAATTTAAAAAATTCATCATTGTTTTATTCCATTTCAAAGTTCTATACCTCTATAAAAAACAGCCTTTATAAGTTTTGTGAGAAATAATTGTTGTTTAGTTTTATCAAAAACTAAATTGTTCTTATGTATTTGTAGAATAACGTTTCTATTACCATTACTGCCTTGAAGAAGAGGTAACACAATCCTGGAACGTGTCGCAACTGTAATAAAATTACATATAGTAATCAGAATAGATTATCTAACTAAAAATCTCTAATACAATAAAGAAAATGGATGCTAAATGGATTAGTGGTAATAATAATAATTAATAATAATAAATTTTACGTTCAGCAATGCATATATCTACCTCACATCAGAATCTTAGATCATGTTTATTAAAGCATAGCTACTGCAAAAATCCTACTTTGCATAACCTATATTTGACATACTCTAGGGTATCCGGGGCTTGGATAACTCTGTAAATATGTTTATGTTACGTAAACCTAAGCACTTCATAAAAACTTCTGTCCCTCTTCGGTGTTAAGGATATTACCGTAATTAATTTTAAATGATAAATACCATATTATAATTAGCCATATCCATTTATAATGAACAATTAAATCGACCAGTTTCATTATCGTCTGTAGTCGTTTTCATAGGCGTTAAAGATACTTTTATGTGCAATCGATTTAATTGTGTATGCATCTTTATATCAATAGGTTATGCTGTCAATGCAATAAGTGATGGATGTAACAGTTTCTTCGTAGACCGCTATTGGTTGTAGTTAATCATGTTCAAAATATTACCGTTTCTTCTTTCAATGCATCTAAATGTAATCATGAAGGTTGGTAAGTGTACAATTAAAAATTCCAGCATACACACATATGTAGACTACCGCTCATAATAATATGGACACCCACTATTTCATGCAAATTTGTCGCTTGCTTCAAAACTTTGAACATAACAATTATAAGAAAAATATTTATTTATCTACAACTTATTGCACATGCGTACACAGAAGAAAAAGTAATAATTTCTTCTCATCGAAAAATTCACCTAACTGCCCGTACAATTCGTGGCATTCTTTCTACCAAATCCATCAGTATATCTTGAGGAGTAGTGTTCCACAGGAATTAAATTATTTATTCGCACAAAGAAATAACAATATCGAGCTGCACGTAACGGTATCTATTGATCAACTAAACTCATTGTTAATGTAATTTATGCATACTTTATGGGGTAAATACCATCTCTGCAGGAACTCAGTCAATTCTTGCAATTCGGGTTTGATTCATAGTATCTTAAAATTTCTACTCGTAAATTACTTAAAATGACTATACATGGTATTGTTTGTACTGTGCCTAATTTTTTCACGATTTTTTAAAATAATATTTCAATTTCGTTATTTATTAACTTAGTTATTTAAGTAGTAAATTCTCTACATGCTTATAGAATTATTACATGAATAAAAGTACTTCTTTTTAAAAATATTTTGTTAAAATTTAGTAGCCATTCTATTATGGGTGGTGGTCTATATACCTCCATTGTCTACGAATGTTAATTAACTGTCAGAGAAATCATATAATAGAATTAGGGTCAATATTTTTTTTTAGCAAAAAGATTTATTTTTATTTATTTAATTGGTTTTTGGTTTGTATATAATATATCAATGGTGTAATGATGAGTGTGGAATAAGATTCACAATCGAGGCACTTATTAGTTTTAACAAAACTACTACCACAAGTCAAATTTTGACGTGTGAATAAAGCGGATGACGTCATTGTTGTTCACGCGATGATCATCCCGACCTTGTAAATATTCACCTCCACTCTTCTCTCTAGTTTTGTATCGAATTTGTCATCGTTTAAAGGATGATTGATAGCAAGAATGTTTCAGGAAACGGCAAGGCTAGTATGAAATTTGATATTTGTATTTTATTATAGATTCTAATAAACAATTTTAGATAAATCAAGAGTTATTTTCTGATTCCTGGCATATTCCTTTTCTTGTTTTATTTGATCGAAGTAATAGATGCCACTTTACAGTGTACAGGTATATTACACTAAAATCTGTTTGAACCTGGTTATGAAGGTGGAACACGAAGATCTCCTCCATAATGTATGTGACTTATTCAATTAAGATCTAGAATAAGTAAGTTAGTTGCCAAATTTTTAGAAATAGGGAGAATGAAAAAACCAAATGTGTTACCCCAAGCCAAAGACGGTTCAAACGTTTATATAGGGCAAAGAGGGCACATTACAACTCTCAAAAATTACTTTTAGTCAAAAATAGTACCTTAAAAATACTATAAATGAACGTGAAGATTAAATATAAATTAATGTGAACTATATCAAATTCAAATCTAAGCTTGACGGTGATATCAGTGCTTCATACACATACTGAAAACCACGAAACTTTGTAGTTACGTCATACTTGGTTACGACGTATGCTTATGTTACATACTTCTATCCCGCTTGTGCAAACGTACGCTTCTGACTTATGCATATGGCGCTAGTCTTATCTTTACCGACGAAACAATGATGTAACTTAGTAACTTTCGTGATTTCATCAGTATGCGCATATATTCGCACAACTATATCGTAGCCAGTTAACTTTACAAACCAGTAAAATGCTAAATTATTACTGTTACTTGTGTTGAAATATAAAATTAAGAGCTGTTAGGTTGGTTGGGAGGCATCACAAGAGGTAGTAATTACTAGCCCTTCTTTAGATTTCAGTCTTTTGGTGTCCAGGATCCCTCAAGGTTCATTGTTGAGGTCGATAGAATATTTTGAAGATTGTTAATACATTGCCCTAATACGATGATCGTCTTTTAAATTTTGCATTGTTTTCCGAAGTATTCTCCACGAAGACTAAGGCATAGATTGCTCCTTCTGACGACTGGAGCCTTTGATCACGCAGTTCGTTCTTGATTTTCGGAGAGATAAAGAAATCGTTCGAAAATTTAATTGTCTTGGGTGCTGTGTGCGAACTGGAATTGCTTTGGTGGAGGATGAGACGTTGTTTCAGGATGGTTTTTCGAAGCTCAGCTACGACTTGCAGCAAACAAATCTATACCAATCGGCAGTAATAGTTCTTTGATCTTGTGGGAGAATTGTTGGTATATGACCTGCTTTCGAGAAAAATGTCGCTACCATCTTCTCGAAGACACTACGAGAACGAATCACTCTTGTCGGTTTCTATACACCTTGGAGCACTCAAACAGATGGCCTTTATTTTCTAGCTCGTAGGAGTTTGATAAGAAAGGTCACTACTGACGACGTTGTACATGTTTTTAAGGTATCCGCCTTTGAAACGGTTTAGAGTTTCTTGATCAATTCACCCTAGCTGCTTTCTGTTCTTTGGTCAACAGATGTGGTATCTGACAGAAAATTATTTTTTTTATACACAGTTCTTCATGCACAATTTTTTAAATTATGGTCAATGATGCCTCAATCTCGCGATATGTAACATTGATCTTCATTGATGGTCATGCGCACAACATCGACGTTTTCCTGATTGACTGCCGTTTTTGGCGAACCTGCTAATGGATCGTCCACGTTTGAGTTCTCCACATCAACGAGAAATTGTTGACTGATATGGTGCTTCGACCAGATCTGGTAAATATGGTGCGACTATTTTGGCTTTAATTAATACAGGGGTATGCCTTCCAAATGAACGAATTTAATGACGGCTCAATATTTGATTTACTGCAAATAGCATTTACCGACGCTAACTATTGTTAAACAAACACCATCCGCACGTTGTAGCTTTAAACTCTTCCGGCCCACGTAAATGTATGCGTATTTATACCGATTTATTTGAGACGGCATGCGAGTTTTAAATCGTCAATAAATATTTTCACTTACAGGTAAAAATATTTAGCAAATTCTGAATGTTAATCTCCCTTTTCTCTTGCCGTAGAATCCCAAATAAACAATTTTTATTGGAGATACTATTCACCGGAAAACGTCGAGGATTGTCTTTCTATTGCCTCTGGATATATTGGAAGAATACATGATTGCAGTGGAGATTTAATTGCTACTATCTACACTGAGAATAACACAACTGTAGCTGTTCACGGTCTGGTGGAAAAGAACGTTCATAGTATAATGGTATGCAGTAGAGAATTTATATTACATAGTTCTCTCACTTAAAAAAAATAAGATTAGGTTTAAGTAAAAGGTATTTTTTATAGAGGTATAGAACTTTGAAATGGAATAAAACTAAGATGAATTTTTTAAATTGACATGAAATTTACTTTATTCGAAAGATAATCTTCTGGCATTACAATTTAAATATGACTTCTGGCATATGACCGCTACGGCTGGCTCGGACGTAGTGTAATCTGGACGTCCGATTTTTGATGACTTTCTCCAACATTTGTGGCCGTATATCGGCAATAACGCGGCGAATGCTGTCCTCCAAGTGGTCAATCGTTTCGGGCTTATTGGCGTAGACTAGCGACTTCACATATCCCCACAGAAAATAGTCTAGCGGCGCTAAATTGCACGATCCTGGAGGCCAATTCGCGGGTCCGAAACGTGAAACTATGCGGTTACCAAACGTTTCCTTCAATAAATCAATTGTAGCACGAGTTGTGTGACATGTTGCGCCGTCTTATTGAAACCAAAGCTCCTGCACATCATGGTTGTTCAATTGATGAACGAGAAAGTCAGTAATCATGACTCTATAGCGGTGACCATTGACTGCAACGTTCTGACCAGCATTGTTTTTAAAGAAGTACGGACCAATGATTCCACCAAACATTGCATAAAGCACACCAAACAGTCGGTTTTTCTAGATGTAACGGTGTCTCAACATACACTTGAGAATTACCATCACTCCAAATACGGCAGTTTTGTTTATTGACGTATCCATTCAAACACAATTGAGCTTTATGGCTAAACAAAATTCGCTTATGAAAATCGGGATCAACGGCAATCTTGTTTTGGGCCCATACACCAAATCTACGCCTTGCTAGGTGATTGTGTGGCTTTAATTCTTGTACGAGTTGGATTTTGTAAGCACGCAAACCAAGATCTTTCCGCAAAATCTTCCATAAAGTGGATGGACACGTATCCAATTCCTGCGCACGACTGCGGATAGATTGATTCGGGTCTTCCTCTACGCTGCGCTCTACAGCAGCAATGATTTCTTCTGTACGCACTGTACGACGTCTCTGTGGATGCGTATTATCATTTAGAGTAAACGTGGTGCGTAAAATGGACGTAGTGCGCGATACGTATTTCGAACAGAACCATGATTTTCAAAATAAATTTGCACAATTTGGAAGCGCTGTTCAGGCGTCAGTCTATTCATGTTGAAATGCCAAACCAAACTAAGCATAAATCACTTGACAGCTGACAAAATGACCGCCAGTTAAAAAAGTGTTGCCAACTTAAAGTCTTATACTTCTATAAAAGCACCCTATATAACACTTTATTAACGACAATAATACTCTATTAGACATCGCTGTTAGTTAAGAAATTGGCAGTCAAAATCTGGATTATTAGTACGTTTTTAAAGTACTTGTTTCAATCGCTACAACTTTTTATGTGGCAGCGGTAAATGATTTAATTACTAGGGCTGCTCGATTCTGTCAGCAGGCCAGTGGCGACGCATATGTGCGAACAACGGTTGCCCGTGAATTGGCATATTTGGGTTTCTGCTCGATTGATCAAGTACCGCAATAGTTTTTGGATCGTTAGTGGTCCACTGAGCATTTGGTATCAGTGTGTCGCAAGCTGTTAGCTATTTATGACGAATGCATTCAGAGAATAAAAGAAACGACTGCATGTTGATCAAATGAATAAGTTTATAGAGAAATGTACCGACTTAAAATTCAGTAACATGTTTAGTTTGCAATAAACTATTATTATGACGAAACAAAAATGGACTATAAGAATCATATAAAGAGTGCACTGTACAAATAAATGTAAATAAAAACAAGAGACCTAGAGTCAGTAGATATCCAACAGTCGTTTACTTCAGGATTCCTTTTCACTAGCATAGGAAAACGGTCACATCGTGGGAGTAGTGGACATGGTTCCACTTTTCCGACAATTTGGAAAACTAATAAAATAGTGCCAGTGTTTAAGTGAGGTGATCGGGGTAATATTGTGAACTACAGACCTATAAATATTTTAGCAAACTTTGCAAAAGTATTTAAACATATTTTATATAACAATATTTACTTTAATATTATGTGTGAACCAATGAAAATGGAGTACCGGACGCTCATCAAATTTTTAACAAAAGAGGGACATACGCCTAATCACATAAAACAACGTTGACACGGTGATTCATCCCCTTCGTATTCCACTGCAAAAAAAAGTGGAGAAAATTTTTTCGTTTGGGGCAAAAATCCCTGGAAGGTGTTGAAGGTTGGGTCGACCAATGGAAGTGATAAGGGCTCGACAAATTTCAATTATTGAAGATATAGTGCTAGAACATCAGCGTTTGAAAGTGAAGGAAGTAACAGTGATAATTAGAGACCGGAATATAAAATTAATTAGCGTTAATTAAATTTAATGTAAGACATCTAGACAACTAGACTAAGACAAATAGACGTAAAGTATAATAAATAAATTAAATTAAATTTTTGCACTTTGCATATAATCCGGTCTCTACTGATAACAAATATATTCGAAAGAAGAATTCTGCATGATTATTTGGGTGTGAATAAAATTAGTGCAAAGAGGATGCCGCGACTTTTTTCTGCTCTACAACGTGAACGTCGACTCGAATGTGGTGTCGTTTTTAAATATGCGTGAAGACGACCCAAGACCGATTTTGGAGTGCATTGTCACAGGAGATGAAACCATGGTTCTGTTTTACGATTCTCTATTGAAAAGGGAGACCATGGAATGGCGGTGACCTGATAAATCACGTCCCAGAAAGACGATTGCTCAATTAACTAAAAAGGTAATTGCCACAATATTCTGGAATTGTGAGGGCATCTAACTAATTGACCTTAAAGAGCGCAATACATCTGTGAACGCCACACATTATGTGTATTGCATGAATTAAGGGACAGTATTCGTACAGTATTGTACAGTATTGTACAGTATTGTACAGTATTGTACAGTATTGTACAGTATTGTACAGTATTGTACAGTATTGTACAGTATTGTACAGTATTGTACAGTATTGTACAGTATTGTACAGTATTGTACAGTATTGTACAGTATTGTACAGTATTGTACAGTATTGTACAGTATTGTACAGTATTGTACAGTATTGTACAGTATTGTACAGTATTGTACAGTATTGTACAGTATTGTACAGTATTGTACAGTATTGTACAGTATTGTACAGTATTGTACAGTATTGTACAGTATTGTACAGTATTGTACAGTATTGTACAGTATTGTACAGTATTGTACAGTATTGTACAGTATTGTACAGTATTGTACAGTATTGTACAGTATTGTACAGTATTGTACAGTATTGTACAGTATTGTACAGTATTGTACAGTATTATTACACGTCAATGCTGCCGCCGGTTCAAGTTGCCATCTGCGAATGCAGCTTTTAAGAATTGGAACATCCACTATTTGTGTTCTAATTAAAAAAAAAAAGATCTTAAGGAATGTTGTTTTAAGGACGAGAGTGAGTTGCAAGCAGCTGTTGTGGAACATTTTGACGGAAAAATTCAATAGAAGTTAGGGAAGATTACATTGTAAAATAAAATATCTTATATTGTTCCAAGTTTATTTTTTCTACATCAGGCCGAGAATTTATGGTGCCTACCTCGTATTTCTATATTTCTGGCTCTCCAAATAGTATTATGTAGCTACAATGTATAGGTTGAGAATTGTTGAACTGGTTTAATCTAAATATTTGAGCAATTAAAATATTTATGGCTGTAATACTTAAGTATGTACATAATTTTTCTGCAGTTCATATTGAATATTTACATTGATATTGTTACCTTAATGTCAATGTTAATTTAACCTGTATTTCCGATACGAAAACGTTGAAATACAGGTAGCTACTATTTCCTGTGCAGGTATTATGTAGTGGTTCTTTGGATAGTTTTTATTGGGAGAAGGTGAATTTTAAAGGCACTCGAACCGACCAAATGACAGGAGCACTCAGATTGGGTTATCAAATGAATTTGAAGGAGGATTTGTTCATAGGAAGGTTTCAACATGTCGGGAAATGGGTAGTGGGGGAAGTAGTGCCTATTTATCATCATGAGAAGGGACTTTGGCTATGGAACAAACAGGGTTACGTTAAGAGAATTTTCGAATTCGAGCTACTGAAATACGCTCCAAGTGAAAATCCAAGTAAGTTATAAACGATGCTATTTTAAATTATATAATATACATACAGGAGTCACGCTATATATTTTGAGATGCCACGAAACTAACAGACAACACTGCATTTCTAAATACCACCATCCTTAAGTAGTAAGCTCTGACTGTCAGTTCAGTCGCTGCTATCATAGAGCAAATGTAGTACATACGATTTGCCATCGAAACATGGACTTGTCGAGAAAACATATCTGCGCAATGATCTACTGTTATTTAAGGTAGTTTTAAGTGAATTGAGCGATTACAATTCGCATTTAGTGAAGAAAGTTCTTCACGCGCAATTGTGTTTCGCTAGTATAACCAATTTAAAAGGGGGCGGATATCGCTTGGTGATGAGGCATGTGCTGGTAGGCTCTGTTCTTCAGCTGGAAACATTGAGGGAGTGAAACGTATAATCGACGAAGATCCAAGATGCACTTAATAAGTGATTGAAACAACTCTTGGTGTTGAATCCGCAACAATAAATTCACTTTTCCATGATCATCTTTGGATGAAAAAATTGTTACTCGTTGGGTGTCATACACGCTTAACAGTTTCCAGAAGGCAGAGCGAATAAGAATCGCTCGGGAAACGTTAGAAATGTTAAATAATGGAGGACATCGTGTTCTATCTAAAATAGTAATAGGTGATGAAATTTACATTTTACGATATTCCTACCCACCAGGAGAGCCGTGTGTGGATCCATTCAGATGCACCGACACCAATAATGGTCAAAAAGCAAAGGGCTGTTAAGAAAGTTACGTACTCAGTTTTCTTTCGTAGTATAGATTTAGTAAAAGCAATCTAGCTAGAAAACCAACTCAGAGTCACAGCAAACTGGTACACAACAAAATGTTTACCTGCAGTTCCTGAGTCAGTCGTCATCCGCGGGTTAATGTTGTCACGACAATTCATCGTCACACAGTGCACAGCAGACAGTTGAATTTTCACGTAGAAATAATGTAAAAGTCATTGAATATCTACCCTATTCGCCTGAGTTGGCCATGTGTGATTTCTGGTTGTTCTTTAACCTAAAGAAACATTTACGTGGTCTACCTTTCACGACGGAGGATGAGATAGACGAAGCAGTTCATCAATTTTTTGAGAGCATTCCAAAGGATGACTGGTTTCAAACTTTTACGTTGTGGAAGCTTTGGTTACAAAAGTGCATTAATGCATTTTCGTAAAAAGAATTGTAGTTTTCTTGTATCTCAAAATATATAGAGTGACAGACGTTTGGTATATGAATTTATTCCGAGTTTAAACCGCGTAGCAAATGCATAAGTCTGTCGACCCTTTGCTCTTAGTTACATCTAGCCTATTCTGGGATGTTGTATATCATATCGCTGCTGTGGGTTTCACAGTAGTGATGCAACTAATGTAGTTAATTCTGTTTATTTATGTAATTAAGTATGACTTGTTTAGTTGAAGGCTTTTCTTGTAGATTTAGGCGATCTGGTGTTGGCATATTATTGGAGAGATTTCAGGCACGGCGATGTACCTTCCGAAGCTTTTCGCGCTGCTCCTGGAAGATACATAGGACAAGTCCACAACTGCGCCGGGGATTTGGTGGCAAATGTTTATTCTGACAACGGAACATCTGTTGCTGTGGAAGGTTCGAGTCAGTTTCAGCAGGAACATATAAAGGTATGCGAACGAAATTGCGTGAATGATAGCACAATGCGCCGGTAACGCAAAGGTTCTGAGTTCAGATCCTGCCGACTCTGATATATTTTCAGGAATTTAATTACGTTGGTTAATTGCAAGCAAAATCGTAATTTGTAATTTCTTCTTGACAAACTTTGTCAATTTGGTAACTCAATTGTTAACTAACAAATTATCAAATAAAATTTAGGGGTTATTATGTCAAAAAAGTTCCAATAGCGCGATCATATTTGAGTTTTTGGAAATTTTCAAAAGTACAATATTCTCCTAGGTACATATTCTAATTTATTCCTTAATTTTTACTCACAGTGTTTAAAAACGAAGATGTGATTCGGTGTTCTTGTGGTTGGATTGGGATGGCACACATTTCTATGGAGAACCACCATTTGCTTATTATAGATTTAGATTCGGATTCTACATGAAACAATACATAACTTTTGTTCGTAGTTTTTCGTCTTGCTGCCTATTGACTTTTGTTAATCGCAGTGTACAAGCAAGAACCTAAGGGGTTTTAACCAAAAATTTCGTACTTTTTCGCGTAGAATACAAATTTGCAATTGTGAAAATCAATGGGGCAGCCTTGTATAACGAATATATGTCTCATGCTCAAAATCAAATCAAAAACAAGCCACGGTAGTTCTGGTCATTTGTGTAATCAAAGAGAAGCAATCTTCGAATTCCCAATAACATGAGGAATGATAACCGTGATATACTGTATCCAGTTTTTTTTTTAAGAGATTGTGCTAGTGTTATTCACCATCTACCTTCTCGAACTGTTGGAAAACGACAAGATTATGTCCAGTGAACAAAAAGATCGATGCCACTTTAATTAGCAACTATAGACCTATTGCTTTAATAAATAACTTTGCCAAAGTACACGAAATGGTTCTACATGGTCGCATATATCAACAGTTTCGTGCAATTTTATCTGAAGACCAACATGTCTTTGCACGTGACGTGGGCGATCCACTGTCACTAACCTTCCTACGATTACACAATTCATAGCCGAATCACAAGATGACAATACACAAATTGATATAATTTATACAAACTTCGCGAAAACCTTTGACTGAGTTGATCACGAGCTACTTCTATTGAAACTTGCGTAGAGCGGCTTTTCACCCAAACATGTGTCACTATTTCGAAGATACTTACTGGGAAGAATGTAGTACGTTGTATACCTTGGTTATACATCCGATAGATTTTCTCCTTCTACTGGACTCTTACAGGGAAATAACCTCGGCCCCCTCCTTTTTCTGGTCTTTGTTAACGATCTGTGCAGTCAGCTGGATTGTGACAAGTTGTTTGCTGATGACCTCAAGCTTTATACCAGAATAAGCACCATTTCGGATTGACATTTGATGTAACAGAATCTGAGCAAACTACAATCCTCGCCAATAATAATCTTAGATGAACATCAAAAGATGTGATCTTGTAACTTATTTATGAAAGTTCTCTGCGCTTGTTTATCATTGTCGACATAATATTCTTTTCGTTGTACATCCTTAAAGAACCTAGGTATTTTATTTGGCACCAAATTAACTTTTAACGACCACATAAGTAGTGTCTCATCTTCTGCATTGAGGGTTCTTGGTTTTATATTAAGAGTATCCAGACAGTTTAGTTCTCTTTATGCAATAGTGGCACCATATTTCGCACTTGTGCGCTCTAAACTTGAGTATGCATCCATAGTCTGTTCGCCTTTATATGCATCACCTGTATCTGTAGTTGAAAATGTGCAGAAAAGATTGCTTAAATGTGCCATTTTAAACAATATGTTATATATCCAATACAGGGCTATATTACTACTACTATTATTATTATTATTATTAAATGCTGATTTTGCAAGATATTTGGATCTTCCGGATCATTTTGGAACAAAGTCTATTCCATTTTGTAAGAGACAACTGCACGTTTTTCTTGTAGGTTCTCTGTACTCCTTCTTCTGATAAATTTCATTGGGAGAAAGTGGATTTTAATAATACAAGTACTGATCTGATGAATGACGCAGTCATTGGGGGATATCAAATCAGTATCAAATATGACTTGTTCGTCGGTAGAGTTCACGATGACGATACGTGGAAGATAGGAAAAGTAATTCCTCTATGGCATAACGATAAGGGACTGTATATATGGGACAATACCGGTTCTCCAAAGCAAGTTTATAAATTTGAATTATTGAAATATGGGAGCAGGGTTGCTCCGTCTACCACGACGAAGAAACCGAAGCCTACTACAACGAAAAGACCGAAACTTACCACGTTAAAGAAACCTGCAACAATATTTCACCATGCACTTTTTGGTGAGATAGAAGAAGAAGAGGAAGAAAAAGAAGAAGAAGAAGAAGAGGAGGAAGAAGAAGAAGAAGAGGTAGAAGAAATAGTATCAACACAGCCAATTATCACCACGCCTGGTGCAGATGATTTTACGAAACCACGTCCTCATCCTGACCCATGTTTTATTGTGAGGTATGTGAAAAAAATAATTAAATTTTTGCGTTTGGCGAAGGGAAAGCCATCCATATGCTTAAGTTTGTGGATAGGTGAGTTAATCTCGGTTACTATGTTTCTTGTTAAAAAATTCACACAAGGTTTAGAAATAATAAAAAAAAAATAAATTAAATTAATCAAATTATATCCAACACAATAATGTTGCTAAATATAGCTACTTGTTTTTCTGCCTACCATCTACAGCGCGGTTTCGAGTGTCTTTTTTTACCTCATATTGTAATTTCCTTTCGGCTAACATCACCGTGAATAAACGACCAGTTTAAGTGAGGATTTCTAGGCTCTATCAAGTATCACAAGAGTAGACTCTCGCCTAGCGTTCAAAACACAGCGACACAAGCGGTGTTAAACTAGAAAGAGTGATGTAACTTTAACAATGGCAATAAAGCTGCAAGCAGTGGTAACCATTCCACTACCAACAGTAATTTAGGCGCATTCATGCGTGTATATTAAGTCTCACATTAATTACAAAAGTTTCGCAGCAACTGAGAGATTGTCTTCATGTTATTGGAAAGTTTTAGAGTCACTGGTTGACCCCCATATTGGAAACGCAACGCTTAGATGTGTTTATTTCGTACTCGGTAGGTGTTGTTGAAATTCTTGACGTTATCAACTGTTTTTGTAGTAACACAAGCATTTTGGATGTTAGACTGAATTTAAGACAGATGATACAAAAGTGAAAGCAGGAACCGTAGATATCATAACATACTACTTTTGTTAATTTTTTTATACTATTTCAATGTTATTTTGAGCTTTAACGCACACGTAGCAGATGTAGACTACCGTCCAAAAGTTTGGAAGCAGTAACGAATTTTACAAAAACTAGCGGATATCGTAAAATTTTATTGCGAGTATTAATAAATTTATACAACATAAGTAACTGTCATCAAATAAAAATAAACTAATTCAAACATAATAATATTTATGCATTATTTAGGCCTCCTTTTGCTTTGATAACTGCTGCGCAAAGTTTAAGCATTCTACGTAGAAATTTTTCGAAACAGTCCGCGTCAATTTCTTGCTATGCGTTGTGTAAATATTCTCGTAGGCATTGGGTGTTTTAAGGTTCTTACTGTCTAGCACTTCGATTAAGCTCATCGCATAAGAGGCTAAACCGTTAATTTTAGTTCATTTCTTGCTGCTTTCTCCTTTAAAAGGCTTTTCCAGATTCGAGCCGTTGGGGTCATTGTCTTGCGGAATACAGGTGACTCACCAATATGATGCCTGTCACGCCGAATAGCCTGATTTTGCAAAATATCAAAATACACTTCTTCCGCATTGTACCACTAATTTTCACTCAATCACCCGCAGTTGTTCCAGCAAAACAACCCCAAACCATAATATTACCACCTCCATGTTTGGCGTATGGCACTAAGTAGGCCTCGGTAGCTCTTTTCCTTGGTAGTTGACGAATAAAAACTCTGCTTGCGTACCAAATAGCTGAACTTTGGGATTATCGGTCCCTAAGACTGCGCTACAATCATCCTGCGTCCAGTTTGCGTGCTCTCTTGCCCATATTAATCGTTTTTCTTTATGCACACGTTTTAAACGGTTTCTTTTTGCGGCCGTGCCAAAGTCATTACTATAAATCTATCTTCAGCTCCAGAAGTCACTCGTGACCGCCCACTTCTATAAAGATTTTGTTCTGTGTCTTTTCTCCGGGTCAATGTGTAATGCACACTTTTCAGTGAAATCCCTAACAGTAGAGTAATTTATCTCTAACAAGGGAACACCGGCGGGTGTCCCCCTTCGATTTCGATGAAACTTAATATATCGAAAGAGTACCTTAAAATAAGAGACACGTATTTTTTTTATCGGCGTATCCGCGCGATTTTGGGGTACAGCTCCCTCCAAAGTTTGGACAATTTTTCAATTTTTGCAAATATTTCCTAAATTATAACAGATATTAAAATTTCCTCTGAACATAATTTGCAGCATATTGCATGGCCCTAAGGATAGTGTCGTCCGTATTCGCAAAAAGTTAATAACGGGGGACGGGGTACCCCATACTTCCCATTTTTTTTACATTCTTTCTTTTTCTTATTCGTCAAAAGAAGGCCGATTTTACACAGAATACGATGATGTATAACAGGTTTAGAAAATTAATAATTGTAAAAACAGAAAAATAATAATAAAGCTTCAAAATTAATAAACTTGTCTATTGATATAAACCAAATGAACTATAACAGAAATAAGTTTTTATCCTTAACATAATTTCCAGCATAATACATGGTCTTAAGGTAGATATCTTCACAATCCCCGCATTTTTTTAATAAGTTTATTCATTATTCATCAAAAAAAGATCGCTTTTACATAGAAAACGGTGATGTATAATAAATTTAGAAAATTAATAATAACTCAAAATAAATACATGTACATGTCTATTGTCATGAATATGATATGCACTTATCTACGCATCGTCTTCTGCTGGTTCTTCCACAAATTGCGCTTCGTGTGGTTCTGCTAATTCTTCAAACTCTAATTACCTGCCGTTACATCTTGAAAGGAGAGCATGGCGTCTTGTTGAGCAGATATAATTATATTTTTCAGGCCACCATGCAACTCACTTTCTTGCGGTGTCAAAGGAATTGTTGCGATGTTAGTAACTTGAAACGTTGCAAGTAACACATTTGCTATATTTACGACCGCCATTGTGCCGAACTATAGGCACTAACGTACACTGCACGAAAAACGACTTCTAATGTTCTCATTTGGAATACTCGTCCTATATACCTATTTCCTAAATGCAGACGTGACCACTTAAACGTTCGTGGTTAATTATTATGCATTCGGGGATTTATTTTTGTCTATATAATAATATGATCAATCACCAGATCCCTGATCGCGTTAAATTTATAATGCAAATTATCAATTATATCTGAAGTGACTGACTAATTAATAAAACTCAAGTATGGGTAGGTAAGTGCATATCACATTAAAGACAATAGACACGTACATACATTTATTTTGAGTTATTATTACTATTATTAATTTTCCAAAAGTTTATTAATTTTGTAGCTTTATTATTATTTTTCTATTTTTACAATTATAAATTTTCTAAATTTGTTATACATCATCGTATTCTATGTAAAATTGTCCTTCTTTTGATGAATAAGAAAAAGAATAAGTGTAAGAAAAATGGGGGGTACGGGTACCCCGTCCCCCGTTATTAACCTTTTGCGGATACGGACGACGTCACCCTTAGGGCCATGCAATATGCTGCAAATTATGTTCAGTAGAAATTTTAATATCTGTTATAATTTAGGAAATATTTGCAAAAATTGAAAAACTCTCCAAACTTTGGAGGGGGCTGTATCCCAAAATCGTGCGGATACGCCGATAAAAAAAATACGTGTTTCTTACTTTAAGGTTCTCTTTCGATATGTTAAGTTTCATCGAAATTGGAGGGAGTTCCTTGTCCCAGTGTTCCCTTGTAAGTATATCTTTCGTCGCGTAGAGTATTAATATTACTACGCTGTTCTGTCTGTGTTTTGTCATTTTCACGTTCAGTACTTTTCCAAATTGTTACAATTGCGCTCTAATTTCGAAAAACTAATTCTGCACAGGTAAGATACTAAGAATTAATACCTTTATCATCTCTTATCGTGAAATAATACTAAACCGTTTGACCGAAAGTAATTACTGCAAGTATCCTACCCCATCCCCGTCAAACAATAATCGTATTCTTGGAAAACAGCAATAAAGTGTATTTGGGTGAAATTTGCACCTAAATGTTTGGACTTTACGGATTATGTGTAACAACTTTCTATTTGCATACAATAACTTATAACAGGGATTAACGATCTCACGAGATGCCTATCAGATGTATTATTTTAAAGGAATTTCACTTTGCTTCCAAACTTATGGACTGTAGTGTAAGCCTTCATAAATAAGTTAGCTTGTATACGTAAAAGACAGCACAAAACTAGAAGACGCAATGACAACAATAAACTCTGAAGTAGAAAGGTACAAACGTTAGAACGTTAAACGAGTGTCAATTAATTGCGATAAATAACTAAATGCTAAAAATGTAGAGCAGTAAAGAGAAAAAAAATGCAATTAACACGGAGCTTGGCACCTGACATCTACATTGGGGATGATATTTAGGATGCATTCGCTACGATTATGATTTATAGCTCTGTGGATTATAGTGTAATATAAAAGGAATAATGTAGAAAATGTGTAACTATTTCCGCTGAAATGATTTTTGTTTATAGAGTAGCGTAATCTGTTAGAATAAGTTCATGAACTTTGATGACATCCTGTATAATAATTCTTTTTTAAAAATGTTTCATTGTAGATTTAAATAGTGTTAAATTATATTATTTGAACCACTTAAGTTTATGGATCTGTATTTAAAGTAATATTGCTTTCAGTTTTTGCGACTGTGATACCTATGTACATAATTCTGTTAGTATTAAGTTTAATTTAATAAATCATCTTTTCCTCGGTTGTCTTTTATTATTGAATCAAATAAGGGTGGTCATGTGAATAAGTCTATTACATACTACTAAAATCACGATTCTCTGGCAAATTACCAACGTTTTTAACATTTCTAAAAAAATATCAGTCTCCGAACATCATAACCAACTAGACCATGGTCATTCAGACCGCATTCATGGGTCTGTATGCAAGTTCAAATATCACTTTTAATGCGTACATAGATGTAATGTCTGTAGATATATCGCAAACATCTCAGCAGGGATAATGTTTTTGAAGGCAAGTTCTTATTAATTAAGTTAATATGAAACTTTCGTTGGTGATAGTGATAGTCAGAAATTTATAAAACGTTGGTAATTTGTAACAAAATCATGATTTTATCGTCATATATACGTATACGAGGGCCATTTGTTTTCAACCTTCGATAGCTCATAAAAACAAGGCAAGTGTAAATAATAAAATGTACCAAAAGTTATGTACAAACATGGTTACATATCTACATAATCACCATGAAGATTGCGAATGGCTGAATGCATACACATAACACATGGGCTGAAAAGTCCCGGGCCTAACAAAGAAAACACGGTTTTTTTTGGTTCAAAATTAGCTTTATTCATCAACGTAATCTCCATCAAGAGCAACGCAATCATTCCAGCGCCGCTCTAACATTTCAATACCACTTTTGTAGAACGACTTATCTTTTGCCTCAATATAGGCCTCAGTTGCAGCGATAACCTCTTCATTCGTGCGAAATTTCTTACCGGCGAGCATTTTTTTGAGGTCTGCGAACAGCCAGTAGTCGCTGGGAGCCAAATCTGTCGAATTCGAAGTTCAATTCATGTAGTTTTGCCATTGTTTTGATTGACTTGTGACACGGTGCGTTGTCTTGATGAAACAAATTTTTTTCTTTGCCATATGCGGTCGTTTCTTTGCAATTTCGGCCTTCAAACGCTCCAATAACGCTATATAATATTCAGTGTTGTATTATTCCTTTCTCAAGATAGTCGATGAATATTACACCACGCACATCCCAAAATACCGAGGCCTTAACCTTTCCAGCCGATTGTTGTGCTTTCGGGCGCTTTGGACGAGGTTCACCAGTTGTCATCCACTCAGATGACGATCGTTTTGATTCCGGAGTGAAGTGATGGATCCATTTTTCATCCATTGTCACATATCGACGCAAAAATTCCGGTTTGTTACGTTTAAACATGGCCAAACACTGCTCAGAATCATCAACACGTTCTTGTTTTTGGTCAACAGTGAACAAACGCGGCACCCACTTTGAACAGAGCTTTCTCATAGTCAAAAGCTCATGCAATATAAAGCCAATACGTTCTTTTGATATCTTTACGATGTCAGCTAACTCACGCAACTTCACTTTTCGATCATTCAAAACGATTTTGTGGATTTTTTGATGTTTTCTGGTGTTACCGCCTCATTTGGACGTCCACTGCGTTCTGCATCATCGGTGTCTCTACGACCACGTTTGAAGTCAGCAAACCAACGTTTTATTGTTGTTTCTGATGGAGCGGAGTCCCCATAACACTTTTCAAGCCATTGCTTCGCTTGAACGGTATTTTTTCCCATCAAGAAGCAGTGTAAAATTAAAACACGAAATTGTTTTTGATCCATAGTTTTGAAAATAACAAAAGTAGCGTGACTCTTAGCACAATAACTCACAAACTAATAAACAGAATATCATGAAATTTTAACAGTTGTCTTTTGAAGGTTAGTACTAACTGAGAGAAAGGTGACTGCAATAAAACTAGCGTCATCTATGTGTTAGGCGCGGAACTTTTCAGCCCATGTGTTATAATGCGTAATGTACATACACATAAAATAAAATCATATATATTATGCAAAGGAAGAAAGCATAAATGACAAAAATGAAAATGAAATGTTAATACATGCAGTTGCAAAAAACATAACCACATATAAAATATATAAATTACTAGAAAATGCATAAAATAAAATACACAAGTAAAATTCTTACACAAAATATACAAACAATCTTAAGTATTTAACAGTTATGGAAGCTTTAAAATTCTTTTAGAGTGGTCGGTTCAGACGAATTAACACCAGTCTCTTCAAGCTTTCATCGAAACCATTCTCACACTTATTTCAATCTCATACACTGCTTCACAGCAATGTTTAAATAGAATGGGTCTTGAGCTACGATTCCTTAATGAGTTGAGAACAATAAAACGATCATCAATTGTAATTGTTTTTCTGACTCAGAACTTGCTCACTTCATGAAGATACCAGGCTCTATCCTGCAGGATAGCACAAGGTATTCCAAGTACGGCAATACCTATAAACGTGATGAAGCATACAAGTTGGGCAATAAAAAATCAACACCATAACAGTTTAAAAAAGTATTGCTTTATATAACTCGTAAAAAGTAATCTAGGGTTATTTCGCAAACAAAACCAATAAGCGAATTCGGAAAATACGAATATAACAATTCCAATTGAAGTTTTCCTCTCTTGATCAATTTTTATGGAATGATACTGTACACTGGTTTTATGACGACGGAAATATAAAAATTTCATGGCCTTGATAATGTTTTGTGCTGAAATCAAAGTATGTACATTAATATTAACGAGAGTTTAACAATTGGTGCTCACAGATGGACGTTTTGGTAGGCAGATAAATACGATTCTTTAAATTTTATATGGGTGTTTATACCCATTTCGCAGTTACCGTTTCCTTTTTCTAATAGTTGTAAATTGTTCAATTGTTTACTGAATTTCTAATATGGCGCGATCACTTTATGCATCCCTTTGTCTATATTTGGCTGTTATGACTAGGCCAGGTAAGTACTAGTTACGGCATTTTACACGGTTGATGGTTTTAAAATGTTACTTTTCGCTTGAAGTATCTTCCTCGAAAAATTACTACTGGAGGGAATACATTCCTGGGTATAAGTATAAAGACGCATTTGAGGCTGCGCCATCAAGGTATGTGGGGCAGTTCCCACATTGCGCAGGCGATCTAGTAGCCACAATCTATCCTTTCAGTAATATGGCTGTTGGTATTCAAGACACTAGGATTGTACAGCATCATCACATAAAGGTAAGTGTAAGTACATAGCAATCGCAAGGTTTTAATTAGGGTGGTAGAAAAAGTATAGGATGTCACAAACCGAATGAAGTTAATTAAAGAACTAACTGATAATTATCTAAGGTGCGCCTTTGCTTAAATATGATAGACATGCCGCTACCCAAATCGCCTCACCTTCCTTATATTTGGTTCGGTATTCTCTGAATATTTCTGGCATTTTAGTAATTGAACGCATCCAGCGTAAATTTTTGAAATTTATTTCCTGTAAATATTATGGTGCCTATCTTGAAAGGGGTATGTCACAGGGTATCTTACAATAACCAAATGGTATTCTTGAGAAAGCTTAAGGAAATAATCTCGATAAGATTCTTATACAGGCTAATGACCAACAATATCGATTGCTGCTTTCTACTTTAATGCATGTTCTTTCTCGTTTCGCGCATCTGTTCCCAACACAACATTATATTCTTAGTCCCATTTGCCACAACAAATGCCATGAACAGGGCACCAATGTACATACTTTCTCAGATACCGTTATCACTATCATTATTATTATTATCATTCTAAATATTTCTGATCTTTTGTTGCAGATCCTGTGTAGTACTACTCCGGAGAAGTTTTACTGGAAGAAAGTAAGCTTTAAAGGTAAAGAGGAAGATCAAATGAAACACGGGGTTAAGGGGGGATATCAAGCCGAAATAAAACACTGGTTGTTTATCGGTAGAATTTTTGATGACGAGGAATGGAAAATCGGCAAGGTCATCCCTATGAATCAGAAGGATTCCGGGTTGATCGTATGGGATCGGGACACGGGCATTAAACGATTCGAAGTGTTTGAAATGTTAAAACGTAAATAGTTTAACTGAAATATTCACAGGAAAAGGTTAACATTCTCAAATTTTCAAGACCTGAGTTTTGCATACGATAATGGACAGTGAGTGCTCGTGCATTATCATATTACTGCTAATTGCTTTTTCATTACTTCGGATTGTGAAAATTTACTTCCCAACTTATATTTTTCTTCTTTTTCTTAGATTGTTATTTTACTGTTAACTTTAAATACGTTCATAATAAATTTATTTAAAAAAATAATTCATCGTTTAAAAAAGTACAGAATGTCTAATTATCGTGTACGATATCTATGATATTTTGTTTTCAATGTGTTGATGAGGCTATCAACTTAATGCCATTCATGTTGGTACGTAACATATATATGCTCTTCATGACGCTGAACCTAGTTTGGAATGTATTATGGTATTTGTTACTGTAGTAGTAAAAGGAATCTTAGTTAAGTGTGCATAGTCAAATAATTCAGAACAAATAAGAGAATACTAAGCTTTGTCTAATAATATAATAATAATGATAATACTACAATAGAATCTTTTTGTGTGAACCTGATTAAAGTTATTAAAATGCCAAGAGAAAAACCGATAGGTTTAGAAAAGCTCTCTGTAATTGTTGCTTTTCATCAAGAAGGTTATGTATTCAGTGCTTCAAAGAAATGAAAATACATGTTACTAAATTGGCTGTTAGTGATACAATTCGGAGACATTAACGCACGGGTAGTTTAAGAGATTGGGGACATTCAGGTCGTGAGAGAATAACAACTCACGCCGACGATGAGCGTATAAAATTGCTGAGCAAGTGGAATAGCATATTGACAACCAGATATCACCGCCGAAATTAATTGCGACCGTGCAAGGAAAATTTCTGTTACTACAGTGAAATCAAGATGAAAAGCTGCAAATCTCCATGGTCGCATTACAACAAGAAACAAACCACTTCGACGGGGAAACAGGCAAAAACGGTTACAGTGGGCACAAACATATAGAAATTGGATAGTGGATGATTGAAAAAGGGTGCTATAGACTGATGAGTCTATGTTTGAGGTGTTCGGACAATCAAGGCGCGTTTTTGCAAGAAGAGCGAAAGGCCAAAGAATGTTGCGGGATTGTGTAGTGCCAACTGTAAAGTAACGAAGAAGTTCTGGGCTTGTTTAATATTGTTTTCCCTACGCCGGTACAGGAGACTTGAAGCGAATCGAAGGCATTTTGCGAAAAGAGGATTATTTAGAAACACTCCAAGAAAATGCAATACCATTGGGGCAACGTCCAATCGGCGAAAATTTTGTATTCATGCAGAACAACGACCCCAAACACTCAGCAGTGATATGTAAAGATTTCTTAAACGAAGAACAAGATAATGGCACTTTACTAATAATAAGATGGCCCCCGCAAAGCCCTGATCTAAACGCCATCAAGGTCTTATGGGATGAATTTGACAGGAGGGCCCAAAAAATATGCGCTACCTACGTAGGCCACCTCTGTAACATTTTACAAGTGGAATAGACTAATATGTCAAATAGTCTTTGAAAAACTAGTGGAGTGGATGCCTCGGATTGTGAAAGCCGTTTTTCGCGCAGAAGGGAGTTTCTTTGATGAACGGAATGTTAAAGAAGTTCTTGTTTATTTTTCGTTAGAATTACTTTTTATTTGGTTTTATAGTTTAATTTTAATCGTTATTAATAAAATGCAATAAAAAATTTAAGTTTCGGAAAAATCAGTTTGAATATTTTCTCTTTTTTTAATTTATGTCCGTGTCCGAACTAATATGGACGGTAGTGTACATAATTACAACATGCCAAGTCAATTTTAGACAAGCTGTACTGAAAAAGTATATAGAATCTTTCTCGCTAAATAAAATCCTCATTACATCTTTAAATTCTAAGTAAACCCACTCTTTATTTGCTGCAGTTCAACATTCGGAAAACTTTTGTTATCATATTGTTGTAATATCTTTATCACGTGTGACCTTATGTATTCATATATCTTCTCAGTATGTATGTTTCATATGTTTGCATTAATTTTTATTTATACGTTATTAAAGCAGCAACTGCAGTCTTAAATATTGTGGCGTCTTGAGTACAATTGTAGAACTTTTATTTTCGCGGTTTAACAATGTTTCCCTTTCGTATCTGTTTATTTCTAGTGTATCCCATATGTCTATTAGCCCAACAGAGTAAGTGTTGTGTTTTATTTATGGTAGTAATTAAAGTAATACCAAACATTTTACAGCTTGTTTTCAAAATTTTTATTGGAGAGATTTTATTCCGGGTACTATACCATACGACGCTTTGTTGGTACAAAATAGCAGATATATAGGTCAAGTCCAAATTAACAGAAATAACGTACCTGGTACTATAATACCCCATGGCAGTAATTCTTTGGTCACGGAATTTGGTGGAAGACAGATCCATAAGATAAACATCCAGGTAAACTAAGTCCGTTCTATATATAATAAGAAATAAAGACGGTTGTGCTGATTCATAAAACCAGCCGTTTTAAATATTGAAATTGTATATCACCTTAAAATGTGTCGTAACTCAAAATTACATCGAATTTTACGAGTTGTAGATGTTAACATCGATGCACCAAACTAACATTGTACTCTATGGTATAACAATCTGTACGCAATTAAGTTTATTCCTTTGTTTAGATCTTATGCAGTCCCGAACTACAAAGATTCTACTGGGAAAAAGTCGATTTCGCTAAACCGTATGATGAACAAATGAAGAACTCTGTTAAGGGAGGCTTTCAAGTCGATTTGGATTACTATATAGGGGCTGCTCTTGACAATGGAGAAATAAAAATAGGCAGAGTAATTCCTATAGAGTACGACGGCAAACGAGGCTTGTACATCTGGCATCCTAACGGACAAGTCAAGATTTTGCAACAATTTTTCTTACTAAAGTATAATCCTACGAATTCTACAGTAAAAGGTTCTGTAATTGCTTGATAATGAAATGACGATACAGTAGATAAATATTTGTTTATTTGAGTGTTACCTAATAAAATACTAAAATCATATTTTCTAAAGCTAATTTATAAATACTAGGGCTATGTTTTATTTTAAAGAATTTAGGGTTATAACCGAGTCCTAATTGCATGAGTCTGACGACGTTTCGCTTTCAGTTGTTTGGAGCTGCTTTATGGTCTATGCGTGGCATATAGTAGGGATACGACATGCAGCCGCTCAGATGGAGGTTCATGCAACTCAGACTGGAACATCGGCAGACTCATGCAATTATGACCCAGATTCAACCCCGAAACCTAAATTTACAACTATACACTAAGGCTACGTATTCAAAATGTTTGACAAAGAATCTTTACAAGTTTTATCCTTAATGTATACGAAATTTCTAAAACTTCAGTTTCAAAATTAAAAGATTGCACTGCTTGACGCAGTTTTTTGCTGACCTTTATGAGACTTGTCTTTTTACTAATTTGGGTGTGCTGACTCCGAAAATCATATTCGTTTTTGTGTATTACGTCAACTCTATGCCATTCTATACTCATTGAAGAATCACTAATGCGGCTAACTTGATACTTAAGAACTGATAAGGTATAAACAAAATATAAAACTTTAATAATTCGTTTATTTATTTAAACACAGTACTAGTCTCTAGTATAGTACAAGTATTTATTTTAACAATCATTGAAAAATTACAAGAGCGCTTGTAGAAACACAAACAATAATCAGGGAATAGATTTTCGTTTGCTGCACATTCCGCTGTGAATTTTGGTATGACAATCTCTTTGAATACTCCAACAGTAGTCGGCCACCGTATGAGGATTCCATCTTCCTTGGTACCGAGTTTCCATGGTTTTTCAATCTTAATGAAATTTCTCGCCTTGTTTTTCGCTTACAGCACCTAAATTGTCGAGAAACCTATCAAGATGACTATGAAGGAAACGAAGCTTTATGTTCGTGTTACAACCTACTCGATGAAATTTTTGAAGTATTGATTTTAAGATGTTTGTAATTGGAGGCTTTTTTGGTTTTCAAAAAAATTGTTCACGACCATAGTGAATGAAGTCCAGGCTTGTTTCTCAGCTTCGGTCATAGAGTTTATGAAATTTGGATCTGTCATTAAAGTTCTAACTTGAGGTCCATTAAATACCCCAGATTAAACTTTAACTTCAAACTTTATTTCTTTTATTTTATTTATAACTTAGTATTGCGCAGATATTTCCACCTTATTAAGTGCTTTACGTATCGTTCCTTTTTATGTTAGTCGCTGGTTTGTCGACCAACTATCTGGTATTTGTATGTGCCACTATTGAGTTTTCTGTTCTTGTCTTTCGTTTTGTACAAATTTCAGCAGTTGAATAAGAAATGTCCCACCTTAAAACGACTGACTATCTTTGTTCGCCGAGTGGAGTTGAAAATTTTATCAGCCTTTTTATAACTTCTATTGATGTTGAAAGCTCAATTTTAAAAGAAAAAATGGAGAGAATAGCTCTTTAATTAGATAGCATAGTAGTATATAAGCGTTACTTCTTATTATTATTATTAGGCGAAGCTTGGGCACTAGTGCCTATAATCACTAAGATCCTTTGGAACAGTTGCTTTGATATTAACTTTAGAGTAGTACGATTCTCTTAAATAAATCTTAGTATTATCCAGAACTTCGTCTTAGAAAGTCACCCACCCATCTGCCCAACTACGTGCCGCCCACCATGCTAACACTGCTGTACTACCGGCAATATATAGGGCACAGTTATGCTATTAATATGTATAACTTCTTTTTATTATGATAATTAGACCTATAAAATAAAAGATGATAAAGAAAATATACTAACTGAGGAAAAAAGAGATAATGGAAACATGGAAACAGCACTTCGAAAAACTCACAAAAATAGAACAAGGTAGATATATAAGAGAAAAGGACCAAATAGCAAAAAACGACGAACAACGTATCACACTAATAAGCGATGAAGAAGTCAGGGAAGCAGTTAGCAAATTAAAACTAGGAAAGGCGGTCGTGGAGAACAGAATCACGGCTGAAATGATAAAATATATGGGAGACAAAAGTAACAAAGAACTACTTGACCTCTTGGACAACACCCTAATAAAAAAGAAATATCTAAGGAATGGAATATGGGAATAATTACGCCCATATACAAAAAAGGAGACACAAACGAATGCTCAAATTACAGAGGAAGAAGAAAGTCTCCGAGAGAAACTGGAAACAACATTAGAGGATACTCAACATGATTGCAAGTGTGTTATTTGATGTAACTATCATTAACTTAACTTACTTGCGTCTTAAAATTGGGTAGGTTTTATTTAATTAATTTGCCATGTAATACAATTCCAACGTACAAACACATAAAAATAATATTAATCTTTAAAAATAACACTACCATCACCGGAAACAACCGTAGTGTTATATTTGAGCATATAGAATTGCATGAATTTCTTCGGCTTGCCATTCGAATCCCAAACATACAACCCCAAAGTGGTTGCCACATCCATCGAAACTACCTTCCCAATTTTAATCTCTCCTGCGTCCACCGCATATCCTACGAACAGCTCTAAACCGGGCTGCCAACCTCCTCTGACAGCATTTTTCATTTGTTTGTCGTATACTTTGCTGAAGTCTACGGTTTCCCAATAAAGCTTGCTTAGGTCTCCGGCGCATAAAATCTGAAATGTAATGTAAATGTGTAATAGGTATATGAGCATATTTTGAATATTTGAGACCGGAAATAATATAGGGAACTTTATCAGACATTTTGTGTCGTATAACACCTCTTAAGTAAAAATACTTTTGCGAGTTTATAAAGTTAATAAGGTAAGCCAAGGTAAAGTCGCGAACAATATAATGATACATAAGCGGTGTATTTAGTTTGTGACAAAATTTAATTATGTTGAGATACAAATAGAAAATACCTTTTGACATGGCATTGTTGACGAGGGATAAGAATTAAAATTGTCTGAAAAAGAAATGTTAGAATCAACGTATGTGACCATAACACCAACCGCTGTTAACACCCCAAGCCTGGAAATCAAAAACGTCTAGTTTGCTGTGATTAGAAATAGCATTAGCCGAAGATCGGGAACTACGATACGAAGACAGTTGAATACCAAACATACACAGACCAATACCGCAGAATGTAGTGGAAGGTAGATGGTACTCTATATAGCTACTAGTTATGCCAAAAATAGAATCAATTGTTGGAAATATTATAAGAAAAGGCGAAAAATAAAGGAGCAGCTAGCAACATGCTTATCAATTCTGTTTAGTAGAATAAAATTAAATTTACGCAAATATCAAATAATAAACTGAATACTTGATCACCTAAGTTGTTAACATGGTTATAAAATCCATCTTAACTTTATTTTACTACATACGAGCTCATTAAGCACCAATATTTCACGTTTCTTACTTACTTTTATGTTTTCCCTGTAACACACTCTTCCATTCCAGTCTATAGCGATGATATTTGTATCCGAATAAAGAGTTCCAGGATTGTTCCCCTGATGAAGGACCTGTCCTACGTATCTGGTTTTTCCAACAAGGAAGGCATCGTATGGTATAGTCCCAGGAACATAGTCCCTCCAATAAATATCTTGTACGATAGCTAAAAGGACATGTGTTTGAATTTTAGCACTAAAATAAAAAAAAAATAGAAAAAGATGAAGTTTTGCCAATAATCATGTAATCTTTACCATTAGATAGTATTAGAACAGGATATGCCAAAACAAAAATTAAGGCACTTAAAATCATTTTACACGTATCACGACAGAGTTTGCATCAAAATAATACGAGTCCAAGTACTATTAGCTCGAGAGGTTTACTGGCAAAGGTCAACATTGATTACACTTTCTCTACGAAAGATAAAGCTTCTTCGAATTGATGGGTTCTGCTTGCTTTGGTACAATAACGTATTAAAAATATATATATACACGGTTCAATGAGAAAAAGATTAGTAAGCTATCAGTTCGATTAGAAAAAGTGGGATGCACTTCAGTTGCGTAGTAGTAATTTGGGTCCAGTGACAAAGGCGCTAACATCAAATAGTTCGTCTTGCAATAGTAGTACTAACTTGAGCAGAAGCTAAAACAAGTAAATAATTGATGAAATACAATACAATAAATATCTCAGTTCCTAGCGTAAAATGATAAATAGTCGATGTGAGGTATTAAACTTTTGATGATACGAGTTAGACAATTAAATAGTGCAAAGATGTACACTACCCGTCATAAGTTTAACTACATCTAATATAGTATGTTACACTTAGAATTATTTTGAAAATATTTAGGGAAATTCATACTAGTCTTCTTGGAATAGCATTTACAATGTTGATAGTATATCTTGATAGCAATAAGAATTATTTACAAAATCCATTCAAACATGAAAACAATGTATTTCTGTATTAAATTTTATAATGGCAATAAAGCAATAATACCTTAATAGCAGAACATTGGGGATAAATGCGTTATGAAGTAGGATTTTGAAGGGGTATTGAATCATCCACTTGCCAATATACTGGGGACATATATGATTGCATTAGGAGGACCCTATTTCATATTGTTGGTGCATTTGATCAAAGGTATACCAAAAAGAGACCACTAGGTTTTAGAGCTGAAAGCGTGGAAGGTTCAGATCAACGACTGAACGAGACAAGCTATATTTCCTACTGATTTCTATAAGAAATCGCCGCCTCATCGAATCGCAAATTACGGTAGAGTTTAGTTTATAAAGTCGTCAGCTAGTAAGTGTATCGACATTAGAACGGAGACTGATAAAAGCTGATCTGAGGAGTCGTTAAGCAGTAAGATAACCAGCTTTAAGTTCTATACACAAACGGAAAAGACTAAATTGGAAAAATATATTATGGCCTCCGCACGTATGTTTATTTTTGCCCTGGAGAGAAAACGTTGGATGAGTGTATTTCAAAATCAGTGAAACATGGAAAACGAAATATCATGGTGTGGGATAACTTTGGAGGTGGAAGGATTGGAAAATTAGTTAAAATAAATGAAAGAATGACAAAAGATGTGTATTTGAGGATTCTAAAAAATGATGCGGTACCAACTGTATGTGGATTAATAGGTGAGGAAGATAACGATTCTAGACACATCAGAAAGGGTATTAAAGCTTATTTGCAAGATAAATCTTCTGAAGGAGTTCTACCCTTAATAGAGTTGTTTCCCAGAGCTCTGATTGCAACCCATTTGAGCTTTTGTGGGATTACTTGAATCGTGGTGCCCGGAAAAAATCTCTGACAAAGCAACAATCTTGAATGTTCTACAGGAAATGTGGAATGCTACAGACCGATCGTATTTCGAGCGATTAGTTCTAACGATGCCGCCTATCTGTCAGGGAATTATTAGAACAAAAGAGAGTTACTTTGAAAAAACATTATACCATTTTATTAGAATGTTGAATTTGTTTCTTTAATAAACTTCTCTCAGACATTATCAGTGTAGTTTATTTTGTTATGTTATATGGTGCGGTTAAACTTATGACGGGTAGTATATATTTTTTAAAAATAAAATGTTCGACCTTCTTTTTCTAAAAAAAAACTTCCTTCAAATTTATTGAATCTATTCCATAATTTTGTCGCGCACAGTGCACTACAATAAGTGTTTTTGTTACTGTATTATTAGGTCAGGCGGGTTATTCTCGCTGTATAGTAGTCGACGACATTACTTATCGGAATTACGTAGATGTTTTTTATTAGCCAAGGGGAATTTATATGCATCAGGGATTTTCTTGATAACATAATTCCGCTGGGAAATACTAAGAATGTCTTAGCTTATATTGCTATCTCTTATTGATATTAATAAGCATTCATTACTTCACTTTCCATTTAATCTTTATTTACAAAATAAAAATATTGTGTTGTTGCAATGATAAAATTTTACATCTCTTTAGTTAAAAGCATTTAGTAAAACTCGAACACGATCAGTACTGCTGTGGTATTTTTTTCTAGAAGTATGCTGGTATAATTTACACTAAAATTAATTAATAATGACTACTTTATACATTTATTTATTCTTAACATATCCAATTGTAATATTTGCACATGGTAAGTATTTTAAATAAGTTTTATTAGCTTTAGTTCTTATCTAATTACATATCTATAACTGCTTATAGTTTCCGTGCAAGATATCTATTGGAGGGACTACATACCTGGAAATATACCTGATGATGCCTTCCTAGCTACTCCAACAAATAGGTATATTGCACAAGTCAGCTTTCAAGGTTACAACCCAGGGATTTTATACCCTGATACACAAGTAGCTGCTATTGATTGGAGTGGCAAGCAAATAATCAAAAATAATTTCAAAGTAAGTATAAAACTTTATGAAACCTTGCACCCTTTATATAGTAATATACGCCAAATTGTAGTATGCAGTTTAGATGTGTACGTACAGTCATGTGAAAATAGCAGTGGTCTTAATTTGGTTGAAATATCAATTTATACGCTAAATAAAAGAAATTCAAGATCCGCACTAGTAATAACTCTTCTTGTTCTTCGTCGTATCTCTTCGTTTCTTACATGTTCCAATTTTGATACTCCGCAGTTTCTTCTGATGAAGTCCATTTCGATGGTGTCTACATTCTTTTTATTACTGTTTGTCATCTGCCAGCTCACTGTACCGTATATTAAAATGACCTCCACGACGACTTTATATATTCATATCTTTGTTTCCAGTCTTAGTCCTTTAGACCACAGCAAGGAGTTCAAGGCATGGGTTTCTTTTTTCCCCTCTTATATTCTATTTTACATGTCTATTTTCGATATACCTTCCTCACTAAGTGTATTTCCTAGGTATTTGTACTGGTTTGTTCTTCTTATTTTTCTAATGTACAAGTCCTGGTGGTCATCCTCCTCTTTATATCTCACTTTCATATATTCAGTCTCTATCATGTTTATTGTTAGTTCCCAATGCTCGTATTCTTGTCTCGGTTTTCTAAATATGTAGTCTATACTCTCTTCATCACAAGCTATAATTGCCTGATCGTCTGTGAAATAAAGACTTCTGAGACAGTGATCTTCCATCTTAATTTCCATTCTTTCTGTTTTTTTTTTCTCAAATCACTTAAAGGTTCCTGTATATAAATTTTAAATAATATAGGAGAAGGAGTACATCCTTGTTTGAATCGCTTATTTATGGGGAGCGGTTTTGATCTTTTTACGTCTATTTTGATTATGCTCTGTGAATTTTTATATAAGCTCCATATTGCATTGATCAAAAGCCTTTATTAGCTCTATAATTAATTAGTGGGTGAGTAAATTTCTAGCTGTGCGGTTTTCCAATATTTGTTGTATCATTTATTTTCCATTCATGGCTGTCTCGCTCAGAAGCGGTTTTACTCTACAATTTCTTGTAAGCCACCTTCCATTATTTCTCTAATATACGACCGTATAACCTTCCCATTGCGCTGATTACACTTATTCCTCTGTAATTCTGGCATTTACTTTTGTCTCTCTTCTTCTATATTGAACTGATATAGTTCAGGTTCCAGTCTTCGGGAACTTCTTCTCCTTGTAGACATCTATTAAATAGTACCGTTCTGTATTCAATTAATACAAATGAAACGCATACCATTTTTTATCAACTTTGTGGGAATGTCTCCTGGCCCTGCAGTTTTCTTATTTTTCGATTCTTTTAACTTCCGAAGTTGTGATTCTTTCCACAATCCATTTTAATTGAAATTGGTTCAATATTTCGATGCAAATAATTTTTTCTTGGACGATACGTTTGTTCACGAATGAAGTGAGGTTGTAGGAATTTAAAAATATTTACGCAGCACAAGCACTCTTCTTTCCTTTTCAAATTATTCCGCAGAATATCTGCCCCTTTAAAATTTGTAGATGTTAAGCGTTACTTCAGGTGGCACTTTAGATATTTTCCTTACGGTGAGAATCTGCTTAAAGATCTAAGTGACATCTAAAAGAATGCCCTAGAGAATAACACCAACATAAGAAAACACTGAAAAAAAATACAGCTTTTCTCATGGTATTATAGTGAAGTCAATTCACGAGAGAGACACACGGACATGTTTCTGTCTTCCCGACTTCATCAGCGTGGTTTCGAGCAGTTTTATACTAACACATGTAATTCTCTCGCTGCTTCTATTACCATACCTAACTGCGATACAAATGAATATTCTTGGCGCTAACTAATGCCAAAAGACTGAACCATTTGTCCTCAAACTCAGACAGCGAAAAGAAGCGGGTACAGTGTCCCACATTTCTCTCGTGCAATTCGTGGGCCGAAAGGGCATTTTTGCACCAAAAGCAGTGCATAGAGAAACTGCACATGTGAATGATTTCTAAAGGCTTACAATGACGCATTCAAAACAGATCTAAAAGAATGCCTAGAGAATAACACCAAGATAAGAAAACGCTGTAAATACAGCTTTCTCATGGTATTAGTGAAATCGATTCACGAGAAAGACACGTGAGACATAAAATGCTAACACACCTTCCCGGCTTCATCAGCGTGGTTTCGAGCAGTTTTATGCTAACACATGTAATTCTCCCGCTGCTTCTATCACGAATTTCGAAATGTGCTAACAGTGAGCAACAAGTAACTGTATTATATATGTATTTAATAGGAAGGATCAAACAGATGTGAGTGTAGTTTTAGTGGTATATATAGTCGCAGAGGCTATTATGCTGCATTATATGTGGGATGTGCGATATGTATTACATATTTATTATTAGTTTAGACTAGGCATTAGTAGATTATTTAAGCATGTGAAATAACGGTTGACTGTAAGAAACATAGATATTTTTGGAATCTACTATTATTTCGACAACTTTTAGCACTTAAGACTATTAATATTACTGTTATACACTAATATAACTATTACTATATTACTCTTACTATACTGTTACTACTACTGTTACTATACTATTTCTATCCTCATTTTAATTAATTATTATTTCAGATTCTGTGTACTACCGACTTAAGCAGGCTCTTTTGGGAGAAGGTGGATTTCTCGAAAGCACACGATAATCAAATGAAGAACGCTGTCAGAGGCGGTTGGCAACCTAGCTACGATCTCTTCATAGGTCGCATATTGGAAGCGGGCGAATGGAGAATAGGTCGAGTTCTGACGATAGAAAGTGGGAACGTAAACGGAATGCATGTTTGGGATGCAGCGGGCAAAACGAAACGAGTTTTGCAATTTGAAATACTTAAATATAATACGACGGTTGTATCAAGCAATGGTATTGTTATCTTTAGGAATAAGTAAGTAGCTTTATGTAAATAAATATAACAAGATTAGAGTGAAAAAGAGTGTTTTCGTTTTGATCCCAAATCTGTATTTGTATAGATTGAAGGTTTGAAATTGGAACAATACGATTCTGTTTTCGAAAAACAGTTTATTTTAGCAGTGAGGATGTGTACTCTGGAAGCTGTATTATCTGTAGAGTATTTGAATAAAATAAACATGATTACAAATGTAATTTTGAATGTTTTTATTTATTTAATTTCATAGAAAAATTTCCAAAAAGGGCGCAGTACAGATACATACAACATATTTCAATCATAGACAAATTAAAAGTAAATTACAAATCTAAACAATGTGAACAGTTAAATTTAGAGATAAGAATATAAATGCAATATTGTAATATTCCAGTTGAAGTGTATGAATATATAGAAATTTTATTTACACAACTTGGTGTGCATATGCATATTTTTGCAATACAAAAGATTTTTTTTATGTTATTCACCTAATACATGAAAGATTTAACTGTAAGAAAACAGAAATTATAGAGAATATTTATTTATTTCTTTTTAAATTACATGTCCTGTATCTAGCAAATGGTTCTTGTAGTGGATCACTACAATTTTTCACGTAGGAATTTAGTTCCTTTAGCGTTTTTATTAATTTTAGTCACAAGTAAACATATATGTACATAATAAAATTGTGCAATGATCTTAATGACACTATGTTACGAACAACTATTACACTGGCCAAGACACTTTGGTGCCTTGAATTTTTTAAGCAATTTTGGGGTGCCTAATCCAAAAATCCCGTCAGATTTGTTTTATCAGATCTAGTTCTCGAAATTCACTCTTTTTGCCCTATTTAGGAAAAGTTCGCCAAAATTAGTTATAATGTTTTGTCATGTACGTAACTTTTTAAATATTACTATTTAATAACTGTTAGCTGAAACAAAAAAAAATAGGTCGGATGTATTTATTTAACAGAAAAATATGCATATACAACTTTCAATTATCAGTTAAAAATTTCCTTTGACAAGATTTCCTTGCGTGAGATTTACCGAAACACTCTGGCTGAAGATTCCAGCAGTAATCCGCCATCGTATGGGCATCCCATCTTCCATGGTACCTTTCCTCCATAATTCTAATGTATTTGTGAAATCTTTTCCCATGTTCTTCACTAACATCGCCTAAGTTTTCTGGAAAGCGGTCTAAGTGTCTGCGAAGATATCGAATCATGATGCTCATGTTACACGTATCTGTTCTACTAATAAATAACGGTGAAATTTATTATGTATGAGTAACAAATTTCTCTTTATGTCTCTTTGTTTTATTTTTCTTTAATTTACATACGTTTGCACAGGGGGGAGCACTTATGGCACTATACATATATGCTGTCAGAGTTCTGCTGCTAAATTAGATTAAAGAACTTGACATTTTCTCTCCAATCAAGGTTATATAACGTAGTTGTGTATGTGCATACATAGGTGGTATTTGTTATTGCTCTCATTAAAGCTAATAAAACAAATTATTTTCTTTGAAGAAATTTATTAATCTCACCTTTACATATAATCTCTGAAAATTTGAAAATACATACAAACATATTGGTATCACAGAAAAAACACAATGACAGACTTTTCGTAGAGACAACACGATCGAAGTAAACCTCGCGATCTTCTTTCTAGATTCGCTCAAATGATATGGATATCGTTAGAAGAAGGAAAAAAACCAGTAAAGTATTTCTTATCGTAACAAGTGGAAGTATTATACAGGGCGACACATAACCATGGGCTAGTAGAGATTAAAGAAATTAACGTTCGATAGGGTTTGTTTCATCAAAAGACAACGTTTTACTTTTAACAGTCTAACAGCCCAAGATTATCGCTCATTTGTAGTTGAATTCGTATGAGATATAGATTTACATGAATTTACAGATATTTTGTGATAAGTTGCTCTTATAGTTTTCTGCTTATGGTAACCTTTGAACCCGTTTTATTCCGAAACGTAGCACTCTTAAAAGTACAGTCATATATGCATAACTGAAGTAAGAGCTTAAAAGTTTATAATTTTTATCTTATTTAATATACATAATAAATCTTATTTTCTCACGGGGGAACAACGATTACTAGAAAAAAAAATCAATTTAGAAAGGAATTTGTTTCTTTCTTGCTAACCGAACACATTCTAATTTAAATATGAGGGCGGATCTTCATGCCCCCCTCACCCACTTCTAATTGGTTGTTTGATTAATACATAAAATCAAGTTTGTATTTCAAAGTGTTGTTGTGCTGTGACTAATTCTTGAATTGTGTGTCGTGATTGTTCATAGGGATGGATTCTGCGGAACAAAGCGCCGTAATAAAATATTTCCAGAAAAAGGGAATGACACCAACTCAAATTCATAAAGACATTATGACAGCAATTAGTGAGTCTGCAGTTTCTTGTGATATAGTCAAACGCTGGTGTTGGATCTTAAATGCGGAGGAACATCCTGTGAAAACCAACATGCCGGTGGTCCTCCAACATTAAATAGGTTCACGATATCGTACTGCAAGACCGATGAATGTGGTGCACAACATACTGACTAAAGATTTAGATATGAAAAAGATGAGTGACTGTTCCGAATGTTAACCATTGATCAAAAGAGAAATCGGGTATTGATTTGTAAGCGTCTTTTGGAAAGGTACCAAGTAGGATGAATCATGGGTGCACCACTATGATCCCAAAACCAAAGTGTAAAGTAGAGAGTGGTTTTCCTCCTCCACGCAAATTTAAGGTCATGCCGTCAGTTAGAAAGTTTTTGCTATCTCTGTTCTGGGATGCTCATCCTAACTGACTATTTTAAAAAGGAACAAAGCATTACAGGGACCTACTACGCACAATTGATTTCTAAATTGCGCGACGCTATTAAAGAGAAACGCCGAAAGAGGTTAAGGCACGGTGTGTTGTTCCATCAGAAAAATGCCCCAGCCATATATCTGGTATTGCTATGGCTGCTATACACCAAGCAGTATTTGAATTAGCGGACCACCCGCCATATTCGGCGAATCTGGCTCCTAGTGATTACAGACTGTTCCCCAAACTAAAAGAAATTTTACGTGGGGCAAAATTTTCCAATAATTATGAAGTGGTACAGCTGTAGAGAGGTGGCTTGCAGAGATCAGACAAAAATTGTTCCAAGAGGTTGTTGAGATGTTGAAGCGCCGATGGACCAAGTGCAACATGTAATGCCACTCTAGTTTTACTGTAAGGTGGCCAGGAGTACCGCACAGAGATGCACCCTCGTATGTACCCCACTTGTAGTTTGAGAAATTTAACAGTAAATGTAAATCTTTATCAAAGATGGTTACTATCGACTTACACATAAAGAATTTAGTCAACAATGGGATCTGACAGAATTTTGTTTCATGTAATTGGGTTCCCCGACAAGTATCACTTGAGAAATTCATTTAACATCATAGAAGTATGTACAATTTTTTTTCATTAATCTTTGGTAAGTATAAACGGAATGTATCGTCTTAGAGTTGTTTCGTTAATTATCACTTGATGGCCGATATTTTTCCCTTTGGCGGGACCGGCGAACTGGTCGCGCTTCTCGATACCCTAGGCTGGTCAGGTACGGTCAATTTGACATCGGCTGATTTCCAGACGTTAGGCGATTCTTTTCCTAAGTCGAGATGATCCGAATTGGAGTTTTTCGTGAGAGCGTGCAACGGAATTCTGTAGATTCGAAGGGGTCTTGCGTCTGGGGATGCTAGAAAGAAAGAAAATGATACTTTTATTAGGTTGGTGTAGTTTGTGTTGCGATAATAGGATAGTTACTGGAAATGGAGTTTATCAAACTTGCTTTTGTTGGACCTGACATTTGTTAGTAGATACGTAAGAAATGAATTAATATTATTGTTACGTATTTAAAAAATAATTGAATTTCCATGTCAGAATAGGACTGTCAAACATCTCGACTCAAGTAAAGTCATTATACACTACTTATGATCCAGGTCTTTGATCAAGGGCTCTAAGTACATATTCTAGATAAATATTAGTTGAAAAGAGCCCAAAACAAATACTATACTTCAATTTTTCTCCCGATTCATCGAGACAAAGATTTCCCTCTAATTTTTAAAAAATGGCGAGGTCTACTATAAGCATTGGTTACTTTATTCGATTTCTAAAAACGCAGCTTTTTGATTTAGGTGTATACTTCTTAACTCGCGTCGAATATTTAGCGACTGGTAACATTTTGTAGTGTAAGCATGAAAAAAGTACTTTTCGTTTTAGTAGCTATCAAAAGTAGACAAAACTTTGTCAAAATTTAAGAAATAATCTACAATTGATAGTGCAGCATTAAAAACTTCTTAATATTGAGCAACGGCAACGGCAGAGTGTGTTTACGAGGGCGACCTGATATGTTTCCGGAATCGGCAACAGAGGGCGCACGAAGGTTGAAGTGGTCGAGAAGGGACATCTTTTTTATGGCAACCGTCAAAATTTCAGACGTCTACTGTCAATAGTTGTTTAAGAGTGTGTTTTGTGTAGCAAGCGATTTTGCAAAAATGGATAAAATCGAATTTCGTGCAGTGATAAAACACTTCTGGATGCCTGGGAAAACGGGCATGGAAATTCGAAATATTTTGCTAGAGGTTCATGGCGGACGTGATCCATTGTTTTCGACCATCAGCTTCTGGGTGAACGAGCTCAAACGTGGCCGCACAAGCACAATAGAATGGTCGACAGGATCTAAGATGTCGTGTTAGGCGATCGCCGATTGAAATTGAAAGAGGTAGCAGAAACAACAGGCATCAGAAGATCGCGTTGGCCATATTCTACACGAAATTTTGGGTACTAAGAAGCTTTCGACGCGATTGCTGACACCTGAGCAAAAACGAAATCGGGTGATAGTTTTGGAGGAGTGTCTGGTCAAGATCCAACGCTTAAAGAGACTGGAGGACCGTATGAAAAAGTGTGTTGATCTTTGTGGAGACTACATCGAAAAATAAAAATAAGAAACCACATCCATACCGTGTTTTTCTTGTCGATTCCGAAAACAATTCAGGACATCCTCGTAATATATGGAAAATTGTAGGTTGCCGATCTAACTTTAAAACCTAATACGCGATAATCTAGTAGAATTAGCGCTATAAAAGCAGTATACGGGGGTGACCTGAAATGTTTCCGGAATCGGCAAGAGATGGCGCACGAAGGTTAAAGTCGGCATTTTAGGTCGCCCTAGTACGAAAGTTTACCAGAACTATGACGCTTTATACTTTGTAATAAGTTTAGATAAATTTGCTTAGGAATCAAAACATCAATGTAGATGTTTAGTGAGGTTGCAGAAACGGGTGTTTTGGAGATACTTGCGGCTTGGTTATTATCAATACTACATATACAATTAACAAATGTAATTACTTACTATTTTAGTTTCATTGTGTTGTTAATGCAGGTTTTGTTTATACGAAGTCTACATCGAGAATATAATCAAACTGGTATAGTAAATAGTTACATTTATTATTTTGAATATTTATGAAAGTACTCGTTTCTGCAGCCTTAGTGTTAAGAAGACAAAATATGCACACCTACCTTTTATATGGTGGCAAAAGTTTTAGTGAAAGTCAATTTTGTCGGCAAATCTTACAGTGAAAAGCTATGCAATTGGCCCTGAATGCGTTACAAGAACAAAAGTATTTCTTTCTTAGCTGTGGAACCCAATTTTCAAATAACCACAGCGTTACGCCGTTGATAAAAAACTAAACAGTTTGACTATGAATACAAAGATGAACCAAATTCATATCCTAAAGTACCATACTAAACTAACTTTTTCTAGCGCATTCTTGATCAAATTTTGGTTGTAGTAAATAAAAGGTATTCATTATTACAGAACCATTCTAATTTAAAGGTACTTACAGTTTGGACTCAACGGGGGCGAATACTTAGGTTGTTCATGCTGTTTAACGTCCAAAAGAAGACGATCGGTCCTATTCGGAAAAAATTCTGGAGCTGTGGTGGCGAAAAATATGTCATTCTTGCACGCCACCATTTGCAATTTCGGCATCGTCATCGTATGGACCAGGTTACCGTTCACAATCAATCGAATCTCCATGGAATTTGTCGTGAACGCGATAATATACGGAAATGCACAAACTGAAAGCATCATTGAGATCGTTTTGATTGTATAGCGATGGCAAGCGAAATATTTAGTTACCTATGTTGGTGGGCACGGAATTCCAATGAAAATCAAATTCCGTCGATGGCAGAGAGTCGTCTACTTTTTGAAAATGGCATGTGTCTGAAAAAAATTGTAGAGGAAAGGACATCAAATTCCGAAAGTCTTGACTTCGATTAAGCTGGTTTTATCCTTCGCAATATCTTATCTATAGACTTGGTATACGTACGATTGTAGCAAAGTAATAATTGTACTTCTTGGTCTTCATATAAGTCCAACGCTGTTACCAGGTTTGGTTTGCCTACCTCCACGGTGTGGAGATGTTTGGAAAACCCTGTTCGTCCATTGACTATATCCCAGTGATTCTTGTAACCAACGCAGACCAAAACATCTCCATGCGAGGGAGAGTTTGGACTCCAACCTCCGTCCAGGACCGTTAGAATGGCTGGATTTTCGGTCAGCATTATCTCCTAATATAGAATAAATAGTTGAATATTTTCTATTAAATATAGTATGCGTGTATAAAAATGTTGTTGCGGAAAATAGTTATTGATAATTGTGTATTTAGGCTAGTTCTCATTTTTCTTGAAAAATAGATACCATTCAATATGCTCGAAATAGATATCAAGAAAGCACTAAAAGAATTTAGCATTATCTTTGTCCGTGAGCAAACGGGAGTTATTTGTAATTGTAGAGTGCAATAAACTGTTTGCTTGAATTTGCAGAAGATAACCATCAACGAATTTCAAATACGAAGGTACAAATAATAACCGGAAACATGTTCATGTGACCTGTTCTATTTGTCTGAAGATTTTTCGTGAAAATTGTTTCTTTTGCTAAAAGTAATCTTTTATGTTCTTATAGTCGCAACGTGCCTTTAAATAAGGTGAGTAGAAAGCATTACACCAAGTGGAACCATATACAAACTGTTTTCGGAATTAGTGTTCGAGTTTGCATTCAGGCATATGCAACCATCATGGTAAGCCTGAGAAATCATTCACATGTGCAGTTTCCGTATGCACTGCCACTTGGTGCGACGCCCTCTCGGGACTAGCAATCTTAAGTGTTGCTCGAGAGAAAGGTGGGAAGCTGTACCCGCTTCTTTTCGCTCTGTCTGACTTTTGCAGACAAGTGGTTCATTCTTTTGGCACTAGTTAGCGCCAATAATAATCACTTGAATTGTAGGAGATATATATAATAATGGATAATATGGAGATAGTAGCAGAGAGGAAATCGCAATGTGTCTAGCAGAATACCACTCGAAACAACGCTGATGACGTCGGGTATACAGAAACAGTCCGTGTGTTAGCGTTTTTGTCTCTTCACATTGTCTTTCTCGTGAATGATTTCACCAATACCATGAGAAAAGCTGCTGTATTTACAGCATTCTTATCTTGGTGTTATTTTATAGACATCCTTTTAGATGCATCTTGAAGTTTTTAGAAAGTTTACCGTTGAGTTGCCTGCTTTAGGGACACGATAGAGCAGATTAAAAGTTGTTTACTTTAAGAAAATTAAAAGAATACGATGGTGAGTAAAGTTCTAATTTTCGGAGATTCACCAAACGTTTGCAATATTGCTAGTTTACTTCCTGGCAAAAATACAATTTATAACAACTTCTAGTAAATACTGGTGTGCAGGAATGCTAGCCAATAACTGCAATATCACGCCAAGTCACAGATTCGTGATATTCGTTGACCGTGTAAATAAATTGATCAGGCAATTCTTGAACATTAAATACGGTTGCGCTAGAATAGCTTATTTCGTATGTGGGGATAAAAGGGAGTGTTTAAGATACGTAAATAACCCAAAACGCATATAGATGCGGTCACAAGAGTGAATTTGTGGTTGATTTAATTTGTCTGTTGAGAGCTTGGAATGTATTATTTAAAATAGTGAAAAAGGAATGGTTCAAGTAACCAAGTTCCGAATGAAATATAAATCTAACTACATTTTTCCAAGGAAGCCAACGGTTGCATTCAGGGCATTGTCGCGCTTTAGCGCTGCAAAGCAGCGCTACATTGCAGCGCCACAAAAAAGAAACTGCATTTACCTGGATAGTCATCAATTAAGATAAAGCGCAAATGGATTCAAATTTTAATGCGCTAAGTTGTTTAATGTTTTTTTAAAGTTTATTGCGTGACAATCTGGGCACTTTACCTTTAGTTATGTGATAAATTGTGTAAGTTAATGAAAGATCTAAAAAAATAGTAGGATTTGAACCACCAAAAGTACTTGTAAATCGAATTGCTGTTTGAAAAGTAATTATTAAAGGATTTATGCTATGCCATAACCCACAATAATGAAATAATGACCAGGAAATTGGCTGCCCGACGGGAGTGGAATAATGTTGTAAAGTAGCTAGTGAACAAAACATAAAGCCAGTAGTCTTACCGTTGATATTTTGATCTTTGATAAAAAATTCATAGCTCATATGAAGGAACATATAGGTTGCAAATGGAAATGTTCTTCGACAACACTAATTTATAATACATACAAGCATTCTACGTAGACCTCTAAAAGTTTCCAAAAGGATACTTTACGACTTTACCATCAGTCCAGAGAAATTTAGCTATGGCACAGTTTGAAAGCCCTACCTATTTATAACAATTGATCTTTATTTTTTCCTCTTCAGATAGCAATTTACCCGTTAGCATTTTTATTAACTGATATATGTATACTTCGATAATATATTTTGTGATGGAAAATCTCAAACTCCTAATTTTCCAAGCGGGTTCTTTTGTTTTAAATTCGAATCTAGTGTTTAATAATTGAAATAACCAAATGTAAAATTGTAAAAAGGAGTACATTGACGAACCAAAATGTATATATATCGCTTTTTAACCATTTTTTTTACAAGAAAAAACCTAAATCAAACCCTGTCTAGCTAATTTTATAAATTATAAATGAAATACAAAATAAAACGAGAGCAAAAGAACAGTAAATTTTGAAAATTTATTATAATTTGAAGTCTTTAATTTTGTAATCGTATTCACACTCACACGTAATGTTTTGAAGATGATTTCGTTGGATATCTGTTTAACTCTGTGGACCTATAGAAATTTTACTGTAAACTAAATATTCTGTTCGAAAGTTTATATGGAACTACAGAAATTTCGAGTAGGAGTTGTGAGTAGACATGAATTCAATTTTGAATTCATCTGACAAATTACCAACGAAACAGAATCTTTTCCAGACAAATTCCAGACAAAATAATTATATATAATATAAAATATTCAAAGAATAAAATAAAATAAAATAAAATATTCAAAGAATATTTTATATTATACATAGTCAAGAGAAAAATATTGCTGCACTGAGTTTGATAGAAAAAGCGTGCTACACAAATGTTACGTTAGTAAATCCTATCTGAAAAGAATGTAGAGAGCGGTGCTGCAGATGTTTTTGGTAGAATTTGTTCTTTTTTAATCTAGTCGATATAATTTGCATCAATTGAAAAAGATACGTATATGATCCGCGAATCTTAAAAGATCGTTTCTTACACTCCGTATATGCTTTACTTTCCAAATTAAAATACTCACCCATATAAAATTAAATCCATCAACTGTATCTGTATCATTCGTAGGACACCAGGCAGTCCATGCAGCCGAGTGCTTCCACTGGAACATCATCAATCTTCTTCCAACAGCTACGCACATCCTTAATCTTGAACCACCTACAAAACGATGCAGTTGGTCTGCTTTATCTGCGAAAATACAGGGTCTGTCCAAAAATCACCGATAAACTATTTAATGATGGTAGGGAGTTATAATTTAAATAGTCTATCTTAGAAATGCCTCTTTTTTCCAAAACTGCCTTACTTTAGAATTCACATATCTAATTTAAGGGCTCTGAATTGCATCACTAAAATCTTGTAATGACAGTGGTTTAGTATTTTATATAACGAAAACAAAATTGTCACGAAATACTTATTTCTAAAGAAATAATAATTATAATCTATTGTAAAAATTATACAAAGCTTAAAATGCAAGTTACATATCACGTAGTTCAATAAAGGTAAGTTATGTATTACAAATAATAATTTTTCAGCCTTATCTCCTTTAAGGCTATTGCGATGAGGATCATACTTGAGAATCATCATCACTTGGAACATCTATGGCAGGGATAGATAAATATGTAGGACCAACTAGGTTTAGCCTTGTCATTTTTTTTTTATTTGATTCCTAATACTTTAACGGATCTCTATATCTGTGCAATCTTTTTAAGTTAAGACGAGTTTGAATATTTTTTAACTCTTGCTTGGCCATTGAAGTGATTTACAATTTTTTACATTTAATGAATAACTTACTGAGAGTTTTACAGTTCGCGATAAAATATGCCGCATTCGTTCTATAGAGCAACCTCTAAATGTCTTAGTGATTCACAATTGTCTACTGAATGGAGATGTCTGTTAAAGGAGGTTACACAGCAATTTTAAAATAGTTATTTTCTGTCAATGGTACCTGACAATTAAGCTAGTGCGTGTGTGATTATCGGGTAGTAAATTTAAACTGAAAGACTTTATATTAATATAACTTTACTTTGAAGTGAGGTATTCTTGAAAAAAGAAACGAAGAAGGGAGCTTTATTTTACAAATCTCGTTTAAACTTGGATGTCTATCGGTGTTTGTTAGACAGTCCCTGTGCACTCGATCAGGAAGTGAAACGTTCGTGTAATGCTAGTAGTAACTCACCCGGTCTTGAGATAGCGTACAAGTGTGTGCCTCTGCTTCTTTCCAATCGGTGCTCCTTAACATCGAATCTAGACTTGGGTTCGGTCATCGCTTCGATCTGGGACAGACGGAACACGTAAATTTTACCCTCCTTGCAAGAAGGACCCGCCCTGATCAGTAGGATGCCGTGTGATTCTACGATATTAATTTGGCGCGCCTGTATGCTTTTATCGAACAGCAGACGGTGCAGATTTCCTTCTGCAATTACGAAACAATCGATTCGTCAAGTGCTGCAAATAATGGTTTCAACAGTTTTAATTAACAGTGAAACTTTCTGAATCTCATTTATCTTCTTTACTTTAACACCAAAAACTTTAAAACAGATTGGGGCGATAGTAGATGATGCATTGCTTATTTTATTTGGTAGTTTTAGAAAATTTGGATTGTGAGTCGTATTTATTACAGAGTTCAAGTTCCTGAAACGTAATTTACGAGTTGAAATTTTAAATCAAATTATTGTAAAATAGAGCATTTAAAATATTTTACTCAAATTCGTTGGCTAGCATTATTGGATTTAAACGATACTCTATGAGGTTGGTTATGGCGATTTTAAGACAAGAACATAACAAAACATGAACGGAAAGGTACAATGCTTACAAGGAAAGGTTCAGATTTCAATGAAACTTGATTGAAATGTAGAATATAGTAAACTGTGCACACAGCAATCTCCTCTATCTGCCGGAATTAACATTGAGGGGGGGAAATATCTCTTCAAAGTTCACGGTTTTTTGTTTTTCTTCAATATAACTGCAGAATAGAGAAAAGTCAAGGGAATAGATAAATATAAAGATTGTAAGATATGTAAGGTTCTTTGAGAATACGTGATTAACGTATATGCATGTTATGTTTAAGACAGACTTGTGTGTGCTAATTTTTTGTAACAATTCACTGTTTGCAACCATTTAGGGTTTTTCAACATATAACATAGGATGTTTCTAAAAAATTATCACCACATCACACAGTGTGGTTAACTTCATACAAATTAAAAACAAAACTTATTTCATTTTCATTATATTTTATGTCGTAGATAAATTCCGATATTTTTAATATTAATAAATGGTGTAAATATTAATACACAATTGGTATAATATATTGTACTGCTTAAAGTAATATTGATATAAAGTCAGCAAACGATATAATATGATTAAGTGCATTTATTATTGTATGTAATTATTTCCATAATTATTCAAAATAACCAAATATCTTTGAAGTTATTTGTATTGAGAAGCTTCTAGAATGAGTTGCGTGAATACCTCAGCATTATGCAACTCTATCTGTTTGTTAAAATCATACTGTAATATACGGAAATAAAATACCTTCTTTGTATTCTGTCATATGTGTATGTATGTGTGATGCTTCTTACTATAGGCAGTATCTACTTAGCAGTTGCAATACAGTGTCAAAATAAATGAGTATTTAAATATAATGGACAAATATCACATTGACGACGGGGATGGGATCCTCAGAGAATTATACTGGGCACTTGCGAGAATTTGATTTAAGTGATTAGTCAATTTTTAAACTAAGTTTGGATAATAATTTCCAAGGGAATAATATATCACTACAGGACAAGAGACGCCCTATAATTTTAAAAGTATTGAGTGACGAATCCTATAAATTAATTCGTAATGTATGTGCACGGAGAAACCTGAAGAAATTACATATAAGAATTCATTCAAGTTACTCAATTCACATTTTGCACTAGTTCAGTCTATTTTTGCTGCAACGTACAAGTTTTATACTACAAAAACAGCTAGCAACGAGTCGATAAACGATTGAGCGGCCCATGTACGAAGTCTAGCAACGCATTGCGAATTTGGTCAAGAACTAGATGTTTGTTTGCGAGACCGGTTCATAATGGGGTTTCCAACAGGACCGGTCTTGGTTCGACTTGAACTTTCGGAGAAAATGTTACACTTACATTAGCGGATGCAATGAAGATCGCTAGCAATAAAATGGCAGCGCGGGATCATTATGATATTTCCGAAGCCGGATCATGTGCGTCTGCCAAATTTCAAAAAATAATGGAAGATTTACTTGATTGAATTTAGAAAGCAATGATCACCATCGAACAAAATGTAAACCCAGTAAACAAAAGAGCGCCACTGTGCACACTACACACGTACATACGCATGCGAGCATTTACAATTGGAGTCAGGAGAAGAAGGCGTTTCAAGTAGTTACAAGAAAAACGTTGTTAATTATTGAAAAAATGGAAAGAATAAGCCACTGACTTTTGAATCCACAGAAAAAAGTTTAGGGAGTTTAAATCTCTTCAACAATCCCATAGCTAGAGGAAGTAGGAACACTAAGGGAGAAACCGATAGCTATTTGTCAATGTCTTCCAGAAAAAAATGTGGTTAGTACCGATTCTCATGCTATTATCCATGATACAGATATACGAGAATGGATGCTGGAAATTAATGTAGAAATCAAGTTAGCAAACTTCAAGACTTTTTTAAGGAAATGGGGATATGGGACTGATAGTTTGCAATTGGAAAAAAATTTCAACTGATGTTATTAACAATGCTTGTGAAAACGTAAGTAGCGCCAATGAAAGCGTCTTCAATTAAAAATACGTGCTGGAGCTTCTATAGCTTTCGAAGGCATAAATAAAACTGATAATCTTGTTCAATCAGCACACGCAGCTATTCATAGCTATACCATTCATATAACAGTGTCCGCAGTAAGTAGGCTTATATAGCCATTATCAATGGTATATTATATTATGGGCCTCAAATGCTTCAAAATTTATTTCTATTTTATGACGATAATAACGTCAATTTCCAAAAATTGGTTACTTTGTATAATTTGATAAGTATAATACATTGACGTTGGTATCCTAAAGTAGTCTATAACCTCAATTTATTTCTATTGTAATTATCTACTACCTTGCAAACTTCTCTAACTCCACCAAGTTCACGTATTTGGAGTTAATACATACGTGGGCTGTTTGAAAAATTGTCGGCCTAATGGTATACAGGAATTCTTATGACGTGAACTATGTTTCATTTTCCAATATAATCTCTTGAATCTTCAACACATTTATTCTAACGTTTTTCCAACAATTCAGTACCACTATTGAAGTGTGATTCCAGAAGGTCTGCAAATATACATTCACGGCTGCAATATTTTCATCACTTGGTGTAAAACGCTTTCCAATCAGGATTTCTTTCAGATTTGGAACAGATAATAGTCAAAAGGACCCAAATAGGGCGAATACGTTGGATTTTCAAGCAATTTTTGCTTTAATTGGTTGAATTTTGCCATAGTTAAAATACTTGTGTGAACACGACACCTTGATGGAAGAAGACCTTTACTCATTAATTTTTGCATCCAACTGCTCCAAAAGCTTACAATAATATTCAGAGTTAATTGCTTTACATCTTTTAAGATAATATATCAACAAGATAGCTTTGTAATCTCAAAAAATTGTTACCATAATCTTTTATACTGATATAACCATATTTTACGTCACTGGTGTACTTAATTCGGCTTTTACCCATTGTTTTGAATATTCTTTCCACTCTGGTGTATAGCGGTGGATTCAGATTTTATTACTAGTTATGTAGCGATGATAGAAATCTATTTTATTTCGCTTAAGACAATTCAAATATGTTTGACAAGTATTTTTGGTCAATTGGTAATGAATGAGGCACCCATCTTCCACAAAGCTTTTTCAATGTAATTTTTCATGAAAAATATTTCCAAATCGTTCTTTTGATATATCCATGGCCCGAACTATTTCAGACAACTTCACTCGTTGATCATCTAACACCATATCATGTACTCGTTGAATAATTTGTGATGTAGCAGTCTTTGGGCGACGTTCGAGTGAATCATCTTCAAGGCTTGTGCAATAAGATTTAAAAAGTGGCCCATTTTTCTTTCATAGTGGAAAGTGAAGATAATACATCCTCATACATTTTCAGAAATTTCGGATGAATTTTCCTGTGTGTTAAACCGTCCAAAATAAATAATTTTGTCACTGCACGATATTCATTTTTTGCATTTCAAGAAAAATAATTATCAACAAAACATCTGTCACTACTCGAATGAATTGATAGCTCAAAATAAAATTTTATGTGTGTTTGTTACAGGATGGCACTTTCCAAAGCACTCATAATTTCATAGTTTCTAACGCCATCTATATACAAGGCCGATAACTTTTTAAACTATCTACGTACAATCATAGCTGTCGTAATTGCAACTGTTGACATCGATTAATTTCCGAATAAACATTTGAAAAAATATATGCAAAAGATTCTCACATACACCTAGCATTTCGCTCCATTAATACACTTAACTGCTGTTAAAAGTACTCACCCTGTACATCAAACCCCCAACTTACCTTCAACTATGTACATTCCGTCTTCAGTTCCGATTACGAGCCTATTATCTCCCCAAGAGTCCGCGCAGAGTATTACGCTGGCCGGGAAAACGGGGTAGAAGCAGTTCGCCTCCCAAGGCGATCGCTTGAATACACTCCCTGTACTACCGGCGGACGCCAAGCTTGTAGGAGCGTCTCCCCTGACAATAGCTTCCAGCTTGAGTGCCTGACCTATCCTTACGAATTCGATTTGGCGGGCGTCCTCTTTAACGCGGGAATGCCTCGGTGTTTCGGCGAGCACGTCCGAGAATGCTCTTCGATTCAGCATTGTCTGCACGGAGTAAAAACATCACGATAGAGTATAAAAAAATGTGTAGTATATACAAATGGGAATATCGCATATCTGAAGTATTTGTAAAATTTGACTTGTTTTGTAAAAGAATCAAAGAAGGCAAATAGAAATGCGTGTGGGATAACTGTCTGATTTATTTACTTCATCGAGAACATCTACTAACTTGAATTATATAACAATTTGTGTTGCTTAGCTTTGCTACTACCACGATTTGTTGTTGTGGCTCGTTTTTAAGACCTACTCTATCGCAAGATATTAAAAGATCAGCATTATGGTATAATACGGATACGAGGGCGACCTGAAATGTTTCCGCAATTGGCAAGAGATGGTGCACGAAGGTTGAAGTGGATTTATTGGTCGGCAAGAGCAACCTTTTTTATGGCAATTCTCAAAATTTCAGACGTCTACTGTCAATAGTTGTTGTTTCAGAGTGCGCTTTGTGTAGCAAGTCAGACGGTTTTGCAAACATGGATAAAATCGAATTCCGTGCAGTGATATAACAGTTCTGGATGGCTGGGAAAACGGCCACGGAAATTTGAAATATTTTGTTAGAAGTTCATGGCGGATGTACTTCATTATTTTCGACCATCTGTTTCTGGGTGAGCGAGTTCAAACGTGGCAACAAGCATATTAGAAGAACGCGTTGGCCATATCCTACACGAAATTTTCGGCGATGGGTACCGCGTTTGCTCACACCAGAGCAAAAACGAAATCGGGTGACCGTTTCGGTGTGTCTGGCCCGGATCCAACGCTATCCAATGGATTTATTCATGCGCTTCGTAACCGTGGATGAGACTTGGATCCACCCCTACATACCGTAGACCAAGGAACAGTCGAAGCAATGAACTTTTCCGTTCGATCGGCCGCACAGGTCGTGGCCACCATTTTTGGGATTACCGAGTGATGTGTGTATGATTCTCATTGATTAACTCCAGAAAGGAAGGACGATCACGGGGCAATACTACAGCCGATTCAACGCAGTGTTAAAGGAAAAGCGGCTTCGTTTGCAGCGGAAAAAGGTGCTTTTCCACTACGACAACGAACCGGCTCATTCATCCCGCATCGTCGTGTACAAATTCAATGAGTTGCGCTACGAATTAGTCTATCATCCACCATATTCACCGAACCTAGCCCCTAGCAAATTTTTCCTATTCCCAAACCTGAAAAAGTCACTGGGAGGAAAGAAGTTTGCTTCAAATGAGGAGGTCATCGCTGATACAGATAGCTTTTTTGCAGACCTCAAAACATCCTACTCTTTGACGGGTTGAAAAGACTGGAGCACCGTTTGAAAAAGTGTATTGATCTTCGAGGAGACTACATCGAAAAATAAAAATAAAAACCACACCAATACAGTGTTTTTCATGTCGATTCCGGAAATATTTCAGGTCGCCCTAGTATAAAAAAGAGTTGAACATTGAAAAACGTGCTGTAGTAATTATTTTTTGTAATGAAGGTAGAAGTGAGAGAAATATGTTGCTCAAATTGTATTGTAAGATCTGGTATTGCCATTTAGACAATAGTAAACTACGTGGTTACCTGTGCAATTTCGTGGATAAATTAATTCTAGTGACCCAGAGGTTACGAATACGTAGATCACGCATTATAAAAGATTCTAATTGTTCATCTAATAAGATAGTAAAGTACATTAAATAACATTGGCGACAAAATGTTTCTAAAGACACTTACAATTAGTCATAAACATGACTAACATAATTGTATAGTTCCCGTGATTGATTGAAGACTGAATCTGCCTATATGCGCTTAGTATACGCAGATATTGCTAAATTAACGAGATAGTGTAGAGGTATAACTAATACTTGAGCGCAGTCGCGAACCAGGAAACTGGGTATGTTGTCAGTAATAATTCCGATTCAGGAATGTGGGTTATGGTGATTGCAGAACCGTTTGGTTATAAAGATTGAGAATTGGAATTTGCTGCCGCAGGTAAACAAACTGATGTAGAACATTCCTGGAATCCGTGGACAAATGAAATTGGTGTAGTGAAGTGGTCTGCATTTTCATTTTTTACTGAAGATACGAATCATTTGGGGTTATTATAAATTTGATGTTGAACAACAGTTAAATAGTTTCGATATGGTGGTGTAGAATCCTGTTCAGATCATCTACGTGTTTAAATTTGCGGTATCACATTTATCTTTGACTTTGATATTCGGAAACAACTGAAGACCATTACTTTTTAGAGGATCTCATAAGTTTTCTGGTAGAGGGCATCATTCAATAACATTTCTGAATAAGTAGTGACAAATTTGTATTCAAACATACAGACACCGATACAATTTGCTATTTTGAAGTCATAGGTTTTATTATTGTAATTAAGTGGGAAAGGCTTAAAACGTGTTGCACAGTAATGAAAAGTAGCACTTACAATATATTTTGAAAAGAAAGAGACACATTTCTGAACAGACCCAGGTGACAGTTATTTCTTACTGGTTGATAGCAATGCAAAATTATACTGTACAACATTTCCTTTTTACTATCAATTGTCATAGATTTTGACATCCTTAACACTTTTGCGTTTTGGTAGTTTTATTCACAATTATTATGTTATTTTAGTTATTTTATGGTAGATTAGTTGTTCTTAGAGCTTTGATTTGAAAATTAATAGATTATCTAAGTAGTATGCAAATACAAACAACTTTTAGTTATACTGAAATTATAATTCTGTAGCTGTTGCTTTCAATTATGGATGCAAAACTTAGCACCAGTACTGCTAAGAGTATAGGTAATACACAGCCTTCAAAGAAACAAGAAAAAGCAAATGTAACTACTACATTTACCATTCTGTTGTCTTAATTGTAGAATTATCGCTGAAGAATCCATATACAATTCTATTTGGTACAGATTATATATTTCAGATAGATATTCAAATTTAAGTTTACCGCGTAAAATTGATTTCACAAATTTGTAAGTTGTAATTTGGGCTGGGGTCTGTCGTCTTTTTTTTTGGAAAATAGTATAGAGGGGGATGAAAAATGTCTTCATTGATCAGTGGGATAACATGAATATTTATAGTTGAAAGTTTATTCTATTTGTGTAAATTAAACTATGTTTAACCCTATAAATCGTCTTTGCTTAAGCTCTAGCATATTAATATTTTGAGGATGGCGATTAAGGATTAATAGACCTAAGGGTTTAAGACGAATGAAAATCTCAATTACCATAGCACAAACATCTCTCTCATCTATGCCTGGCGACAGCTGAAAATGCAACGACGTTACTCTCGAACTAATTTCTCTTTTATTAATACCACAATCTCCCCGTTCTCATATCCGTACCATTTTTCATGTCACAGGGAATCCGCTATCAAATCGTTATTCATCCGTGACGGCCGTATTATTGCGACCTCTCTGAAACCGTCGTGGACAGCACAGTGACAATTTTCAGGCGGTATCCTTCGATATTGTACGCCGCGAATGTCAGATTCACGTCAAGTGCCAGGCTTCTATCGCTAAGCCGCGCGCTTTAGGCGATAAAGTGAAAATGCATAAGTACCGACAGAGGTTTTTTTACGAGCGCATAATCCCAACGTCGTTGTGACAGTATACGCGCTGCTGGATTGAAATGCGATCTTTTAGCTGCATTTTTGGGTGATGGTTAAGCTGGTATTAAAACGTATGCGTTAAAGTCGTTTTATTATAATTATTTCGTGGTGTGAATACTGTAAGTGATAAGTTGCAAATAATAATATGTAAGAGATATATGAAAATATACATTCATATTCCTTTCAATGCGAGCTTTGCGACTCGAGACTTATGCATAGAGTTCCCTCTTTTCAATAACACTAGGGAAACAGACTACGAAAATCCGAACCACTCATGGAATACCTCAAGGCGGCGTTTGCTCGCCTTTGATGTGGAGCCTAGTAGTATCATCTACTACTAGGCCTGTGGAGTTCATCACAGCTCCACAGGCTGACAGCCTTCGGCGTACACTGTATAGGATATGCTGACGAGATTGCTATAATAGCGAAAGGCAAGTTTGAGGGAACATTTTGCAAACTAATACAAATGAGCCTTAGAATCACTAATCAATGGTGTCACTCAAAGCATTGCAATTTTCTCCAGTAGTCAAGCAGTCATAATGGTGTTGAGCTGTAACACCATCAGCTCGAAATAACTTAGGCAGAGAAAACAGAGTTGCACTATGTTGGGTACCAGGACACACTGGAATCAGCGGCAACGAAAAAGCTAAGCTAAATAAATTTTCAAATTGCTGATTAATACGAGTGTTGCATATAGAGCAGGAAAGATAGTTTGTAAAGACTTTATTGTTTTTCGAAATATTCTTCACAGAGATTAATGTACTTTTGTATGCGCCTGAATCAATTCTGAAAGCAATTATTCCACTCTTTTGCCGGTACAGTTAAAATTGCGTTTTTGAAGGCAGCGGTTTCTCCTTCTAACGATTGAAACCTTCCAACCACGCAGTCCATTCTTGATTTTCGTTCGAAAATCATTGGCACTTATGTATGGACTGTGGTGAGGATGGTCTAACAATTCGACGTTTTGTTGTGTTAAGGATTCAGTTGTCTTGCGTACTGTGTGTGGCATTGTCTTGGTGAAGGATGATTCATTGGTCGAGGTTGGCTTTTTGAAGCTCAGTGATGACGTGCGACAAATGGTTTTGTCGTTTTTTCTTCAGCTTTTAGCATCCAAACAAACGTATGACTCGTATGTGTAATTCCAAGATTTATCTGACTACTGACAAAGTTGTACATGTTTTTAGAGTTTCCGGCATTGAAGCGGTCTAGAGTCGTTTGTGACATCAATTCACCCTAGCTCCTTTTTGGTCTTCAGCCAACAGATGCAGTATCCGACGGGAAATTGATTTTTTACACATGATTCTTTATGCGAAATTTCTTGAATTGAGGTTTTTGAAACACTCAATGGTGCATCAATCTCGCGATATGTCACGTGTAGATCTTCGTTGATGATCTTAGGCGTAACATTTTCCTGAGTGACTGCCGTTTTTCGTGCACTTGGTCTGGGATTGCCGCTAAACTAGTCCGTCCACGTTTGTACTTTCCATGCCAACAAGAAATTATTAACTGATGTTCGGCTTCGTTGGCGGAAACAGAAACCAACTTGGCAAGGTACTTTTGTTGCGATAATTGTCTTCGAAAATTATATTGCGTGAAAATATCTTTCTTTTCAGATGTAGCGGGAACTGACGTGTTTTTGCTAGCACAACATTAATTGGAGTGCTTCGTGGATAACCTTCCCCTTGTATTGAATAACATCGATGTTATTTACTAATGCATTCCTTAGGATTGAATAGAAAACCGAACAGTAGTCAAACATTCACTTAATAGAAAACAAGACGGGTCAGCACTCCAGTTTGTATTTGAAGTTTCCCAGCCAGTATTTTGTTGACATTTTGATTGAATATTTCTTACTGTAAGTTTGATAAGTGGCAATTCGAATTCTCCAGCTTAATTATCTTCTGCCGAGCCGAAGCATTTGGCTAGCCCTATTTTACAATTACATATTATTATTCTTCATGAAATATATACAGATAAACTATTAAATTGTTCTTCCATATAATAAAGTGTAAATATATTATAACGCTTAATCCGATATACCATGCATGTATACACGGCAGGAAAACGGAGACGGATTGGTTCAACGAATTCGGTCAATTTTTGTATCGGTCATGCGTGCGGGCGAGTCTGGTCCTGGCGTGCCGAACATTTGGCCAAACCTACCCATCAACAACGATTTTTTTCCAATCAAATCAGAAATATTATAAAATTTACCATATATATTTAATTTAACACAATCACTCACCACACCGTACATAAGCAAGCTGTGACATCTTCCTTTGTTTTATACCCATAAGTACCTTGATTTTTTGTAGGTTTGTCTATTTCATTGTTTGTTCTTATGATATTTGGAATACCTTTTCTTGTGGCGAAATCCTTTCGTGAGCATCAGCATCTCTTGAACACTTTATGATAAGGGCTTTAATCTTTCTACTAAAGAAACATTGAGATATCTCTGTAAGCACCTATGGTCTGAACTCAAAATAATATTCAATCTGTCAACTATATGCCTGAAACCCTCCTCATTACTGAAATATCATACTGTCATTACGGTAGCTTCTTCAGTAGATTTATTTTCCCGGCCGTCTTTGTCGGTGAGAATGATGATGCTTGTAGAATATCCAAAAGTTTGATGATTTTAGTAGTCGTTGCGGCGATTAAATTCATCATTATTAGTCTCGGCAGAGAAGGGCAAGTTTCAGTGCCGTGCGCAGAACAACGTGAAGGGATGAAGCGCGCGTCATGGAGAATCGAGTACTCGTATCAAAGCATGCTTGTTCAGTATTATTCGACTGGCCGTCGTGAGTGCTTGTCAGTACATACATACTTAGGAAATGTCGCATTTAAGTACGTTTCGGAAACGGCGTATTTCAAATAAACTTGAGAACGTAACAGCGAGTATGACGGATTTAGAATACGAACGCGATAAAATTAAATGTGTAAAGTGCAACAACTATTTGACGTGTACCATCAGGTAGAAGTGTGAACGCCACCTCAAAAGTATAATATACTGTTCTGTAATCTGTGGCAAACGATACAGCGAACAATTAATATTTGGTGTAGGTACTTGTTTTAGTCTGTGTAATGTACCGTTCACTTCACTAGACCAACAAGCATTTGTCTTCTTCTTGAGCAAGTATTCGGATTATATATTACCAAGTCGGACATCGTTGAGAAACTTTATACCATCTGTTTTTGACTATGACTTGAAAGAATAATTAAAGCGAAATTGAAAGATAAAACATTGTGGTTAGGTGTGGATGAAACAACCCATCGGTAAAACATTGTGTGGTGAATGTGACGCTACGTATAATGGGAGAGTTTGAACCGTCATCCCCTATATTACTTGCCTCTTTAAAAGTGGCTTGAAGCCATTGAACAAATTTCATCAACCCAACTTTTAATATTTGTGAGTGATAGTGCCGCTAATATGCTTTCGTTAGGCCGATCTCTTAAAGAAGAGAGTGGCAATCCGTTACATGTAACATGTAAAATCCATGCTTTAAACCCTGTGGCCCAATTGATCCCTAAATGTTATCCATAAATAAATGCTGCAGTAGCTCATACGAATGCAGTATTTCTAAAGTCCCCAAAACATGGTTAAAGGCTGTGTTTTACTACTGCGAATATTTGGTGATGTAGAGAAGGTGTAGAAAAGCCAGGAAATGTTTCAATATAGTCAGGTAAAATATAAAATTATTTGAAGTCGTTTGTTGATTCTGTTGAAATTGTAGGTGATATTCACTCACACCTATGTACGGCGTAAGGCGAAAAAAATGAAAGTGTAATACGAAAATTTGAAAGTGTTGACAAGGATTCAGATTTTCTCATACTAAGACAAATCTTTGAAGGTGCGTCGAAAGATCCATCAAGTTTTCACAAGTATTACTTTAAATTTGCAAATATAACGTCACTCGATGTGTGTATGCCTACACATGAAGGTCTCGATCATGAATGACGCGAGTACGTAAACGTTACTGAACACTCGCCTTAATACAGCCGTTCGACCCCTGTACGTTGTTCCCCGCACTGCACTGTAATTTGTCCTACTTTGTCGAGGCTAATCTTTACTCCAAATGGGAACGGCTTCTTTAACATAATTTACTATTGTTGGTGCAGACTTTCGCGCTATTTGGTTTTTTAAACAATTTACGTTTCCGATTTTTATGTACGTGTTTTCTTATGCAAATAATATATTGTGTAATCCCTCATTAATATTTTTTTATTAATTCAATCACTCATTATAATAAGTATATGTTTGGTGATTACAAAAAAAAATAACGTTATGTTATTCTATTTGGGCAAAATTACTTCCTATGCGCTGGCAAAACATTTATCACACAAAATTCATCCCAACCGGTATAAAAAACGAGAAAATACGGTACGCAAACGATCAATTCAATTCGTCCACTGAGCGACGCAACGGTCAGCGTTGCAAAGGAAATGGTGCTTTCATTTCAGAAGAACGAACAGAGGTATTCAATTGTATTCCGGATAGTTTGATAGCATGTGACGTAATAGGGAAGGTACTTACCATTCGGGCGTCCGTCATGTGTTCGGCGTAGAGGTCTTTGATGAGCATATCCAGCGTCCGCTCCCGTTTCCGGGCGAAAGTCGGCGTTTCGAAGGTGGCCTTCTCGCCGTTGATGAGTTTGACCAGCAAGAAGTCCCTGAACAGCTGCGGGTTATCAAAGACCGGCGGGCAAGGTAGGCTTGGTCCGAACAATGGTACCGCTTCCTCCGCACAGATCGATAGGCGATATCTATTGTGCGAATCGACACTTACCACCGCGAATACGTCTGTGTTGGTCGCAGTTAAGGAACGTAAGTGATATGAAGAGCGAAAGATATTGATACAAGATAATCTTCATATTATTTTTAAAAATAAAAATTGCAACGCTGTCGTTTGATATACATATAAGGCGTGTCGTTTCATATTATCTATGGAAGTTGATTCGAAAGCAGGTCTTTTGCTTAAATTGCTGATTTAAAAATGTTTCCCGAAGAAAGGAAAACTTTTAGCGCTAAGTGATATCCAATTTTGAGTCAATCGTGTTTTATTTATATTTGCATTGCTTATAGAATATATAGCGAAACTTGTTCATAATAGAGTTACGGACACGTCTCTATTGCAAGCGACTTTGCTGGGTACACTACCGTCCATATTAGCAGGCTACCCGAGGGTGTATTGTGTATTGATAAATGGAAGACCGACTAGTTTAGAAAAGCGCTATGTAATTGTTGTCTTTTGTCAAGAAGGCTATTCAGCGCGTCAAACTTCCGAAAAAATACATGATAATAAATCGACTATTAGTGAGATCATTTGGAAACATTAGTGCACGGGCAGTTTGAGATCGTGTACGTTCAGATCGTAGGAGAATAACTCACGCCGATGATGCGCGCATAAAATTGCTGAGCAAGTCAAAGAAGACTTACAGTACCGGAAATCGCTGCCGAAATGAATTGCGACAGTGCAAGAAAGATTTCTGTTACTACAGTGAAAAGAAGATTAAAAGCTGCAAATCTTCACGGCCACGTTGCAAAAAAAAAAGAAAACCTACTTCAACGGAGAAACAGGTGAAAACGGCTGCAGTGGGCAGAACCACATAGAAATTGGACAGTGTATGATTGGAATAGAGTGCTATGGACTGATGAGTTAAAGTTCGAGGTGTTCGTACAATCAGGGCGCGTTTTTGTAGGAAGAACGAAAGGCCAAAGAATGTTGCAGGATTGTGTACTGCCAATAGGCAAGGAAGAAGTTCTAGGCTTGTTTGGGATTGTTTTTCCTGCGCCGCCACGGGAAACTTGAAGCGAATCGTAGGTATTTTGCAAAAAGAGTTATTTATAAATACTGCAAAAAAGTGCAATACCATCGGGGCAACGTCTAATCGGCGAACATTTTGTGTTCATGCAGGGCAACGACCCCAAACACTCAGCAGTGATATGTAAAAATTTCTTAAATGAAGGACAAGATAATGACACTTTCAAATAATGACGGGGGCGCCGTAAAACCCTGATGTAAACACCATCGAGCTGTTATGGGATGAATTGGACCGGAGGGTATGAAAAGTATGCCCTACCTCCGTAGGTCACCTGTGAAACATCTTACAAGAGGAATGGTCTAATATGCTGAATAGAGTCCTTGAAAAACTAGTGGAGCGGATGCCTCGGATTGTGAAAGCTGTTCTTCGCGCAAAAGGAAGTTTCTTTGATGAGCGGAATATTTAAGAAGTTTTTGTTTATATTTCGTTAGAATTACTTTTTCTACGTTTATACTTTAGTTTTAATCGCTATTAATAAAATGCAATAAAAATTTTAAGCTTGGGACACGCAAGGTCGCACGAACGGTAGTGTATACTGAAAAATGAAAAAAATCGCAAGGTTAAGGAATGGTAGCGCCTAAAAGTTGATTTATAATACCAGGGTCATTGAGAAATGAAAAGAAAAACGTTTCTTTCTTTCATTAATCGAATGAAATAAAATATATTGCACACTAACTAAGATTCTTACTTTCGAAGTAGTCTCTATTTAAGATCAAACATTTTATGGTGATATCTCATAAATGTTTCCCTGCTTCGTGTTCGCTTGCTGGAAGGTTGGTATCAGGCCTTTTTATAAAATAGAATTATTCTTAATTTTAAACTAGTTTCGCATAAAATGTAGATATTGTAATGCATAAGCCACAAAGGACATGTTTAGAAACACTGATTTTTCTTAGTACAGCAGTAGAGAGGTGTGTAACCTGACAACGTGCAACAACTGCAAATTTCGGGTAAAGTAAATATTGGGGGTCCTTTCTTATTGAAACCCTCGAAACATCAATATTTGCTTTTCTCGGTGGCCAGATATTTTCTGTTTAGAAAGCGCGAGGTTGTCGACCTGCCTCATGTACAGTACTGCTGCGATATTGTTATACAAGATTTAAAAAAAGTTATCTTTAAAACCCTCACAGATAGGTATATTAAAAGAATATTTCGAAATTCTCGTTATTTAACAGGGATTTAGGCGGAAATTCGGATTCTGTGCAAATACTATTAATGGTTTAACGTCATCGAACTTATTTCAAAATTAAAATATCCTCTACAGGTGTCCCATCAAACTGTCTGCATTTTCCGGACTTCTTGTGAGAATTTGATTTTGAAACTTTCAGTGTAGTCGTGGTGAACCATAATCTATTTGAAAAAAATAGCTTCAGCCTAGCAGTATTGCGGCGTACAAGGTATTTATATCAACTTTCTTATTTCACGTTTAACGGTAGAGTTTTACCGATTTATTGAACTTCCCGCATCATTTACGAACAACTTTCATTAGGGTTGACTATATCTATACTTAGCCTTTGAATTATCTCTATTATTTAAGTAAACAAAAGTCGTTTTTGTCTTACAAAACACTGAACATATTATTTCTTAACTTATTACAGTGGCGTATCATCACCACAGTATTGTAAATCATTATTGTTTAGAGTTTTATATCTTAGAATATCTTTTAATTTCCTTATGAAATATTTCATTTTTTTATTTCTCGAAAAGCCAAAAACAAAACATAATAGCAAATCAAAATTTCAAAATCATAGACAGCATTACATAACATTGCACAATATTACATTACACAACTCCTACTTTACGATATTAGTCTCTAAAATAATACTGTTTTATTGGAAAATGTGAATGTATAGAATAGTAACCATATTTCGAGTACACTATTATTAATAGATCGTATTTTAAACTAATTCATCTTTTTAATTTAGTATCATTTTAATGTATTTCTTTATCCTGACTCGAATGAAACGAACCGTAATTCAATTGGACTATCCGTTCTCTAGATCTTGCATTTTTCCCGCTTTTCAAGCATTTAACCCACCTGTGCGTCGCCTCTGGAGAATGTCGTTGATGGATTTGTCAAGTAAGCTTATTTTTTCAAATTTCCAAAAACGAAAAGTTTAATTATAAGGTAGTTATTCGATTCTTCCGGTAAAAATCTTTACCCATCTTTATAAATACAGTTGCAATAAAATGTTAACACATTCAAACTTGAACAAACATCAAATTTAAATTCCTCTGGGATATTTATTATTTAACAGCACTCGTTTCGTGCACTGCAGTTTGCCGATCGTTAATATTACATACATACTCCAAGAACAAATTATTCATTCCAAATTACTTCGTTGTTATTCATTTATTCAACGTTTTCTTCAATTACCTACCGTTAATAATTTAAATAGTGAAAAACAGTGATGACTTGAATTTGGTTCCGCTTCAAGTACTTGTATCCAATTAGTTGTCGCGCTATGTCAACTCTACACTTTCCGTTCTCATTCATTACCTACAAATTTAAACGAGACTCGCACTAAAATAACCATTGGAAACTATGTCACTCGTTTCACGTTTACCTTATTTGTTCGTTTCGTTTTGTTTTCGGTTCGTTTCAGCCAAGTTCGCCTACTGTTTTCCGGAAAGAGTTACTGCGACTTTTTATACTTGAGGAAACTCGTAAAATAATAAATATCTCGTCTTAGCAAAAAATTACAAAGTGCATCTAAACATTCCGGCACCTCCACCAAAAATTAACAGCTATTTTTTTAGGTAATTATTTGCTGTTATTATTTCTATTTATTTTTTTGTAAAATTCCCAAAGCAATACAGAATTTTAATGGAACATACTTGCTGTTCGTGTATTTTTTCTATGAAATGAAAATAATACGATATGGAACACAAAACAGGCCGTAAGTATAAAAGACAGAACCCGTCCTGTCTACAAAATCGAGTATCGTACGCATAACAAAACAATGCAAAACAGGATAAGTTAATTTCAGACAACTGCGCCGTCAATTCTCAAGCAATACACGAGAAACAAAAAAAATCTCACGTTCAATATTAGATTTAAAACTACCCTTTTTCCACTGTTGATATTTTCCAAATAAGTTCATAAGTAAGGGAGTACAATGTTGTTTAGTAAGAAGTTAAAACGTGTTTTTATAAAAATGAATTCTATGAAAGAAAAAAGTTCTGTGCTGCTTCTTGGAAAATTATTTTATTTTTTATTTGAAATATTTTGATCTCACGTTCAATATTAGATTTAAAACTACCCTTTTTCCACTGTTGATATTTTCCAAATAAGTTCATAAGTAAGGGAGTACAATGTTGTTTAGTAAGAAGTTAAAACATGTTTTTATAAAAATGAATTCTATGAAAGAAAAAAAGTTCTGTGCTGCTTCTTGGAAAAGCATTTTATTTTTTATTTGAAATATTTTGATCCCAATAATCACTGTCGAAGTATCGCTGTATAGACGTTTTCTTTCCTGATAACTTTAAACCATTAATAGCTTGAATATAACACAGTTACATGTACAGCGTTAATTAGAATTGATCACGGCACATAACTAAACGCAAGCCAATACTAATTTAGCATTTGGCTGGCGCTTTCAAGTTAATATTTTAGAAATAATAAGATGTTGTTAATTCAATTAGACCAACAATAATATTTTGAATGTTTAAGACGGATTTTTGTTAGTAAACTTGGCTGTGCTATGAGATTACGTGCTTAGCAATATAGATTTTATAATGAATGAATATAAACAAATGTGATTATTGTGAATGATTTAGATGGATTGAGTTTTAATGAATGAGAATGACTAGGTTTTATTAAGATGTCCACGTCCATTTTAATATTCGTTATGGTTTATCGTCGCAATGATAACAAATGTTAAACGTAACTATTTTTAAAACCCTAAGTTACGGGTTGGGGTATATTATTTTTATAAACCAACAGCGATATAAGGATGAGTAATAAACGTGAACAAATGGAATTTCCACGGATGTTTTATGTGTTTACGTCTTTTCTTCATTTTTACACGCGTACAAATATTGATTTTGAAAGTGTGCCCGCTAATAAGAATATTCCCTGCAAAACACATCTCTTTCAATGCGTTTCGACTAGTATTTTATATCAATGGCCCAAAACACTAAATAAGGATGGCGGCTATAGATAAATTGGAGCTTTCAAATTTCGACAATTTTTTTCTCAAAAATGTTTGATTGCACTCAGCAAAATTGTTACATATCTGCACATATAAAAACCGGTTGTATCTAAAAATACAATATAATCCACAGGATCCTTTAAGAAACATCAATGACTTCATGTCGTTGCATACATGATTGTTCTTAGGAGGGCGACCTGAAATGTTTCTGGAATTGGCAAGAGATGGTCATTGATCGGCAAAGGCAACCTTTTTTATGGTAGCTGTCACACTTTCAGACGTCTACTGTCAATATTTGTTGTTTAAGAGTGTGTTATGTGTAGCAAGTCAGGCGGTTTCGCAAAAATGGATAAAATCGAATTTCGTGCAGTGATAAAACACTTGTGAGTAGTTGGGGAAACGGCCAGGGAAATTCGAAATATCTTGCTAGAGATTCATGGCAGATATATTTCATCATTTTCGACCATCTGCTTCTGGGTGAACGAGTTTAAATGTGGCCGCATAAGCACAAGTGACGAACCACGCAGTGGACGCCCAAAAACTGCTACCAACGATGAAATTGTCAAACAAGATTCATGATGTCGTACAAGCCTATAGCCGATTGAAGCTGAAAAGATAGCAGAGACGGCAGGCATCTCAGAAGAACGCGTCATATTCTACACGAAATTTTGGGTGTGAAAAAGCAAGGCAAAAACGAAATCGGGTGACCGTTTCGGAGGAGCCTTTGGCCAGGGTCCAACGCAATCCAAGGGATTTTTTCTTGCGTTTCGTAGCCGTGGATGAGATTTGGATCCACCACTACATACCGGAGACTAAGAAACGGTCGAAGCAGTGGACTTTTCTGGGCGAATCAGCTTCGAAGAAAGTACAGACCGTTCCATCGGCCGGAGATCATGGCGATCATTTTTTGCGATTCCCATTGTGTGATCCTCACCGATTATCTGCAGAAGGGATGGATGATCACGGAGCAATACTACAGCGATTTAGTGACCCGATTCTATGTAGTATTAAAGGCGAAATGCCCTAGTTTGGAGCGGAGAAGGTGCTTTTCACCACGGCCATGCACCGCCTCATTCATAAATAGGATGAGTAGCGCTACGAATTAGTCTCTCATCCTCCATATTTACCGGACCTAGCCCCCAGCTACTTTTTTCTACCCCCAAATCTGAAAAAAATCACTGGGAGGAAAGAGATTTGCCTCAAATGAGGAGGTCATCGCTGATACAGATAGCTATTTTGCAGACATCGAAACATCCTACTTTTCAGACGGCTTGAAGAGACTGTAGCATCGTTTGAAAAAGTGTATTGATCTTCGAGGAGACTACGCCGAAAACTATAAATGAAAAACCACACGAATACCATGTTTTTCTTGTCGATTCCGGAAATATTTCAGGTCGCCCTCGTATGATGTCAAAAGTATGTATTATTAAAACCCTTAGTTACGGCTGCGCTTTTCAATATAAATGCAAAAAAAGAAATTACGAATTCATAAAATTTTATGCGTTACTCTACAATCACTCTGTATAGTAAGACGTAGACTCATTTTTAAAATGATGTAAAAGAAACATTTCTTGCACAAGGGGACAACAAAAAGTAAGTACCCAACAATAGCGAAAGATTATTTCACTGTATACTCGACAAATATCCCCCGTTGATCAAACTGGGAATACAATAGCATCTTCGTAAAATAAGGTCTTTGACTTTTCGACCTTTCTAGTACGCATCACGTTTCGACAAAATGCGAGACATTTTGTAATGGCTCATTTCATTTTAACTCATCGGCATTCGACGTGGTAATTATTATATTTGCGCGTTCACGAGAACAATAAGGAAGCGACATAAAGATCGTGTAACACGTAGGCTCCCTCGTAAGATGCTACAACCTGCGTGGGCACGCGAATGAATTTATTAACGCTTAACGGCACTGTAGCTCTCCCATCTGCAAATGACCGGACAGCGAATGCGAAGCAGCAGAAAAAAGGATACGGGTAAATTGCGATTTAATGCAGGTCGGGTTGAAGAGGCTGTGCGTATCCTGGTTGCTGATGGCGTCCGGATCGTCGCCATCTACGAAGACGACATTCACGATGTCGTTGCCAATGTGCCGTTTCCTCTCGACCTGCTGTCTGTTGTCTCTCGAGTAGGGGAGCAGCGTTGAGACGTGGAACATGATTTCGTGGCCTTCGTAGACCGTATAAACGGAATATTTTCCAGTCATGTCGCCTGCAAAATTCAATTCCGGAAGATGTTATAGACACGTATCATTGACTTAGGTGACGTTTTTTTCCGAATATTAAAGGGCAGATGTCGTGGAATGTTTTCTTAGCAAGTGAATGTTTGAATAAGAAATATCGTGAAGGATTTTCAAGAGAAATAAGTATGTATGATATTTGAGGTAGTGTTTATTGATTTGCCGATCTATTTAATGTTCATGACACAAAATATGCACCACATAAATATCTACTTTCATAAACAAAAAAAAAACGACGGGGAAAACCTAATAGTCGATAAATTAAATTTTGTCTAGCTTATTTGACGTGCAACATACCAAAAGTAAATACAGTCCCTGTCCATTTTATTAGGGCTACCTTATAAATTTAAGCTTTTGTGTATTTCCAACGCGATAATTTACAAAGTATAAAATTCATGAATAGGGTTTACAATACCTAACTAAATACGTTCCCTAAATATCTTTCTAAGAAATTGAGAATGTGCCACTTAATGACCTGTTGCCTGTTATTATTACTACAGTATATTCTCAACGTACAACCGCAAAGAAGGAAGAAGTACCCCGACAAACAGTGTGGCGAATCTCCGTTTTAATGAAAGAAAAGATACTCACTACAACTACCGGAGAGAAAAAGTAATTTTGCACCTTTTCAGATCAAATTCGGTCTTTCAAGTACATATGTCAAAAGTTTTCACAACTAAGTTACGAAAAAAGGGCAGATCCAAATTTCAGTAACTCTATGAGCGAAGTTGAGAAAGAAATCTGGACTCCGTCACTATGGTCGCGAACAATATTCTTGGAAACTAGAAAGCCTCCAATTACAAAGATCTAATAAAATCATTGCTTCAAAAATTTCACCGTCTAGATTATAGCATGAGCATAAAGCTCCATTTCTTTCATAGTCATCCTGATCGGTTTCCCGAATATTTAGTTGCTTGAGGAGCGATGAAGAAGGCGAGAAATTTCATCAAGATTTAAAAACTCGGTACCATGGAAGATGGAATCCCCATATGATGGCCGACTACACAGCAGAAAGTGTAGCAAACGAAAATTGTTCCGTGATTGTTGTTTATGTCTTTACCAGCACTTTTGTAATTTTTTAATAAATAAATGAATTATTAAAATTTTATACCTTATTTATATCTTATCAGTTCTTACGTAACAACTTAGCTGTATTAGTGATTCTTCAAGGAGCATACTATAGCATGTGGTTAAATTTTGACATAATATGCAAAAAGAAATATGCTTCTCGTATCCAACATACCCAAATTAGTAAAAAACAAGTCTCAGATAGAAGTCAGAAAAAAATTATGTTGGGCAGTATAATTTTATTTATTGCGGAGTGGAAACCCAACAGCACTATGCCTATGTAATAAAACTGTCAATATACGAGGTAGGCGCAATAAATTCTCGGCCTGGTGTAGAAAAAAAGGAACTTGGAACAATATAACAAATCTTATTTTTCAATTTCCTCTAACATCTATACATTTATTACAATAATGAATTAATAATTCGATACCCTTGTAAAAATAATCTGAAGTTTTTCCATCAAAATGATCTATAACAGCTGCTTGCAACTCACTGTTGTTCTTAAAATGACGTCCCCTAAGTTTTTTAAATTAAAAAACAAATAAAAATCAGAATGACCCATATTCGGATTATTAAACTTGGATGTTCCAATTGTTGAAAGCCACATTCGCTGATGGCAGCTGGTGAAACGGCGGCAGTATGGACGGGAGCATTGTCGTACAATAGTTGCACACCTTTCGTAGATTTTCCACGACGTTTTGCACGAATAGTGTTTCCTAATTCATGCAATAAACACGCATAATATGTGCCGTTCACAGTTGTATTGAGCTGTTTAAACTCAACTAGTTAGATGCCCTCACAATCCCAGAATATTGTGGCGATCAGCTTTTTCGTTGATTGAACGAATTTCGCCTGGGACGAGGTTCATCTGGTCGCCGCCATTCCACGGACTCCCTTTTCGATAGGGGATCGTAATACACAACCATTGTTTCATCCTCTGTGACAATGGACTCCAAAATCGGTTTTGGGTCGTCTCCACACATGTTTCAAAACGACGGCGCACATTCGACTCAACGGTCACGTTGGGGAACAGAAAGAAGTCGCGGTACCCATGCTGCACTAATTTTATTCATACCCAAATGGTCATGGTGAATTCGGCGAATACCTGTTTCGGATATGTTTGTTATCACTGCTAATTTCTTCACTTACAAAGGCCGATCTTCTAGCACTTAGTCCTCAATAATTGAAATTTGTTGAGGCGTTATCACTTTAATTGGTTGACCCTACCTTTCATCACGTTCCAGGGATTGCTTCCCCAAACGGGGAATACGAAGGTAAACGCCGTCTAAATGTTTTTTTTTTCGGGATTAGGCGTATGCCCTTTTTTTGTTAAAAATTTTATGACCGCGGAGTACTCAATTTTCATTACTTAAGACATGTGCTAGTCACGTTGATTGGCTTGCTACTACTAAAAACTACTACTCTTCGAACCGTCATATTTATAGCGTAGACTTCGTGTGTGTGCATGCATGCCGTGCCGGTGTCTGAATACGCTTGAACCTGTATAAGCCTGTCGAGCCGAGAATTTATGGCACCTGCCTCGTACATAGAATACTGCTACTGCAGCTAGTAAAATTAATTCGGTGGAATTACGGAATTTGCTTCAATCGTAGTAATGATGCAAATAGTCTCATCGTTGATTAATCTTGACAAAACGAACTTGCGTCTTTGAAGCCTGTTACATCACTTAATGTGTTAAATTTCTCGACTTTGATTTAAATCAAAAAAATAAAACAATTGTCTTAGAGAAGCAGACAGAAACAAATCTGAAGATAATCCCACTAGTTGCCATATTCTCCTAAATATAATATAATGAAGAAAACCAAAAATAAATATCTATGATCATCTATAAAGTTTCTGATCGTTATATTATGGGCATGAATTTGATTTTAAACAGACGACATTAGTTACATTTCCAATTTTCCACCTTTCCAGTTAGTAACTCGCACGCTAGATTTTTATTTGATTTACTGTTATTGCTTTTCAGGTGTATAGCATGTAACGCTACTCATATTGATCACTTTACGTCGAGTTGCCCGTAACCGCGTGTCTTTTTATCGCCTGCATAGCGGCACTTCTGTAAAGCTTGTAGGTATGTGTGATTACAAACACGCCACAAGCAGGAAAAGCAAACATGTCCTTTAAAGTTGATACACTTGCGTGTAACGTTCGTATTTTATTGTTGATACATTTGATTTATTGCAGCATTGAAATATCAGTAAGTAATATGGGTTCTGCCAAAAGATATTTGGTTTCAAAACGACGCTGGAAATTTTCATAACTACATACTGTTGTGAAAAGCTTTGCTGAAATGAATACGTAGGCCACTACGGCCATAGTCCGTAATAAGCGAATTACTTCCGGAATTGAACTGTGTCATGATGAGATATATAAAAATTAAATAAAAGCAAGAGGTAAAAGAAATAACGAAAAGAAGTAAAAAGAAATAAAAAGAAAGAAGAAAATCTGCTGCCGTATTTCCCAAAAAAAAACAACTTAGTGTTTTGTAATAATACAAGAGGTCTCTTGAAGAAAATGGGGTTAAATGAATACATGCCAAGTGAATGGCGTCTTTTTATAGACAGTTCATCTCGAAGTTTAAAATGTTTACTTTTGACACAGTGGTAATAAACATGGTTCTATACCTATTGGACAATCCACCACGATGAATGAGGAATACGAGACAATATCATTGGTTTTGAAAAATTCCGGTAAACCTCACGCAAAGAAATCTTATACAAGGAAATTTTTAACTAATGATTGAAAGTTGTATATGCATATTTTTCTATTAAATAAATACCTCCTACCCATTTTTTGTATTTGAGTTAACAGTTATCAAATATGCATAATTACACTTAAAAAATCCGAGGCATCGAAATATGTGTTGGCCACTGTCATCTATCATTAACAATATCACGTCAAGAGTTAGCAATGTACAAACGCTAAATGAGTAGAATACTGGAAGAGAGTGTAGTATGCTTTAAGTTTTAAGTAATAATATGAATTCACTTGCTAACAAGACATTGGATTTGTAGTGAAAGAAATAAAGTCACATGTCAATTTTTATATCAAACACAGAACATTTAAATACTTGGCGAATTTCTGAAAACATTATAATACATGCAAATGAAAAAGTACAGATACATCACTTACCCTTTACGTCTAGCCCACCTCGGTAATTGTCCCAACCTCTAAGGCGGATCTTCTCGCCCAATAATTGTAAAAATTCGTCAAATCTTTCACTACCAGTTTCTGCAAAAAGCAATTAAACGTAATGGATCATTTACACTTTGTCGTCCTTTTTCTCCTTTATTCGCTTAAACGAACTAATATCAACACAAAAAGATGTACGTTGTGGATTTGTTAAATCGCCCTTTAAACTTTAGATACAGTGGTAATTGCGAGAGCGTTTATGAGTTACGGTTGCGATTTCACTTCGTTATTAATTCATTTGCTCAAACAAGCCTACGGCTATTTTAGACAACCCTTACTTAATTTAATTGACTGCTCTTCTTTAAACCATTGAAATGATAAAGTTTAAAAACGGTTAAAAGCGATTTGCGTAAAATGAATTAGAGCTTTTAAAATTAACACTTCGAATGCTGTACGTAGTACTTTGTGTATACCATGAGAGTTCTGCAAATGCATTCTTTAAGCCAAACTGATTTAGTGGCTATTAGAGATAGAGTAGTGTGTATAAATAAGTCATTACGTATTTGTTTTTAAACATCGTATCACCACTTTTATTTTTGTACGCATTTATTTTAGGTCTATAGTAGTACTATAATACGGTTTGCTAAGATTAAAGAATAATTTGCATTTTATGATACCATAGCCAATTGGAGGGTCTAAAACAAAATTTCAAGTACGATAAATCTATTTCCATACAAATTGGAAATGTATTACTAAATTATAGTAACATAACAGCAGCTTTTATATAAGGCAAACATCGATTACAGTTCTTTTAACGAAGAGGAAAAAATCAATTTCAAGTTGCTGTAGAAATAGGAATTTTGCAAACAACAAATGTAATAAATGGATTTAAATATGGATGTCAGGGAAGGAAAAGTTTTGACGCTTCATTTCACTAAAGTTGGTTAAGTTCGGTCAACTCACCCAAAGAACAGGATACAGCAATAATGTTGAACACGAGAAACAATAAGTAGCGATGAAAGAAGAAGACGGGAGGCAATAAGTGTGCTAGGGAAAAAGGTGAGTGTACATAACATTTGCATTCTTACGTATATATGCTAAGGGAACCTCATTTAGCAATACGTTGGTAAGTAAATTGGGATATGGAAGATCTATGTTCATACGGAGGAAAGGAAAACGGAATACAACATAACAGAGAGGCGGAATCAAAAAGATGATGAATAAGCTTGAACAGAAATTTTCCACCAGGTGTATCTCTACAACGGCATAGCGATTCAAATTTGTGCCTATTAAGTAATCTCACACAATCCGTCCCACGTGAAAGATAAATATCATCTGATTTATAAGATAAATAATTTTCAGAAATCTTTCCTGAGCACTTAACACAATTAATGATTCTTGATAGCGAGCACCAAACGGATACTTCTTTTAGTGCGTCAAATCGTAGAAGCGTATCTTCATTAGAAGAGTGTTTATAAGTTCGAAACACAAGAAACGAGGGATGGGAAAGTTGAAGAGGAGATTACATCGATGTGATGAGAAAAATATAGTTGCGCAGGAAACAGAACACCAAACGTTTATGTACACTCAGCGTAGGTGGAGAAGTATTGGAGATTTAGTAGAATATTAGCGGTTGGGAAGAACATGTAAAGATAAGTATCGCGCATTAGTCAGTGCTTAATTTAATATTGATAATAGAACACCAGCTAATGATTGACTTTTCTGTAAACTTAAACAATCTGATGCCGAGTTTATAGTAGTATCAACTCTTAGATCATTCAAGTAAGCGAGGACATTGCAGCCCAGGGAAGGTAAAAGATCATTTACATATACGTCGAATAGGTGTGTACCTAAGTTTGGGTTCTGAGGTACCCCACTAGAAGCAATAAAAGGTTCAGATTGAAATCTCGTTGTAATAAATATAGCATTAACTCTTGTTAAGGCATGACTGGATTAGAGTAACACCAGGACAAAATCCAATGACAAATAGCTTCGATATTAACATTACGCAATCAATCGTGCAAAAGACCTTGCTAAAATCAGTGTATATTGCATCCATTTGTAGACGTTTATCAAGACTCTCACTAATATATTTTGTATGTTCAACTAAATTAGGGGTAGTTAAATTACCATTAATGAACCAACCATCTCTGTGTTGGTAAACAGAGAGATATAATTTAACACAACCATATAAACTATCATAAAGAAGGTTTTCCAAAATTTTACCACAATTAGATGGGATTGGACGATAGTTATAAATATTATATAATGTTCGTCTCCTTTCTTGAAGACTGAATTTTACTAACTTTATCTTATAGTTAAGTTGAAAATAATAGAGAGAGGGCCACAGATTACTTTGTCAATTCACATATTCTTGTCGGTTTAGGTTTGTTTAACACATGTAAAACATCATTTGGAATAAAGTAGTCAATATCAAAAGAATAGCGGTTGAAGTCTAGACATGTACAATTAAAACTGGTAGAGAAGTTGCAAATGAAAACATTTCAAAAGACGTTTACCGAGGCTTGCCCAATATCAACATCAACATTTAAAAAAGGCTACTCTTTAGAGCAAAGTGTACGCACAATCAAATACATTGTCGACGGAATTATTCGAAAACCACGTCGCATTCATTTGTGCATCTACGATTTTGCGAAGATCTGCACCAACATGATTACAAGGATGGGGGCTTTGCTGGGTGAAAAGGAATAATAAATTTGCGTATCATCCGTATAGAAGCGCGGTTTGCAATAATGAATATAATTTTGCAAATTATAAGTTGTAAATGAAAGTGGGCTAGGTAAACAAGCCTGTGCAACACAAGAACTTAAACATAGAACAGTTGAGATGCTATCACCAACCACAACAGACTAGAATTTACCACTCAGATAACCAGATAATAAGTGGTCGTAGACTTCGGTGGTCCTTGTTTTCTTTTAAAGAATTTAAGTTTCCGGGTTGAGACCGCATCCTAATCGCATGAATCTGTTGACGTTTGGGTCTCAGTTGCAAAGAGCTTTTTCTGGGCTGCTGGATGTCATAACAAAAGATTGACGATAGTAGGTCATCAGTTAGGCCGTCTAAAGCTTTCGAGTATTCCAGCAGACACAAGACCGTTGAATTTCCTCTATTCAATCGCAAAATTATGTCATCAATAATAACAAGTAAGGTGGTTGCACAGCCGTATCTTGGACAAAAACCGGATTGTATTACAGGCATAAGTATATGATTATCCAGAAAGTTTCGTAGTTGAGCAACTAATATTTTTTCACACATTTTATATATTATAGTAAGAATCCGTTTTGGTCTTGAAACGAAGAATAAAGAAATGTAGCAAATTTTAAGTAATGGACTGACAAGACTGATGGAAAACACTCGCTGATATACAAGATCAGAGGCAAGTTTGATATTCAATCAATATAAGTTTTTAAGCGTATTCTAAAGAACTGCGTCAGCAATATCTCGACCTCACGGAGGTTGCTGTATAATATGCTACCTCCTCATTGGGAATCGCACCTAGGAAGTCCAGGAAGAAGACTTAAAGAACGGAGGGCCAGAAGCCCTCAGTAAGTTCCCAAGAAGGAAGAAGCTGGAGGAAGACTGGTCCAAGCATATTTAACTCCATAGCTTGCACAATACAGATTTAATAAGTCGAAATTATTTAACCAATTGGAATAGCCACCCACATTATAGAAGCAGGCATGAATATCGTTTATGATTTATTTCCAAATCTGTCGAAATGCGGATATTGTATGCCCTTACCCTGCTCATTCGATCTTTCAACGTACAACATTTTCTTGTGGTGTTCCCCCAAAAAATAAACTGGATCATCAGGATAACACTACAAACAATTAAAGTTTTGAAAGGACGTAATCGAGAGGCAGTGGTTCTCTACTGATAATGTTACGGAATGCCATGAATATCAGAATGTGTATGCTTGAACGGATACCACCTTATCGGAACTATTAAAAAATTAGTTACTTTTCCATTTTCACAATTATTCTTCTTTAGTTTTTTTAGTTGTTTTTTTTTTGCTTTTGTAGTTTAAAACGGTGAAATAAAAATATGGATAAATTGATTATTTTTTCTTACAGCTGTTTCAAAATTGTTTTTGTACTGCTTCACCTTGTAACATATCAAGCACAATCAACAACTTATTCCAGTAGAGAATGGATACTCGTAAACGTCTTAATTAAGTACAGAAATACCTCTGAAATTAATTCTTGAAAAATTGGCGGAAAGATTATTTATTTATGCACACTACTCCACAAAAATTAAGATTACCATTCATCGTTTCTAATCTGTGTGATATCTAAATATTGAATTTAGATTACACTTGTAGAGAAAACGTTTTATCAAATGATTCTCCTTAAAGGTTCCAAAAATGTATAAACATAACCAAGCAAATTTCTGTTTTCAATGTTACAATTTCAATAAAGGTGGAATTAAAGCATAACTTGCGAACTTTACCGTTGCTAAGAATTTCATCGTCCGTAGTTTGGCCCTGTTTCATGTAGATGACGCCAAATTTAAAGTTAACGGAACCCTCTTGTTCCTCGAGAAGTAGAAGGTCCTTTTGGATGTCCGGCGAGAAGATCTCCTTAGGTCCCTTTTCTATCTTATCCATGTTCGGAAAGTTGGAGAGGATCTGCTTGACGGAAAGGACCTTGTTCTGAGTGTATGGAAGCGATATCTTGTGAGCTCCCTGATACGACGGGTATGCAATGAAACCAGAAACAAAGAATAGAATCGGTATACATATAAATGTTGAAAAGGATGCGCGATCTCCAACCTGTGGTTTGTAATTAATTATCATGGGAAGTAAAAAAAAGCACAAGAGGTTTGGATATAGCGTAAAATTCTCTTTTCAAATGCGATAATACCAAAATCCGCGCACTAAAATTTTGAAGTCCCATTTTACAAGCGCGAGGTAGTATATGTATTAACTAAAACTATATCTTAGAACGTAGTAGTTTAGTTTATAATGAAAATTGAATAAACTAATCCAATTAAACGTAACAAGAACTTAATGAAACTGCTGCGCAGATAAAATTTTGCAAGTTAATCTATAGTTTGTAGCGTCTATTACAAAGTAATCTAGCGTGAAACGGTGCCAAAACTAGATAAAATATGTCGCGGAAGTTATCTTCGTGTCTGAGACGCCGTTGCCTGTTAAAACTCGTTAAAAATTGCAACTGCAATTGCTCAGAATTAGCTAAGAGCGTATTTTAGTTATCCTTGTTTATTACGTCAGCGTCGGGATGAGTTTAATAAAATATGTCCTACGGGCTTGTTATTTTATGCAGAATAAATTCTTGTAGTTTTCACATATTTTCAGCGACAATTAATTTTTTTCAATAAAGTTGAAAATACTGCAATTTTTTAATATAAATAACTGGTGTTTTTAAAAGCCTGAATGTTTGAAAAATTTGTGGTTATTATCGCAGCGGAAATATACGTAGATAATCTTTTGGTTTGAGTCCTAATAAACGCAAACAAAATTCTATCGTTTAATACTGTTTTCCTTTTCGTTCCTGTATTTCTTCCATATAATTGTATTACTTTGGTTTACATTTGCTTTAAGTTGGCCTTTTTTTGTTTTGAACTATTGAGGCTTGCTAAGATTGAAGCTAACAGATAACGTATTTTTGAATTACCACTAACGTTTATAATAGTATGGACGCTTCCTATTTCATGCGAAATTTGACACTTCCTTCAAAACTACTACTTATTCGACATGTGTACACAAAAGAAGAAGTAATAATAAACATTAGAAAACATAAACTAAGGCATACTTTCTTCTCATTGAAAAGTCTACCTCTTGATTTTGTAATTGCTAGCACAATTCGTGGCATTTCTTCTACCAGTTTCCTCAGTGTATCTTGAGGAATATTCCTCCACTCCCTCTACAATACCGTCTGTCTAGTTTGTCCCACAGAGTCTCTGTTGGATTAAGATCCGGACTCTAGGGCGGCTAAATCATTGTTTTTAATATTTCTTCATTCTCTGCATTAATGAGGTGGTTTTTAATAATAACGACGTGTGCTTTGGATCGTTATCGTGTATCAACTCAAAATTGTTACCTATTAAATACAATTCGGATGACAGAGCATTTTCTTCTAATATTTCGCGATAATTCTCCTTCCTTATTGTTCCATCAATTTTCACAAGGTTCCCTGTTCCACTTAGTGAAAGGTAACCTCATACAAGAATGGAACCACCACCTTTCTTGATTGTTGATGTAACGCACTCAGGCAGCATTGCCGGATTGTTACGAAATTATGCGTCAAACTTCATCTGAACATAACTTCGCCCTTTGAAGGGCTGCTAAAGGATTCGGTATATATGTAATACGTGAATGATAAGTATGTAGACATAGTAAGATACAAAGATTCTAAGGTAAGTACTGCACATTGCTTTAGAGGACAGTTGTAGGGTCTGGGGATATATTTTGGTAATTGGGTGCTCTACAATTTCGTTTGCTGTCTTCACGCTGATAACTCTTGTGACGTTTTAGCGAATTTGCCAATCTTAATTTCATTAATATTTATTAATTATCTTGTCAATAAAAGTTTATCCAGTATATGTAAACCAAATGTACATACACTACCGCTTATAACAATACGAACACTTCTTATTGCATGCAAAATTTGACGCTTGCTTTAAAACTTTAAACAAAATCATTATAAGAAAGGATATCTAAGTAATAAAAAACATTTTCTTATTAACGAAAAATATATCTCTTGATTTAAGAACTGCTCGAACAATTCGTGGCATCATAGCTTGCACAATTCGTGGCATTCTTGCTCGCGCAATTCGTGGCATTCTTGCTCGCACAATTCGTGGCATTCCCGCTACCAATTTCCCCAGTGTATCTTGAGAAATATTATTCCACTTCCTTTGCAATACCGCCAGGATTTTGGACGTCGGACATTCTCTTCTAATTCGTCTGTCCAGTTCGTCCCACACTATCGGATTATTAAGTTCAATCCGGGTGGTAGAGCATTTTCTTCTAATATCTCGTCATAATTACACTTCTTGATTTTTCCATCAATTTTCACAAGGTCCTTGTTTCACTTAATGAAAAACAACCCCATATAAGAATGGAGCCACCACCTTTCTCTCAGGAAGCATTTAATCGTCGTTTAAGGGCTCGACAAATGTTCCGCGATTTTGACCAAACACTTCATGTTTGGACTCATTAGTTTATAGTACGTTTCCCCATTATTCTATTATCTAGTATTTGTGAGTGTTAGCCCACTGGAGACGTTTTAGTTTATTCCAACGAGGTAGCAACGATTTGCGCGTAGCAATATGGTCGTGGAGGTTTACTTCTTTTAAGCGACATTTCGCTGTGCGAAGGGATATCTTCCTGTTTCTAGCCCGATTTATTTTCGCCGTAATTTCAGGAGCCGTTTATCGCCTATTTCTCCTAGTAAGCAATTTTATGCGTTCATTGTCGCCCCTGGATGTTGCTCGAGGACGTCGAAGACGATTTTTCTAGCAAGTGTAGCAGTTTGTTCGAAGCGGCGAACCGTTAAATTTAGAGAGGATCTTTCTTACATAAAGTCCCCCGAAAATATACCGTGCAGAATATCCTTCTTCGTATAGTATTAATATTACTGATCGCGTTTCAACACTAAGCCGTTTTCCGCGAGGCATTTTTACACAGGACTTAAATTATTTGCTCGCGCAAAGAAATTACAATATCGAGCTGCACGTAACGATATCTCATGATAAAGCAAACTCACTGTTAACGTAATTTATGCATACTTTATGGGATATATAATACCATCTCTGCAGGAAGTCAGTCAATTCTTAGAATTCGGGTTTTATTTATAATGTCGTAAAATTTCTACCCATATATTACTTAAAATATCTATACCTGGTATTGCTTGTGCTGGACCTAATTATTTCACGATTTTGAAATAATGAATTTAATATTCCAGTTTCGTTATTTATCAACTTAAAATATTTTGTTAAGATTTAAAGTGTTCATTATATTATAAACGGTGGTATATATTAAATGCATACAAAAAATACACCCTGTACATCTTTTTTACAATCGGAACAGTTATCTTTAGTAAACTTACGTAGTTTATAAACATTCTTTTAAATCCCAACCGTATAAATTACTTCGGTATTTCTACGAAATGTCTACCCCATTTGAACGCGGACCTATTTTTTTGGACCGTTAGCGACGTAAACGGTCCCGCAAGTTCGTATCAAACAAATGCGAACAAAACGAACTGGATAAAGAGGGACGCGCAAAAAAAGCAAAACGAAATCGCCAGTGATCGTAACTCACCGTTTTCCGGAACAAAATAGCCCTGTAGAGAGGCACACACTGGTTGCTATTTTCATTTACTACTACGCTTAAAAAGAAAGGTATTTTATCCGTGTCTATGCCGACGTAGTTCTGGTGCACTGAAACAAGAGAAAGAAGCGAATGAAAAAGAGGACAATATGATAAGAGCGTGTCGGCGGCACTTTTGGGATTTATTAGAAGAGGAGCTTTCATTGTTCGTCGTTATTTTTTTGTTCCTTTCGCGATTCTTACTGAACGCTAGACGATAAAACAACGATGAATGTTCCTTAATTCGGAATGACTTACTTTTGTCAATTAGCGTGCGCAGCGAAATTACCCCAATAAAGATATCTTTAGACGTTATAGTTGATGGTTAAAGAGTAAAAAGAACGTTTTCGAGTAACGACGCGGCCACAAATTTAAGACGACAATTAATCAATGTGGAAGGACCAATAATTTTTTCTTGTGGCAGAACAGGAAATTCAATTTTATATCATCCTTTTCGGTTAAAAAAAATGGTTACTTGTTAGATGACCCACACGCTTAACCATTTCCAAAAGACAGAGCGAATAAGAATCGTCTGGGAAACGTTAGAAATGTTAAATAATGGTGAACATCGTACTGAATCTAAAATAATAACAGGTGGCGAAACCTGCATCCCATTTTATTATATTTCTCCCCGCGTGGATCCACGAAAATGCACCAGTACCAACAAAGGTCAGAAACCAAAGGGCTGTCAAGAAAGTTATGTACGCGTTTCCGCGATGGTTTTTAATAATCGTGTACTACGTTGTCTTTCGTAATACAGGATCCTGTATTACGAAAGAAAACGTAATACAGGATTAATAAAAGCAACCAAGCTGAAAAATCAATGTATAGTCACAGCAAACTGGTACACCACAAAATATTTGCCCGCACTTCTTGAGTCAGCATTCGCAGAGTGAATGCATAGGATGCAGTTGAATTTTTAGGTGAAAATAACGTAAAAGTCATTAAACATCCGCCCTATTCGCTTGATTTGGCCATTTGCAATTCCTGGTTGCTCTTTAACCTAAAGAATCATTTACGTGGTCGGCGTTTCATCAATTTCTTGAGAGCGTTCCAAAGGATGACTGGCTTCAAGTTTTTACATTGTGGAAACTTCAGTTACAAAAGTGCATTGATGCAGGATGTGATTATTTTGAATATACATAAAGTCATTTTTGTAAAAGGACTTGTAGTATCCTTGTATCTCAAAATATATAGCGTGATCCTCGTATATTTGCATGCAGTGGTATTATCACCTGATTTATTTTTTTATTTTCGATAAAAATTAAATTAGTAACGTGAAAAGTTGTAGCAACGCAGTAACTAGTAGTCGATCGATAACTGGATAAATGATTTGCAAACATCGTGGTTGCAATGGGGGCACATGAGGAAGAAAGAGCCAAATAAAGCGAGTTAAGTGTTTTCCCGAGGCTAGCGGTGATTGTACAGTAGCCTATGTATGCTGCTCTCTAATTTTAATTTAAGTTACTGGCAGTGCCCCTAAAATCTTTCAATGAATGGAGCGGGCATAATTCCTGAATTATTATGAAACGTGTGTAATTTTTCTTTTCAGCTTGGACTTCTATTTAGTAGACGTGTCTTTCCCTCAAAATAGGAAATAAACTTCCTGTAGATATTTTATGTGTTGTTAGTAAAATGGCATTATATGAAGGTATACGATATTTTAGAAATAAATATAAATTAGGATATACACTTATTAATATTTTTTATTGTTTTATACTTACGTTTTCCCAGAAAGTATTTAAAATACCACCTCGTCTGGTATTCAGGGTTTTCCAACACCGGAGTGCTTGGCGATCCGAACATCTGCGAAGCAATTTGGGAAATCAACGGAATTATTCGCAAAAAGCAAACCGAATCGTGTCTAATTAAAAGCGACAAATTTTACAAGCACCGGGATTACCTCATCCTTTTCCCCTGGTGAATCTCCGTTCTCGATCCTGAACCGTCTACCTTGCTCCTGGCCATCTACTTCGGTCTGCTGCAACTGGAACAAACCGTAAATAATTAGATGTAATGCAAGCGCTCGCATCCGTGGTGTCTATTTAGTACGTTCTATAGCGTACCGAGGAGTAGAATATTAAACATGCCTGACATGGCGTTTAGGTACTACATCGTGCTGAGAAGCATTATCTGTCGGATGTCTTGTATGCATCTAGGTGTTGTAAACAGTGTAAACCATTAGCGGCTGATTGTTTTAGATTAAATGGTCGATGTTGTTTATAGCACATTAATGCTGCGATATGCATTACCGTCCATAGAAATTTAGCCAAGTCAGAAAAATCAAAAAATAAAGAGCAATTAATACTAAAGTAATAAAGGTATCACTCTAAAAAATAGTAATAATCAAAATCTAACGAAAAATTTTATTTTTTCCTGTTCATTGTTATCAAAATTCTTAAACATTTTTTTCAACAAAATCCACCTTTTGCAATGATTACCGTTCGAACAACTCGCGGGATCCTCTTGATTAACTTTTTGAGGTTTTCGCATGGCATGTTGTTCCATTCTTGTTGAAGGATATTCCAAAGCTGTTTCCAGAAAGTAGGACCGACACTTCGAAGTCTTTTATCAAGTTCATTCAACAGTAATTCAATAGGGCTTTGATCTGGACTCTGTAGTGGCCATGTCATAACTTGTGTCTGTTTGATTTTGCTCATTCAGATACTGTTTGCATATTCTGGCTGCGCTTTGGATCGTTATTTTGCATAAAAGTAAAATTCTCGCCGATTAGTCACAGTCCAGAAGGAATGGCATGAGTCTCCAATATTTAGCGGTACTACTCTTTCCGCATTATTCTTTCGAGTCGATGTAATGTTCCTGTTCCTGAGTGAGATAAGCACCCCCAGACTGTAACTGAACCGCCACCGTGTTTTATTGTTGGTATAATGCATTCGGGAAGGATATTTTCATTACAGACAAACACCCATCTGCTTTGACCAAACACCTTAAATATTGATTCGTCAGTCCATAAGACATTTTGTCACTGTTCTACCGTCCAATCATGATGTTCACGGACCCACTGTAGCTTTTTCAGTGGGTTACCTTGGCGTAGCAATGGTTTGCGAGCGTAAATTTCCTTCGGCCAGTTGGCGTTGTAACTGATATCGGACGCTGACGTCCGTGATTGAATTCGTTCGCTATTTCTGGTGCTGTTTTTCTACGATTTCGCTTAGTTGATAGTTGTAGTAGACGATCGTCTGCGGGGGTAGTTATTCGTGAGGCATCTGGACGGTCACGGTCTACTAAGTCGTCTGTTCCTTGATATCGGCGAATGGTGTATTTTACAGTTGACTCGCCAAGATTTAATTTCTCACCGATTTGCCTGCTGGTAGAACATTCTTCATGCAAAGTTATTATACCGGATCGTTTAGCAATACATGTTAATTTATCAAGAGGCATTTCGAACAGTGTTGTTCACTTATTGTACCGCTGCTCACAATAATATTCAAACTGAACTATTGTGAGTTTGGTAATCACAGTAAACAGTAGAGCCACGCAACGAGGAACCCTTAAAGAGAGAGAGGGGTAGAATGAAATCTTTACCTGCTTAGTTCCATCGATACAATTCATCTAATAAATAGATTAAATAGTATAGCATAGATAGATAATAGGTTGTAGATGTTTATTAATATTATCATCGTTGAATGCAATAAAGCTTATTAAATTAATGCATTGTAAAACTTTCTCCCTTTGCCAAACATCTATGGACGGAAGTGTAGGTATAGACTATATGACACAAATGCATATGATCTTAATAGAAAATTTCAATAAAGCTAGGAATATAATAGCAATGCAGATACAATTTCTACTTTTAAAGGAAAAAGCAGAAGTGGTTTTTATTAGGTGAAAAAGCAAGAAGATAATTTTGGAAAGGGTACTAGAAAAACTACGGTGTAACTTCAAGCAATGCTTGCAATTGGTTTTTTCGTTCTTCAATATACATATGTATATATATACATATACACGAGGAATATCTCTTAAGTTTTGTATACTGGGACATAGAGCACGCCACTAGTCAAACATCAGTACTAAAAATTAGGGTCTATCTTTAGTTAACCTAAATCTAAAGCTTCACCGCAATACGTGTAGTGTTGTAGCTACACGAACATCGGCACGTGACATAGCGCGAAATTGAGGCATCATTGGAGATTTCAAAGGCTTCAATTAGTCTCCCATGTGATACCGCATTTGCTGACTGAAGAACAGAAAGCAGTTAGGGTGATTCGTGCCAAAAAAACCCTAGACTGTTTCAATGCCGTAAACCCTAAAAATGTATACAACATCGTCAGTGGTGATGAATATTGGATTTGCTCATTCGAGAAAATAAACGCCAGTCGTCTATTTGAGTGTTCCAAGGTGAAGAAAGCCGACAAAAGTTATCCGTTTTCGAAGTGTCCCCAAAAAGCTGAAGGCATTTGTCTCGAAAGCAGATCAATTTTTCTACAAGATCAAAGGACTGTTTCTGCCGACTGGCATACAAGCATCAGATATCATCACTGAGCTTCGAAAAGGTAACGCAAAACAACGAATCATTCTCCACCAAGACAATGCAAGTTCACACACAGAGCGCAAGATAATGGAATTTTTAGTCCGACCCTAAATCCCAACGATTTCTTCAAAAACGCAATTTTAACTGTACGAGCAAACGAGTGGAATAACTACTTCCAGAGTAGGTTCGAGTGTTTGCAAAAGTGTATGAATCTTCATGGAGAATACTTCTAAAAATAATAAAGTATTAAAAGCTATGTACTGTTTTATTCCAGCTCTATATGCAAAATTTAAAAGATAATCCTCGTATCATTATTCGTGCCTGTACGTGAGATAGGAGAAATAGCGAAAATATTCGATAAAGTTGCAAAGCTTAATGCGCTAAACTCTTTTCGACATTTTTATGCGTTCTGAAATCTTTTTAAATAATCATTTTTATTAATTTAGCTTTTAGCCGGTATATATTTTTAGGTTACTTTTTGAATAAATCATGCTAATGTGACACTAAATGTACGGGAAGATATGCGAGCTTTTGGTCTGGATAGATAAGTTCCAACTTCTATGAAGGCGCATAATATGCTCATTCTAAACAGGTCCACGTTATTACGTGCGACGTCGCATATTATGTCATTTATCTGAAGTACACTCCAGTTGGTTTTCATAGTACAGTTATAGTTCCATAACGGATTTTGTTAGCCGAGAAGATAATATTGGTTTTTTAGATTAATGATGAACTTTTAATTGTATATGTTCGTGCAGTGTGAAGTGTTATCAGAACTTGCCTTTGAATGTTGGAAATGCTCTACATACATATCTACTTGTGTGGTGAAAAATATCCAAAAGACAAAAGTTGTTTGTTTATGTAATGCTGTCAAGCAAATATTCGCTTGTTTCTAGAGTGTTATTGGCTATGTGTTCACCGTAACTTTAAAGTAACGTTACGTGGTAAAAAATCAAAGGTAATAATTTATTTTGTCGTGACGGTTTTCGAAATACTACTGATGATATGCCGTGTTTTGCGATTTATCTTCCCTTTTATAGAAGATAAATCATCCCCTCACTAGTTATTAAAACACTTTACTACTGGGTGTACTAAAAGTCTTATCACAACGTCAACGTGTCACAATCATTGAGTGGGAAGTGGAGGGTATGCCAATCCCTAATCCCATCGTTGGAAATTTAGTCGCTACAGCACATTTTGCGGGAGCAGGGCGTACGTGCTGGGTGCGCGAATTTTACAAAAACTTCTTAGATGAAGCCACCTTAATAGCCATGTAGGCAGACAGAACAACCGTTATTTGAGTTTAACAGATCCAAAACAGAAGCGTGAGGGGGTACTAAACTTGTTGAAAGTTATTGTCAAGGCTGCAATGTTGGCGCAAGGAATTATCAGCCCGTACTTTCTCGAAGATGACAGATGTCGTACAACAGCCGTAAACTCCGAGAGATATATGGACATGATTAACTTCTTAGCACCAGCCTTGCAAGATTTCAATGATTTTAATCAGAACATTTGGTTCCAACAAGATGGAATGATATTTCAAACGTCCAGTGTGTCCTTATCAGTTGCTGGTGAAATTTTCCTTGGAAAATTGATATCCAGATGCGGTGACATAAATTGGTCGACACGTAGCTCACTTGACACCAATGGTTCTTTTTCCTTATTGGGCTACCGAATATCAGTGGTATACAGCAACACTTCTCACTTTCTAAATTAATTAAAAGAGAATATTTGGAGAAAAATGGCAGCAATCACGGGGCAGTCCTCGAAAATTTTGCCTCATGTTTAGAAGATTGCCAACAAAATAACGGAACGCATTTAGTAGATATAATTTTAAGATATAAATTTCCAAAGCCTGTATTTTAATGAAAAGCAAACCTTTACTCATTAAAACTGGCCATTATTTTATTATATTCTTTTATTTTGAAAAGAACTTCTGGGACGCGTTGTATAAGCGCAGAGAGCGAGCTGGTGCTATATTAAACCATTGCGATTATTCCACGTTATTTCAAATATAAGACCAAGACATTGGTGATTTAACACCAATGTCTTGGTCATAAATGAGCAACATGTGCCGGTTTTAAATAACCGGCACATGTCTACTCATACAGAAGCCGCGTACGATAAACCTATAACTGAAGCATAAGAGAATAAGAACTTGAAAAACCAGGCAAGCATGTTTGTCCAGTTAACGAGATTTTTGGAATGCAAAGAATACCTAAACAAAGCTTAAATTGATTTTTTAACAGATGCTTGGTCAAATAACTCCCAATAAAGAATGATCTTTGCGCATGAAGAAGTATAAATTCTGTGCAATTTCACTCGAGTTCCTAATGCACAATAGTAGATCTTACAGGAAATCAGATAAAAGTATAAAATATGAGACTTGTAGAATGAAAAGGTTATAGATCCCAATACGAGTTTGTGCAATATTTTTGGATATAATATTATTGCTGTGGCAGATATATTTATACCAGGTGTATGCATAGGTTTTTTTCCGGTTTGACTAAGAGATGGCGCCAGAGAAAAGCACGCAGCGTATTAATTTGACACATACGTTATTTTATTCGTCTGACATTTAAATTACAAACACACACAAGTTGAGTCCGCAAAACACTAGCATCTTTGCTATGTCTTTCAGTCATCACGTCGAGTTTTATGCCTGAAAAAGCGCATTTGCGGCATGCATTACTTTTCTTATTTAATCAAAAGAAAAGGGCTATTGAAAGTCATCGTTTGCTGGTAGAAACATATGGTGAACACGCTCCATTGATTAGAACATGTGGAACAGGATTTTGATAATTTAAAAATGCGAAGACGGGAAGTTGCAGGAGTGATTAGATGATGACCCAAATCAAACTCAACGGCAATTAGCAGAAGCATCACGTGTCACAAGAAACAATCAGCAGATGTTTACGAGCAATGAGGAAGATCAGTAAACTCGGTAAATGGGTCCCATAAATGAATGACAAATACAAAATCGCAGTCATCTGTGAAATGCTGCTTCAACGCCGCGAAAGGAAAACCCAAAGCGAAAAAAAAACGTAGCTTTCACCTGGCAAGGCCGGTCCCTCAACACGGCAATGGCATCGGCAAGGAGACCATGCTCTGTGTCTCGTGGGACCAGAGCGGTATTGTGTATTATGAAGCCGTTAATAATAACGCTATCGCCAACAAATGATTAATCTAAACCACGCATTAATCGAAAGACGACCAAAACGGACCAGAAGACATGGTGTGTCGTGCTCGCATAGCAGTGCTTCAGCAATTTCGAAGAAGTTGGACAATGGCTCGACGAATGGTTTGCCACAAAGGGCAAACAGCTTCTCTGGCATTGTATCCGCAAATTACGTGAAAGATGGCTGAAATGTATAGAAGACGATGGCTAAAATTTTACTTGAAAATTACGTGTTTCTTTTTAGCAAAACTTATATATATATATATATATATATATACATACACCTGGTAATTAAAATTAAAATTGGATAGTGAAATAATTATATTCATGTTTTTAAAAAACTTAATTGATTAGACCTTGTTAACCTTTTCGAAGATATTAATATTCGCGCGATTACGTAATTAGAATTATGATAACGAACCTCTTCCATGAACGTAAATTAAAACGGGACCACGCAAAAGACCGTATTCTTCTTGGGTCTACACCCCCAATTTAAAAATTAGTCGTGTTTCCTCATTTCTTGGCGTTTTTTCTTCGTGCCTTTAACACCATCCCTTTCACTAGCGAGAATTTCATCTGACTCCGTAATGAAACGCGGAAAGAAATCAATTAGCGATAAGAAGCGAGGCGATTTTCGTGGAAAAAAGTATTAATTCATTAAGAGAAAAGCAGTTTGAGATTAAAAAGAGGCAGATGTGAGAGAAATTTTAATTTACGAACGTCAAACTTGAATTAGTGGTCGTTGGTAAATTGTTGTTTATTATTTTTATTAGAGTTGGCGAATATTTTTTACACAACTAGTGCAGCAAATTTCTTGAATTTTAATCACAGTCACATTACTTTGTTCGATGATCTAGAGATGAAATGTGTCAGTTCCACATTCATAAAAATTTAGGCTAAAGTGAGTAAAATTAGTCAAAAAGTCGGAATTTAGAACATTTCAGGCAGACGATTTAAGAGTTCAATCCATTAGTAACCTCAATCGAGGATTAGCAGTATCAGAAGTAAGGACTGAATTCAATTGCTGGGACATCGTAAAACGTCGACCGCAAGAAGCAGGACTACGTGTCCTGACTACAGTAAGAAGATCATTTATGTAGCGAGATAGTTGCTGTATTATAGTTCATTTGTGGCGCTAACGAAATTGTTATAAGAAAATAGCATGTCGTGGTTGTTAATGTACACGATTTTACGTCTTAGAGCATATTTTGCCCATCCATTGTGTGATTTTGATACCTTTTACAAATTTGGTAATTGTAATTTAATTAACCCTATTATGTTGTAGAAAGAAATGAAGATTTGATTCCTTCATTTTATTAGGTTAAAGATGACTGTTTAATGAAAGTAGAAATTCTCACTAACATGCTCGATTTTGAGACGATTGACATAGTCTTCGTTGGATTGTATATTTGATGTAATAAACGATCTACTACCGGAAATGGACTGTATGACATGATGAGATATATATAAAAAATAAGGTGAAAAGAATAAGAGATGGAGACAGAAAGAGATTCCACCTTTGTCCTTTGGTCTCTTTCTTTTTCTTTTTTTTCTCTCCTTCTCTACCCCCTCCCCCTTTTATGTCTCTCTTTCCTTCTCTTATTCTTTTCACCTTGCTTTCTATTTCACGCCCCCCCCCCCTATCATTCTTTCTTTTTTTTCTCTCTTTATCTTCTTATTTTTCTTTCACCTTTTACTCTTATTTTTTATATATATATCTCATCATGACACAGTCCAATTCCGGAAGTAGTTCGTTTATTACTAACTCTAGCCGTGGAAGCCTCCGTATATATTTGATGTGGTATCAAGATGTATTCAAAGTATTAAAAGTGAAGGTGGTAATGGTATCACCATCCATATGCTAAAGTTATTGTTGCCGCATACTCTAGTATACATCACGCGCTTAAAAGGGTTGTTCTTTAAGTTTTGTGTATAGAGCTCGAACAAAACAATAGATGATTTCTAAAGACCTTATAGATTTTCGTGCTCGAACTAATTCTGGAATCAATTATTCCAATCGTTTGTTGGTACAATCAAAATTGCGCTTCTGAAGGTATCGACTGCTCTTTCTGACGACTGAAAGCCTTGACCACGCAATCCGTTCTTGATTTTGAGAAAAATAAAGAAATCGTTGGCACTTAAGTCCGGTCTGCACGAAGGATGAATTGCATTGCCTTGGTAAAGAGTGATTCGTTGTGCGGAGTTGGTTTCTCGAAGGTCAGTAATAATATACGGCAAATAATCGGCAGTAACAGTTCTTTGATTTTGCAAGAGAATTGCCTCTAGATGATCTGCTTTCGAGGCAAATGTCGTGACCATCTTTTTGAAGATACTTCGAGGACGGATGACTTTTGTCGGCTTTTCCTCAGCTTGGAACATCCAAACTGACGCCTGGCGTTTATTTTCTGGTTTGTATGAGTAAATCCAAGATTCATTATCACCGACGATGTTGCACACGTTTCTGGAGTTTCGGACGTTGAAGCGGTCTGGAGTTATTTGACGCAATTCACCCTAGCTGCTTTCTGTTTTTCGGTCAGCACACACGATATACAAAGAAAGAAAACGGGAAACTAATTTTTTACATACAATTCTTCAAGCAAAATTTTTTGAATTGAAGTCTTTGAAATCTTCAATGATGCCTAAATCTCGCGATATGTCACATGTTGGCCTTCGCTCATGATCCTGTGCATAGCATGGATGTTTTCTTGAGTGATTGCTTTTTTTTTTTGGTGCACCTGCTCTTGGATCATAGCTGAGACTAATTCGTCCACTTCACAGGTATAGCAGCAAACTCCACTCACACAAATTAATTAATTATGCGGAACGCAGCGTTTCGAGAGCACGTGGGCTCCCATTGTCAACCGTGTTACCGACAGTGGAAGCCCACGTGCTCTCGAAACGCTGCGTTCCGCATAATTAATTAATTTGTGTGAGTGGAGTTTACTGCTATACCTGTGAATTGTACATCCACACAGTCCTTGCAATCGCCATTTAATTCGTCCACGCTTAAATTTTGCATACCAACGGGAAATTATTGCTTGATGTAGTGCTCATTGCCGAAAACAGAAGCCAACTCGGAATTCTTATTGGGATAACTCTCCTCGAGCTGCAGTTAAAGCACTACACGTACAGCATTGAAGACATTCTATAGCAACATGCGATTCCAAAAGGTACAAGATTATTAAGAGAAAATTACATATTTATGCATGGTAACGATCCAAATATCATAATAGTGCAGTGTAAAACAATATTTAGAAACGCAACAGATTAATAATGTGCTAAGAATGACCCCGAGCTTTTATCTGCACGGTATAAAGTTCTCATGAGAAAAGAAGATAGCTCTCAAATTCTAACAACACCTATGGGACGCTCTACAAAGAGAATGGGGAAACATAGGTCACGAAACAATTACGAAATGAATCGTCAGAGCGCCATGTATTGTACGACATGTATAAACTATTAAAGGTAGTAATTTAAGCGGAAATAAAATTCGAATTTTTATGTTTCCATACTTTTGTTAAGCTAATAATATTAACGTAATAATTAGTTAATTTGACTTTTGTTTTGCAAGTATCTAAACTTTTGCGAGCGACAGTGTAAGTAGAATGGATACATGAATAATTTCAGGAATATCAAATCTGCAAGAAATAACATATTTCATCTCTTATTCAATAAAGTATTGCTTAAAACTGCTGCAATATTCTAGTACTCCTATGCGGTAGTATTGATAAATTAGTTGACGGTCAATGGGCATAACCTGTACAATATGCATTAAATATGTGGAATTTGTTGCTAGTACGACTGCATACGTGTCATTGATGACGTGAGTGTATTCGTAGTGTCAAAGTCCTATAGCATTCGGGTATTGTTTGAAAGAAAAGATGCACAAAATATATACCGTCAACCGCAGTGACAAAGTGCCATACTTTGAAGTTTTTATGCTATATCTTCTTTGATATCAGTTGAATTGGGCTGAATTCTCAATACAATATAGACTTATATCTTTGCTATCAATTTATAAATCTTAAAGGAATTTTAGTTACAACTGAAGGAAGGGAGGAATTATTTTCTGTGACATCCCGTTTGTCGGGGCGACTAAGTGCCACACCTGGCTTCTCTTTGAAAAGGTATTAGAAACGTTTTATAGTTACTAGTAAGCCTACAGAATTCAAATGTACAGATTTATTATGTTGGAAACTGCTTAGAAAATGGATAGAAACAAAGAAAAAAGATAAAAAGGGGATTTATGTTTTATATTTCAAACTAGTCATTATAAACTTGTAAAACATAATTAAAATTTTTAATGACAAAACGGCAAAAGGTTACCAATACAATCCTAAATAATAAGAAAGAAATAAAATTGTGAGTTGGTGGGAACACCTTTACTTTAAAAAATTTTCCCTAAATATTGAACCAAACTCAAGTTAAGAGGAAACTAACTTTACAGGCACTACGTATGTACAACTGTTTTAAACTTCACTGTACAGAGTTATGAATTACAAAAGAGGTGGAAAAACAAGGGGATGAGTAGTCCACCTGAAACTTGTGGCTGCTGATTTCAGTCGGTGGCATAATTTTCTGTTTAATTTTTTGCACAACATCCAGAGGCTCAAGCCACTCCAAGATTTTTCCTTTCCTTCTCATACAGGATACAGTGGCTTCCTAGATAACATTTACCACGATATTCCTGGACACTGAGTGACCGAGTGACGGCACTTAGTCACCCCGGTTGAAGGTAAGGTATAATATACTACTTCGAAAATAATGTTTCAAATTTACGCTTTAAAATAGACGGTTTATAACAATAGATTACAAATTACAACTATAGAGCTTAAGATTTTTAACACAATGTAATACACACGCCACCCACAAGCTTTAAGCGGATTACTTCTATGCAAAGATTTTCATTTCGCCTGTAATAGTGGAAAAGTTTCTGGAAGATTACCTGTTCTACTGATCCGTAGTACCGTCTGCTGAATACCCCTCTTCTGGATATTAGATCGCTGGCCGTTGAACTGAAACAAAGTTTTAAAGTGTTATTAGTTTCTGCTTCCCGATATATAGACATCCGGTGAGAATTTCACCGGAAAATAACAACGCGCATATTGTTCTATTAAGCATGCACCGCTTGAAAACTCAAATTTCGAAAGTTCGTGCGAAATTTCCTTACAAGATGATATTGTGGGAATGAGTAATAGTATCGCATAGCGAAACTTCTAACTTAGCATTTTACAAACTGTGGTTCGCGAAATAATATTACGTGTAACATATAAATAAAGCTTACACGCAAAATTAAGAATTTATAGGAAATGCGTGTACTACATACAGCTGTGGCCATATGTATTCGCCACTCTCGTTTTGAACGTGTTACACGAATATTATTGTATTTCTAAGAAGCTGGGTCGATGACGGACTTAACTAGGTACCTGGTAATGAGGATTTAATGGTTTATTGTAGGCCATTCTGAGTAAATTAGAAAATAAAGGTAAAATTGTAATTTCTGAATATTTCTTCAGTCTTTCTTAAAAGTTGTAAGAGCAAGGTTGAGCTAGTTAGAGTGAAGATATTGTGTCTGTGATTTTGTCTGTGTAATACGATAGTATACAGTAAAAAGTAATGCCGTAAACACGCGAATTGACGGAGGTAGAGCGAGGACAAATTGTGGTGTTAGTTGTCGGTGTCTGCTATTGCCCGACAAGTGAAATGTGCGCGATCGACAGTTAGAATGACGATAAAACGATACAAAGAGAGTGAATCTTTGACAAACAAACCGAAAACTGGTCGAAAAAGGAAGACAACTAGCAGAGATGACCGAGTCTTAGAGCGGATGTCTTTGCGAGACCGGAAAAAAGGGTCTAAACAGCTTTCCAGTGAGCTTTTCCGGCTACATAATGTTGCTATTTCTCCTCGCACGGTTAGAAGACGCCTTTGTGAATTAAATTTAGGTGGATACAAAGCTCGACATAAACCACGGTTGTCTCCGTAACAAAAGAAAAAGAGACTGCTGTGGGCTAAAAGTCACCGCGACTGGACCATTGACAATTGGGCCAATGTTATGTGGACGGATGAGTCAAATATTGAGGTAAGTAATACATAATTATTGTATTTGCAGTATTCTGCATTCAATTCCTGGTATCTACAGTGTTTTTATTCTTTTTAATGGGTTCCAAAATGTAACAGTATTCATGTTTTTGTTGGTAGCTTTGTGGTAAACCTGGGCCTCAATACGTGCGACGCAGGCGAGGAGAGGCCTTCCATCCAGACTGTATCATCCCGACTGTCAAGTTTGGGGGTGGTAGCATAATGGTTTGGGGTTCCATGAGTGCAACAGGCGTCGGAGAACTGTTCGTCTGCGAGGGCCGAATGAACAGTCGGACGTACATCGACATGTTGGAAGAAGTTCTGGAACCGTGTGCGTTAAAATTATTCGATAATGACGAGCCAGAGTATTACTTCCAACAAGATAATGCACCGTGCCATAAATCTCGCGAAGTAATGCGCTGGTTCGAAGAAAATAACGTGCGGGTCCTGGAATGGCCGACACAATCCCCGGACTTATCGCCAATTGAGCACTTATAGTACATTTGGTTAAAAACAAAAACATTTGAAGAGTGGAATAAAATCACCCCCGAACAGTGCTACAACTTAGTGAGCAGTATGCCCCGACGAATTCGTGCGCTGATAAAAGCCCAGGGAGGAGCTACCAAATATTAAGCAATATCTGTATATATCTATATACACTCACAATGAAACATTTTCATCGATCAATTTTCTTTTATTTCTTATATATTCGTCGGAATAAAAAACAAAAAAGGGTGGCGAATACATATGGCCACAGCTGTATATGTAAGAGAAAATGTTTATAAAGCGGGTACGATATTAAAAATTTTATTAAACAATAAGGGACGGCTCATGAGCATATACCTTTGTTTACTACTTTTATTATCATTGTTTGATAGTATGAAACAATTCCAATAACAACAATATTAAAAATTTTCCAAAATAAATTTCAAATGTTCTTAAAAGCATCAATTTCATTATTATGTTACTATTCTACTGCATTCTATTGTTAGTATCATTACGAAATAGTTTATTCTTCAATAAACCTTTGCTTTAGACAAATTGTCATTTAGCTAATTAAACACTCAAAAATAAAAAAAGGTAAAATCCAAATGACCTACACTAACTACAAAATGAAAGAACTTCGAACGAAATATCACGGGATGTTGAAGTAGACGATACCAGGTGGCACTAATGTTTGAAAAAGAACTTCATTTGCAATTGTATGTACCTGCGCATTGAAATCATCATCAACCAGCTAAGCCGACTAGTCGCGCACTATAAATTATTTACACTGTTCGGCTAAACGCTCAAGGTCGTTCGTCGTCGTAGTTCATGATTCCACCGCAAGAAGGTACTGTTATATCTGTATCACTTGTAAACAAACAAAACTCTCTTTTGGTTAGGTTGTTTCGTTGTTATCCTATTGCGTTTGCAAATTTTAATTCTATTCTTCAAGTACACACAAATACGGTATATACGTGTTGTGTCAAGTCTTGCCGAGAAAGGGGCAAAAATGTGAAGTCTCACCGCATCCTCATAGCAGATCCTGAGGTAAGCAGTAAATATTCTTTACCGAAAATTTTTCTCATTGATTATCTACTTCTCTCTTTTAGCTATGTCAAATCTGGCTCTCAAGAATTGGCAATGACGATTTATATAAGAAGGATGCTAAAACATTGGGCAACTACTGAATTTGTCACAAGCGTTTCGATGATATGTGCAAGATCGAAACAAAAATTGGCTTACTCTAAGTACACGAAATATGCCAAACTTAAAAAGACAATAGGAAAAATTAAAGGTTTACTGTAATATATATTAATGTATGTTATTCCAAATCGATCGATGTTAAATATATTAAATCATATGTGTTGCATAGCAGACGTTTTCTAAATAATATATGTTTCTTTTGAAAATTAATTTTTATTTACATGTTTTCCCGCATACATTAGATAGTACTAACTGATTTTATATTGAATACAGCATAGCTTTTGTACTTGCACAAAAAAGTCACACGCACGTATGCCGCGTGAAAGGCAACACAAAGCTACTCCTGTGTTGTACCAATACTTATGATATGCAACAATTAAATCAGCATTTTGAATTCCCGCTCTTTAATAGTTCGTGACTCCAACGCGTTGTCGCATGTGAAATAAAGAACGTAGATATATATTTGCTCTTTCTCAGCTATATTATATGTTGTCTATGGTCAGTACATTTGTAACAGTTGTATTAAATTAATCTAATTATCAAACACCACTACGGTGTCTCTCCTACACGGGAATACATGCTTCACGGGGCCGATGGAGCTAACTTGAATCAAAACAATTCATAGAGGGCCGGGGAATAGAAAGGAAACCGACAAGATGAATGGTAAACAAAGGAAATTACAAAACTAAAAACGAAAGGGAAACGAAAGTCAAGTTCATAAATGTATTTTGTTACGAATTTAAAATATAAATAATGTCATTGACGTCTATATTGTTCTATGCCAAAAGAAGAGATATTAACCAGAATGTAAATCAAAAATATACGTAAATCCTGACGGAATTCATTTCGGTATCTGAGGAAACTAGAACACTTAAAATAAAATATTATTATATATATGTCTATCAAGAACACCAATCTTATGGAGATGAGCATACATCATTGAAGTTTAAGTGAGACACCGTAGAACTATCTAATAACACTGTAAAAGTGCAAGTAAGGACGAAATAACGCATAATGCGTTTTATATTTTTGGGTAAATTCATGGCCGCCAGTAACCCATCGTTTCGTACTCTGACCCCTAAAATAGTTAACAATATCCAATGGAGGAACTGGTGAAGAACGTATGTTCATAACCGGATTTTTTACATGCGTATCAGCTACGTCGTTGTTAATTATGCTAGAACGTGCTTTACACCGTAAAATTGAATTTCCACGTTCATATTTTGTAAGCTATATAGCAGATCAAAACTTTTAGTGACAATGATATGCTCTTTGCCAGAATGACAATAATTTTACATACACTCAATGGAATTTCTATAGTTTCATAGTTTTAACTCTTGGACAGAATATTTAGTTTTCTTAATATCTTTGGTAAAATATGCATCGAAATACAAATTCAAGAGAAAATAACATTAAAAAATATATTACATTTTATATAGAGAATATGTACAATAATGGTAATCCGAAACAGCGAAATTTCTATGGGTCCATTAACACAAAATTAATAAATAAAATAAATATACAAAAAAAAAATTATAATTCGTTGATAATTCTCGGCAATTTTTTAGGCACCAAAAATGTTTACTGTCGGATAAAATTAATTGTACACGTTTCTTTGTTATTAATAAATTTAAATTACATTTTATTTGTTGCGCCATTACATTACCAGAAGAGAATTTTCTACTAAACTTAAGAATAGTACTGTTTAAACTTACTTCACCGTTATATTTCGAATATAAAATTAGTGTAAAATAAGAGTACTAGGGCAATCGGGCACAGTGGTAGAGAACAGCAGATCGATTTAATCTGACTAATATCCCTAAACGCAGAAACTAGAGGAGGGGAATTTTTACTCTTCCATAACCTGTTGGTTAAATTAGATATTGCATTGTTGTATGAAGGTAAAAGTATTTATTTTAGATTTAAGTTCCAAAGGCTTTAGATTATAGCAAAAAAAGTTATTGTAAAATATTTTAAGAAGCATTTAACAATGCTGTATATGTTTTATTATTTACACTAATAAATAGGGCTTTATAAATAAACAGATAAACAGCTGAATGGGAATTATTCGACGCGCTTTATTTGGAGACAAAAAAACGTTAATGCGAAGGTATAAATTATGAAGGAGCTTATGGCATGAGGTTATTGATATTTGGTCACCAGATGAACCGTGATACCACTTTGTTACGTTAATTATGTTTACCCTAAAAATAAAAAGGTTTTCTGTGCTACCTGGATCGTAACTATGATCCCATAACTACATTAGAGCAATACGTTTATTATTATTATTACTACTAACTGTTTGGTGGTCCAGTGGTAAGAGGGTCAGTACTTGAATTTGACAACTCAGGTGTCATGTGGGGGTACTTTTTTGGGCGGGTTCGGTATAATCTCGTGCCACTATTTTCCGTTGAGAAAATAATTTTCCTATACTTTCCTGCACCTAAGCCTTCTACCACAAACTAAAATAGTTTACAACCCCGTTGATTTGCTTACCACGAAAAATTATCATTACTATTATTCACAGTTTCAAACTGAACCAGGTTTTCTTTAGCGTTAAAATCCGAGTAACAACCATTACAATGGGAGAGACTATCTTCACCTCGACCAAAAAGAATTCGCCGGGTTATAAGCGACAGCAAATTCTTACTGGCCTGTTTTTTATATTGATGACATTATCCACAAAGAGTTCACACGATCAGGTTAAGCGAGTAATACAAAACTCTGTCGTGGCGTCCTAATGCAGACAAGAAAGGATATGAGAAAGGAACGTCCAGTACTATAAGATCCTTCCCCACGATAATAGAAGGCCAAATACCGTTTTCATCAAGCTGAAATACATGCGACCTAGAACATGTGTCTTTCGCAAATGTGCTGAGATCCAAGACGATTACTTTGAGGATAACTAAGATGAATACATTGTAGTACATTATTTACTTTTATATTCCGAAAACTTTTGGATATCATCTCGTATATTTGCAAGCCTTCCTCTTGGCCAATAGAAATTCTGTAGCGAGATGAAAAGAAAACACATGTTATTTTTCAACGTACACGGTTTCCCTTTTTTTTTAGCAACTCTCTTAACTCAATACTGGTAAACGGTAAACTGTCAAAATTGGTTAAACGTGAAGAAAAATTCACACAGTTATCTTTGATCGAGCGCCTCATCAATCATGAAACACGTTCCGGGGATGATTTTTTATTCGATCTCAATAATTCATCAAGTGGTCGACGGCGAGAAAAAATTTACCGTGTTGTACCAGTAGATTTCCAGAAACAAGATATTGCGGTACGAAAAAGAGTATTGGTATGTTCGACATGTCCGGCGGGTGAACACAAATTGGATAATTTAATCGAAAGATTTTGAGGATTATGCGAGAACGTTTCAATTTATTTAAACGGAACGCTTTTGTTCTTTCCTTCTTTTTTTATTTTACAGCTTTGAAAAGTTAGGGATAGAATTCTCCTATTTTTCTTTATTGAAAGTCGGGATTGAATCCATGCATATTACTCTGCGAGACTCTTTTATTTTACAAAGTTATAAGTTTGAGTTATAATTTACTTAAAACTTTGTAAAATCTGCTATACGTGCAAAGTCGACTAGCTTTTTTTTGTAGTGGGATAAAGAAGTTGGGTTTTCACGCAGCAATTTAGCTTTTTTGTCGCTTATTCCACTATTTAAACTCTCGTTGTAAAAATGGAAATTATTGATTAATAGAGACCGGATTATATCTTTAATTATAGTCTATATGTAGACGTATTATACGAATTGAAGTTAATTAGCGCTAATTAGTGGTTGCAGATTTAGGCATTTCTATGCATATTTTTACAAAAGTTGCATATATTGCATATTTAGGCCTTATCTTATCGTTTCTATTAGTAAAAATTCCTAGTAATTCCTAATGTAAATCGACAACGGACAATTCTCCGAACGATATATCGTAACGTGTTTAATTTCGCCTAGCAGAAGGGCTAAATACGTTTTAACGCGTTAATTAACGCTAATTAACTTTAATCAGTATAATACATCTACATATAGACGTAAAATATAATAAATAAATAAAATAAAAGATTTGCACTTTGCATGTAATCCGGTCTCTAGTGATCACTAACCACACTAACTCACTATTCTAGAAATACGAATATGAACTGTTTTAATCAAACATCTGGGTATTAAAAGTAGTCCTGTGGCCCAATGGTACAAAGTACGTCTCAGAACTGATGAGATTGGATTGTGTATGCTTAATATGACAACACTGCAGCAGATTGGAGTCGACTATATGTCAGTGGAGGGGGTAGGTACGCAACCAGAACTGGCATAGGCTACTCAATCTAGTGCTAGTGATGTGAGCGTGTCGTCAATACCACGTCACACATGAAATGCAGGCAACTATTGAGCAGCGAAATGCAATTAAATTTTTCGTTAAACTAGAAAGACCTGCTTCTGAGATACTACAAGTGATAAGAAGAACAGCACATGGAGATGCTGATGTCAGCGTGAGTAACGATACCCTTCATTGAATTGTGTCAAAGAACTTTCTTTTTCTTTTGATGAAGAAAAACAAATTGACTTCACCATTAGCCAACAACTGCTGGATTACTGAACAACCGAACACAATTTTCCAATGCTTAAGCGGAAACTGAAAGATTCCCATTGTGGAACAACATCCAAAAAGTCACGGCGCTGGTTCTATACAGCCCAACGCAACAAGACATTCAGATTATTACCAGGAATGGAAAAGTCGTTACATTATAAAGGAGCATACTTTGAAGGGGAAGGGAACAATATTAAAATGTAGATACATTCAATTAAACAGTTTAAAACTAACCACCTTCATTAATTCTGAAACATACCTCGTATGACGTTCCTCCAGTAAGGGAGAGGGCGAAATTTGGCAGAATTTTGAAAACGTTGGTAAAATGCAATATGTATATAAAGACTCAGTAGTACTCGTAATTGACTTGTTAAAATATTGGCGTATTTAAAAAGTGTGTACTTAGGTGTTTTACATAAGGGAATAGTCGACGTACACATTTTCTTACGTACAACTGAACAAACATGTAAGACTTCCCTGTCCTGCACAAGAGCTAGCTATTTTCTGCAAATGGTTTCCCTTCCAAGGGAACGGAATATTGTAAAAGTCTATGTAGGTCATCAACCTCTTGCATTGTATAGAAACCATGGGGACACATACATATCGATTGTAGAGCATTCTTGGCTTGTTACTAGGTATGCATATACGTTATAAGCCGTGTTTAAATATAAATAAACTCTTTACCTACATTTTTTACATTTCTTTGTAATGACTTTAATGTTTTAAAATTTGAGTAAATATTTTGGAGAAAAGTTTTAGTTTAGAATTATCTCGACAAAAAATTAATTGCACTACCAAATACATAAAAGTATTGTGTAGTATTAATTCGAACGTTGAAGATATTGTAGCTGCGGTATATTAGCAATATCAACTTGAAAGCGCCAAAAGATCCGTTTAGGGAGAATATATTTTAAAACAACTGGCATTTTCAATTAACTTAGCATTTTCAATTAACTTAGCATTTTCAATCAGAATGAACTTCGGCTGAAAATATTTTTGATATATCAAGAAACTCACAAACGAAGATGCTTTAGAGTTCTTACACGTACTCTGTCTAACCAATGACATTTTAATTTATACAGGAAAAATCCCGGACTATTAGAGTAGAGGCATTTATCGTTGCATGCAGTGTTTTAAATGTATAGGAGTAGTAATAATTGAGCAATTTACTTTGTTAGTTCGTTTCCTTCTATTATTCTACCAATACTATAACTTTACTCTTCCTTCTTGTTTTGTTCTCCTTTTTTTTCTCAATTTCAATTAATATTTTTGTTGTCTCATGTTATTATTGATCTCATGCACATTTCTTCTCTTGATGTTAGAAAACAGACTATAAAATGGTATCATCGGAAAAATTCTATTCAAGAAATATTACGCCTATCTCGTAGACACGATGTTGTATGAGACTGTGCGAAACAAAAAAAAATCAAAACTTGCAGTTGTTTATTCCCAACAAAATATGAAACAAATGTACAGTATAAGAGAAAACAATTCCGTCTTCTAAACAAATTCCACAAAATTTATTCCGAAGATCATTTTCCCACATAAATGTAATGGAAAAATGTGGTGAACATTGCCTAAAGAATATATTTACTGACCAATCTTTTCTATTACAAGGAAATCGTACCTCATCTCCTGTTCGTTAATGGTCATGAAAAAATAAACATACGATACTCGCATTCAACATCCTTAAAGTTAAATGTATGAACCTTATTGAACGACCATATTTATTTATTTATTTTATTGCATTCGATAAGTACAAATGTGTGTAACAAGTCAAGCATATAATAATAATACCTCTACTGTACAATTCAGTACAATGTTGTTGTTTGTTATCTGTCATCTACTTTAATATGAATCCTTCTTTTGCCAGATACATAGACATTTGGTGATAATTATTTAATTCCTAATTTGAATAGTTGAAAATTGAAACCTTAATTCCAGGTTCTCTATTCTATGAGTACAAACTTGGTTCCAAAGCTGCAGTGGCGGCACGAAATATGTGTACCGCACTGGGAGGTGCTGCGGTTAGTGATTGAACAGCATAAAAGTGCTTCGAGAAATTTTCTTCGGGATATCTCAGTTTGACCGATGAAGCACGCTCTGGGACACCGAAGATCGGTAACAACGAGAATCTTAAACAGGTTGTGGAGTCAAATTCCAGTACAACGTGCCTAGAGTTTGCAAAAGGGTTCAGTGTGAATGACAAAGCCATTTGTTTGCACCATCATCAGCTAAGAAAGACGTGAAAGTTAAGAAAATGAGTCCAATATGGATTATCAAATGATAACGAATTAAGTCGTCTTAACTTCCTCGACTATTTACCTGCGAGTAAAAGCAGATATTATACTCAAATCTAAGTGTTCGCTTAATTGGTGGTCGCCTATTGATTCGATACCACACACTCCCAAGGCTTTCTTGAACACAAACAGGAGTGTATTTTGTGTTTGGTGAACAGCAACCAGAATACTCCATTATGAGTTTTTGGAAAGGGGTAAAACCGTCATTTGTACTGTGAACAGCTTTCGCGAGTACAAACAGCACTCATACAAAAACAGCCGTCTTTAGTTAATCGAAAAAAAGTGATATTCTTACAGGATAACGTTTGACCGCATACCACATGATTGACGCGAGAAAAAATTTCTGAACTTGGAGGAGGGGAAGTGATTAAAACCTTTTTTTGTCTCTTGACAACTGTATGAGATATAGACAGTTCAAAACTCGAGCTGATGTAATAAATGTAGTCCTTCAACTTTTTGATTGAAAATCCATAGTGCTACAAAAGCGGCATACAAAAATTGGTGTCACGTTGGCTAAAGGTAATTGAGTGTAATGGTAATTATTTCGATGAATACAGTGTATTATTGTTTCTTAATAAATATGTATATTTTACTATAAAAACCACACAATATGCAAGGTGGCATGAACTAAAAGCTTATTATTAATATCTTTCCCGATTTCAATTTCCTCTTTTTAATTTGTAAGAATATTTTTCTGTCACGATAGAAGAATGTTAAAGAAGCGTACTTAATTACCCGCCTTGGTAACACAAGACGATCTTACCCCACTTATTTCTAAATGGTAATATTTTTAAGCATGACAGCGTCAAAAGGGTTGCATAAATTATTATAATTAGATTCTTACGAAAGCGAGACTGGAGCCTTTCTAAATTTATAATAGGCTTCTTGCACAGTTTACCGGTATATCTCTTCTAACGCGTGAAAACTTTGTAACGCGAAGTATAACTCTTTTAGGTACCGACCTAAACACGTCAACTACGAGATGTTTGCCCAACAAACTTCAATCGTCGTTAGTAAATAGTAGGTAAAGTTGTTGGGCAATCATTGTATATAACTCTATTTTTGCTTGAAAACTCTCTTAGAGGTATTGAAAGTGTATAAATAATTAATTGTGCTCGGTGAAATTTATTACTTCCGTATGGGTTATTCGGCAAAGGGGTACGAGTTTCTCATAGATTGTGTAGATGATACACCTAGGTAGAATGGAAATTGCTCTAATAGAAGCCAATTAAACGAGAAAATATAAAGGTTTATTACAAACGATAGCGATCATGAACAAAAAGGGCAAAGCTTTCATCTTTTATTACTGATATGGTGATATAAATCGTGAGTAAGAAGTAAAATATAAGTGCTGTAAAATGAAAACCAGCAAATTTTAAAAAGCGAAAACTAAAGCACTTCCATATTATATTTAGTAGATATTTTCTCTTGATATCTTCCATAAGTTTTAGTTTCATCTGCTTTGAACTGTACAGTCATCGCATTTCAGTTTTAATTGCATTATACAGTTATTGGTATGATTGCTCTTTTAATTCCAAATACAAAAATATTCCATTTGGGGAGTTTAAGATTTTTACTCTTCTGACAAAATCATGTTGCAAGGTCTATATATGTACACAGTTTAAAATTTTCACATGTGAAGCTTAAGAAATAAGAAATAAAAATTTTGCGTGTTAAGATTAACACCAAACTCGATTAAGGTTATATTTTGCCGTGTAAAAAAATGTTCTTTATTGTCGTAATCGAATAAATGTGGATAAATCATTTAGTGTATAGAAGATAAGTACATTGAGAAAAGTGCCTGAATGAGAAGAAGACAGACGATCTTCACCTGAAAAAGTGCTATCTAGTTCATGAGAGCAAAGTATATATATGTCGATGCTGAGGCAGATGTTTCATAGCCGAACGGGAGCATCCAGAAGAAGATGAGTGAGATCTCGTCGAAACGTCCACCTAGCCGAGATGTTCCCTTTTGGAAACAACAACATACATGGCCAGAAGCTCGAGAATATTATTTCAAATGTGTGAGTACGCACTTCAAAAATCGGTGAGGCATGCTTGCCTCTTCTTTTACGTAGTAGAATAGTACAGAAGACAAACGCGGAAAGGATAGAAATTATAGAAAATCCCTTTGGGAAGTTCAGTATATCGGTACACATACTTGTAATGTTGGTTACAGATGGAGCTCGAATATGGTTAAAGCTGGAAACTTAATAAAATTACCAAATTTTTTTTTATTAAATTTACAAAGCGGATTCAGGAGTTTAAACATGTTTCCACGGGGATTCCTCAGCCACCACAGCCGGTATTGACGAGATGAGGAACATGGCTAAAAACTGTGTTATATTATAAGAAATTTTTACACATTATTAAACCATATATCGTAAACTTTAATCCGCAAGAAGCCCAAGCAGTTTCAGTAAGCCAGCGGCTGGTTTCAGATATCGAAATCCCTCCACAAACAGAAAAAATTTTCGAAAATTATTCAATTCTTTTAGAAACTATTTCCAAATTAGAGAACACCAAGTTATTATTACGTTAAGCGCTATATATGGTAGATTACCGCAAAGCCTCGTTCGACAATCTAACAGATAGTATAGGAAGATTAACAGCCGATGAATTGTGTGCCATTATAAACAAGAATCCCGATTTCCAAACTATAGTGCGTACAGACAAGAGTTTAGCTGAAAACCAAGAATGCGAATATGATGCGAAAGACCTTTCTAAATTCGCAAACACTACACCATTAGTCGCAAAGCGCTTCTTTTCCAAATACATCAATATATTTTTACCTCCTCGTAGGAGTATGACTAAGTCAGCACTGGAAGGCATGCTAATGATACAATAAAATAATAAGTTTACATTCTCTATTTTTAATATTGATAGTAACTGAGCCTTAGTTATCATCTTTAACGTTGTTAGATGATGAGAAAATCCTCGGATGAAAATTGGGTATAATAGTTTTTCAAAGTAAACACTGATATTCATCAGTGACACATTTATAACATATGCAATGTATTATCAAGCAAGCTGAACTTTTTTAAATCGCTCTAATTAAATAAACAAATCTTGAAGCTAAAAGAATTTTGTTTTATAGGTGTGAACCAAAATGCTCCATTACGATGAATGGTAATAGGCCCACAAACAACAGGACCATAGGCTAATAAGTCCTTACAAAAAATTTAATGTTAATTTATTTTTAAAATATTCACAATGTAAATTTGCAATTGCTCACTATTCATACATCAAAACCACAAATAGTTTTTCTGCCAAATTAGAGCAAAAAATAAACGGCCAAGGCATTACATATGTAAGTAGATGATTCTCCAATCTAAAAGGAAGTTGTGCACGTTGGCACGTCGAAGAGTTTAATTGTTTTTCACAACTTAAAATTTCTAAAGTTCGATTATCAGCTACTTTTACGTACGAGGTAGGCATCATAGATTCTCGGCCTAATACAGAAGAAAGAAATTTGGAACAATATAAAAAAGAATATTTTTCAATGTCATCTCCTCTAACTTCTATACATTTATTACAACGATTAATCAATAATTCGATACTCTTGCAAAAATAATCTACAGTTTTTTCCGTCAAAACAGTCTATAACAGCTGCTTGCAACTCACGGCCTTTCTTAAAACGAGGTCTATGCGGTGGATGTTCCAATTCAATTGGTGAAACGGCGGCAGTATGGACGGAAGCATTGTCGTGCAATAATCGCACACCTTTCGTCAATTTTCCACGACGTTTTTCACGAATAGTGTTCCCTAATTCATGCAATAAAGACGCATAATATGTGCCGTTCACAGTTGTATTGCGCTCTTTAAAGTCTTTAGATGCCCTCACAATCCCAGAATATTGTGGCCATCAGCTTTCTTTCGCCTTTCTGGGACGAGGTTCATCTTTTCGATAGGGGATCGTAATACACAACCATTGTTTCATCCTCTGTGACAATGGACTCCAAAATCGGTTTTGGGTCGTCTCCACACATGTTTCAAAATGACCGCGCACATTCGACTCGATTTTCACGTTGGAGAGCAGAAAGAGCTATCCATTTTGCATTAATTTTATTCATACCCAAATGGCCATGGAGAATTCGGCGAATACTTGTTTTGGATGTGTTTGTTATCAATGCTACTTCCTTCACTTTCAAACGGCGACCTTCTAGCACTAAATCTTCAATAATTGAAATTTGTTGAGGCGTTATTTCCTCAATTGGTCAGCCCAACCGTTCAGCATCTTCCAGAGATTCTTGCCCCAAACGGAAGCATTTTGTCTACTTCTCTACAGTGCAGTACGAAGAAGATGAATCACCGTAAACGCCGTATAAACGTTGTTTTTTATATGGTTAGGCATATGCCCTTCTTTTGTTAAAAGTTTGATGACTGTGTGGCACACAATTTTCATTACTTCAGACATTTTCATGCGCTAGCCACATTAGTTGGTTGGCTACTGAAAACTACTACTCTCCGAACAGTCATATTTATACCGTAGACCTCGTGTATGTGCATACATGCCGTGACGGAGTTTGAACACGCTTGAACCTGTATAAGCCTGTCAAGCCGAGAATTTGTGACTCCTACCTCGGATATATTTGTTGTAGTATACAATTTTAGTAAGCTAGAAAAAGCAGATGGTCTTGAAATGTCATGAATATGTCTGATCGTACTTTCGCAAAAATATAAGCTTACAATTTCGATATTTATTCAATTTCTTCTTACTTCATTGTTCCTTTAACTTGTACGTATATAATATAATTATATTTATTAGATGTAAGGTATCCAAACAGCAACGTTTATGTTGAGCATATTTCACAATTCGACCACACGAATTTTATGTTATTGTTCAATGGCGGATCTCGCATCTATTTCTGCTACCTGCACTTCTATACGTATAGATCTAAGGGAAAGGTTTTGCTTTTCTTTACATGGCACGATTCCTTCTCAACAACTGACGCAGCACAATCCTCAAGACCCTCCAAACCAGAAACTCAATATCCTTTATATGCAAAGCTACCCTCTCGTAACTTTATAGCATCAGATAGAAATGGATATAATTTTTCTAAATATTTGCGAGCGTCTTTCTAACGGCTATTCCTTCAGGGGCACGCTTTCTTTATGTGAGCTAGAAAAATGTTCCTTATTTTTCCGCATCGCTACCAGGCATTCACGAGATCGTATCATATATGTGTACATTTTAGTTGCAATTGGGATTTCATATGGATCTCTAAATTTCGAAACTAGCTTGCTATATTTTCAACCATTACGTATAAATATATGTTTATACGTAAGATTCTAGGCAGCAATCGGGCTAGTTTAAGAGACACATGTTTTTTCTTTCTTAATAAGGTTCGGAAATCATGGTTCCTGATCATAAGCGTCCGACTAGGGAATATATGATCTTGTTTGAGCAAGAATTTAAATTATAATTTATAGATAATATAATACATCTGGATAAACATTGCCCTAATAAATGTTAAAATTTCGAATGTTCTACTATCGTTCCCTTGAGGCTTATTTGTAATGGTGAATAAATATGTTGAACGAGAACTATTTTTCGACAAGTAATGACGTAATATTTCCAGAATTGTAATGGTCTTTGAAACAAGTAAACGTATGTGTGTAATGTTATCGTAAATCTATCTTGATCAAGCAAAATCTGTACCTTTTTTGTAGTACACTCTTTAACTTTATTCTACATTAACATTTTCTTGGCTACGTTAGGTTTGTACAGAACGTTTCAATAAGAGCGCAGAATTTGAATGGCCCGCCATGTTTGACGGTCATAATAATACGTGGCAGATTGAAAGTTGATAGATGGGAGTTAGTAAGAGTTGATAGAGTATTACAAGATAGAGCAATGCGTCCTGATTGTTAAACATGGTTACCATAATGGTAAAAGTTTGATTGCCATCATTCGTAAAGTGCATCCAATATTCGGTTGACAGAATGTTCCTCTATTGCGAAAAGAATAGTCGACAAATTCGAAAGTACTTGTTCGGTTAGTAGTATGAAATACACGACACGACGAGCTCGTAGAGATCGTTTAGAACAAAACATCAAGGTAGATCGCGACAGTGTGTCTGAAAATTCAGAGACGTCGATTCGTCATTGTGCACAAGAAGATTTGCATCTCCATGCCTACAAAGCCCAATTGACTGAACAATTTCTGACAACAGACCATGCATAGTGAAGAGAATTCATCAATTGCATCGTTGAGCAAATAGAAGTGAATACCGAGTTTGTGGACAAAATCGCCTTTAGTGATGAGGCCCATTTTAACCTCGACGGTTTCGTTAATCGGCTGATGTGCATTGTGATCTCGAGGAATAATTGGACCTTATCTCTTTGAAGATATGGAGGGTAATGCAGTAACGGTAAATAGCGAACGTTATCGTGCTGTGATGACGCAATTTTTTGTGCCTCAATTAGAAAATATTGTTCTTGACGACATATGGTTTTAGCAGGACCACATGTCATACCGTCCGCGAAACATTGACTGTCTTGCACGAGTTTGCTCCTCGTCGTGCCATTGCCCCGTTTGGTGGCCAGAATTGGACGCCACGTTCTTTAACGATTTAGCACCTTTGGACTTCTGGCTGCGGGGTTATTTGAAGTCACAGGTTAATGTCAATAAGCCCGCGACCACCGAAGCATTGAAGGCCGAACGCTTTATCAATGAAATACCCCCACATGTATACAATAGCTTTATTGTAAATTTTGCTAAAAGAGTACGCATGTGTTAGCAAAGCCGTGGCGGTCATTTACAAGATATTTAGTTTCATGCTTAATCCCCAAACGTATTCACTCTAAATCAATAAATATTTCAATACTTTGTTACAGAAAATCGTGTTTTATTTAACCTAAAAATCCTGTGCTCTTACTGAAACACCTTTAGTACAGTTTATTTGTTATCCATAGGGTTCTTCATTTAGGACGCCTCGATGTTGGCGGCCTGTGGCGGCTATGTTGTTTCTGCGGAATCTGTCCAATCTATTATTTAACGTCAACCTCGACTCGTCACCTAACATCCAATCTCTTCGTCGACGATAAAATTCACACGAGCCGAAGGTTGATCAAGTAGTTGGAAGCTGGAGTGAGTACCATCGTAACGAAGCAGTAAACGACATTCCTACTCCATCAAGGAAAATTTGCCCTAGCCGAAGGTGGATTGAGTAGCTTGAAGCTCGGGCGGATTCCATCCAGATGGAGAAGGTGAAGAAGCAATATCCGGGTACTTCGAACCCATCATTCGTTTATCGTTCGTGTTGTTTAACAACAAATATCCATACGCGTTAGAAGTGTTATTTGTAAGTCTGCAGTTGTGAACATCCAGGTTGCCGTTCCAAAAATCGGTGTCCTAATTCCTCAACTACCCGAAGAGGCTGATGTTGAATCACGGTGGTTTTGTTTTATCAAAAAACAATAGCAGATATAATGGTATCTTGCTTGAAAGAAATCGTCCTGCGAAAGTATAAATGCTGAATGAATCTGGAAACAATATTGCTTAATAGTGGAAGAAGTTATAGTACAGAAAAAAAACGACAAAATAAAAATTCTTTTACTGTCGAGAAATCCTCTTCAGAAAAAGAACTCAGATATTTGCTTGGTATTTTCAATACAATGATTCGTATTTACTAAAAGCACCCCTCTTAAATTTAGATTCCAAGTAATCGGTAAGACGAGAAAGAATTCTCGACAAGGCGTTTAATTTTTAAATTACAAATTTTTTCCTTTTCCTTGCAATTCTTCAGTTAACGCCTGCTCACCGTGGATTTCAATTAAATTCTTTAATTGAATTTCATGCAATAAGCACATTACACGTAATCGTTTCAAAGCTCTTATTACTTGTTGTTACACATCTGATTCGTATAGTCCTGTCTCTAGTGGAAAACAATTACAAATTCTTTTATCGGTGGATGATTGATGATTAGTAATGGTGAGAAAATTTCATGCGAAAAATATGCTTTGAAAATTTATTGTGTGTAGTAAATTGTAGGTCAGATTTCTACCCGTTTCAATTGCAGTAGGTGCTTAGAGCTTCAGCTTCTAGGAGCAGGTGTACAATATTTTGATTAAAAATATATGGTAAAATCCCTACCTGAAATTTCGTACTGAATTTAAACACATATAGGCTTTGCTATGTAAAATAACGAAGTTGATGATGTGTTCCTGCTGGAAATGTCAGAATGATTATTTAAACGTAACTTTATTTGTTGAGAAGCACAATGCAATGTATGATCCATGTAAAAATGTTGTAGTAGTTGTTACACTCTGTATAACCATAGTGTACGTGCCTTTAGTTATTTGAACCTTATTAGTTTGCCGGTATAATTTAAAAGGGAATAATACTTTGCGAGGAAGTAAAATCTCTTTGTGCTATATGTATTTTCCTTTATTTCAAATATTTGTTGGTAGTTATAACTAAAGACTGGATTTTATGCAAAACGCATATATTTGTTTGCATATTTCATCATTACTTTTTTCTCTGCAATAATAAGATGGACATTCCCAAAATAGAATTTAACAAAAAGAGGTTAGAACAATCGTTAAAATTGAGACGGATGTCTTCTTCATAAATTTTAATGCTGTTGTACTGAAAAATTTATGAAGGTGTTACCAACGATAATAGAAAAGAGTTGCAAAACCAAAATCTTTGGATCTCTATTAATGACACCACCGACACAAAGGTCCGTCAGGTTGGTAATTTGATTACTGGAACCTTAAATCGTTCAATCTAATCTAAAGGATATTAATGTAGACGATTTAAATTTTAAACAAATCGTGTTACCATACATTAACAGGTGTGTTAATGACGTTAGCTAATATCCTTTTACCCGACAAAGTACCTCTTGAAAAATTACTGTTAATGTTTTGTGGTCGTGTTTGATGGTCGGTACGATGTACTGGTCCGACATTCGTTCTCCTACATATTTACGTGAGCCGTAAACTTCGAAATTTCACTCGTCATTCCAGAACACCTTCTCCCAGTTTCAAATGGTCCAATTCCGGTGTGCTTGTATTTACTCATATAGCTTCCGCCTGTTTTGTTTCCTTAATAAGGGTTATCTTACCGCAACTCCCCATGAAGTGCAGTTTTACTTAAGCACTGTTTCAGTGTAGTCACACTAATCGGTTTCTTGCACCTCCCGTTCATCCCGGCTTTTCATTGATATGCTTTGCTAATTCTTACGATTACCCAATATTGAACTAGCATGGTTTCTTTTCAGTCGCCTACTTCTCTTTTTATTGAAAAAGCTACCAGTATTTACAAATTTCTTCATTATTTGCCTACTAACGTTCAATTCGCGTGCTATTTGTCGATTGCTTTTATCGGTACTACAGTAATTAATAACTAAAGCTCGTATTTGTACGGACATCCTTTAGTTTTCGCCCTTATAGTACAAATAACTAGGAAATAACAAAACTCGCAGATAACAATTCGTTCGTGTATGTTCTTAACAATAGTAAAAAACACACTTACACAGACTACATAAAATACAATGACGCAATTAAGTACGAGGGTGACCTGAAATGTTTCCGGCATCGGCAAGAAATGGCGCACGAAGGTTGAAGTGGATTCATTGATCGGCAAGGACAACCTTTTTTATGGCAACTATCAAAATTAGTTGTTGTTTAAGAGTGTATTTTGTGCAGCAAGTCAGGCGGTTTCTCAAAAATGGATAAAATCGAATTTAGTGCAGCGATAAAACACTTCCGGATGGCTGGAAAAATGGCCACGGAAATTCTAAATATATTGCTAGAGGTTCATGGCGAATGTACTCCATCAAACGTTCAAACGAGTTCAAACGTGGCCGTACAAGCACAAGTGACAAACTACGCAGTGGATGCACAAAAACCGCTACCACCGATGAAATCGTGGACAAGATTTATGATGTCGTGTTAGTCGATCGCCAATTGAAGAAGAACGCGTTGGCCATATCCTACACGAAATTTTGAGTATTAAGAAGCTTTCGGCGCGATGGGTACCGCGTTTGCTAACAGAAAAAACGAAATCGACTGACCGTTTCGGAGGAGTGTCTGGCCAAGATCCGCTGCAAATCCAAGGGATTTCTTCATGCGCGTGGATGTGACTTGGACCACTAGATACCGGAGACCAAGGAACAGTCGAAGAAGTGGACTTTTCCGGGTGGATCGCCTCCGAATAAAGCAAAGACATCCTCCATATTCACCGGCGTTAGCCCCCAGTGACCTTTTCATATTCCCAAACCTAAAGAAATCACTTGGAGGAAAGAGTTTTGCCTCAAACGAGGACGTCATTGCCGCTACAGATGTCTATTTTGCAGACCTCTAAACATCCTACTTTTCCAACGACTTAAAGAGACTGGAGCACCGTTTGAAGAAGTGTATTAATCTTCGGGCAAACTACATCGAAAAATAAAAATAAATACCACACCCAGTACCGTGTTTTTTCTTGTTGCTGTATCAAAATTTCAAACAAGACTCAACAAGATTTTTATCTATAAGAACTCATTAATGGAACGCCTACTAATGAAATTTACTAATAATGTGTATACATATGGGGGTTGCTTGTATCTACTCTCGTTACTTGTCAGTCATAACGAAAAATTAAGAAAAAACATATGTGGTCAAATACTTATCGGCGTTGGTGTGCGTATATACTCAATATATGTATGGCGATATATGACCTAACTAACATTTGCGTTCTTAGTCAGATCGATTAATATTAGGGTACTCAAACACCTCAGTATATAGAGGTGGCAGAACTTTTTGCTTACGAATTCTATGAATGGCGGTTGTTTTGAAACAATTCCGTTTGGGTTGGAAGGTAATTGATGCTCATATAACGAGTCCCTACGCCCTATAGTCGGCGCCGTCGGCGGACACGGTACGGTGGAAAGGTCCGACCCTCCTCTGTGATGTATTTTAGCTGGCGGAACTCGTTCGAATGAAATACGCGATGGATTTCGGGCAAAAGCCTAGCGTAGAGAGACGACCGGGGCTAATACATAATTTGCGTTCGCGAATCCGGAGAATTCGAACCAATCCCGGCAGGCAGGACGCGTTACGTGCGTAAATGCTTCGGTTTACTGAAAAGTTCGGCTTTCCGATAATTTATAATGCCGTCTTACTGGTAGAGTATTGTAATTTCGACGTAGTTTATAACTCGAAAAGTAGACGAAAAAATTTTGTATAAGTACACCAGAAGTTTGGCCAATTGACAAAAATTTAAAGAATCAAAAAATAAAGGTAATTAGTACTAAAGAAATAAATGTATTAATCTTAAAAATAACAACTATCAATATCAACGGAGGAGTTTTATTTTTTCCTATTCATTGTTAACAAAATTCTTAAACATTCTTCTCGTAAAAAAATCCACCTTTTGTATTGATTACCAGTCGAACAATTCGAGACATCCTTTCGATTAATTTTTTGAGGTTTTTACCTGGGATGTTATTCCATTCCTGTTGGAGGATATTTTAAAGCTGACACTTCGAACTCTTCTGTCAAGTTCATCCCACAATAATTCAAAAGGGTTGAGATTTGGACTGTGGTGGCCATGTCATAACTTGTATCTGTTTGATCTTGCTCATTCAGATACTTGCATGCTTGTATATTCAGGCTGTGTTTTGGATCGTTATTTTGCATAAAAGCAAAATTCTTGCCGATTAGTCGCAGCCCAGAAGGAATGTCATGAGTCTCCAATATTTCGTGGTACTACTCTTTCCGCATTATTCATTCGACTCAATGTAATGTTCCTGTTCCTGAGTGAGAAAAGCAACCCCAAACTGTAACTAAACCGCCACTGTGTTTTATTGCTGGTACAATGTATTCAGGAAGCATTCTTTCATTAGCGGAACGTGTGAGGACACTCTCTTGCTTTGATCAAACACGTTAAATATTGATTCTTCAGACCATAAAATATTTTGCCACTGTCTTACCATTCAATCGCGATGCTTACGAGCTCAGTGTAGCCTTCAGTTGGTTATCCCGGCGTAGCACTGGTTTACGAGCTGCTACGCGATCGTGTAAGTTTCCTTCGGTCAGCCGGCGGTGGTAACTGAAATCGGACGTTGACGTCGATTGAGTTTGCTCGAGATTTCTGGTGCGTGAGGCATCTGGGCGATTACTGTCCTCTAAGTCGTCTGTTTCTTGATATCAGCGGTGTATTTTACTGTTGATCCGGCTAGATTTAATTTCTCGCCGATTTGCCTGCTGGCAAAACCTTTTTTGTAGGAAGTTATAATACTGGAGCGTTTAGCAACACCTATTGATTTTACACGAGGTATTTCGAACAGTGTTACTGTAGTGTGTGTAGCGTGTACTGTACCGCTAATCACAATAATATTGAAACTGAACGGTTGTGAGTTTAGTAATCACAGTAAACGTTCGACCTGGGAAAGGGCGAGCTCTAAGAAAGAGATGGGGATACAATAAAATCTTTACTTGCTGTAGAGAGGATAATTGTTCTGGGCCATAAAGTACCTGATTACTTCTTTTCTTCGTAATACTTTCATTATTTGAATTGCAGATGTATTTATGGTAGATGTTTATAATCGAATGCAATAAAGCTTATTAAATTGAAGTATTGTAAAACTTTCTCCCTTGGCCAAACTTATATGGGCGGTAGTGTACATGCTAGTCCTTTCTGTAGTATATCATGAGGTGAGACGTTTCAGGTAAGCTTTCGTAATTTCATCAAGGATATGTCACTAATAGTAAGCCTTGTATGAGAATGGATGGATACTAAACATTGCACTAATCGAGCATCGATTCATTATCTACCTTGCTTTTTTTTAGTTGGATGTTTTCTTTAGAGAAACGAGTTGGCTAACCAGGTGGGAAGGTTCCCAACGCGCTCAAAATTCTGAATGCAAAGTGAGGATAATGGCTTTTTACGTTCGTCTATACAGAATTGACCATTCTAAATGCAGATCTCGTTTGCCATCTCATCCAGTTTTCAATTTGAAGGGATGAAATATACTTTTGGGGTGTAGGAATTATTTACACAGAGTATTTAACAAAGGAACTATACCTAGCAACAGAGAACTGTATTATTTAATCGTTTAAATTTGCCTGAGAATAACGAAATAAATACAACGGAATGATAAAAAACACATAATCCAGTGGATCACGTCTTTTTTCAATTGTTTTTTAAGTTAGATAAATTTATACCTGATTGTCCGGTCTGTTGTTAAATTTTGACAAATTCAGGCAATAAGTCGCTAAGCCGCCAAGCCCAAGCGGACAACTGCTGAAACTATTACACATGTTGGGAGGTGCATAAATCATTCACATCAATTCACAGGTATAGCAGTAAACTCCACTCACACAAATTAATTAATTATGTGGAACGTAGCGTTTCGAGAGCACGTGGGCTCCCATTGTCAACCGTGTTACCGACTGACAGTCCACAGAGTCCTTGCAATCGTCATTCACATCAAGAGACAACTTTAAAATTTATTGCAGAAAACAAATTTGCCATCTGATACCTATGAAGATATTCACAGATGAGCATTTGTTATGGACTTAACGCTGTCTATTTTCAAGAACTTTGCTTTGTCAAGAAATTTATTTTATGAATTTATCATTTCTTAGTCACTGTATATACGCATGTTAGGTATTGCGTATTCAACGATTCACAATATCCATATTGCAAGTGTCTAAACGAAGACGCATTCACTGGTCAACAAATATTTTTTTTCTGCTAACTACTAGTGCGAACTAAAATGTTTCCGGAATCGACAAGAAAAACAGGTATTGGTGATTTTTTATTTTGATTTTTCGATGTAGTCTCCTCGAAGATCAATACACTTTTCAAACGGTGCTCCAGTATCTTTAACCCGTCAAAGAGTAGGATGTTTCGAGGTCTGCAAAATAGCTATCTGTATCAGAGATGACCTCCTCATTTGAGGCAAATCTCTTTCCTCCCAGTGATTTGTTCAGGTTTGGGAATAGAAAAACGTCGCTGGGAGCTAGGTCCGGTGAATATGGAGGAGGAGAGACTAATTCGTAGCGGAACTCATTCAATATGGACACGACGATGCGGGATGAATGAGCCGACGCATTGCATTGTCGTGGTGGAAAAGCACTTTTTTCCGCTGCAAACGAGGCCGTTTCTCCTTCAATACTACATCGAATCGGGTCAATAAGTCACTGTAGTATTGCCCCATGATCGTCCTTCCCTTCTACAGATAGTCGATCACACATTGAAAATTCCAGAAAAATGGTTGCCATGACCTTTCCGGCCGATGGAACGGTCTTTGCTTTCTTCGGAGTCTATTCGGCAGAAAAAGTCCAGCGCTTCAACTGTTCCTTGGTTTCCAGTATGTAGTGGTGGATACAAGTCACATCCACGTTTACAAAACGCATGAAGAAATCCCTTGAATTGCGTTGGATCCTGGCCAGACACTCCTCCGAAACGGTCACCCGATTTCGTTTTTGCTCCGGTGTGAACAAGCGCGGTACCCATTGTGCTAAAAGCTTTTTCATACCACAAATTTCGTGTAGGATATAACCAACGCGTTTTTCTGAGATACCTGTTGTCTTAGCTATGTCTTTTAGCTTCAATCGGCGATCGGCTAATACGATATCATGAATCTTGTCGACCATTTTCATCGTTGGTAGCGGTTTTTGGTCGTCCACTGGGTGGTTCGTTACTTGCGCTTGTGCGGCCACGTTTGAACCCGCTCACCCAGAGGTTGATGGTGGAAAATGATGGAGTACATCTGCCACGAACCTTTAGCAAAGTATTTCGAATTTCCGTGGCAGTTTTCCCAGCCATTCAGAAGTGTTTCATCACTGCACGAAATTCGATTTTATCGATTTTTGCAAAACCGCCTCACTTGCTACACAAAACACTCTTAAGCAACAATTGATTGCAGTAGACGTCTTAAATTTTGACAATTACCATAGAAAAGGTTGCCCTTGCCGGTCAATGAATCCACTTCAACCTCCGTGCGCCATCTCTTGCCGATTCCGGAAACATTTCAGGTCGCCCTCGTATGTTCCCATACTTGTTTTTAACTAATCTTGATACGCTAATGGCAAATGTGAAATCCTTTTTTCCTTATCACGTCACGTTTTTCTTTCACGGCATTTCTTGTTTGCCGAAATTGGGTCTTATGAAGAAATATGTTAACTTTGAATAAGCTCGCCAGGAAATATCGATAGCTGTCAGGCAATTTAAAAATCGTTTTCCTTCAGGCAAGGTTATTTTTAAAACAATTACGAACCGAGCTGAGAAGTTTTTTTTTTCAATCAAACGAAATAAATTGTTCAACAAGTTTCGAACCTGTGTAAATCTAGAACTTTTAGAATTACGTCAGAAAAGGTCGATAGAGAAAAAAATTGGGGCATGTGTAAGTAAATCTTTCAAAACCAAAGTTAGTTCGAAACAGAGTTTAAATTTTTCTTGAAGTCTGTTGGAAATAAAAAGGTTAGCCATTTATTTCGGTTTCAGTTAATTAAAAACGAGAAAGAGTATCGGTAGAATTTATTATAGTTTTAATAGAAAGGCAACATCCCACATTTTTTAAGAAAAAGCAGAATTCCTATTCAGTTGATACATTAATCTATTCCTTGAAAGTGTGGTAGCATCGTTCAGTTTGCTGTTATAGACAGGAACAATTTATTACGCTTACATAATTAATTTACTAATAATTAGAGCTAATCAATGTTAATTAATCTAATAGCTAGTCAGATATTATACATTAGTTTTGCGATTATCATTTCGAGTTAAACATGAAATGTACGTAACGTGAGCATTGTTGTGGTAGTGTAAGTAGCATATATTTTGGGTGAATAAAGCGTGGGGAAAGACAAAACACACAGAATTTAATTCTGCTTCATATGAAAGAAAAGGAGTCATGTATTAAAAAGAATCCACTTTGTTAGATGTGTTGAATTTGCGCTAAGTTGAAGGTTCATTTAAACAGTCTTGGACATAATTGAACCATAGTGAAATACATCGTACCTACATAAAAATGACTGCTTTCAATTTCAAAAGTTACTGTGCGAAATCTTCCAAACAATTCAAATAAGGTAAAGGATAGGTATAATGACACTTGATGGAATTTCATTAAAAATAAAAGGTGGGAATAAAAAAGGTACTATTACAGTTGGCATAAGGAAGCTGATCTTACGTCCAGTACCACCAGAGAACCAACCATCTTGAAAACATTTCCTTTTAAAGTTAAAGTTCTGCTACGGTATTAAGTCCTTCGTAAAAACTGTTGTTTTTGTTTTTTCATTTATTGTTAGTAGTAACCTTTCGTTGGAATGGTTGCCAACCATGACAATGAAACAATTTATCTTTTTTCTTTCTACAAACGACCTAATTTCCAAACAAAAATTCAACTTGAAGAGTAGTATTGGAATGGAAGCCGCCTAAATTGATAAAATAAAATCGTTTATGAATAAGTAAAGAAGGAATTATTTCCTTCATATAAATTCTTGGCTAATTGAAAAATAGTCCTAAATTGATAAAACAAAAGCGTTTATGAATAAGTAAAGGAGGAATTATTTCAACCAATGTTAATTCTTGAGTCGTTGAAAAATGAATCCCAAATTAATAAAACAAATTCGCTTACGAATACGTAAAAGAGGAATTATTTTGTATTATATCTATAAAAAAAGTCTAATTATAACTACATTATTATTATTACTGTTATATCATTGAGGATCAAGATGTGTGCTTCACTAACTAGAAAGAAGGAATCCTTCAATACAGATGTCACCACATACTTTAATTTTTTCATAAACTTTTCTCTTGTAAATGGAAGAATATATTAAGAGAAAGTTCAAGCTAACTTTACCTCAATTTGAAACGGAATTAGCTAAAAGAAACACTAAAAAAAAACTATACGATTATTGTAAGAATAGAAATATTCAGAGATGTTCAAAATTAAACAAGAGGGAATTACTTAAAATTGTTATTCTTCGCTATATAGCCAAACAAAGATTATTACACCCAAGTAATGCTAAAATAAGAAAGTACCATCTATTCCTATTGAAGAAGTACGATATTAAAAAGTTCAATAAAGATATTTTAATTGAGTTGGGCATGGTTCAATTAGCTTAGGTCCAAATTTTCAAAACGAAAGGCTTTGTAACATATAACCTACAGTACCTTTAATGAATGGTTTCAATCACCCTGTGTGTATATTTGTGTTTATTACTATTATTATTTTACCTATCAATGAATATAATATAATAATTATATACCCGTATTTTAGCCAAATTATGAACAATATTTTATTGAAAGATTTATCTGCCTTTTTACTTCACACATTTCTCTTAACCCTTAACATTTTTATTTCCGCAATTATTGACTGTTAGTTAAAAGGATTTGGGGCGCATATTTACAAAACACGTTTACCACTTTTTAGCTAATCAAATAAAAATTACAACTTCTCGGAAAGTTTTTTATTTATCCGTTAAGTTACAACGCTTAAGATGCGTTTCTTCTTATCATTATAAACAACTCGATAGATAAAACTTTATTGCAAGCTGAACTGGTAAGTTTACACTCTAGGCGATTGTCACTTGTGTTTTGATACTCAATTCTTTCCTTTTCCATTATTGGCTGTTTTATTATTTGCTGCTGAAAACCACTGTCGAACTGGTATCGAATAAATCTCTGTAAACTGAGCCAAGCTATGTTCACCGCACTAAATATTTCGCCGTAAACCGTTTACATTGAAACTAGACAGGATCCCCATATAAATAACAGCAAGCGCAGGGAATGGTTAACACTCGTGACAAGACTATCGGATAACCGTTAGCACGATGGGAACGAAACGTTTGCGTCTAACTGGAGGGACAATATTGGTCAATTTACAAACTTCACGCCATTAGTTAGGATTGTGTTACGTGTAGTTCTGACGTAGAAGCGCGTTTATCAGATTTATCAGGTCGAATATTGGGTTTGGAATTACGTGAAGAGATCTCTGTTGTAGTGTACAAGTTTTATATAAACATGTCTACGTTTCGGTACTAACACGATCGACTTTCTAATCAGCGGCGCGGCAAGAGGTAGTTGCTAAATATACAGTGATTCCGATAGTCATATTTTATTTAGTGCGATCCTGCTAACTTCTGAGCGACAGAAGCCAACGTTGGTTTTAATTTTCTCTTATTTTATCGGCTTCCTACGCATGCTAGTACTTCACAAGAAGACCGTTTAGTTCGGTAACAATTAAAGTTGTAATAGTGAAGACCGATATTCAATAGATAAATTGTGAAGAAATACAGGAATTTGTATTTCGTCTCTTCTCAATAGTTCCATTTAACAAGCGCAATGCTCACAATAAATTATAATGATTTTACACAAAGAGGATGGAATATGTTTTGATACTAAGTGGATAGTAATGAATACTAATTCATTTTTATGATAATAATAATTTATTACCCAACATACATACAGCTTATTACAGGATAATTGCACCATGATAACTATTATAAAACAAGAGTAAATGCGTAATATCAAAAGAAAACAATAGCAAATGAAAATGCAAAAATTTCTTAAGCAACAGAAAACTGCTCAAAAGTTGCCTCAAAGCGTTGATAGTAATGTTAAACAAATCAAATTTAGATGCATATATATTAACACTGTTACATATGGACATAATTGGTGACAGAATGGTGGTGCGTGTTGGCCACGGGAAAAAAAAGGTTAATCTATTCCTACTGTTAAGCCTCGGTATATAAAAAATCAAAAGGGGCAGTAAATCTGTAAACTTGCAACTCGCCATTTACAATCCCATGTGCAAAAATTATTTGTGATACAACACGACGATCCGCCAAAGAAATAAATGCAAATTATTTTAGAAGATTAGTATACAGATAACCATGTTGCAAGAAAACGTGGTGTTTAAGGAAATATAAGGTTTTCAAAAATTTACGCTGTACCATTTCAAATAAATTCATATATTCGTTATCCCGGATTCCACACAATAGAACCATATTCTAATCTCGATCTAACAAATGCATTATATGCAGCAACAAGGGCATCACTGCTCAAGTGTTTAGTATTACGACACAGAAAGCTTAACGTTTTAAGAGACTGTTGACATATACTTACAATATGCTTGTTAAATGTTAACTTAGTGTCAAAAAATATACCAAGATCTCTGTAGTTCACCGCCAACATTGTACGCATACCCCACTGTATCAGTTCTACGGGTAAACGTCATCGCTTTACACTTAGCAACATTTAGTGGTAAATAGTTCTCTAGACACCAAAGATGAATAGATAGCAGGTCACCTTGCAAAATGTCACAATCTGCAGTGGAATATATTCCACGAAAAATTTTAAGATCATTGGCGTATAGTAAGCATTTAGATATAAGCCGGTCAGGAAGGTCATTAATGAAAATAATAAATAGGAGTGATCCAAGAACAGAGCCCTATGTCACACCTGAAGGAGACTGATATAAGCCGGACCGAAAATCACGGTGTTCAACGTAATTGGTACGCCCACTCAAATAGGATTGCAACAACATAAAATACCTTACAGTATATTGTAGCACAATATAATCAATATAAGCTTATTTGCATAAACGTGTGTTCTACAAAATTTTAAGTGCGGTTAAAAAATTACCTACAATATAAGATTTTGACGATGTAATTTTTATGTGAGACGTTTGTTTAGACGTTGATGGTTGTTGCTAAATCATTAGTTGGAACTTTTGCAGTCTCTCTGTTTTTGGGGTGAACAGTGTCCTATTGTAGGCAAGGAAGGCTCTTCAATAGAGAAAGCGTAATCTGGTACGATGTTACGATTGGAAGGCAGAATTCCCGTTGCTCTAAACCCTCATGAACCATTTTGTGTTGTAGCAGCCTAACCCCAACTAGCATTCAGTAACTCACCAAACTGATATGTGGTGATGATGGTTTCCGAACCACAGACGACACGATTCATAAAAATGTGCCTCCAACGATTTAAAAAAGCTATTGTCTAAAGACTGCAGATAATGAGTGGTATGATAAGGAAAACAATGATGACTCCATTTGAGTATGCAGATTCCAGTTCGACAGAATTGACCTAGGAGAGATGTCTACCAAGTATTAATAGGACTTTTCCTAGTAGTTTTCTAGGGACAGAATCTTCACGCATCCGTTGAAGTTTCTACCGTATAGCCATCTATTCAGGACTTACGCTATATGAAATATTAGTAGCCCTCACATATTGATATTCTCTTTGTTGTTGTACAATACGACTTCTATACCCGTTCTTTCTGTCGTCATTACTTCCAAAAAAGCTTTTCCGAGAAGAATGTAGATATAGCATCAATACAATACATTCTTTCTTGTTCAATTCCAGTCAACCTTACGGACTTATGAAAATAAACGTCCACCGAGGCAACTAAATAAAATACCAACCCTACAGCGAGATATGTAAAGCATTTCGTACGTCTTCAATCGATCGAGGTTATTGGCCACTTACGGAGAGGGAATATGCAGTTTCTTCGAAATCCTTCGGATGCGTACAAATCGTATCATTCGATACAATTTGTCGCTGGGGTATTGACACGAGCGGTAGCCTATTTCCCTTTCTATTAGATCCGCATTTGTAGCGAGCGCGTAGCTTTTATGTTAGCAGAATGTTCTCGCTCGGGAACCGACAAAGCCGCACAAGTTTACATGACAAAGCCGCTGTAACAACGTTATATTGCCTATCGGCTTGTATATTTGATTGTCACCGCGAAAACTTCGCATGATCCGCCTTTGCAAGGATATGTATTCATTAATTCGATTTGAAATTCACATATTAGATCCTTGAAATTATCGTATGTATATGATGTAGTCATGTGTTGACAAATATACACTTCTATACGAAGAGCGCACATGGAGAAATCATCTTTGTAGTAAATGCATGATTGTGATTCTGCACATTACAGAGGAAATTTACAGCAGTAGTTCTTTAAAATAATTATTTTTTTGTATAATATTTAGTGTAACTATTAAAAATACTAGTATTCCGCAACAGAGTTCAAATAAATCGTAGGGGATTGTATAGGATTTTGCCCCACACTAGTTTTCTGTATAGATGTCCATTGCAGAGGAACAGTTAGGAGGTGCATGCTTTTAACACGCCAAAATTCAACCGGCAAAATTCAACTGATACACAATTTTCTACTTCTATTCATGTTGTGCCTTTTTGTGCTACCAATAAAAAGTTTTGTGGTGGCATTTATAATGAGTAATTGGTGACTCTATTTTTAGTAATGGCATCATTTGTGCTAGTTTTGCGTATCAAATTAAAAAAAATGTGCCGTTTGTTTCGAGTTATAAAGAATTTTTGTGGTTGCTTTGGGGACATGTTTATATGTGAAAAGTCGCTGTTATGGATAAAAAATGTGTAATATGTACAACTATAGAATTTATTTGGTGCCTTTTTGCGCCGCAAAGGATTTTTCGCGCTGCTCAATTTACTGTGTTTTACAACTATCTAACACATGGGCTGAAAAGTCCCGGGCCTAACACATAGATAACGCTAGTTTTATTGCAGTCACCTTTCTCTCAGTTAGTACTAACCTTCAAAAGACAACTGTTAAAATTTCATGATATTCTATTCATTAGTTTGTGAGTTATTGTGCTAAGAGTCACGCTACTTTTGTTATTTTCAAAACAATGGATCAAAAACAATTTCGTGTTTTAATTTTACACTGCTTCTTGATGGGAAAAAATACCGTTCAAGCGAAGCAATGGCTTGAAAAGTGTTATGGGGACTCCGCTCCATCAGAAACAACAAGAAAACGTTGGTTTGTTGACTTCAAACGTGGTCGTAGAGACACCGATGATGCAGAACGCAGTGGACGTCCAAATGAGGCGGTAACACCAGAAAACATAAAAAGAAATCCACAAAATCGTTTTGAATGATCGAAAAGTGAAGTTGCGTGAGTTAGCTGACATCGTAAAGATATCAAAAGAACGTATTGGCTTTATATTGAATGAGCATTTGACTGTGAGAAAGCTCTGTTCAAAGTGGGTGCCGCGTTTGCTCACTGTTGACCAAGAACAAGAACGTGTTGATGATTCTGAGCAGTGTTTGGCCATGTTTAAACGTAATAAACCGGGATTTTTGCGTCGATATGTGACAATGGATGAAACATGGATCCATCACTTCACTCCGGAATCAAAACGATCGTCATCTGAGTGGAGAACAACTGGTGAACCTCGTCCAAAACGCCCGAAAGCACAACAATCGGCTGGAAAGGTTATGGCCTCGGTATTTTGAGATGTGCGTGGTGTAATATTCATCGACTATCTTGAGAAAGGTAATACCATCAACAGTGAATATTATATAGCGTTATTGGAGCGTTTGAAGGCCGAAATTGCAAAGAAACGACCGCATATGGCAAAGAAAAAAAAATTGTTTTATCAAGACAACGCACCGTGTCACAAGTCAATCAAAACAATGGCAAAACTACATGAATTGAACTTCGAATTGCTCCCACATCCACCGTATTCGCCAGATTTGGCTCCCAGCGACTACTGGCTGTTCGCAGACCTCAAAAAAATGCTCGCCGGTAAGAAATTTCGCACGAATGAAGAGGTTATCGCTGAAACTGAGGCCTATTTTGAGGCAAAAGGTAAATCGTTCTACAAAAGTGGTATTGAAATGTTAGAGCGGCGCTGGAATGATTGCGTTGCTCTTGATGGAGATTACGTTGATGAATAAAGCTAATTTTGGACCAAAAATCACGTGTTTTCTTTGTTAGGCCCGGGACTTTTCAGCCCATGTGTTATGTAGTCGGAGTGTGAGCATATTTAACGAAAGTCACTTAAGTGGATGTTTAGACATTTTTGAAAGTGCATTCGAAAAATTTTCACTGTGTACTATCTTGTGTCCCAAATAAAAAATGTTGCCATTAACTAAAGGTTTTCGTGCTGCTTTCGTATCCCATATTTTTATTATTATTATTTTAATTGGTAATAACTTACCTTCAATAATATTGTGTCTGCTGGAATATTACGACATACCTACAGACATTGTGACATCTAGGTATCAAAAGTGATTTAAACTGACAGTAGATCTCATGGTGTAATGGCAGTACAATCTGCCGGTAACGCATAGATCGTAGGTTCAAATCTTATCGGGACTGGTATTCTTTCAGGAATTTAAAAACGTTGGTTAATTGTATTTAAATTATAATTTTACCACTAAGGACATTTACGATTAACTAAAAAGCCGTCTTACATACTACTAATATCATAATTTCATTATCACTATTCTTTTAAACTTTTAATAACACTGCTGTTTTATGACTCAATTAATATTATCCTAAACCATTAGAATTCCGATGCGATTCTTGCTGATGCGGGTAATTGCGGTTTATCCACTCCCAGATAATTGTCGATAATTGTTTTCGTCGTGTTATATTGTAGGTAGAAAGACTTCGGATTAAATAAATATATATAAAATTATTAAAGCATCGTTTGTAATTACAAAAGCAATTCAACTTTCTTCAAAATTGAGATATTTCTATTATCTGTTAAGAAAGTAAACGAAAGAAGTAAAAGTTGAACAAAAGAAAATCGCGATAGTCATTATGACACTCAAACGTGCATTGTGCAATAAAAAATGTTTGTGTCCCATATAATAATCTAAAGCAGTTTGTTATCGCGTAAACTAATTTACATAAACAACGTAGGATACGGGCCAATTATGCAAACAATGACTAGCATACGAAAACGTTGTTTATTTATCAAAAATATTCCACGCGTTCGTAGCCGCGTCCTACATTTAGATTGCGATTTGGACGTGATAAATTTACACCGGTAAAACGTAGAAGCGAAAACTAAATTGTTGATAACAATCTACCCGCTGATTAATGAAATGATGTAGCCGTAGCATTAAAATTTCATTATGAAGCAAATGTGTACTATAAATTCCTTTCGAAAGTGTCTCCGTTCGTTTCACAAAGAAAGCCAAATATTAATTAAGCCTTGACATATTAGGGGTCTCTTTTGACTGTCTATTTGACGTCCGTCGTTGTAATAGATGTTATCCTATCGGCAACGGTTTCCAATTAACTACGTCTGCGATAACATGAAGCATGTAAATATTCCTAAAAAGGAACGTGAAGAGAATACTGAATTAGCGTTTTATTGCCAGAAAGGAGATCTAGTTGGTTTGCTTTAAGTAATTTAGAAATACTCAAGATACAGAATAATTGTAGAGTAATTTTTGTGAAGTGTATTGATAAAAGGTTTAATTATAGCATTACAGGTGATCTAACTGATACTTCAAATAAAAGCAAAATCTAGAAAGCTTCTAATGTAAGAAAAGTACTTCGAAGTGTTAAATGTATTTTAAATTGTACAGTACAAGTAGTTACAGTCCCTATCCAATTTATTAGGGCCACTTGCTAAAATAGCGATTCTGTTAAAATATACAATGAAAAACGTATTGTACAAGCATAACTTAATTCAGAACTGTTTATAGACATCGTCACAACTACATAACTAATATTTTGTGATGCCCCCTTTGACGTTTATAATTGCGCTTACTATTTTTGGCCTACTGTCTATGCAAGCGTTAACGGTATGTCTAATTGTAGCGTCATTTTGCCACACATCCTCAATATTTCTTACTAATTGCTCTTTTGTAGTGTTTCCTCTCAAAGACACGCGTGATTAACGCGAAATACCTTACACGTTCTCAATTACATTTAGGTCGGGAGAGTTTTCCGGTCAAGGTAACACTGTCAGAGCGTGCGTTTCCAAAAAACTTTGGATGGATTTGGCCATGTCGCATGGCCAACTATACATGAATGTGTAAGGGGTTTCATTTGGATCTAAATCATTGATATATGACATCAAAACATCTTCCAATATACGGTTATGTTGGCGTTAATTCAGGGTGCCTTGGCAAAAATACAATGGTCCAAGATCTGCGATTGATATACAGGACCATACCAGAACTGATGGGTGGTGTTTCATCGTTTTTAAGTTGACCAAACCGTTCAAATGGATGTCGTCTAACAAAAAAATGAACTCTTTCGGTCATGGCTTTGACTCATCGCTGAATACGATCTTTAACGAAAAGACATTGTTAAAACAAAAAAGAAAACTTGATTTAGATATTCATTTAAGTTATTTTGTCTTACCTTTCACCAACTTCAATTGTGTAATGTTAATCATGAAGCATCAACATTATACAATTGAAGATTGGTGAAAGGTAAGACAAAATAACTTAAATGAATATCTAAATCAAGTTTTTTTGGCTATATCAGGGGGCGTCTGCATTTTAGTCCGGCTTCGTACAATCGTCTGCGTACTGCACGCGTGGATATTTGCACTCCACATTACACTTCCTATTTCTTTGGCGGATAAACCTCGGTTTTCAGTTGCTAGTTACAGGATACGTCGATTATCTCGATTAGTAGTGATCCTTTTCTTGCTACAGAACGTTCTTCCGGTACTCGTAGTGGATATCTTTCCTTTCATGAAAACGGCGATTCGCTGCACTGTTTGTCGAAATACTTCTTCTTTCTATACACTCCTGTACCCAACAATGCTCCCCAATGCGCATTTTTTTCTCATTTTCAAGGCAGACAAGTCTTAATTTATGATTTCTATTGGCATTTGCACAAAACATTAATCTCATTCTCTCTGTACCAGATGAATCACCTGCAGCAAATTTTTCTGTATGCGTTACAAATGGTGTAGATGGTACCGACGTCCAGAAAAATCTATCGTATCTGTGTTATAGACTTCTTCAGGAGCCAGTTCGCGACTTACGTACAATTAAACTTTAAATTCGGCGAGGTATATATTTGTTGTGTTTTTATCTGCACTTAACTTTTCATCCTAAACATCTAATTGCCGGAACTCACAATAAGATTAAAGCGATTCAACCATACTTGCGAAACTTTAAAGAGTTTTTCAATGTTCATTTGTTAATGAAACCACGATATCTTCTTCAGAAGAATTGATTCTGATACTGAATGGCAAATTCTTCATTTTTAAGAGCGTTACGGACCGAATCGGCAGGATACTAGAGCGGCACAATATAAAAACGATATACAAACACACGCAGCAATTACGCAACCAGCTACGTTCGGCGAAGGACCCCAGGGATCCTCTAACATCAACCGGAGTATAGAGGATTCCCTGTTTCTGTGGGTTAGTGTACATCGGCACTAACACCAGGCTAAAAGAGCACAAACAGACAAATCCGCGGTGACCGAACACGTTCTTCAGGACGGGGATCATAACATTAATTTTGCCAATACCGGGGTTCTGTCAACAGTTTCGCACTACCACACGCGGTTACAAAGAGACGCGATAGAAATTTACAAACACCCCGGTAATTTTAACAGAAAAGAAGAGAACCTTGCAATCAACAAGGTTTGGTACCCGGTTCTGCGAAACGCGCAAGTCACACGTACCGCAAACAAAACTGACCAGCGCAGGACATATAACGGCTGCACGCCAGACAACGAATCGTTCGACGTTGAGCCACCGAAGCGAACACTTTCACCTCGCGGCTGAAGATGTTTACCGGAGCTGCAAACGAAACGTCCGTCATTCTTCATTTTTGTTTAAACTATTTATCCAGACTTTCATCTAAAGTGTCAGTTATGGAGGTTTTACATGTTTTCAGTATGATACAATCACAAAAGTAACTAATCTTAAAAAAACAACTTAAAAAATGCAGGAAAATGAAAGGACGGGACCAATTTCACAGTATCTTAAATTATTTTTTTTGAATAACTGTTACTGGTTTGGTGCACATTTGCACATCCTCAGGCCAACACTAGAATGGCAAGTGATCGCGATAATTAAAGTTACAATAAAAAATAGAAACATCGCACACTTACTGCTACAGAAAAAGACTATAAAACTAAAAACGCAAACAATACCATAATAAGCATCACGGCGGAAAGTTTTCCTGCAAAAACCAATAAGTTGAAATTGTATAAGGGCGAAATAAGACAATAAAACAAGTTAAAATGTCAATAAAACTACAATTTTACTATATAAATACAGACATAATAATAATAATAATAATAATAATAAAAGTAATAATAATAATCCTTTATTGCCCAACAGCCCAGGGGCCAATTACAGGACAAGTTACAATACAATTCTTATATAAAATAAAATAAAATAATTCAAATCGTGTTGCCTACAATAATAATACAATAATAATGAAACAAAAAAAAAAGAAAGACTCACAAAAATGGCTCTAGATCCCGTTTGTTTGCGTTCCTTACCATGTGACTGAGAGGTGCCTTAAGCAAAATGTTGGTATTAGCTCTAGGTACTTGAAATGTATTAAAGTAGCGAGTATGATGAGTAGGTACGGTAAAGTTTATTTGCGCCAGAAGGGCTGGCGAGTCGACAGTATTTTTCAGGATCCTGCAAAGAAACTCCACACTGTTACGCTCGCGGCGGTCAGCAAGAGATAGAAAACCATGCTCAACAAGTAAGCTATAATACTCGATACCTCTTGCAGGATACACGTTGTCCATTCGAAAGGAGAGATATTTTAGAAATTTCTTTGAACCCGTTCGATCATAAGCTCTTGGTGTAAATAACGGGGATACCAAACAATGGAGGCGTATTCAAGCTTAGAACGAACGTAGGCATAATATAAACGTTTCATTACACCTAAGTCTGAGAAATGCCTGCAAGAACGCATGACAAAACCGAGAGTTTTGGAAGCAGATGAACACATGGACGAAATATGTTCCGTAAATGACAGTCTATTATCAAACAAAACACCAAGATCCAAAGTTTTGATATTGCGTGGTATGGCTGCATCATTAATTTGGTAGTTATAGTATAAAGTAGTGTGAGTGTTATTGTAGGAAACCACAGTACACTTGTTGATGAGACATGTAGATGTGGTGCTTAAATCTGGACAAACTTCTATTTTCCGTTATATATTCTTGCGCTAGTGGTCATTGTTGGCTCATAGAAGCTAAATGCTTCAAGTAAACAGTCAAATCAGAATGTGTCTATCACGCTGAGCACAGCATAACCTGATTAGTTATTGAATAATACTCATCCCAATTCATTATATCTGTTAGAGTTTCTTATTGCTTCCGTTGATGCTAACCGTCCAGTGATAATAGTAAATACACTTCAAAGCTGGGTTACTAGTTGCACCAACTATCAATTGTCTTTTGGTGTTATTAGTTAACTTTACCCTTGTCTTAAGGATTTCTGGTTTCCCAGAATCTATTCCAATATCTAGAAGTTACGTTTAGCTTATCCCAAAGTCTTCAGCAACATCACTGTGTTCATCGTTCAACTCAAAGACGAAGCTTGTACGAGGGTCACGCTATATATATTGAGATACAAGAAAACTACAAGTCTTTTTACGAAAATGATTTTATTTATATCTAAATTAATCGACTCCTGCATCAATTCACTTTTATAATCGAAGTTTCCACAACGTAAAAGCTTGAAGCTAGTCATCTTTGGGAATGCTCTCAAAAAATTGATGAATTGCTTCATGTATCTCATCCTACGTCGTGAAACGTCGACCACGAAAATGTTTCTTTAGGTTAAAAAACAACCTGGCGAACAGGGTGGATGTTCAATGACTTTTACATTATTTTCAGGTAAAAGTTCAACTGTTTGCCGTGCACTGTATAACAATGTATTGTTGTGATGCAACAATAACCCGCGAATGTTGACTGACTCAAGAACTGCAGGAAAACATTTTGGGGTGTACCAGTTTACTGTAACTGTACGTTGATTTTCTAGTTGATTTTCCTTGTCAGCCCTTTGCGTTTTGGCCATTGTTGGTGTTGGTGCATCTTTGTGGATTCACACACGGTTCTTGTAGCGGGTAGGAATATCGTAAAATAGGATGTGAGTTTCATCACCTGCTACTACATATTTAAGACAGAATACGATGTCCACCACTATTTAAGATTTGTAACGTTTTTCGAGAGATTCTTACTCTCTCTGCCCTTTGGAAAGCGTTAAGCGTGTGTGGTACCCAACGATTAAGAATTCTTTTTATGCGAAGATGATAATGAAAAATTGAATTTACTGTTGCGACTCCAACACCAAAGGTGGCCCAATCGCTTGGTAGATGCATTTTGGATCTTCGTTGATCATACGTTTCACTCTCTCAATGTTTCCAGCGGTAACTGAAGAACAGGGCCTACCAACAAGTATCCTATCATCAAGCACTACGTCCTCTTTTAAATTCGCTACACTAGCGAAACACATTTGCGCGTGAAGGACTTTCATCGCCAAATGCGAGTTTCAATCGTTCAATACCTTGGTCTTCAGTTACACTGACCTTAAAATCGTAGTAGATCATTGCGCGCTCATACTGTCTTGACAAGTCCATGTTTCGATGACAAATCGTATGTACGACGTTTGCTCTACTACAGCAGCCAACTAACAGTCAGAACTTACTACTTAACGATGGCGGTATTGAGAACTGGAGTGTTACTAGTTCTAACTTCTCTAGTTTCGTGGCATCTCAAAATATATTGTGACCGTCGTATCATTGCGTTAAAAACATATCTGTATTTGGTTCCTTGTTTAAGAAGTTTGACACTAGTTATATAGAAGAGACATATTTATGCTAGATTAAGCGACACTTATTTTTTGTTTGGAATAGTGTAGATTTAATTGTAGCTAATATTTTCTAAAAGAATAAGTATTATTCCACCTTTATTTATTTTAGGAAGCCGGGTAGATTAGAATATATAAATAAATGTGAAAAACGAACAAGAAAAAGGGAAAGCATTGCTACTATTTTAGTGCGTCGTAAAAGGTCCAAACGTAGTTTCCTAGGGGGTTTCCCGTCAATCAATCCTTAAAATTGAATAATCCACTTTGGCTCTGGCTGTATATATTTTCTTTACAAAGGAAACGTTGAAAAATAACCCTTTCCTTTGAAAATCTAAACGAGAAATTCGATTCGCTATTACTTTTCGTAATTTCCTCTTGCGCGGCGTTTCCGCTAATTTACGATTTTACTAAGCAGCAGTTAGAGCAACCGGTTTCACTTCCATTTCACCCCTCGCGGATAATTACGACGTGTGTTCGTTCTCCTTTGTTGTTCGTGGAATAACAACAAAAATTACCATAGACTCATCCAGAATTAATTTCGGTATGTATAGGGGTTACATGTTGAACCTTCGTAAAAAAGCGACCCTTTGCGTAAGGTAAAAGGTAGGAATATGTATGCAAATCGGCCTCATTATGCCCGAGTGGAGTTACCAAGCGAAACACCCACGCTACAGTCCGAACAATGCTCTTCCTTTTTTATCCGTCGCGTTCAGGTTAAGAAGCAATTTTTCCGGTCTAAGGAGTTACAATTGATTTTGTTATTGTTGAAGTTGAAAACAACATTTTAGTGGTATCATTTTTTTTTCTCATTACAAATTTTCAGAAATTTCTATTTCATTTCATTCACTTCTTCGAATTGCCATTCTTATTAATAAATTTTAAAGATGTTTATCACTCCTTTTTCTTTCTTGAAATTTGAAATTTACATCTCGTTTTGGAACTACAATTCTACTCCCAGTATCACTATTAAAATGCTTTGCTTATTGTTTTAGTAATAATAATACCATACGATTGATTAAATTTACTCTATAGCAAGCCATGAAAATTTTCTTTTTAAATTTAAAATGGTAGAACAACTTTAAAAACGTGTAAAGTAGCTTATTCAGTGACAGCGCTTAAGTGCAGGTGGTTGACCGTTAACATGCGGTTGTCGCATTAGGTTTTGACCTTTTGGCAAATTACTACATACAAACGTTTCAGTTGGTAAAATAAAATGTTTAATAATAATAAGAGATGGTTACATTAAATGTTCAAAGTGAGTTCCTTCATTTTCTGCACATCACGCCACTCTTTGTTTCATGTTATTGAGGGCATTCCTTAAATTATGTGGTGTAATTTCCTCGCAGACATTTCGGATAGCTTCAGTAAGTTCGTCAATTGCATGAGGACGATTTCTAGGTATTCTATTTTTTAGGTGTGGGTAAATGAAATAATTCATAATTCTCAAATCGGGAGATCGCGGTGGAAAGTCTGCTATCTGATTATGAAGGAATTCATGCAATAATTCCATCGTTTCCCTCAGCGTATGGGGTGTTGCTGAAAATATTCTTTGCGGAGTTCGTCGCCATGTAATTGGTTTAAAAATGGTTATAATAAATTATTACGATATCACTCCGAATTTACGGTATCATTAAAAACATTAGATCAATAATCCGTTTACGAGGAACAGAAAGCCAAACTCCAATTTTTTTGAGAATCCAAGAATCTCTCAAATATTTCATGTGGATTTTCACTAGACCAGATGCGCATTGTTTGTTTATTTATATATCTTGATAAGTGACACCATGCTTCATTCGGGAAGAAGCATTTATCAAAAACATCATCATTAATCATCGTATGTAAAACCATTGACAATAAATAACCCGGGTTGCGTGATCAATGAGTAACAGCTCCAGCATACAATGAAACTTGCATGGAAATTTTTGTATATCTTTTTTAAGGATTGCCTGGTATGTCCCATATGAAAATTGCGCTTGCTGTGAAAGCTTGAGGATACATTTTTTAGGTGAATGAGTTTTTCGTTTCTCAACATAGCAGATGTTTTTCAGTTGTGCGTTTTAATGATCTACCAACATTCGATTTTCGGAACACAGACCCTGTTTCACGAAATGTTACCATTCATTCTTGAATAACTTCCCGAAAACTGTGATATGTTACTGGAAAATTTGTAAATTCGGCCCGAAGTTCATCTATACATGATTGCAAAGAGATTTCTGAAGTATGATTTGATAATGAAAACTTTGTGATTTATTATAGACATTTTTGTGTCAATAAACCAATACAGTACACATGACAATAGTTATTTATGTCATAAGTCAGGTTTTGCGGTCGAGGATATTGTTTGTAAAAGTTATTAGTTATTAGCGAAACTATACTGTTTTGCATAACACTAGGTCTTTTCAAGACATATCTCCCATAAAAACCCCGTGTTCTGCTTTAGTGTGCTCAAATCTCGAGCACGCATATCTTGTGTGGAATCCGTATTATGTTACGTATCCAAATATGATAGAAAGAGTTCAAAGACGATTTCTAAAGTACCTTTGGTATAACAAATGTAATTTTACCCGTTGTACATAGTTGCCCGTGTAGAAGATTCAACCTTGAACGCTGCCCGCTGAGTTTTCTATGACATCGTTCGAAGTACGACGGGGGAAAGTTGCTCTAACGTTTCTTTTTAAATTACTAAATAATCAAATAAACACCAGTAAACTGCTTGCTAGACTTAGTTTTCATGTAGCACGACAATCTTCGCGCTTACTTAATACTTTTTATTTGGAATCAGCCAAGTCTAATCTGCTGTTACGCTTACCAATTTAGTTCATGTGCTCTGCATATAATAGTATTTCCGGTAAGGGTTTCCTGATGAAGCATGATATCTTACTCCAATATTGTGAATTACGTTGTGCATGTGTTTCAGTATCCACTTGTTTCTTGTTTGTTGTCTATATGTTCAGTCAGGTTTATTTTTTGTTGCATTTAGTTGTTTGCCTGTTAACTGGTTTTTTGTTGCTATAGGCAATAAAAGCTATTATTATATAAATTAATAAAACAAGAACTCTATTTCAGAACAGAAGTTTCTGCGGGTTAGTAGCAGTATTTTATCAGCATTACAGTTTTAGAAAAAAAAATACCCAAGAAAAAATTACACATTTTGGAAAGGAACCAAGCTTGTTATACATTTTTTCTAATTTAAGCTTTTGTTGTATTCCGTTTAATCGCATATTAATTGCGTAATGTTCTCCTAACATTGGTAGGATAATATCCACTTCAGCTGAAAAAAATCGCATTCATTTAAATGTGAAACGAGGTTGTAAGTTGTAATGAACTTACGATAACTGCTATCCATAAGAGAAAGAAGGTAGATCCTACCTTTCAATTTTCCTCCGAAATTTATTATGCAAATACCATTTCTTCTACGTCTAGACATTTATGTACCTTATCATCAAACTCAATTTATGTATTAATTAAGCAATTTAAAAGAAAAAAAACTATCAATATTGATAGACTTGCTAATTATAAGCAACACGGAGTCTATGTATTTTCTACTTGAATTGAGCTATTTAATGTGGAGACGAAGAGGATTAATCCTGGTATTGTCGTTCGTAGTCTTTCATTCTTCACTATGCTCTGTTATTTATTTAATGACGAAATAGCGTAAACACAGTACGACATATATTTCGATTTAAATAGGTAAAGTTTTAAATTTAAAATACGGAAATTTACGCACAAATGTCCCTAGTTGCACTGGGTTTATGAAGAGTGATAACACTCGCGGGTATAATTTAACTTAATAAGTAAGTCTTACTCTGTGCTACGTAATTCTGTTGAGGTTTTATATAGAGAACGCTTGGGTGCAGGTAGTTTGAATCTAAAAACTTAAGTAATTCTACTTTTTGAATTCTTCGTATAGTTTTGCTCATTCTGGCCTATTTTAAAATCTAATGAAGCAAGCAGGTTGTTTTAAGTAAATGAGTGATATCACCAATGACAACATCGCTGTAAATATGGCTTTTCTCATGGTATTGGTGAAATCATTCTCAAGAAAGACATGTGAAGAGACAGAAAACGATAACACACGGACATGTTTCTGCCTACTCGGCGTCATCAGCGTGGTTTCGAGCGGTTTCATGCTCGACACACGTGATTTCCTCGCTGCTTCTATCTCCATACCTAACACTACGATACAAGTGAGTATTCTTGGCGGTAACTAGTGCCAAAAGAAAGAAACACTTTTCTGCAAAGTTAGACAGCGAAAGGAAGCGGGTACAGTTTCCCCACTCTTCTCTCGAGTAATACATGGATTGCTACTACGACAGGGGAGCGAACCAAGGGCATTTACAGCGATTTTGTCGTTGGTGTTATTTTCTAGGCATTCCTTTAGATGTGTTATGTTGCAATTACATTTGCAGTTCCCCTTGCACTGCCCTTTGTGCGCTGCCCTCACGTGGTAGCAATCCATGTATTGCTCGAGCGAAGGGTGGGAAACTGTACCCGCTTCTTTTCGCTGTCTGACTTTGCAGACAAGTGTTTCTTTCTTTTGGCACTAGTTACCGCCAAGAATATTCACTTGTATCGTAGTGTTAGATATGGAGATAGAAGTAACGAGGGAATCACGTGTGTTGAGCATAAAACCGCTCGAAATCACGCTGATGACGCCGAGTAGGCAGAAACATGTCCGTGTGTTATCGTTTTATATCTCCTTCACATGTCTTTCTCGTGAATGATTTGGTTAATACCATGAGAAACACTGTATTTACAGCGATTCTGTCGTTAGTATTATTTTCTAACCATTCCTTTACATATGACGATTGCAAGGACTGTGTGGATGTACAATTCACAGGTATAGCAGTAAACTCCACTCACACAAATTAATTAATTATGCGGAACGCAGCGTTTCGAGAGCACGTGGGCTCCCATTGTCAACCGTGTTACCGACAGTCGGTAACACGCTACGTTCCGCATAATTAATTAATTTGTGTGAGTGGAGTTTACTGCTATACCTGTGAATTCCTTTACATGTGTTTAAATGAGTGATATATTTTAATATAGTTTCATTACTTGAAATTCAGTTATATTAAGATAATTACATAATAGAAACATCTTTAGAGGGAGTTACATTTTTATTAAATGAATTCAGAAGATATTTGTATTAAGATCAAGCGCAATAACCAATAGATTCCTGAAACCATTTTCTAAAAGCTAACTATACCTCAGCATATGAATAGAATTGTCACCCTTTTAGCAATTACTTTAATGAACTAGTTGAGATTCACTTTGTTTCACCTCTGGAGATTCTGCGCGCTCGATTGCGTATTCTGGTGTTTGTATGATACTTCAACATAGACCAAATTGATAGACAATATGAATACGGGGATATTTTTATTTTGAATAGGGGATCTAACACTCACTACTAGGTTTAGAAAGAGTTTTTTATGTATTTATTTCATTTATTAATTTTGTGTGAATGGACCTATAGAAATTTCGCTATTTTGCGTTATCATTAGTGTAACTATTGTCTGTATAAAGTGAATAATTTTTTTAAAGTTATTTTCTCTTCCAATTTGTGTTTCTTTTATTCTGTTCAGAAGTTTACATGGTATCATAGAAATTTCACTGAGTATACAGTATAACAAAATCAAAATTTATTGATTGCAAACTAAAGAAAACTATAGGGACTCCACAGAAATATTACAAATTTAAATCAAAAAATTTACATTTCACTGCCGGAAGCAAGTTGTCAAGAATCAACACTTCAAAGTAGACATTAGCAGTTTTCGAATTGCTATTCTGGAGCAAAGCTAAACTTGCTAGTAAACTCTTAAAAGAGAAATATGACATTTGGAAAATTGTGTTTATCTAAATAGAATCTAGAAGAACATTTATAACACAAAAGTTATTTAGAAGATGGAAAATAAATTATTACATAGACATTCGAGTATTTAAATCCCATTATCGATAGAGACAGAGCGGCTGTTAAGTGAGGAATTAAATGAAACGCTAGCGAACACTACTTCCTGTATTTCCAGAAATTCTTCATTCCACAAGATATGTTATTAAATGGGAAACTAAGAAAATTAAGTGAGAAGTTAAGTGAACGTGACAGATTTCGCTTAAACTTAATAACTTACTGGATGTAAAGCTTTCGTTCTAGAGTGACTGGCTGTAATGCGCTATCTATTTTAAAAACATTTACTTACTGCCTAACGTGGCTGAAAGGTAATTGTAGTAACGTCGATCTTAATTAGCTGTAAACTTTTTAACGTTATGTACGGAGGTATTCCATTTTCTACGTCATGTATTATAGATATCTTTTATTTTCTATCTCTTGCTAATCCATACGAGGTTGGCATGGAAACTTTGTGTAGACAAAAGGGTAAAATATCTGCGAAAATGTCGTATTTTAACGATTATTATTGTTTACGTACGTAACTTGCGAATTTGATAAGATTTTGTCAGTCTCATTTGCGAAAATGAACAATTTTGAGTAGTATAATAAATATCTTCAAGAAAAGAATAAATGGATGGAGAGGTTTAAACAAATTAAATGTGACTTTTGTTGGGGATTTGTTGTTTGCAATGAAACATGAATTTGTCACTCTATTCTTAGATGCAAACAACAATTGCAAGTGAAATGACATTTTGTTAATACATAATTTACACAAAGCTGGAACTAGCTTGTTTAAATGGCTTATATTAGAGAGAAACATCTCAAATTGCTTAGAAGGAACTACTATTAAACAAACTAGCATCGGTTGTGGGAAGTTTTAGGCTTTAATCAATGCTTTTATGCCAAAGTGGAAAGGTTTCAATCCACCCCTGCATCTAATACCGCCAGCCGGGGTGACAAAGTGCCATATTTTGAAATTTTTATACCATATTTCATTTGATATCAGTTGAATTAGGCTGAATTTTCAATACAATATATCTTTGCTATTAATTTATAAATCTTAAAAAAAAATCAGTTACAACAGAAGGGAGGGAGGAATTATTTTCTGTGGCAACAACCCAACGCGTTTGTTGGGTTGGCTAAATACCACACTTGGTGTCTCTTTGAAAATATATTAGAAACGTTTTATTGTTATTAGTCACCTTATATAATTCAAACGTACAGATTTATTATGTTGGAAACTGTTTAAGGAATTGGAAAAAACAAAAAATAAAATAAAAAGGGGATCTATATGTTATATTTGAAACCAGTCATTATGAACGTGTAAAACGTCAACATAATTAAAATGTTTAATAACAAAACGGCAAAAGGTTACCAATATAATCCTAAAAAAATAAGAGACAAACAAAATCATGAGTTACTGGGAACACCTTTTCTTTAACAAATCTGTCCTAAACATTGAGCCAAACTCAAGTTAAGAGGAAACTAACTTTAAAGGAACTACGTTTGTACAACCGTCTTAAACTTCACTGTACAGAGTTTATGAACAGTTTAAAAAATCGAATAAAAAAAAATTGAAAATAATAGGATTAGTACTCCACCTGAAACTTGTGGCTGCTAATTTCTGTCGGCGGTACAATTTTCTGTTTAATTTGTTGCTCTTTGTACCAAAGAACATTCGGAGGCTCAGGTCACTCCTAGAATTTTCTTTTCTTTCTCATATAGGATACACTAGCTTCCCTACTGACATCAAACTTAGTCAACATTAAACCTGGATAACATTTACTACGATATTCCATGACACCGAGTAACCCCTATAGGCACTTAGTCACCCCGGTTGACGGTATATAATAAACGATTTACTAATAACTTTCAGTTTTACTATAACAAGGCACGATACGGTGGGATTTTTGAGATCAAGGGTTACTGAATGTATCTCTGGAATCCATAGCTTAAACAGTTTCCGTGTTTTCAACCATCACATTCGTAAAATTTATTTTAGATATTCTATTCAGACTCTATAAATTGGTAAAGCGCTTCATGAATAAGCAATTTACAGAAAATATCGTCTGCCATTTTATGAAATCCTCTTATGTTTGGTAGACAATCCAATTTCCGCAAATATCCACGATGTACGTGCAATATATTAGAACATAAAAAGCTACTTCAAAATGTATATAGCGTCACTCAAGTGCTGGCAACTCGCTTTCCAGTAACAAAATTTTCGCTTGTACTGGAGTACGTACGTTTTAATTAATCCTTATGATATTGTAATTTATTGAATAAAACATGTAAAGTAGTTTTTATTTCAACATTAATATTTGATAATTTCGAAGAGTTTACAAGAGTAACAACGCATTTTGTTATTTTAAATGTGAATGTTGATTTAGCTTGAAAATTGCCTTACAATAGCTTTCCGCAACACGTAAATTTGTTTTGTCTGCACTTGATTTATTTAACAGCAGTAATTGCTATACTCTATCTTTTAATTCGAATGAGTTTTTTTAAATTGAAGCGCCAAAAAAGTAGGCTAGCTGTTGTTCAGTTTTCGGCAAAAGTTATACTAGCCATATTTAATATATTACCGCCTGCCATATTGTTACAACAACTGATTGACGTTTAGATCGTGCATTTTTCTCAATGCGTTTGTATTTATTTTTTCTGCCTAAATTTACATTGTAATAATACTTACGTAACTACAACTTATATAAAATCCTAGCTAGTTTCAAAACTGCCGCCAAAATGCAGCTTTGAAAAATTCCATTGTGTGAACGCGTCTTTTCATTTGAGTATTTGTAAGTTAAATTAATTAGGTTTATATATATAGTCCGTTCGCACCTTAAAATTCAGTATGACTCTTATGGGAAATGCAAACGCGATTGCCACATTGCGTCAAAATTATATTCTTAGGATGTTTTCTGCCAACTCTACAGTTGGCTATATGAAGAAATGGCAAATGGAACATAATCAATATTTTTATAAATTTGTTTATTATAGTATTATGTTACATGATAGTATTTAATATAAATATTGCAAGTCATTTCTATATTTTCCAAATTATACGTAACGTTTTATTAAAATATAATTTACGAATGTGACTTTCCTTTTTCTTTTAGAATTGATTCTACAATCGATTATAATAAGATTTGTTAACATAATTGTATATGCGCACATGAGTACGTATTACCTTCTGCATATGTTGTATATCCCATTTTTTTCAACTCGGGATGTTTGGGCCGATGGTCCGTCCCTGCCTTATGGTGTCGAAAACTGCAATTGTTATCTAAGCGAAAACCTTTTGGTTTGTGATGTTGGCCATATTTACAGGCAGAGCACAGAACGTTCCAGCAGGCGATGTAAAGTGTCTGTTCAATGCATTTAGATCTTTCAGTAAATCAGATATATGGTTATTGTTGCCTTTGCTAAGCCCAAGTTTTTTCAAAGGCAATGGAGATAAGTAAAGAATTTATTCTTAAATTATACAATATAATACCAGTTTTACGAATAACCGATCTGTTATTAGTATTTTATTTTCAGCTCCTGTTATTATTTTAGAAATTAAGAAATAGAACTTCATTTTTTATGATAAAAGTCTCTTAATCTACTTGTAGCTTCTTTGTAATTTTTAATTGTAGTAAACTGTACCTCTTTCTTTTCTCCTTTGTCGCTTCTTTCGTTGGCTGAAAACATTTCAGAGACCCAATTGTTAACACTTAATTGAGTATTGTCTCCAGTTATTAAGGCGTCGTCAATTGTATCTAAAGCACCTCCATTAATTAATAATGTATCACAGATTAACTTCAGGCAAAAGCCTAAAAGGAAAGCAACAAAACTGTTATTTTAACGTTCAATAAAATGTTTAAAATGACTTGCATGTATAGCTGCATTGGAATATCTTTATACTTGATAATCTTATAACAATGAATCCTATACTGGAAAATTTAGGCCCACGCCATTAATAAAAACTACAAAAAGTTCTATTCGCTTACTTAGAATGACAGGATAAAAGACAATACTAAAGGAAACAAATTGCAAATTCTAAGATTAGGACATAATTGAAACGTTTCGGTTGTATAACCTAACTATTTCTTCTCTATTGGGTATAGAAACTGACGGAGCTTAAAGTACGTCTTTACTGAATCAATCTTCTTTTAAGAGCGGGGAATAACAAAAACCACTTCGACACTAACCGCGTTCAAAACAGCTGCCGATACTGTTCTAAAAACAATTCTGGAAGATTAAGAGACGACCGTCCCTCATAAATTTAGTTTTGAAAGTTGAGAACATAGCTTTCCCTCGTCATACAAAAAATATAATTTAATAGATTCCTTTCGGAACTGCTCTCTTCGTCTATTATTTGTTCATATTCCTTTGATACCCTATGATGATATGAAAAGAATATATTTTTTTGTATTCATAGAGGAATTGGGGATTGATTAGAGTTTAGGTGTATCGAATAAACTTACGTGGTATTTTATTCATAACCAATGTTTGAAAAAAATGCAGTCCAGAACGATAGGTGGATGAAATGAGGAACGTTTAACAATAAAATACCAAAGTAACTTTATCCTCAGAGTTATAAAATTTTTATGCCTGTAGCATACTTATCATTATCTCAAATCCCGACAATTAAAAATGTGGCGAAATATAACATTGCCTCTTATAAACAGCATTCACACTCTCGCTTCCTAACATCCGGCAGTAATCTGTTAACGTAAAAGGGCTCGATTTGTCCTGGTAGAACCGAAGTAGAGACAGAGTGTAGCCCTTTATTGTATTTACGATAAGACAGTTGTGTTATATATTTCCACTCTTATTGGGATGTTTCCGCTGGGCAATAAATTGCATAAATAAATAAATATCATTCGCGAGATATTGGGGTTTAAAAAGTGGGCGTTAATTTCAGGCATTTCCCGTAGCTTTGAGTTTTGAAAATTTTCCTATGCTTTGTCTTGTGTTTATTTGTACTGTAAAAGACGTTTTGTGTTCGTACCATAACTGAAATATTCGAGGTTAGAGATTGGTGGGAACTCCAATCTCGTAGACAGCTCAACAATTTCACAACTTTCGAAAAAGTGACAGCGGAGGTATTTTGTATACGTTCTGCGTCAATTTGTGCCGTAAAGAAATCGTTTTCTCCTGAGATATTCAACATTAAAAATTGGTGGAAACTCTTATTTCGACATTTTAAAAATCGAAAGTGAGCGAACCAAAAAGCAATAGCCATAACATTTCCGGCTGAGTACGCAAGCTTTACCCCTTTCACAGCACCTAGTGCTAGTCTCAGTCCGTTGCTTCGATTCGAGTTCATTTTGGTTGTGTAACAGTGTAACCAAGTTTCATTAGTCGTTATTATTCGGTGCTAAAAGTGCTTTAAATTACGTTCGACTTCGATAAATTGAGAGTTGAAATGTATTCTCGACTTTCCAGTCTACAATCAACAAATGAATAAATGTGTCTTATGTGACTATCTTAGACCTACATTCTGCTACATGCTGTGACTTACTGCTAGCTACTGGTACATACTGTACACCCTTATATGTAACTGTAAAATTCGTATTCTATCTTACCAACTTCCGCGGGCGGGTTTACTTTCTACCCCAACAGCAGGCATCCTTACGATCGGAATTTGGCACTAAAATTTGGCTAACGTTTTAAAGGATTACCTTCCATCGAGTTCACTAATTAGTGATGTTAGAGATCCACCCTCGTATTTTGCTGGCTCCCCATTTTGCGAATACTAACACGTCCCTCTACGTGTTATGTTTCCGTTTTCATTATAAATATTGCATGAAATTACCAACAGCAATTATCTCAAATGCGTTTATTAATTTTTCGTAGGGAATGATTGCAGTATTTGTGTGTATATATACATATATATATATATATATATATATATATATATATATACAAAGGAGACTCTTATTTCAATGCTTGAATGAAAAGCGCCTTATCCAACTTATGTAGATGTACTCTAGCGCTTTCACCTGAGCCGACGAGCTTCGTGAATTGCAGGTTGTAGGTTGCGTCGATGTGTGTTAAGCTGGATGCGGAGTACACAATGGATTCGTACGATATAGAGTTTGCGGAGGCATCTAAGCGTCCTTTAATAATGCATAATCGTTCTGGGTGTAGGGTTACACGTGGAATTATCCAGAGGGAGAAGATCATCAGTGTCTTTTGTGTTGCGTAAAATGCCACCGTTATGTACTGAAATTTCCATATTTCAGGATGTCGGGTTTTGTGTGTCATATTTAGGGCGTTACTGAATCTTTTTTACCTCGTTTTCTTGCACGTCACGTGCTGAGTACTTTGTTACGTTGTAGGTAGAGGTGGCTGAGAGAACTTTGTTGGGAAAAAAACGGGTCAAACTTTACGCCGTAACTTTATGCGTTACTGACTGAATTTAAATAAGTACAATACAATAATTAGCTTTAATAAGGTAATGGAAGGAAGTTATGAGTTAGTTCAAAAGGTGGTTAAATTTCTTAATGTAAAGTGTGTTGCATATTATAAAGGTGCATAAAGGTAATACCACGGTTCTTTTTAAAAACAGAATTGAACTATTATACGAGGGCGAATCAAATATATACCACACTTTTCTTTTTAACGCCCTCTAGATTAATTCAGTGGTGTGACGTTTTGATATCTGTTGTGGAGGGGGATATAAGGTGAAGGAGAATAAGTAGTTTCGCTTCGCTAGAGCAGATGAGCTGTTAGTAGCACCATATCTGACTAAGAGGTACACACGTCTGTTGAGCAACGTATTATTATTCACTTTTTTTGCGTGGGAGGGCGATATTTCGCGTCGACCAACTGCACCGATCGCTGAAAAAACGCTTTCAAGAACCCAAGCCTGCGACTGGCACAAAAAATTTTCCGATGGCCGAAGGTCAGTGGAAAACGAGAGCCATACACACCGACCATGGACGAGTACTAGTGAGGCAAATATTCGTGCGATCCGTGAGCTGATTGCCGCTTTACAATATGGAAAATTGCTGCACACATCGGAAAATCATATGGGAGTGCCCAGTCAATAATTTTCAGATAATTTGAGTTACCGAAAAGTGTCGGCAAGGTGGGTTCCTCGACCTTTGACGGAAGATCAGAAAGCAAACCGTCTTGCCGTGTAACTTTTGGTACGATATTGAACGAAGGACGATGATTTGTTGAGGCAGATTGTCACTGTGATGAGACGTGGGTGCATTATTATACCTCGGAGTCTAAGCAGGCAAGCAGGTAGTGGTGAAAAGTTGGAGAAGCAGCACAGCGGAAAGCCAAGACCCGTCTTCCTGCTGGAAAAGTTCTTGCAACAGTTTTTTGAGATTTCAGAGGTATATTACTCACTGATTTCCTCCACGAACGGCGCACAGTTAATACTGCGTACTAGCGCTAACTGCTTCATGGAATGAAACTGTCCTATCAACAAAAAAGGCGTGACATGTCTATTCGAATTGCGATTCTGCTGCATTGCAATGCTTGACCACACACAGCTGCATTGACCCAAAAAAAGTTGGACAAAATTCAATGGGAAACATCTACATCTGTAGTCCCGATCTGATGTTGGATATATGAAACCGATGAAGAATTGACACATTTAGATCTTCACGAGAGTTATGGTGTGAAGTCGGAGTATTCTCTTCGCTCAATATATTCCTTTATCTTACTGGCACGCGAAGGTTATGAAGTGAACATCTTGGTTCGAATATTTAATTTGTAAGAACCGATAACTGGAGCTAATGCATATAAAGCAGCCATGATTAAGCGCGATAAATAATAATTTATGAACGTTGCAGAAAGAGTGTATCGTTCCATGATGAAACGATAGGAACAGAGATGCACAAACGTCAAAAAACAAATTCGATAGGGCTACTACTTGATAGAAATCTGAATTGACGAATGTGTGTCGCTAACGGAAAACTCATTACAATATGCCAAATTAAACCGAATCACACATTTATACAATGATTTAAATTGTTGTTATCGTTATTAAAAAGAAAAGGGGCCAGCATTATGGCGATGGAAATACGTAAAAATTATACGAGATGCGATAAGCAATGTTTGGAAATTATTATAATATATTAAAAGTGATGTCAACACGAGGATGTTGATGGAAATATAGAGATTACTAAAAAAATATGCTGAATTTCCATTCCTAGTGATTAGATTGAATAAAGTCGAAGAACGCCAACAGATATTTGGCATAACAACATTAAATTCTAGATTCATACTAACATATACATCAAAAAGAGACAAGCAACATTTCTTGTACTATAATTGTTAAAATTACTTAATTGTGAATATGTGCACTACCGTCCATGTTAGTTCGGACATGCAATAAAATATTGTAAACTCTACTAAGAGATATTATAATTGATTTTGTATATAAATAACATTTATGCTAGGTTCTATATGAAGTTTGTTATTTATTAATTGTACAGGCAAACTTCCAAGAATATCAACTAGAGAATGATTAAAAATCTATTATATTTTATGACCCAATATAGCAGTTTTCAGAATAATCCTTATCGCCACAAATAGGTTATTTTGAGACAATATTGCAGGTAATAAATTTACAATATTGTTTGGAGTGGGAGAAAGTATATTGGTAAATGCTTTAGTTGCTAAATAAACCCGTTTGTGCGTGCGTTAGTGTTAAGGGCGTATCCTTTTGTGTAAACCCGATTAAAGTTATTAAAATGCTGAAAAGAAAACAGACAAGTTTAGAAAAACGTTCTGTAATTGTTGCTTTTCATCCAGAAGGTTATTCAGTGCGTCAAATTTCCGAAAAAGTACATGCTAATGTGTAACATGGCCGTTAGTGAGACTGTCGGTGACATCAACGCACGAGCTGTTTAAGAGATCGGGAACGTTCAGGTCGTGCCTTACATTCGTAGGCCAGCTGTGGAACATTTTACAAGAGGAATGGACTAATATGCCAAACAGAATCCTTGAAAAACAAGTGCAGCGGATGCCTCGGATTGTGAAAGCTGTTCTTCGCGCAAAAGGAAGTTTCTTTGAAGAAGGGAATATTTAAGAAGCCTTCGTTGATTTTTCGTTAGAATTACCTTGTCTTACTCTCATACTTTAATTTTAATCACTATTAATAAAATGCAATAAAAGTTTTAAGTTTTGGAAAGATGAGTTTGAATGTTTTCTCGTTTTTTTTTTTTTAATTTATTTGCGTGTTCGAACTAATATGGACGGTAGTGTACATCATAAGGACGCAAGTAAAATTTCTTGTGTTACAATTGCATTTTTACATTACTTCATTGTAAATAGATTTAGTACATCGATTTTGTGATACTAAATATATTTACTGACAATACTATTTCAATTGTTACAGTATTTATAATTCAGCAAATAAAATAAGCGGATTCTTAATATTTTCTTTTCGCAGTTCAATATCCAACGCATACTACAATCTACAGTGCCGAGTATTATTCGTGTTACACTTAGAATGGTTTCAAACAGCTGATGCTGTGCCGTACAGCGCGAGATCGTCACTTAGTAAATTGTCCGTTCTTTTGACGCGAACGCGTCAGGCATGAACTTCAGCATCGCTAGCGCGCCAATCCGTGCATGAAATACTCTTATATAAGCAACGGCGGCGGACACATGCGCTAGTTACGTCGTACTGCAAGCTATCGCCGAATTCGCAATCTGACGGAGTTTCAAACAATATATTTTGAACGTGTCATCCGCAAACACTCGGTGGTGCTCCGGTAACACAATGGCTTCATTCGGTTTCGTTTGTAAGTGGATATTTGCATAAAAATCTGTTCCGCATTTAATTGTTTCTGTTTTACGAATGAGTGATTTATGATAATAATTGCGAAGAGAAGCAAGGCATTGTCGTGGGATTTAATAAAAACAAAAGGAACAAATAGGTCAAAATTACAGGATACTCGAACAGGATAATAAATAGCACTAGATGCACATATTACTATTATAATGATATTTCTCGAAATTTCAAGTTTGCGTGCTATGAACCCTCAATTCACTTATTTAACTTTTGAGTGGGTAGCGGTCGTAAATATTAGGACATGCTTTGTCATCTGCTTCTAAATTTTCTTTTTTTTAAGACTCCGAATAGATCGATTATATTCGTAAAAGAATGCGTCTTTACCAGTTTAGTACAGTTGCTTGAAAACCACAGCTTGTACTTTGTAAAAATCGCATAAGAAATCCGGCTAATGAAAATTATTGCACGTGCTGTTGTTACATGTATTCCCTTTTCTCACGTTTTTACCGAATATTTCAACCTATACAATGTTACAATGTAGTTACGATTTATCTTTCTTAGGTACATCGAATAGTGTCCCAAAACAGTTTTTCCAACGAAGAAATTCAAAGTATATTAGATGAGATGAAAAGTGATGATGAAAGTAGTGCAAGTGGTGATACTGCTGTTAGTGATGAGCGTATTGACAAATATAATAATGATGGTTTGACAGAGCAAATTCTTTCGGGGACAATGGTAACGTTGATAGTAACTTTATTATAGAGCGAGACAAAACATCTAACTGGAGAAAGACAGGATATACTGAATCATCTAAAACTATAAGCCGAAGATATAACAAACGAACTATGGATATTTCCAATTGTTGACCTTGACATGTTTGTCCGAATTATAACATTTACAGAAGTGAATTTATGGCTTATTAAGGTCTATTGTTTCTGATAGAAATAGAAAGTTCACTTCTCGCTTGAGTGAGGAAAGCTTCTAGATTTCTATCAGAAACAATAGACCTAAATAAGCCATAATTGCGCACTCTGTTCTAATTGATCAGTTTATATGTTTGTAAATGTTATAACTTGGACTATCATCTCAAGATTAACAATGAAAAATCTATATAACGTAAAACGTGTAAAATTAGGAAGATTGTCGTTGACGCTGGTTTATATTTGAGAGTATTCCGATAAATGACGTATGTACAGTCTACTTCATACAGAGTATTTTCGGTTCAGAATTCATAGTACTTCTTATGAAAGGACCTACCCTCAATCGCATGATTTATCTGTATTTTGCGTGTAGTGTCCCTACATTTAAAAACTTATGTTTTGAAGAAAATCACTTAGCCCAGGTAGCTTTCTTATTTCTTAAAAGAAATTGGATTAATTATAAGTTAGTATGTCGTCTTATCTTTTGATGTTGCCTGAGAAAGGTTTTTTTTACAGAGAAAATGTGTATATCTGATAAAGATGCCTAGCAGGCACTGTAGGTGGCGTATTTGTCGTTGTATGCAATCGCTCCTCTTATGTGTGCAACATATATGTTTCAACAACACATCTAAAATGCTAGAAAATAACACCAAAGCTAAAAATGCTGCTAAAAACAGCTACTTATGGTATTGGTGAAATCATTCACGAGAAAGAAAATGTGAGGAGACAAAAAACGCTAACACACTGACATGTTTCTGTCTACCCGGCGTTATCAGCGTGGCTTCGAGCGATTGTTTGCTCAACACATTGCAATTCCCTCTCTGCAACTATCACTCTATCTAACGTTACAATTCAAGTAAGTATTCCTTGGTGCTAACTAGTGCTAAATGAATAAAACATTCGTCTGCCATTAAACACAGCGAAAATAAGTGGGTGCAGTTTCCCAACCCTTCTCCCGAGCAATACATGAATTGTTTAAGTCCGCTAACTGCTACAGCCAACCCAAAATTCGAACGTTAAACATATTTTGGATCGCTATCCTGCATATACAACCATCTTAGTGACATTTCTTCCTCTGCATATGGCAGAAGCACAGTTTGTAATATATTTACAAAGACCCTAGCATTTATTATGCCTTCCATTTTATGTAAATGGCCTACGCCATACCATGAAGAACACCCCCACAGTATGATGCTTGGGCTTCCGAATTTTACCGTCTTTTTAGTGTAGTTCTCCCTCACATTCGGTACTTTACCGGAATAATATGTATTCAGGAATTTTAAATAATTTTAATATAGCTGCGTCAGAATTGTCTGTTGTTAAGGCGATTTATAAGTATTACATTAGGACTGCTATTTACCTGCACATGACTGTATATCGATAACATTATCGCATAACAAATTGTTGTATTCCTATCACTGCAGAAGCTTACATTATACATTATATCTTAGTACAAGGTATAACTTTTTGGGATTGTAAGATGAAAATTATGTCATCCCTCTGCAGACGAAACAAAAAAAGGGCCATCTATATTGTGTCTTTGAGCGTCATAGAACATTCTAATATCAAATTTGTCCATTTCAGGGCTTTCTATTTTAAATGATATCTCACGAGAATTAAATCATCATTGCAAAATACCAACCCTCGCAGTTTATAGTTACATAAACGGAATATTCCGCCCCAGCATTAGACAATCGCACTTCGAAGTTCTAATCCAGTAAATTGAAGCATTAAAAATAGAACTCTAACGGGAGTCTGTAATATGTCATACAAACTTTGACGGTGTCTAAACTTCGCCAATGTAACAAGTCGTAATAGCGGATGGAGTATCCGTTAATAACATTTACGGCTGCGAAACTTTAACACGGTTGTAGTACGTGGAAACGTGTTTGGCAACGTTTGGCATAATGATGGTAAATAATAAATCGGTTCGAGGTGGTCCAGTATTAGGCGTCTATACAACGTGCATTAAGCGCCGCTGTAGATGCAGGGTTTACGCTTTCGTGCATTAGTTTCGATAATATCCTGCCGGAGACGTTTGTCAAATACACGATTAATATTTAAAAGCGCGCGTTCGGTTGGTGTTAATGCATGCCGGTACGCCGATGCATGGAAACCGTACGCCGAATAATGTCGCTATTAAGAGTCGGTAAATAAATTGAATATCGATCTGAAAAGGCTCTCTAGTTACAGGAAAAAATGGAAACAATTTTCCCGTTCTTATAATTTCGTACATCGCAATGGAATGTTTGGTGACTGCGTTTGGTTTCGTTTTGTATTGATTTCGTATACATACGAAGTAATTGACATGGAAATGATAATAAACTTGCTAGAAGAATCGATTATCTTCAATATAAAAGAACGTGAAAATGAGTTTCTTAATAGGAAGAATGCTACCAAAAAAAGTGTTAGTCCAGTAAGCACGATGTAAATTTTGAATCCTTATTTGAAATCGTTCACTAAAAACAGAGACTTTCGACCTTGTTAAAAGTGTTAATATATCATCAACTTGTATTAATATAGGTTAAATGTGTTAGTAGTTAAAAAAATAATGGGGAACAAATAAAATTGTTTTCTGCTGACAGATCTGATACTTGTTTTTAACTAATATTAGTACATACGTTAATCCCAAATATGAAACCCATTTTTCGCTATAACATCACGTTTATTCTTTTCTACGGCATCCCTTGCTTGCCGAAATTGGGTCTTATGAAGCAATATGTTAAAGCTCTAGATTTGCAAGGGGACTGTTTTAAGTACATATGTCAAAAGTTTCCGCGACCAAGTTACGAAAAAATTAAAGCTGGGGTATTTGATGGACCTCAAATTAGAACTTTAATGATAGATCCAAACCTCATCAACTCTATGAATTGAACTGAAAGGAAGCCTAGACTTCGCTTACTATGGTCGGTCGCAAATAATATGCTTGGAAATAAAAAGTCTTCAATTACAAAGATTTAGTGAAATCAATGCTTCCTATATTTCATGGCATAAAGCTTCATTTTTTCGCAATCATCTTGATAGGTTACGCGAAAATTTAGGCGCTGTAAGTGATGAACAAGGCAAGAGATTTCATGGAGATTTAAAGACCATGGAAACTCGATACCAAGGAAGATGGGATCCTCTTATGATGGCTACTGTTGAAGTGTTCAAAGGGATAAGTGCATCAAACGAAAATTGATTACCTGACTGTTATTTGTGTTTTTACAAGTATTTTTGTAATGTTTTAATGATTATTAAAATAAATACTTGCATTATATTCGTGACTAATATTGTATTTAAATAAATAAATGAATTACTAAAATTTTATATTTTGTTTACATTTTATCACCAGTACACTTTCACTTACTTACAAAACTATTGACCGAACGACTTACAAAACTTAGATCGTTACAAGCGTCTCGTCGTACGTACTTATATTACAACTCTCACTGGCATGTATATATCTCAAAAAATATTGTATATATAGTATTTCTTTTATTAATCCCAGGGCAAAACTATTTTGGTTTACATGAATTATATTACCCAATATTATATTCGTCTAGTTAGTGCCTACACATAGAATTTATTAGTTTATCGATATTATAAATTATGCATTATATTCTTGTTGCCTCATGCGTATTTTCCAGTTAAAACGAACTCGGTTTTCCCGGGTATACGCTAATATTCATGCTGCCACTTGGCGACGACATCAGCACCAAGGATATAAGAACTGGGTACTATCCATATACCATACACGGTTAAAATAGCAGTTTAAGAATTAGACATTAAATAATAATATTCGTATTTTAAATATCTGAGAGAGTATGATAAAAACCTGTGTGTCAAGGAAGGCAACGCCCTATGTGGCCCTATATATGCACACAGTCTAGCGATATTCCAACTTCTTTAAGCTATCTAAATAATAGACTGGATCGTACATTATTAATAGAAACTAAATTGTTGTTGTTAAGAAACGTACAAGAAATTATACATTCACTTCTATAGCATATATAACATAGAGTATCTCATGGTTCAATGCTTGGCTTCTACATCTTATAATTTATATTAACAGTTTGTTCTCAAATTTTCCTGAAAATAGTATAACCCAGTTTGCTGATGATAATTTAGTAGTGATTTCCAGTAATAGTATTCATGAAATATCTGCATTAGCTAATAGATGTATGTCATGTATGATTGGATTTTGATCCACTACGTTTAAATGTGAGATTGGTACGATAATATTTGAGGGTAGGTTACTGCTACTAAGTAAGAATGCAGAATTCTTAGATTTTGAATTGTCTTAATTTTATCATATTCTCCAGTTGCCTGGTAGACTTAACGCCATTTTTGCAATTTGTACATTAGAAACCTGTGCTAACTCTCACTCTTCTTTCATTTCATACACGAGCTATGGTTTAATGTTTTAGAGCAATCTTTTTCGGCTACTGGAGTATTTACCATTCAAAAATGGTATTAAGAATATCTTTTAATTTAAATAGTAAATAGTACTCACATAAGCCTTATTATCGCTTGGCTCATTATCTCTTTATAAGTGTTGCTTACTTACTAGAAAAACTAGTAAAACGGAGCTGCTTTAATTACTAATGAGATATAAATAAATTTTGACAAGCCACATAAAAGCCAGTTCACTATTCCCTTGCATCGATTCTTGTTGTATACAAATTCCCGTTTACATATGTATCAAAATGTTCAATAAATTACCTTCTGTAATCAAATATTATGGGTCCCTTCTCATATTTAAAATGAAGCTAAAAAATTGTTTTGTTTTAAATTGTTACTGAAGTACTGCAGAGTATTTGCAACAATTAGGTATTTTAAACAATTACATTTTGACGCAATCTATTGTATCTCTTGTGACTTTATGTTTGGCGTTGTTAGCTTTCATACTTAAATTTATTATATACAATTCTTTTAGATCGACTGCAGTGAAGTATTGTTATTAATACTACTTAATTTCGGAGGTGGTTGTTTCCTTTCCCATTTACATAAACTAAGGATATTAGATTCCCGAGCTTGCACATGTGGTTATGAGATAAGGGATTTAAACCAACCCATTTTAGCATCCTAGGTTTATGGGCAACAAACACCGAGTTTGGTCGAGATTTTAGTAGCACTTAAGATTGCATCACCCATTTCCGTAATATACTACTAAGGTTTGATAATATTGAAATTTATCGCGTCCATATTAAGTTTCTGGTTGATAGCAGGATTATAGTTTGACATGCCCTCGTGGTTTTATTGTACTTCTTTTTTAATACCTTATGATGGTAATGCACTAGATGGCCTTTGGTAGATTAATGCAAAAACAATACAATATAATTCTTGGTAGTAAAAATTTCATTGTTCATAATCTCTTTACTAATAAAATACATTGATAACTGGAAAATGAATAAAATAGAATGGAGTTTGAAACTTTGCAATGTATTATTTGTACGCATTCGTACTATTTATATACATAATCTATTATGCAAGGTAAAGCGTTAAATATTTAACATTACCGTCCATGAGTATTTGCCCATCTATGTTTTTCTTTAATTTTTCGTTATGAACTATCTAGTACAAATAACAACTGTCATATGCAGACATATTAGGAGCAACTTTCATTAGTACACACTCCATTAGTGCGTTCTTAGAAATAAAAAATCATTGTAGCTAGTATAATTATACGTCCCTGTTAATGAGTTTTTCTTGGAATTTTGATGCAACATACTTAATTACTTTATTTTATTTGATGCTCTGAGGTCTCTTTGTACCGTATCATTGTAGTTTGTGTTAGTTCTAAATTTATTATTGTTGAGAACACACACAAGGGAATTATTACCTTCGAGTTTCGATATTTTTTAGTTATTTGTATTGTAATGGCAAGAACTAAAGAGTTGTGCGTATAGATTCTGTTTTAATTATTAGTTACCATAGAATGGCTAAAAGCAACCGACAAATTACATACGCATTCAATACTAATAGCCAAACAATGGACTACAACGTGAATAAATTTGCAAATAGTGGTATTTTCTCCAATAAAAAGGAAAGTAGGCGTCCGAAAAAAATAACACCTGTAGAAAATTGTATAATCATAAGGATTATCAAAGGAAATCGACAAAAAACCGCACTAGAAATCACGACTAAAGTGAACGGGGGACGCAGGAAGTTGGACTTCACTGACAAGTAGCGGTAAGAAAAGCCTTATTGAGGAAGCAAAACAAACGGAAACGGTATGAGTGGGCAGAAGGACACAAGAATTGGACTATCGAATACTGGAAAAAGGTGTTGCGGAGTGACGAGTAGAAGTTCGAAGTTTAGGACTCACGTAGACGTGTATTCGTTCAAACATCGGCAGGGCAACGAGTGTCGGTCCAGTGCATTGTACCGGCCGTCAAACACGGAGGAGATTCGGTGATGGTTTGTTTGTGGGTGTTTTACGAGTACTTCTATTAGGGACTTACTGAAAATTAATGATATTCTATGAAAAGAAGGGTGTTTCTCTATGGGGAAAAGTCGCAACTGCTGTATATATTACAGAATGGAACTAACTGATATTAGCTTGAACTGCGAACTGTACATGGCTTGAGCTGCAGTGGAACTAACTATAAAATTGTTGAACTGGTTATAAATAGCCTCGATTTGTATTGTTGAACAACCCTAAAACTACCTGATTGTCCCTGTAGATGAAAGTTCTATGCACATACCTGGCGATAACGTCATGTTAATAATTGGAAACTCTACAATACTATGCGAAATGAGAATTGAGTAGAAATGTTAACGTGAATTGAAATTGAATAGAATCTTAACTTAGTAGACGGGGTAATTACCGGAATTTCCATTATTTCATTTTCTACCTAAACTTAGGTGATACAAATTACCTAGAGACTACATACAGATTTGGTTGCAATAGCAGACGATGTATGTACTGAAATATACTTGTACAAATGAGAGAAAGATAAGAATAATAGTAAGGTAAAACTAAGCGATTTGAACATTAATACAAATTTAAAATAGAAATTCGTTCGATCGTAACGAACAAAGGGTATAACAATATTTTAGAAAATAATGTGGTATCATCGAGGTTGAGAGTAGTCGATGAAGACTTTGCATGCAGCGTGACAATTACCCGAAACATACACTTAAGATATGCAGAGACTACTTGTAATGAAAAACAAGAGGAGAGCATTTTCATAGTTATGGCATGGCCTCAATCGAATTGAATTGTTATGGGATAAATTAGATCGAAAGGTAAAACAAATTACTCCAACATCTGCTATCGTCCTGTACATCCTTCTTCCGGAAGAATACGATATCAGAGAGAGTACATGGCCTGGATAATGCGCAGCAGTTATAAGAAATAAAGAAGGCTATATTGACGAAAGCAACATTAGTAGTAAATTGCATATATATTTGTATGGCTTTATGTAGATGTAAATATTTACTAAGTACCACTAAATAATACGAGGATCAGACTATATATTTTGAGATGCCATGAAACTAGGAAGTTAGAGTTGGCAACACTGCATTTCTAAATACCATCATCCTTACGTAGTAAGCTCTGATTGTCAGTTGAGTTGCTGCTGTCATATAACAAATGTGGAACATACGATTTATCATCGAAACATGGACTTGTCAAGAGAATATGTTCGTGCAATGATCTACTCCGATTTTAAGATCGGTTTAAGTTAACAACAAAGTCTTGAACAATTGCAACCAGCATTTTATGATGAAAATCCTTCACGCGCAACTCTATTTCGCTGGTATAGTGAATTTAAAACAGGACGGATATTGCTTGGTGATGAGGCACGTGCTGGTAGGCGCTGTTCTTCAGTTACTGGAAACGTTGAGAGAGTGAGACGTAGATGGAGATTGAAGACGCACTTATTAAGCGATTGAGACAACTCTTGGTGTTGAATCCGCAACAGTAAATTCAATTTTACATAATCATCTTAGGATGAAAAAATTACCCGCTTAACGATTTCCAATAGGAATCGCTCGGGAAGCGTAAGAAATGTTAGATAATAATGGATACCGTATTCTATCTAAAATAGTAACAGGTGATGAAACTTACATCCCATTCTACGAAATTTCTACCCACCATGAGAGCCGTGTATGAATCCAGGAAGATGCACCAACACCAACAATGACCAAAAAGCAAACGGCTCTCAAGAAAGTTATGTACGCAGTTTTCTTTCGTAGTATACTTGTGAACCGTTTTGTAAAAGCAATCAAGCTGGAAAATCAACGGATAGTTACAGTAAACTGGTATATCACAAAATGTTTACCTGCAATTCCTGAGTCAGTTAACATTCGTGAATTAATCTTGAATCACGACAATGCATCGCACACAGTGCACAGGAGACAGTTGAATGTTTACGTGAAAATAATGTAAAAGTCATTGAACATCCAACCTATTCGCCTGATTTGGCCATGTGTAATTTCTGGTTGTTCTAAAGAAACATTTACGTGGTCGGCATTTCGCGACGGAGGATGAGATAGATGGAGTTCAACAATTTTTGAGAGTATTCGAAACGATGACTGACTTCAAACTTTTACGTTGTGGAAGCTTCAGTTACAAAGGTGCATTGATGCAGGAGGTAGTTATTTTGAACACAAATAAAATCATTTTCTAGTATTTTTCTTGTATCTCCAAATATATAGCGGGACCTTTGTAATATCCACGAGCGAAATGCAATTTTATTTCAAAATTTTAAGAAAAGCGTAGGTAGCCAAATACTTATGGGCAGTAGTGTATATAACTGATGCTAATTTTGCATACAATTTTTCTTTGGGTTTACTTATAAATCCTATGCGTAAATAACTTATTAAATAATTGTGTAGGTGATCATAAATTTTAATTTCAAAGAGATGCGATTTTTTACCTATATTTATATTACCTAATTTCATCAGTTTATTAAAGACAACCATTCTGCAAAGCATAAACCTATATTTTGGAATCACCCCGTATTTTTATATAAATAAACTGGAAAAAGATGTATAATTAGTAAATGTAGTTCTTACATGGCACTGCTAGCGCGCCTGTGAAGGAGCTTAATGGTGCTGACATCTCTCGGCGGCTTGGTCGGAAAACTGGTCACACACACGCTCTTGGACCTATCCCTCGCAGCCGCTTCTTCGACCCTTTCGCCGCGGAGTCTTTGAACCAACCGCATTACTGCGTCCAATTAATATATTGGGAGGGTGGTGGCGGAGCACTGAACTCCGTAGAATGGTAACATCCACACAATAGGTCGGCACCAATTTAACGTCGATTTCGTGCAGTCCGGTAAACAAAACGTCGAATTGTCTTGTTTTGCTTATTTTTGACCGCACAACAAACACACGCGAAGGTCTATTCGACTTTAAAAACGTTCGCTTATTGTCGAGTATATTTCAACGCTTCGCTTTAAACAGCGTACTTATCCGTTCGATATCGTAAGTATTCTCTTAATCTCGTTAGGTTGCGCTTACTCGATTCCATTCATTGTTGTTGTATGCCGTCGCTAATGTAAGACCGCCGACAATTTATGTTGTAGCGCCTGTTTTGTGGGCTTGAATATATAGGGTTATTATATCGTTCTGAAATTTTAGTAGGCAATATTGTAGATGATCTTTCCAAAAAGTTTTGGAATTTCATAGAATACAAAGGATTTTTTAAAATAAATATTGCAAATGCAAATTGACTAATATATTACATGTCTAGGAAAGAAGTTTCGGCAAGTGTAAAGTTACTATTAATATCAAACTACTGTTAGTGTTAGTAATGATTAGAGACCGGATTATATGCAAATTGCATATATTTTATTTAATTTATTTATTATATTTTACGTCTATTTGTAAATGTCTTACACTGATTAAAGTTAATTAACGCTAACGGAAAAACTGATGCATCCCAAGGCTTTCATGAGCAACTACAAACTATAATTATAATAATAAGTAAGACACCTACCACACAAGTAATTGGATGTTATAAAGAAGATAGATGTAAGGAACATGGAAAACTACTTCGAGACTTTGCTGCGTTCAATAAATTAAAAATAACAGTTTCTTCGGAAAGAAAGATATACACAAATATATTTGGAGAAGACATAATTACAAATTATCCGGACAAGTAAAAGACACAAAGATATTAAATGTACAGACATAGGTTGAGATCATTTCTTAGCAGTAGCAACGATAGAAACTAATAGAAAGTGCAAAAAAATCAAAAATACAATGAATTCAAATGAAGAACTCTTTAAAGTATATCTACTTCAGGGAGAAAACATAAGAGGACTCTACCAAGATAAACTGACCAAAAGATTAGAATGTACAGAAACAAAAGAAGATGTAAACGAAGAATGGTAAAATATAGAACAAGCAGCGGAAAAAACGGCGTCTGAAGTATTGAGTAAAAAGAAGAAACTCAGAAAGAGGAAGGGAAGCAGTGAAAGAAAACCAAAGAACATACATGCAATATTTTAACAAGGTATGTGCGTAATAAATGTCTTTATTCGCACGACACATACTAGGTGTTCCAAAAGCCTTTTTCAGTTTATTTTGATTATTGCGTGAACACAATCGTTGAGTGGGGAGTGGGAGTATGCCAATCGCTAGCCCTGTCCTTGGGAATTTTGTTGCTATGGACCGTTTTACAAGTTTTACACGTGAACAAGAACAATGAATATACGAAGAAAATAAGATCGGGAATTGGACAGGCTAGAACTGTATTCAGCAAAATGGGAAACGTGCTGTGCAGCAACGACCCTAGCCAATATCTCAAGATCAGAATACTGAAATGCTACTTGCTTCCAATGCTCTTATATGGTATGGAACCGCATAGAATTAAGAAGAATAACATGGAACGTTATGTTATTATAATCTTTTTATTTTGCAAAAATTCGTTCGGAACACTCGCCCAGCCTACTCCACATATGTAGTGTGGCATCGACTTTGCGAACCTCAGTTGTATAGACTATTGCTGCAAGACCTTTTTAAACAGTTATCTCTGTCTCTGATATATATGTCTATCTACAGGCTATTTACTGTAACACTACGCCTATGATGCACACCCGTGTTGTATTAAATGCAACTGCAGTGCAACCTTCACTTTTCAATAGGACCTTTTAAAACCTATATAACCTACATAAACTCCCTGATTGTGAGACCTGTATATAATACAAAAATTACCCTTGTATAACGGTTAGTACTAATTTCCAATAATATATTCCTTAAGAAAATGTTTCAGAAGAGTAAAGCTTTACCTATCCCATACAAAATTTATGATCTAATGTACGTTAATGATTGGGGTATATTAAGAAGCAATTACTTATTTTCAATATTCGATATCGGTCGGCAACACAAAATTACTCATATTTGGAAATACTGTTTGCTTAATTCCATTTTCAATATTATGATTCTGATATGGCATTATCACAATAAATGAAACAACAATTTCAGTAATTCAAAGTAGTAATGCATAAAAGAATTTGGATGCAATGTATCCATTTAGATTGACAAATTATTTCTAGATTCACAGAGTATTTTGCCTGAAGGTATCCCAAAAATCTCATACAGATGACATATGAAAAGAAAAATCGGCCGTCAATTTTTAAATTTTTTAAACGGCAACCTAACAGAATAACATGTGCTCTTATTCAAATACTATTTTACGTTCACATTGCAATACACCTAAAGCCTTTCAATGTTAATATGAAGATTAAATAGTATGGAAATTCCGAATATAACGTTATGATTTGCGATGAATTATATCTCACTCACGAAACTGTTGGCGTTTTGGTAACGTTTGCTAATAATTTGGGAGGCAATTTCGGCAATTTAGCTCTAGTAATTTACTATGAGTTTCGTGACAGCCACAAGGCATCTATTAATTCGAGTTTCTGCGTAAGATAGGTGGTATTATGAAAAGTGTTTAAAAGCTGAAACAATACATATATTGTCGCTTTTATTAGTTTGTGTTGATAATAGAGAACAAAGAAACAAAATGATTACAAAAAAATAAAGAAATCATTGTTCTATATCCCAGTTGCTCGTAAACCAGGAAGGAATTTCGAATTCACTTGTAATTATTAGACCAGTCACGCTTATCAGCTCGCCAAGTTCGTAGTAAGTATGTACCCTCCTTCGCAATTAAGATAGCGGGATGAAAGGGGAGAATTAAGTATGCCGAATGTACCTCTGGTTAACATAGTAAAAAGTGTATTGGTGAATTTCGCGATTTATTTTATAATGATAGTAAAATGTGAACAAAGTTTGAGATAAACCGCTGATGTACTGTGGCAAAAACGACTGCGGAAACTATTTAATCTGTATAAAACACACACATAAACAAACTCTTGAATTTACTGTTCACATTTATTGTTTGTGGTTGTGACTTCACCTGTTGGATAAAAAATTGGCTGGATACTTTTGGAGTAAATACAATCCGAAGTGGAAGCTACCACCTCGGACGGCGACACGACTATTTACCATCCCTACATGAAGAAATCAAAAAGGAGATCATGGAGTTATATGTTGATGAAACCACAGCTCGAAAAGGCTTTTATTATACAAGCGGCATAAAAGTCCCCCACATTTTGAAGAGGTATAAAGAAATGAAGAAATTTAACCAGCAAATAGTGAATATATTTTTGAAAAGGATATAAACACATTTTTTAATGTATGTTGAAAATTATATCAGGGAAATTTGCGGCCATCATTGTTAATGCATTGCTGGAGACGCCCTCTGAAGCTTGCTATCACTCTCCACGTTAGTTGTGGCAGAATAGCGTGGATTTTCTGTCGGATTCTTTCCTTCAAATCCTCAACAGATGAAGGTCGAGATTGAGAAAACTTTTCGTTTAGGTATACCCAAAGGAAAAAGTAAGAGGGCCAGCACGGTCACCCGATTAAAGTCCCCTGTGGATTCTTCACGATAATCCAGAATGGAAAGAACAATTCAAACAATAGATGCACACGCACTCTCCGAGTAAACTCAAAGAGTTCAAACAGAATTTCAGCATCAGAAATACCATTCCTACGGTTTTCAGAAGTTAGAAAGGTGTATTACTTATGTTAGCGAGTTTATGGCGCGGGACCATAATCACTGTTGACGTGAAGTAGAAACTATGTGGTCTACTGAGAGCTATTCAGAGAAAAGAAAAAAGTGTGGTGTCTTCTGAAATTGTTTTGATTTATGACAATCCACGGTCGCAAACCGCTGCGGTAATGCAGAGTTTCTTGCGCTTTTTAGGCGCACAGCCTAGGCCTAACGCCGAGTGACTTTTTCGACAACTGAGGACAAGTCTGGGGGACAGAGCTTTTTACAACAACCAAAAGCTGTAGGATTCTAATGGGATTTTTAACGTGATATTGAACAAAGCCGGACAACGAAAATCAGAGAACCAAGAACTGTGTACACAGAACATCATGTGAGTGTGTACGGTTGTATGTAGGAGAAACTGGCAGATCTCTACTAGTCTGAACCAAAGAACATCAGAGACTAGTTCGGGTGGGAGAAATGGATAAGCCATATCTCGATCAACACGTTTAGGAACAACGCAGCAATCCTGGACAACGAAGACAACACCGGAAAAAGAAAAATGTTGGAAACAGCATATACGATCATAACACCAACCGCCATTAGCATCCCAAACCTGGAGATCAAACATACCTGGTTCCCTATGGTTGAAGAAAGTATTAGCCGAAGATCGGCAATCACGATGCGGATGATAGATGAATAACAAGCATGAGCAAACCAACTCCGCAGAATGGAAAAAAAGAAAGAAGACAGAATACACAACCCCTCCTGCGCAGAAAATGGTACCTTAAATGTAGTTGAACGCAGTGACTTCTGGCCGCCCGATTAGCTTAGTGGTCAAATGCATTGCAGTACGAAATTCGAGAAAACAAATTGAGTTCATTCCCCCCACACGAAACAGTTTCACTAAAAAAATAGAGAAAACAAAATTATTGAACAAATGATGGATCCGCCAAGCAACAGGGCCAGTCTGAAGACTAAAGAACTGCTCTAATTTTGATGGCAACCTTATATGAAGAGGGTATTAGAATATTAGCCCGCCGGTGTCGAAAGATAACTGTGACTGTATCTGGTAGTAGCCCGATCAAAATTTGAAAAGAAGTATCCCTCTTAAAATTATAAAATATACTTCTCATATACATACAAAATATAATACCTCCTGATTTCCAGAATTCTATTAAATCTATTAAATCTATGCTAACGTTTCGATATTGTAATCTCACTTCACATATGTAAATATGCCAAAGATACTTTACTACTGTTTTCTTTAGTTCAATCTAAGTTATGAATCTAACACAAACGTATTTAACGTACATTTTCATAGCGTAAACACTATTCTAGTTTATTTGCAAAACATTTTTAAACGTAATTTGTGGATGTGAAATGGCTCCCAAGTGCCAATTCAGTTTGTGTCCAGAAAGACTTATTGGTCGTTGAATTTAAATACTTAAAGGATAGTTTTTTCCAATAGTTTTCGCACACATCCTTTTGGAACAATTACCCCAACCATTGCATTCAAAGATTAATGTTCATTATCGTACGTGGTCCAATATTGATTTTCAAAATCGAATCGAGCCTGCTAATGTTAGTTTGGACTCGGATTTGCAGTTTACAACTTCTACCGTATACCCCTATACATATGTACACATCTACTACGAAAAGGTCACTTTTACGATCGCCGCCTTAATCATCTGGTCTAGATTTAGCGGACAGACGGAGTAGATGGGCGTTCGAGACCGAATAAAAACGGCGGCTTGCCCTTTTTATTGACAATTGGTCCGGACAGCCGCCAGATTCCTTTACGCAAGCCCTTTAAAATAGCACATAGGGTGCTGTTCCTTAGATACAGATTTATATTGACTTGTTGTCATAAAACGAATATTGTGTGAGGTATTCACGAAGCTTTGCTTTATTTTGGTATATTATCATTATATTGTAGTGGGTTATGTAAATTTTTCACTTGAAAGGAAATGGTAAGATTCTTTTTTAGTGTCATCGTATGAATATATAACTATCGAAAAGTTTATGTTCATACCAACAAAATGTATAAAAATAGTTAATGTACGGCACTCAATCGTCAATACTGCTGTGGTAAGGGATCGCATTATATTTTGCTTGCATTGTACAAATTGTTGAAGCTGTTGGAGATTAAATATATATTATGCTATATGATCATATAAATTCACCATCTACGAAGCCATGAAATTATTCCTTCTAAATATCTTGTTGATACTGAGTAGGTAGTTCCAGTAACATACACTAGGGTGACAGAATAAAATAGACACCACGTAAAGCGGTATAAATATGCAAACAGCTAAATTCTAAGAACGAATTAAGAACTTTCTCTTGTCATTAGGGTAGGGGTAGATGTATCGGAAGGAATTCGTCATAGTTTAGTATCGTTACAACTATGCCTCGCTTACAAGGTTCGACTGATATTAGCGACTTCATCCGGGGTCGCATCGTTGGCCAGAGTGAACGCGGCGCTTCGCAACGTGAAATAAGTAAATTTTTTAATATTCCGTTGTCCCCACAGTTAATCGTGTGATTACACAATTTAAACGCAAGGAAAAAACAACAGTGGAGCCGAGACCAGCTCGTGCCGGACCTTCTGAAAGAAGTAAAAGGGTGCTTGTGCGCGAAGTGTTAAGAGAACCGCGAAAAGTATAGCTGAGCTTGCGGCAACTTCACAGAAATGTCAGCGCACCGTTCTGCTATACCTCCACAGTGTGGGGATGTATAAAAGGGTGGCAAAGAAAAAACCTCTCCTTACGGCGTTTCAAAAACGGCGCCGAATGGCTTGGGCAATCGAAATGCGAACGAAGCCCGAACAGTTTTGGCGGTCTGTCATTTTTTCAGACGACAGCAGATACTGCCAATTCAGTGATAGTGGTCGTACGTGGGTCTGGAGACGTTCGTCACAGCAATTGGGCGACAATTTTTTGCATCAGACGGTGAAATACGGCGGTGTGAACATCATAGTGTTGGGCGCGATATGGTATGGTGGAAGATTGCAATTAGTAATCTACGACGGAAATATAAATGCGGCAAAATATATCCAAATATTAACAGAAGGACTACTACTGATATTCGACAACGCCATTTTATCTAAAGAAGACGCAACTTTTATGGAGGATGGAGCACCCTGCCACAAAGCAAGAACAACAACCACATGGAAAGAGGAACAGGGGATTCGTATTTTACCATGGCCAGGCCAATCACCAGACATGAATCCGATAGAAAATGTTTGGCACATAATAAAGACAAATATGGCGAAACGACCCCGAAAACCCAGCAATAAGGAAGAACTCGTGGCAGCTGTTACAGAAGGGTGATTAGATATTCCAGAAGACACCATTAATCATTTAATAGATTCTATGCCACGACGACTCGCAGCACTTCACGCAAGTAAAGGTGGATCGACAAAATATTAATCTAATTTAAAAATTTTAAAATATTTTGTATATATAACGAGAATAGAGTCTTTTTTTTAATTAGTAGGTGTCTATTTTATTCTGTCACCCTAGTGTATGTGGCAAATTATTTAAGAATCAGTGGGAAAATTTCGTGAAACAAAGTCTGTGTCCAGAAAACGAGGTAGAAATGGATCATCAAAACCAACAGCTGAAACTATAGCAGATGTTGAAGAAGCAATAGCTCAATCACCTAAAAAATCTATTCGCAAGGTTTCACAGCAAGCACAATTTTCATATGAGACATGCCAGGCAATCCTTAAAACAGATCTACAAAAATTTCCATACAAATTTCATTGCGTGCAGGAGCTTTTGCCCATTGATCACGCAACTTTGGTTAAATATTGTCAATAGTTTCTAGCTACGACGAATAATGTTGATGTTCTTGACAAATCCTTCTTCCCAGATGAAGCATGGTGTCACCTGTCATAACATATAAATAAGCAACCAATGCTCATCTGGTCTAGTGAAAATCCACATAAAATTCTTGAGAGACTCTTGCATTCTCAAAAAAATGGGAGTTTGGCTTGCTGTTTCTCGTAGACGGATTGGACAATATTCTTTAATGATACCTACATAAATGCTGAACGATATCGTAATAATTTATTACAACCATTTTCAAATCAATTACATGGCGACGAACTCCGCGAGAGATATTTCCAACAAAATAATGCAACACCCCATATGACAAGCGAAACGATGGAATTATTCCATGAACTCTTTGATAATCAGGTAGCAGACTTACCACCACAATATCTCGATTTGGCAATTATGAATTATTTCATATATCCATACCTAAGAAATAGAATATTTACAAATCGTCCTCATACAATTGACGCACCGAAATGTTTGCACGGAAATTAAGGAATGTCTTCATTAACATTAAACAAATAGTTGCGATATGTATAGAAAATAAAGGAGCTCACTTTGCACATTTCATATAAGCTTTATTTGTTCTTATTAAACTTTTTATTTTTTCCAACTGAAACGTTTGTGTGTAGTTATTTGTCAAAATGTCAAAACCTAATCTGACAACTGCATGTCAACGGTGTAACATAAACTCTACCACCTACACATAAGCGGTGTCACTAACGTCACAGAAGTCAGTTTACATATTTTTAAACTTAATCTACCAATTTTAGTTTAAAAAAGAAAATTTTCATGGCTTGCTAGAGGGTTAAAAAGTTTGTATGTATATTCAGAAAATAAATGTGTTTTTTGGAAAACTTTAACTTACTTATTTTTATTGCAAAACGGATTCTACAAAATCTAATTAATTTGAGACTGCCAACATTCGCTAGAAATCTACATTAATTATGGGCGAAATTAATCATAGGTGAAGAAGTAAAACGCAGTTTTTTGCTTACAGTATGTACCGGAGACATTTGTAAAAACCGGGTTTTACTTCTTCGCCCACAATTAATGAATTTAGATGTTCCGTTTATCTAGCGAACATTCTCGATATACAGACATCATTAAAAGGGATTTCTATTGGTGCTATGCTGATAGCCGTTGAAATAGAAGTTACATTGGTGAACACAACTTGTTTCATAAACTTATTATGAATATCAAGATTGGATATTTGAATGAAAAGTTAGAAAATCTTGATTTTATGCAATTGATCTGTGAAGATTAACAAAAGTTCGGACATTGTAGATTTGTCTGACTTTGATAACATCTTACACCATTTAATAAACATGAGGGTTTCGTAACAGAATGATCATGACGTAGTAGTTTGAAAGGCTAATGCTTTGTCTTTTACTTTTGGTTGTGGTGATATTTCTTTTATCTCTTTCATTTTGTACTGATTCTATTATTCTAATTTATTGTAACATGATGTTATCTTAGCCTATTACGTGTCTTATTTAAACCCAACTTGCTTATCCATGTATGTAATAGAAGTCTTTGCATACCTTAAATGTTGTGTTAGCGTATTTGCTTGCCGGCGTGAAGACCGGTGATGTAAATGAGAGAACATCTCCTGTCGGTGGAACTTTCCTTGTCATTTACATAATAAGCAAATCTGCATCTAAGTAAGGTTCATTCTATACAAGAAAATGTTCCTATATATGTAGTAAAATGCCGTCTGAACAAAGTTAGCAACAAGTGACGTCTTATAAAAGGTACAGTATAGCAATGGGCGACAAAATAAAAAAAAAGTTGTACCAACTTCCTTTGAAAAATTTTATTGCAAATTCATTCCCATTTTTTACTAAAGTTAATGTGTACGTGTCACTCAACTAGTCATTTTCATATAGCGTTTTTATGTAGGAAGAGGTATGTATTTCCACTCCAGTATTTGATAGGCTGCAGTCCTTTGATGTTGGTTCTCAAAAAAATTTGGGATGAAAGCGCCATTCATGAATTATTCTGTTTTCAGGCTATTCATATGCAAGTGCATGAGCAAAATATTCGTATATTATGCATGATTCAAAAGAAAAAATAAACGTGCTTAGGTAATATAACGTCTTGTTAAAACGTAGCATTTGTATAGCAGTAGAATTCTTAGTTACGTTCGAGAAAACAAGTATGCATACAAGTCTTACAAACGGAAAGCTTTATGAAGAGAAGAATAGTGACTGGTGAAAATGGACATTGATAAAACAATGAGAACAAAAAAAGTAACAGCAAAATCTTATCTCGTGTTTAGAATATCTAAGAATGTCATGGAAAGCATTATTATATCTAAAAAGATGTAGATAAATTTGCTGGTGTAATGTAAGAGTTGTAATAGTACATTGAAAATGGTTTGATAAGTGAAAGAAAATTTCACTAATATTAGATTTAAATTACAGAACAAACCGCAGGTTATTAGCAATTAAGACACTTAGAAAGAATAACTGTAAAGCAAACGAATTACAACAAATTCATAGCATCTGAAGTCGAATTTGTTAGATGCAGTGATTAATTTCATATTTCTTCTGTTTTAACATTAATTATTTCAATAGCATGTTCAGAACTTATTTTGTATGCAGGAAAACTGTCCCTGTAATTAATAAATTTAAAGTTATACATTAAAAACCTACTACTTCAAAAACGTTCTGCCTATCTAAAATTCAAAAACCAGGTAACTCCATGGGACCAATAGTTTCCGGCATTGATTCCCGAACTTACAAATTATCCAAAACGCTAGTGAATGAATACAAGAATTTTTTCCACACAATAGATGGCCTAAGTGTTGAAAATTACAAGATTGACAATATTTAATTAACATAAGGGCAAATCCTAGTAACGGTCTACGTTTTTTCCTAAGTACCAATTGTAGACAAAATAGATTATTTGCTTGACTCATCAAAACTAAACAACGTGGATAACGTGACTATCCCAGAATATAAAAGACTGACAAAATTGCGAATATCTCAAAATTACTTTCAAATAAGTGAAAAATGTTCAAAAAGGTGGAAAGCAAGGCGATGGGATAACTTTTGCGAACGTATTTCTGATCAAATTTGAAGCCAACGTGAGAAAAGATACCAAATATTTTCATACAATTTGGGTAAGACACATAGACAACGTTTTCGCTGTATTTTGATAAAGGGAACACGCAAAATTGAATTAAAAGTTTACAACGATCAGGTTTACCTTTGAAGAAGTGAACAATCGGCTTTCTTTTTTAGACACCTCAGTTATATGGAATAACAATATGTTATAGACATTTATAGAAAAAGAACTTATTCCAATAGACGCATACAGTTGATTCACAACAAAATATGTTCGCGATCAATGTCCTTCTTAACAGAATCGTTAAATTTACGTTAAGTAAGAGTAGTCACGAAAAAGAATAAACTATATCGAAAATGTAGCTAGGTACAATGGTTTCTCCTCTACGGATGTGGATCGTATTTTACGTTTATATAATATGGGCAACACATCGGAAATTCCGCAACCTTGGCGCCAACAGACACTGATAACGAGAAATTCCTCCATCTAACAGTAAATGGGTTGAGTAAAATTTTCGGTCAACAAAATATGAACGTGTGTTTCGTATCAGAGTTTGAAGAACCTTTTAGGCAATCCCAAAGTTAAACCGGATATGATGATAAGGTCATAAATTTACCAAATCACATGTATTGGGTGTGATAAAGTTTATATTGGAAAAACAGGAAGGAATATCGAAACAAGGTTTAAAGAACATATCAAGCATTATCATTTCGATAAACCAGAACTATCTAGCGTGGCAAAGCATATGGTAAAATCCGGATATAATATTGAACTGCAAAACCTTAAGCTGCTTAAGAATGTACTGTAAATGCCAAATTAGATGACGAGAGATGGAGATGCGTAGTAGTTTTTAAAAACGCGCACGCCCACTTACTGAAATAATAGTGAGAGTATATTTGTCAGTGACGTATCACAATGTCTTTGTTAAGGGATCATAAAGTGATACACGCTCAAACGCGAGAAGTACTTTTTAATGTATACAATTATTTTTATAAACATAAAAGTACATCAGCGCCATTAAGTGAAATAAAAGAATGTATTGCTGAAGTAACTGGTGTATCGGTGTGAACAATAGAAAGAATTATTCGAGAGGTAAATACAATATCAGCACATACCTATGAAAAAATTAGAAGTCCTGGTAACAAAAGCAAAGAACAAAGAGTGTCAGAAGTTTGCCGGAGTATCAAATACGAATTAGTGCAAAATATGATCTATAATTTTCATACAACAGACGAGCGACGAGTCACAGCTTCAGCTCTACACCAAAAAAATGTAGGATAAATTGGAATGGAAAGGATCAGACATTAAGAAGAATTTTAAAAGATTCGAGATTCAAGTTTCGATGTATACAGCATAATAGGAAAGTATTGACAGAGCGATTGGCTATACGAGCATTCAGAATTGATTACCTACAAAAGATCAAACATTTTCGTGAGACAAATCGATTTATTGTATGTATAGATGAGAATGATATTCACAGTAGTCATACGTCTTCCAGGGAGTAATGAAAGGTCTTTTCAAGAACATATCTAAAGGACCCAGACTAATAATAGTGGATGCAGGAGGCAATATGGGCTTTAACGCTTAACGCCCTATTGATTTTTAAGTCCGATGTAAAAACTGGTGTTTACTATTCGGATATGTGCGCAGAAAATTATGGCAGATGGATAAAACAGAAGCCTATACTAAACTTATCTACAAACTCCGTTGTTGTAATTGATAATGCGCTGTATCACAATTTACACACAAATCATGCTCCAAGAAGTATTAGTAAGAAAAATGCAATGATTGAATGGTTAGCGTTAAGAAATATTTCTTTTGACACTAGAATGTTAAAGCCATAACTATATCAGCTAATCGAACGCTATAAGGGTCCATTACAAAACGTGTGAATTCGACGAAATTCTACAACACAATGGCCACACAGTTTTGAGACTTCCACCGCTTTATCCCGATCTGAATCTAATTGAGTTGATCTGAGTTACCGTCAAAAACAATGTCGCTGCAAGAAATGTAGATTTTAAGATAGAAGACCTTCATAAAATATCGGAAGAAGAATTTTCGAGAATTTCTCAGGAAGATTGGCAGTAACCTTGTAAGCGTTGTGAATATTGAAGATAAATATTTAGCATCACAAATATTAGTTGTTGAAATGACAGTTTAATTATGGATGTAAATAATGGGAGTGGCAGTGATAACAATTCCACTTTCGAAGAAGATTTATTGTTTATTTAAAATTGTAATCTATTATTACAAATATTTCCAAAAAATGTAATCTATTACACTGTTAGTAATAAATAAATAAACTATTTATCTACTATTACTTCATATGTAAATTGTTTAATTAATTGTGATATCAAATTGCTTCCTCTGTAAGTTTATACTGTTTTAAAAATATTATTAAATACCTGTTTATACATGAAAATCTAATTACTTATATTATTTCGTTTGGTAATGAATGTATATGCATATACCTCATTATACATATGTTTAGTTGCTTCTGTAACGTCTAATTGATTTCGCAATAAATCTATACTGTTAAAAAAATAAGTTTGTACATATTTTACTGTAATAAATCGTTAATTTATTAAGTGATAGATGTATAGTTTACGCCTCCTGTGATCTTCTACAAGTTTATGTAACACCAGTTACAAAGCTTCACACTACTTCTAATGCTGCTCAATACAGAATTACCTCCAAATGTACACTCGTGTTTGTTAGATTTATTACCATAATACCTTTGTTAAGCATACAGTTTCTTTTGGCTCCCCCTTTCCGGAAAGATACAATACACACGGAATTCCTGGTAGGTTGTATAAGCTTGTAAGTATGAACTCAGTAATATTGCAAGCTGATATATTTTTAATAGGATGTGCAACCTGGTAATTAAGAACTGATTCAATCGGTAACTCGGTTGACAATGAGAGTTCACGTGCTGTTGAAACACTGGGTTCCGAATGAATTATTAATTTGTGTGGTGTGAAGTTTACTGCGATATCTGTGATGGCTTCAGGGGAATATCTGAGGAATATCGATTGCATTTCCTATGCCGCTAAATTGGTTAAATAATACAAATTTCCATACATTTCCTGCGAGTAAAATAAGGTGAAAGAAATTGCGTGCTACAAATAATTAAATGGTATTCTTTTCAAACTACGAAGGAACTCCGTGGAAAGCAATTATTGATAAATTTCAATCTTTAGAAGCACCACCATTTACTAAATATATTATTTCTTTGAAATCGCCTTGATCTACGAATAAATAACAAGAAAGCTAATTATAAATTCCATTCCAATTCCTCTTTAGCAGACAGAAAAAATCTTTATTCTAATTTAACGTATCTCGCATTCAATATTAACTTTCTATGAGAACCTTTTTCCAGTTCGGCGTTTAAAACTTTTTCTAGCCAGTAAAATTTGAATTAATTCGATTAAACGACAAAAAACGTATCACGCCAATAAGCGATGAAGAAGTCAGAGAAGCAGTCAGCAAACTAAACTAGGCGGCCTGGGGGATGCAATCACCGCTGAAATGATAAAGTATATGGGAGGAGGAAGATAACAAAGAACTATTTGATCTCCAAAGCAACATTATAATAAGAAAAGAAATACCTAAGGAATGCAATATTGGAATAATTATGTCTATATACAAAAACGCAGACATAAAAAAATGCTCAATTTACAGAGAAAAACGTTAACAAGCAGCCCAGGAAAAGTATTAATAAGAATATTAGAAAGAAGTCTCCGAGATAAATTGGAAACAACATTAGAAGATACTCAACATGAATTTAGAAAAGGAAGAAGCACCCAAGGCTTAATATTTGTAATCATACAATTAGGAGAAAAACTAACAGGAAAGGAAAGGAAATATGTACATGTATGTTTTATAGATCTTAAGAAAGCTTTTGATAGGGTAAGAAGAGACGCTGTATGGCAGAGCTTGGAAAGAAAAGGGCTAGAGAGAGGAATGGTAGATATGATTAAGGCATTGTATAAAAATAACAGGAATAAAGTCAGAAGTTCCAACACGGAATCAGCTGAATTTAGTAACACAAATTGGGTTAAAGCAAGGATGCGTATTAAGCCGATTGTTATTCTCTAAATTAATAGATGATGTTATTAAAAAAGTCAAAGGAAAGGAAAAAATATGAAAGTAGGAAACTGGAAAATGAATGCAATTAATGCACAGGAACTAATATTGGCAGATGATATGGTAATGGTAGCAGACGCAGAGGAGGCATTACAGCGAATCTTGAAGATATGCCAAGAAGAACTAAAAAAGACCATGTATATCATTTTTAGTTCTTCTTGGCAAAAATGTAAAATTGAATGAATAGCTTTGGAACAGGTTAAAAGCTGGAATTACTTAGGTACAATTGAAGACAACGGGAGAATAGAGAAAGAAATAAATGAGAGAATAAGGAAATCCGCAAAAATATATGAATAAAGACAGAAGTGTATAAAATAGTAATCAGACCAACACTAACATGGCAGCGAACGAATAGAATCAAAAGCAATGTAACGGCCATGGAAATGAGATTCCTAAGAAGGATAGAAGGAGTAACAAGGAGAGACAATGTCAGAAACATACATTAACTGCGAGTAAAATAAAGTGAAAGAAATTGCGTGTTAAAAATAATTAAATGGTAATCTTTTGGAACTGCAAAGGAACTCCGTGGAAACTAATTATTGATAAATTTCAATCTTTAAAAACAGCACCATGAACTTTACTAAACATCTCATTTCTTTGAAATCGCCTTAATCTACGAATCAACTGAAAGCAAGAAAACTAATTATAAATTCCATTTCAATTCGTCTTTAGCAGAAAGAAAAAATCTTTATTTTAATTTAATGTATTTCCTATTCAAAATTAAATTTCTACGAGACCCTTCTTCCAGTTCGGCGTTTAAAACTTTTTCTAGCCAATAAAGTTTGAATTAATTCGAAATTCGCCTGCCCGCCCTATTATAGCTATCGAAATAAATTTAAAACGCTTAAAAAATTGAATTGCAAACGATGAGAATTCGATCTTCGATTGTTCGAGAATAGATGCCTCACTCCCATTACATTAAACAGTTTCTTTTTGAACTATTGGAGCGTGTCACCGTTCGTTTTTTTTTTCATAAAGATGGCCATGAATAGAAGAAGAAGAATAAATCAAGAAGTAATATCGCCGTATACGAAAAAGTGCTGAAATTGGAAAGGAAGTTACGAGCGAAGTTTTTTTTGGCAGGAGAAATTAATGGAAATACTTTCTTTTGCGTTGGGGAAAACGAAGGTAAAGTTATGAATTGATCTTATAATAATTTTTGGATAGTCAATAACGCGGATGAGTAAAGAAAGTATAGTTGAGATAATATTGTGCTGCTAATGAAAGGGGAACTGCTGCAATATTTTTTAGGATAAGTAAAACACTGGAGAGGATGTTATATCGTTCAAGAGGCTTGCTCAAGTTATGATCCTATATTTTTCGATTATTTTGAAATAAATAAGAAGGTTGCTATTTATGTATCCGGAATAATGAATAAAAATAGATATTTGTGATCATTGAAAATGATTTTATTGTTTTTCAAAATATTCTCCGCAATAATCGATACACTTTTGCATGCGTTTGAACCAATTTTCATAGCACTTTTTCCATTCCGATTTACGTGTCTCCAAAACATGCATTTTGAACGCATTAACCGCTTCCTCTGGCATCGAAAATCGTTGACTACATAAACGACGGAATAAAAAGAAATCTTTAGATGCCAAATCCGAACTGCAAGTAGTATGTAGGCCATTAATTCGATGTTTTGACCGGTTAAATATTAAGTTTCCTGGGTCGATGTGTGAGACCTCGCGTTATTATGGCGAAGAATGTCCCTACATCGCTGGTTGTTTTCTTTCTTATTTCTTCAAAGACTTCTGGTAAACAAATAGTTGTGTACCGTTCAGAATTGATCGTTCTACGTCTCTAGTGGCACTGTGACCCGTTTATTCCAAAAAGATCGGCGACCATTTGCTTCGAGGTGCTTTTGGCGCGAACAACTTTAGTTGGGATTCACTCATTTTGGAAGACCCATACAGTGGATTGCTGTTTACTTTCGGGCTCATACATACAGATTTAAGAGTCAAGTCACCTATGCAAACGTTATACACAGCTTTTGACGCACCACGAATGTGCTTTCTGGGCATTTCTTTGCATCAATCGACACGAGCCCTTTTTGAGTGATTGTCAAATTATGCGGAATCCAATGCGCATAATTTTTTTTCACAGCTAAATGTTCGAGTAAGATCTTGTGTGTGCTTGTCATGCTAATACCCAGGGATGCCTCAATCTCACGGTACGTTGCGTGACGATCTTGCTTTACCACTTCACGGACACCGTCGATGCTTTTTGTCACAACAATCGATTTTGGAGCACCTTCTTTAAATTCGTCCCTCAGTGAACAATGGCTACGATTGAATTCACTAAATGAGTGATATACAGTGGTTTTAGAATTAATTTCACTTTATTTTCTACTCTTATACCTTATCATGATACAGTCCAATTTCGGAAACAATCCGTTTATCGCGCAAACTGTTTGGAAGGAAACAATTCAGCAGCTAAAAATGTGTTGTTGTTATAGCAAGGTTGCGTTCTGCTCCCTAAAGTTTCATCTAAATCCGAATTTTGTTTGTTAGTGTTCCTTTGTCAGCTAGGTAACGATTGAAAACTTTTCAGGAACGTATGTACGTATTATTTTGCAAAAATATAGGCATCACACATGGAAAGTGCATAACGTACAAGAACCTGTAGAAGACGATTTCGACACAAGAAACTTATTAATATTTAATTTTAATTTATCAAGATAGCGCCAGTGCGTAATTATATCCACATTGTGCCGTAAGTGGAAGACATCAGTCCAGTTTCCAATAGATTTTGAGGTCATCCGCATAGACAAGCACTGGGTACGATAAGAATAACAGTTAGTCATTAACGAGAGTACAAACAGAAGTGGTCTCAAATGTGATCCTTGAGGAATCCCTGATGGAGGATGAAAGTGGTGAGATTTGCATTCATCAAGATATAGCAACACACACCTATTTACTAGATATGATTTTAATAGCGAGAACGCGGAAGTACTTGAACCAAACTCAGAGAATTTCTTCAGTAATATTGCATAATCTTTGGTGTCAAAGGCACCACTAAAATCAATGTACATAGCGTCAATTCGTTCTTGTGTCTGGTACAAACTATTCTAAATTACATCTTTAAACACTTTGGCAAAATTGAATAACCTTAAGATGGACCTATAATTGCTGACGCAAGACTAATCATCTTTTTTTCCATGGCCTGTTTTAGCACGTTTCCAGGGAATAAGAAAAGCAGACGTAACAAGAGCCAAGTTGATAGTTAATGTCGTAGGTTTTGCAAGTGCAAACCTTGCATCAAGAAGGTGAAAATTTTGTTATAATATCGACTATTTCATTCTTTGAAACAGTCAATATGGTAAATGGAACACACTTCGAATAATCACTAAAGGCAGAAAAATCTGAATTGGCAATATGTATTGAAATAAGAAATCAGCAAGTGCATCAACTATATCCTGAGGAGAATCTAAATCCTGTAGGTTTCGTTGTGAATATGAATTTTAGGTTATTGACATATTTTCTTTGGTCTAGCTTTAATTGATTTCTCAATTTGTAAGACAATTAGAGTAAGCATCAGAAATATCAGCATAACTTTCCAAGCCTTTTAAAGTGATCATAGAAAAATTGAGCATGTCTGAGTTTCCACTTGCACCAGCAGCACAGTAGTATTAAAAGGTTGCAGTTTAAGGAGACTGCACATACAACTGAAGACACAACACGTGCAATAAGATAAAGGATCGATCATAAACTGAGGCAAGTTTTTTAAAGTATTTCCAAATTAGAACATTGTATAAGTGAATGCTCTTTCCTTTCACCTCAAAAGTTAAATTGGTTTACTTCCAATAAATTTTGTAAGTGAACACAGACAAATTTAATATTATCGTAGAGAGGATAATATACCCTAAGAAATATGTAACACAAAATGTATTTAAAAATATTCAAGGTGGCGACTGGGGACTGGGAAGTTTACTAAATCAAATACTTACATTTATTCGAAAGATATTCGCTTTGTTCAAGCAATAAATAAACGCGATTGGAAATCGTACGACACTTGGGTATTTGAGTGTTCAAGCAAAATTTACCATATTTCCGCATATATTTCAACAGTTAGTCCTCTGTTCGAGTACAATCGATTAATGCTATGAATCTAGATTGTGAACTGTCAATGTAGTTGGATGTATTTTGCATTTAGTTGTGATCAGAGGTATGCGCATCGGATGTTCAATAGACACAACCGATTTACAGCAACTATTATTGTGTCAGACGTTTACGGTAGTCAGTTTCTTGTCTGGTGTCCAATTACTAGTTTGTTAAAATTAAATTTGTATATGTTTAGATGATCATCGTGTTCCCGACGGATTTGTCGATATGGCTTGGTAATAACTAAGATTCCTTCTGTATATTTACCAACCTTTAATAGAAATTGTTGAGAACAACTTTCCTTACGGTGTCTTTCTTCGAAAATGTTGATTACGGACATCATTCGCTAGACCTCCAGTACAATTTTTATTACTCCATGCTGTTCAAGCAAACTAATACTTATTCTATCAGCAAACCTGATCAAATAATGTGAAATCCAAATGAAACTTGACACGTGCAATGTCTACCGACTGCTAATATATGAATTGTATACAATAGTCTCGGCAAAGAGGGGTAAGTTTTAGTGCCGTGCGGAGAACAACGTGGAGGGGCGAAGCGCGCGGCACGGATAGTCGAGTACCTGTATTAAAGCACGCTTGTTCAGTATTATTCGACTGTTTGTTGTTAGTGCTTATCAGTGCACACATAGTTAGAAAATGTCGCGTTAGGTACGTTTCGGAAACGGCGTATTTCGAATAAACTAAAAAACGTAATAGCGAGTATGCCGGATTTAGAATACGAAGGCAATAGAATTAAATGCGTAAAGTGCGATTACTATTTGAGGTATACCAGCAGGTGGAAGTGTGAACGCCACCTGAAAAGTATGAAATATTGTTCTGCAATCCGTGGCAAACAATACAGCGAACAATTAATATTTGATATAGGTGTTTATTTGATTGTATGTAATGTACTGTTCACTTTACTAGACCAACAAGCGTTTGTCTCCTTTTAAAACAAGTATTCGGATTATACATTACCAAGTCGAACATCGTTACGAACCTTTATATCATCTGTTCGTGATTATGTTGAAGAAGAATTAAAACAGAATTGAAAGATAAAAAATTGTGGTTATGCGTGGACGAAACAGCCGAGCGGCAAAAACATTCTGTGGTACATGTGATGATACGAATAATGGGAGAGTTTGTACCGTTATTCCTTGTCTTACTTGCTTCCAAAAGAGTTGCAAGATGTACTAGCGATGAAATTTTAATAGTGGTGTTTTTAGTGTTTGTGAGTGACGGTGCCGCTAATATCCTTTCCTTAGGCCAATCTCCTAAAGAAGAGACTGGCAATCTGTTACATGTAACATGTAAAATCCATGCTTTAAACCTTGCGGCGCAATTCATCCTTAAGTGTTATCCACGAGTAAATGCTTTAATGGCTCATACGAAGGCAGTATCTCTAAAGTCCCTAAAACGTAGAAAAAGATTTCACGAACTGTATCCCAAAGTGCCTGAACCACCACAGCCAACTACTACGCGTTGGGGAATATGGTTACAGGCTGCATTTTACAATTCGATCTGAGACACGCCAAAGCTATCAAAAGAGCCAGAAAATGTTTCATTCGGCGTCGTTGTGGGTTCTGTTCAAATTGTGGATGATGTTCACGCACACCTATGTACGGTGGAAGGCGAAAAAATGAAAGTATGATACGAAAATTTGAAAGTGTTGTTGACAAGGATTCAGATTTTCTCTGCTAAAAATTTTCCCTGGACGTATTAAAAGTTGGGTCATCCTATCTAAATTCGCGTTATAATGGACAGCAAGTCAGCGATATTGAAAAGGCGTGGATTATCAAGGGAATTGCGGTAAATGACACTAGAGGGGGGGTAGTAAAAGAGATTCCATGTGCGAAGCAGTACTGTAATAAATTCGCTAATATAGTCTTGCTGAGTAACCCGTTTTTTTCATACAGCACTTTCACATATTAGGCTAACCGAATAAAATAAGACCAACACCTGAAAGGAGGCTTTTTAATCGTGTTGATATGTACATATTTTACAAATTTACTAAAAGTGTAATGTAATTGAAATGAATACTTGTATTTTCACTGCTGTTAACAAAGAAAAATCATTATTATATTGATAATAATTTATTTTTATTAACACTAAACAAACGACAACGACCTCTACATAAAAATAATAATTACAGCTTTTCATGAGAGGTTCAGTTAGAATTTTAATTTCTCCGTAGAAGAAACAACAGCCGTATTAGAAGAATAATAACGCTAATACTACCCTCCTAATGAGTGCTCCGACTGTGATTGCGCTCTAAATGACCAACAAAGCGAACAAATGAACACAACGGAATAAACACACTACAAAACGAACTGTTGAAGTTTTGCTTCACGGCACACCAACCAGTTCTCATGCAAACCGGTAATAATCCAAATATCCCCACATAGTTGGTTTCTTCTCTTCTATTCTATAAACTGTTATTAGTAAACGTTAAGGCTTAGTGGGAGCGTTTCGGGGTGGATCTTAATTCTACTGTCTTTATCTCTCTTCCTCTCATTAGACGGCGAATATCGATTACGAATTTAGCTGTAATTTTCAACTTCGTCGGGTTAGACAGTTTGACGGTAGCAAGTCTGTTTGTCTTTTTAGGTTATTAAAGACGGGCGTAACGCTGGGATTTAGAGTTAGAGTTCGTTGAGCGAGTACTTCTTGCGTGCTGGATGTATGGGATTAAGAGAACCGAATGTGAAAGATCGAAGAAGAAGTAGAATAGTTAATTAGGATTGGAACTTTTTCGCAAATGCAGCGAATCCTTTTATGAGGCAGATAAAAAAATAATTGCCAGCTCCTTATTGAAATTATGTAGTGCCGCAAAATAAATCTCATCTACCACTTGCAAATCTACGGAAATACCTGCATATAAAAAAATTTAGCGATTTGCAAGAAGTTATTTAATCCAACAAAGAATGAGTATTTATACTCTGTGTTTGAAGATATAGTGCGGAATGCCTTTGCAGTATCAAAAGCAAAGGAGGTAGTACGCAATAACACTCAAACTTTAGAATATTCTTAATCTGGCACAGAAACTTTGAAGGTTTGTGTTTACCATCAAGGTTGGATGAGAAAATTATCGCAGTAAATCAGCAATGGGTTTGTCTATAATTGCGCACTATAAATTGAAACGGACATTACACAATTTCAAAGCGATTTCTTTTCGCTAGATTTTTTACGATTCCGAAGATGAAACCATCTCCAAAGAGAGATCGTAGTGATTTACTTGAGGATGTCCGGTATCAAGCCACGCCATATCTATTTTGAGATATCTCCTTCCTTGTACGTATAAGGTCATTTACAAGTTTCCAGTTTAAAAGGGTCTGAGCTCTTGTACATACGAGTACTAACAGTTTGATTCCTTATAGATATCCTTATAGATTAGAGTGCTCGTTTTTCTATGTATAGTTGTTTGGTTTTGGTTGCTATGGTATAAGTGTCAGGCCGCAGTTTTGAGTTCTGGCAGGATTTTCCAATCGATTTCTATTAAAATGGTTCTGTTGGCTGAACTAACTAACGACTACTAATCTAGCAGATAACATGCCAGAGCATTCAGAAGATTATACGTAAGAAGAAATAGATGGAAAAATGGACCTTGGTCAGTAAAATCATCTCGTAAGCGCGTGTAACAGATTGAGAGAACTGGCACAATTCGGATAGATCAAAGACAGTAGAAAACGAAGCTAGTTATCCTGGACCTTTCTTATTCTTATCATTTGAAGCTTATTATCGTTTACTTGTAGTTCTACGAGCCCTGTCTCAATGAATTTGGTGCAACCACTCGACATATGAAATTTATGAAATTGGTATTACAACAAAGAAAAAATTTATTTAAAAATATATGTTTTTTTGGTGTCTATATCTTATTAGAGTATTTTTAAGAACACACTACATTCACCTCCAAATTGCCTATTTTGTATAATAATTTAATTTGCTTTTAAATATATGATATTTGACAATTTAATAATTATAAACAAACCGGTAATAACATTTTAAAACATATTTGAGCATTCGCTACTCTTAACGTATAAAACTGTCTTATGATAAAGCTCTTTCTTACAATTTCACAAATCTTAGGCGCAAAAAAGTCTTTACTAACAAAACTGCAGAAAAGCTATAGACCTGCGTAAGCAAACGAATACAGAGCAAGTTCAATGGAACCTAGTTATATGGAGTGATGAAGCTAGGTTTGAAGTTTGCGTTTGTAATAGTCAATGCAGTCATAAGAATCAAAGACGAAGTCTTTCAGACTAACAATAAGTGCCTTGAAAAGAAAGTTAAATTTCCAGCTTTCATTATGATTTGGGATATCTGAGTTAAAGGAGTGCGCAATTTACATTTTGTAGAGGGTACTCTGAATGCTAAAAAATATATGAATGTCATTCAAACTAATCTAAAACCAGAGATTACAGAAATGAGTTTGAATAATATCAAATGTATTTTCCAACAGGATGGTGCTGTTTGCCATACGGATGAAAAAGTAAAACATTTTTAAAAGGATGTCAGAAAACAGTATTTCACTTTTCAACTGGGTGTCCAGCAGTCCAGAACTTTCGCCAATCGAAGCTTTTGTGGTATAACATGAAGAAGGAGCCTAGATCACAACCTGCAAGAACTGTTCCAGAGTTGCGTGTTCGCGTTTACGAAATTTGGAACAAATTTATTCCAGGTGATTATCAAACATTAGTGCCCAGTATGTCGATACCATTGTAACATTTTTCTCTTAATAATGTAACTAACATATTTTCTGTCTATTACGTAATTGCGGTCGAGCTTTTGTGTAAGAAATATATCATTCTGCAAGTTTTCTCGTTCATTGGTAATTTCTCATCTCTACAACTCCAAAGTGTCTCCAAATCACACTTAACTGTACTTTAACAAATGACAAATACACATAGTAGCATTTATCAAATTAAAATTGACACAAATTTCAAACTTCCGTACAGTGATTATAAATGACGATCCTTATATCAAAATTAAATAAGACGTAAGACGTTTCTGGAAATTTGTAGTTTCATTTTAAGATCTGAAAATCTACAGCTTCTCCTGCAAGTTCTCAGCACGCTCGTGCCTTCGTACTCCTCAATTTATCGTTCAGATATTTCAACTTGCTAATTAGAAGTTATATTGAGATTTGCACAGTAGGTGGCGCTGTATTATACCCGCTATTCATCTTCTTGTTGCATAATGGTTCTAAAAAAGTATATATATATGAAGACGTAAATTGCTTCCAAGAAAATTGCCTACAGCGAACAAAGTAATTTCCTCCTTTGCCCTTTCAATACCCCCGAAAGTCTGCTAAAGAGGTACGTGGCAATGAGTTTTTAACGTTTTATTTCAGTCACAAATAAGACGATCGATAAAATTCATTTGAAATATCGTTTATTGTGTGAATCCTCGCACTTTAACAGGGAGATGAGTCATTCGATCTAAAATTTATGTAGAATATTGGATGGGGACGTCGCTAATGGCAGACTGTTCGTAGAATTAGTTCGCATATGTACTACCGCTTATAAGACCACTTTACGAAATTTGTATTAAGGTTGATTAATGAGAAGATAACAAATCTTTGTGGATATTTGTTATAAGTTGTATTAAAAACGAAGGAGATTATATTATAAAAAGTACGTAAGTTATAAACGATATTGTATCTATGTAGTTGGGCAAAGACAATTAAACAATAATAAAAGGAGTAGTTAATTCTCTACTTGATTCACATATAAATTATTCGAATAGATTCAAAAAACGAAACCAGAAATAAATTACAAAACTCGAACGCTGTGGCACTACTCAAACACTTCACATTCCACATCGATATATCATGTAAGGGAATCTTGTTATTGGTTTCCGCTTCATGGCTAAATTTAGTAGATGGAAATTTTTAATTTACCTTTTTTAAAAATTATGTTATTGAGCATTTGCTCGTGTCGAAGATCTAAAAAGTTTTGTCAACGTATCTAATCCAAATTCGTGGAAAATAAGTCAAGGTATTATCACTCAAATTTACCCATAAAAAGGTTAACCATGAAAGGGAACAGATTGATACTCATTGGGGTTTCTTCAGTTTGTTGGTAAAAATTATGTTATTAATTCGGAAAAAGTTTTATTTCATGCAAAGTCTACCCAAAGAAATTAAACAAACAACTTCCTTGCTATACATTTGGTAATTCAACAAAAGCCTTTCTAAATATTTCAAAGTTACAGGTGTGCTGTTAAAATTGTAGACTTTTTGGTTCATCGTTTACTTAATTTCTCTTTAACTAAAGATTAAGGTGTTGAAATGAGCTCAATGAAATTATCAAATTTCTAATTTTAACGGATTTTCAGAAGATGTAGTCTATAATAACATCGGGGGGCATAAGAATAGAATAAGAATTAGCAATATAAGCACACTAGAAAGTACTGGTAGTAGTAATAAGAAGTACGTAAAGTTACCTTTTTATCCATGTTACTTGAAAGGTCTTTAAAAATCTTTTCTAAAGTTGATCGCAAAATTGTTCTTTCGGTCAACAATAACCTCAAAACCAAGTATATAACATGGAAGATATCACGTAAAGATTGAAATGCGGTATATATTAGGCAGACAAAAGATCTATTAAAATTGGATACAACGAGCATTTGGCTCATCTTAAATTAGGAAGGTGTCACAAATCTAGTGTCACCCTATATATGCCGGAAAGATATAACGTTGAACGTAAATATTAAATTCGAAATGTAAAAATTAAAATAAAAAACAATGTTTATAAAATTGTTATGAAAGCATGGATATTTACAAAAACAAACATATTCTTATGAATACAGATTTAGCCCCTCAAAAATTCCAGCCCTTACTCTTTATTAAACCTTGCACGACCATAGTCAGTCAACCCTAACTTTAAGAGGGTATAATAATAGTGTAGTTTTAATTTAGTTTGTTAGTTCAGTATTACTACTAAAGATGATAGGTTAGCTGTCGAAACGTGCGTGCAGTGAAGTGTTGAAGTGTTATGCTTGCGAAGACAGTAACGTATTTCAAAACCAGAAATGGAAAAAATATTACTCTAACCAATTCAATATTTCTACACATTCCGCTATTACACTACTACTAAATTATTAATGTAAAAGTACAATTTTCTCTTCAAAAGCTTAGTAAATTATTTTAGAAATAGAATTTTTTATAAAATTTCGAAAAACTATGATTTACAATTTGCATAATTATATGTGGTATGAACTTTCCTAGTTTTGTGTTCTAATAATTAGGCAAATTGGCATTAAATAAGAGTTATAATGTTTGTTGTGAATCTGCTTGGTGCTTAGTAGTACACATAAATGCCATCACTACTCACAAGATTTTTTCCTAACAACCACAGATACAACATAAATATTTGATTTAAAGTTGTGTAATAAAACAAAAATTGAATTGGTTTAGGAATATACCTTAATTATAATCCCACATGCTAGGTGTTGCTATTGTCGAATTACACCCACTAACATTTTCACGGTTTAACACATTATAATATTAATAACAAAACAAGTACATTTAAAATAAATACGCCTTATTGAGGAAAGAATAGTATTAAAAAGCTTTTATCCATTCTAATAAAATACAAAACAAACACAAAATTTTACCTCTTTAATACAAATAGCACAGGATATACGTTTCATTCTGTAACTATTGGAGGAAACGTGCTTAAATGAATGAAACGTGTTCTAAACCGGTATTATTTGAAGTTAGGATACATTGTCGCGGGCGCTAAATAAAAATTTACTATTTTTATACGACGCCGTATAACGCACGTTGCTCTTTTGGCTATAAATCTTCCTAATCTATCTTTGTAGGGGAATATTCAACTCGCATTGTTTAAATTCAACGCTTACAATGTCATGCCGTATATGTGTACAATTAACTTACGGTTTGTATACAATGTTTGTTGTAGTACATATGGACATAAAACTTTTATTGCTTAAGTCTTATTTCATTCTGCATTACTGTACGTATAAATTGTAATTTTACTCGTGGTTATTATTATTGTTTGTATGATGTTTACGCTTCAAAGTGAGGACGCTTAATTCCAATCGTGACGTAATAATAGCTAGTCGTTATATTTTCGAGTTGGAAATATATTAAACAGCACGGGGGAAGATATTGTTAAGAGTCAACATCCGAAGAAGCAATAATGTTAAGAAAATAATATCATCTAGTATAACGATACAAGGCAGAAAATATCAACCATTTGTTGTCTCCGTTGCAATTTTGACGAACGGCAAATCAAAAAAAAAATAAATGACATGCTCTTTGGTATTAGTGATTATAAAATTACAGTTTTCTAGCTAATTACTACCGAAACTAATACTTTTTCAGAAAGTTAAAAACGTTGGTAATAGCAAGAAAATCGTAATTTTATCATTGCGAATAGTTTTAGTCATTTTATTTTAGTATTTACCAATATTTATTGAAAATTAGGTTACAGAGCTCAAACTGTTTATATTATGCTCCAATAAGGGAAGTACCCGAAATACTAATCGCCGATTTTAGTGAAGCTTTGTCAATTTTCTGAACCCATCAATCGTAGTTTAATAATACCCTCTCGTTGTTGCTAAGCTGCACATTTTTAGGCGCGAAGCTTGGCCCCAAATTTCATTTTACCAAGACTACAGTTAACAGTTAAAGATAAACTATAGGTAGCAACAGGGGACCTATACCATTTAGAGGTCTCTGTCGGCTGATGCGGCTATATACAAGGAGTTTCAATAAAAGTTCAAGATTTGAATCTCCCCTCATGTTTGACAGTCATAATCACACGTGATTATGATTTGACAAATCGAAAGTTGAGAGATGGGAGTTGATACACTTGGACTATTACACGATGCAACAACAAATGCTGATCGTTAAACATTATTATCAAAATGGTAAAAGTTTGACTACCACTATTCGTAAAGTGCGTTCAATATTCGGTCGACAGAATGTTCCTAATAACATCTGTTGTGAAAAGAATAATCGAAAAATTCGATAGTACTGGTTCGGTTAGTGATCTAAAGCACACGACTTCGTTCAGAACAAAACATCACAGCAGTTCGCGAGAGTGTGGCAGAAAATCCATAGGCGTCGATTCGTCATTGTGCACAAGAATTAGACATTACAACAGCAACTCTTCAGTCTATTCCAACTAAAGATTTGCATCTCCATCCCTACAAAGTTTAACTGACAACTTCTGTCAACAGACCATCCACAGCGGGAAAGTTAACCAATTGAATTCTTGAGAAAACAAGAAGTGAATGTCGATTTTGCGGACAAAATCATTTTCGGTGATGAGACCCACTTTCACCTCGATAGCTTCGTTAATGCGTAAAACTGCTGCATTTGGGGCTCTGAAAATCCACTAATGATTCATCAGAAAGCAATACATCCAAAACGTGTCACTGCTTGTGCATTGCGGTCTGGAGGAATAATTGGACCGTATTTCTTTGAAGATGGGGAAGGTAATGCAGTAACGGTGAATGGCGAACGTTATCGTGCTATGATAATATTTATAGTCTACTGTTTATACTCAGTAGATAAAAAGCCATGACATTCCAAATATTTATTACGATGGCACTTATATGAATTTTTATAAATAACATCGAGCGTAACTGCCATATTTGTTTATATACATTTAGAAAACTTTATAGCATTCTTATTTATTATGCCGATACAATTTGCACATTTGTTATTATTATAATAGACGTGACCAGGATATTTTACAATCACTGTTTGCAATAACATCTATGGTTATCTGCAGAAAATCTGGGTCACACTACTAATAAAAATAGCACAGGCAATACAATACATCTTGCAAGTATTTCTGTTTTATATGTCCCTCCAAAACCTATTACCTTCAATATATGAAAAGAAGAAACCTAGATCAATTTTTAGTTCATATTGTTTTGCAGTTTGTAAGCAGCTAACATAGTTCACACTAACCCTATTAATATTATGACATAAAATTGCATGGTGTGATAAAAACCTTGATCTACACAGGTATCAGCACAACCATCTTTATGTTTAATCGTTCGCCGGTTATCAACATGGTACTTGAAAGGGAGTCTTCGCCGTAAGATTTAGAGGATCTAGAAAGATAGTACGAGGACACATGTACTTTGAAACATAGTTCATGCATCAAAATTTGTGGGATAGAAAATACCTACAATGCAGATGAAAGCGGTTTTAGTTTGAAACTGTATTACGGTCGCACCTTAAGCTACAGAAGAAGCAAGAATATTGCATGCAATGTGCCGTCTGTATCATCTACTACCCATAGTTACACGATATTGTCTATAATATTAGTCGAGGGAAAGCTGATGTCAGTACAGCTGACGGTTTTTAAGAAAGTAGGCGGTAAAATTGGTTCCAAATTATCATTGTGGCCAAACCAGCAAATATTGGAGATGAACCATCATCATCTGACAAACTGACCAGTGAACTATTTAACAAATGGTTTACCAAAGTGTCCCTTTCCCCAGTTCTTAGTGGAGTTCAAACAATTTTACTGCTTAATTCTTGGGCTTGTCGCTACTCTGCGATTTTGCAAACTTTCAGCAGATGAACATTATTTTTTACAGTTTCTAAGAGAATGATTCAATCGCTCGGCGTATACGGCTTTCATGAATGAAAAGGGTATATTAAATGCTTTCCTTGTCAAGTTTTGCTTGCCAATATTGATATTAATATGCATCAAATATGGTAATAAAATTATAATGTTTGATCCATACCCAACTATCCTCCGCAAGATATTGAAATCTAATTTTATATTCTTAGTACAAAAACGGTTGTATAGAATCCAGGCAGGGGGTTTACTTATATAGTGAAATATGCATTTTGATTCCATAATCACACACTCAATATGTCAGAATCTGCTTTTTTAATGTATGTGTATTGTAATCAATATTTCTGTTTCCAGCACTTTCTTGAGTACTTTCACTATGTTGATGAAAAGTAATGACCGTGTTTTGATTTATATATATGTAATCTGACAACCCATGTACCACTTAAATTGTATCGGGAATTATGTTTCTTTTAGATTTTTTTTACAAACTTCCTCCACTGCTTCCTGTCGTCTCCCAACTTCGCTGCTTCCGTCCATGATTTACCCCTTCTGTCCAGAATTTTCGCTATGACATTGTCCTGGCTCTCCTCTTCTCTTATTTTTCTTCTTTGCAGGTGTCTCCACCATTCCAATTGTCTCTGCTCAATAAATTCCAGTATTGAATTAATTTCTAAATCTTCCTTTTTGTCGATGTTTTTTGTTCTATCGCATTTTGTGACCCCTCCAACTCTTCTCAGACGCTTCATTTTCATAGCCTGTACCTAACTTTTTTATTCTTGGTTTAGTACCCACGATTCGCACCCGAACGTTAACATCGGTCGGTAAATAGACTTATATACTTTCATTTTTGTTTTCCTAGAGATTTCTTTCTTGTTTATAAATTTGCTATTCATAGCGCAGTATAATTTCGTTGTTCTCTAAATTCTTTTATTGATGTCTGCTTCTTGCGTCACACTCTCATCGGATATCACGCCTAGGTATTGGGTTTTTGTCTCTTCGATTTGAATTCTCATTTGCACTGGTTGCATATGTTTTATTTTACTTATTTATTTTATTTTACGTTTATTTGTAGATGTCTTAGACTGATTAAAGTTAGTTAACGCTAATTAACTTTAATCAGTGTAATACATCTACATATAGACCTAAAATATAATAGATAAATAAAATAAAATATATGCACTTTGCATATAATCCGGTCTCTAGTCATTACTTTAGTTTTATTTTTGTTCATCTCCATTCCACTCTCTCTTAGTGTTGAGTTCCAGGTTTATAATATTTTCTGTAAATCTTGTTCACCTTTTCCTACTAGTACTACGTCGTCTGTACACTTCTTCAGATACTTTGACTCGTTGTAAGTTAGTAAGTTCTACTAACATTTTTTTACTTTTCTTTGTACATTTCTTGATTATTTGATCCATTATACGCAATGAACAATACTGGGATTAGGCTTCCTCCTTTTATCAATCTTCCTGTTATTTTACACGTTTCTGATTCGACGTTTGATTTAAATAGTTTTATTATTATTTTCATTATTATTATGGCTTGAAAAAATTTCAGTAAATTTATCAATCCATGAAGGTTTCGGTCGATTCTACGTCTGCATATCTTATTATCAGTGAATCGAATAGATTAGGCTATCTCTCGAAGAAAAACAACGGCCTCGTAGGAAGAGAGAAAACCATGCTAACGAAATTAGTTACGGGTAAAAGTTACTCTCGAAACAAGTTAGTTTATCTTAGATATTTTCATCCGAAAAACTGGCTCAAACTGAGAAGATTCGCGACGACAACGTGTATAGTTGCAACTAAGATGTTACTTGTTTGATGAACTTAACTTGTTCCTTTGTTTCGACATGTTACAGTCTCATTCCCTGCTTGGAAACGTCGCCGGTTATTTGCTTGTAATAAGACGCCATCTAGAGGGATGTAGGTGTCTACTTCAAACGTATGAAGAAACCACTTCACTTGGGTATTCACGATGAAAGCGCTAATCGTAGAATAACACCAAGCTTCAACTTGTGTTATCTTTGTAAATTTTGAATATATTTTGAGAGGAATATGTTCACGGATAACTAGATTACGAACCTGTTACGGTTCCGAATGAGAACATTTACGTGACATTATCGTCGTGTGCAGTTTGCAGAGTTTATTATCGACCTGATGAAAATATGACGCGATGAATTAGTGTTACTTGATTATAATTTATGCACATAAACAAATATATATACACACATGTGTATGTAAATTTATTATAACTGATAGTGATGCAGAGGAGGTTAACTATTCAAATTCCAATTTGTTGATACAAGTTCAAATTTAATGTGACATTGCTAACGTTAGCTCCAAGCTGAGCTTAAATTCGTGGTATTACACTATTTCTACTTGTTAAATGGGAACTATGCCATATAACTTGTTTTTCTTTATTAAAATTATTAAGCTAGTAATATCAACTAACGACAATAATCAGGACCAAATACATTAATTTAAACCAATAATGAGGAAAGGAAAGTATGAATTTTCATATCAAACAGCAATGGGTAGAATTTTGTATGCCATGAGAAATGGTTTAGTGTAAAGAAGCACTTAAAGAATACTCTCACCTAGAAGACTGCTAGATGAAATGGAATGAAATAGATACAAAAGTTTAGCCACCAATTAAAAAGGAAATCAATAGTTCGTGGCAACATCAAATAACCAAAAACTACCCACACTGGGCACTAGTATGTAGTTTCCAAGACATGAAACTAGCATGTGAATATCGAACGGACAAACTTTGTTTTTAACATGTTTCTTCTGTCCTTTTACACAACTGCTTTAATTTGTTTGTTTTTGTTCTTGTATTTTTTACAGATTTACTGTTGTAGTTATTCGCATTCTCCAATGATTGTAAAGCTGTTCTTGTAGTTCAATCCAGAATAATTGGGCCTCAAGAAGTGTAAAATTTAGGAGGTTGGTCGTGTATTGTGAGATTTAGTTCTTGTTATTTTTTATCTACATTTAAGAAACATTCTTATATTGAAAATAGGTCTTACCAAATAAACATATATGTATGTATGTGAAATAATATCCCCGAATTTCTGACCGCGTATGCTGTTGGTCTTCAAAGGAACCGTTTTGATTAGATCGACGTTTCGACGCTCACTAGCCGAATGAAAGTGTCCAGAAGAAGACGAGATCAGAAACTCGGGAATATTATTTCACATACGGTAATCGTGAGAACATCCGTCCGAACATATACGAGGGTGGATCCCTATGCTGTGCCCCGAGAGCACCTTACAATAAAACTACAGTAGCATTATATTTTTATTTTTCGGCATGGTCTCCCCCTACATAATGCACTTGGTCCAACGGTGCTTCAACATTTCAACAGTCTCCTGGAAAAATTTTAGTCCGACCTTTGCAAACCACTTCTCTACAGCTTGCATCACTTCATAATTACTGGAGAATGTTGCCCCACGTAAGATTTCTTTTCATTTGGGCAACAGCCTGTAATCACTAGGAGCCAGATCCGGCGAATATGGTGGGTGCTCCGGTAATTCAAAGACTGCTTGGTGTATAGCAGCCATAGCAATACCAGATATATGGCTGGGAGCATTATTCCGATGAAATAGCACGCCGTGCCCTTAACTTTCCTCGGCGTTTCTCTTTAATGGCGTCTCGCAATTTAGAAATCAATTGTGAGTAGTAGGCCCCTCTAATGCTCTGTCCCTTTTGCAAATTCTCAATCAGGATGATTCCTTGAGCATCCCAGAATGCAGATACCAAAACCGTTCCAGCAGACGGGACGACCTTAAATTTGCGTGGAAGAGAAGAACCGCTCTCTACTTCGCATTTTGGTCTCAGGATCATAGTGATGCATCCATGACTCATCCATAGTCACATACCGGCTAAGAAAATTCTCTTCTGTTTGCTTGGTACCTTTTCAAAAGACACTTACAAATCAACACCCGGTTTCCTTTTTGATCAATGGTTAACATTCGGGGCATCCATCTTTCACTCGTCTTCTTCATATGTAATTCTTTAGTCAGTATGTTATGCACCACATGATATGATAAGTCAGTATCTTCCACAATGTCCCTGATGGGTACTTGTCGGTCTTGCAGTACGATATCGTCTACCTTTTCAATATTTTTGTCTGTTGTTACTGTTATGGGAAGACCATCGGTATGTTGGTTTTCACAGAATGTTCTTCCGCATTTAAAATCTCGACACCAGCGTTTGACTATATGTTAACTAGATGTCAGAAACATTAATCAGACAACCAATTAGAAGTAGGTGAGGGGTGGGGTATGGTGATCCACCTCCGTGTATATATATATATACGGTTGTAGATGCCTCCGGAATTGCAGCTATCTTTGTGCTATTCATAAATCTCCCTTTTTGTGGGAGATTACTCCACATTCCCATTGCGCTTTTCATGTAGTTTCTCTCGTCTTCTCCACCAATTATCTCCATTGTCGTCGGTTCCTCATAGTTCCTTCCAGTTCTTCCGGTTCTTGTAGTTGAGATATATAGTTCAAGACCTTATTTTTCCATTTATTGAGTGGTTTTTCTCTATTTATATATCTATTGCCAGTTAGTACTAGCCTAGGCCGTTGTTTCTTGATCTTGTCTGTTAATATGTCCACTCACTCTCTACGTTTTGATATATCATATATACGTCTTTTCTCTTTTAGCAGCTCTAACTTCGTGGTAGTTTATGAGGCTACGGTCTTCGCCTCCTTCGTTCTTTGGACCGTGAATTGCCCCGATCATTCTTCACTCCTTAGCCGTTCCTTATCTCCGTTGTTAAGTATCATCGTCTTTGCCGAATACGTCACTATTTGTCTTACAACATCTACATATTCTTTCGTCTTTGTTTTATGGCCTTTTCTGCATCTACTGCAAGTTCTAGTTCCTGCATGTATTCAGCTTGTTATTGCTGTGCTGTCATTGTCTTTATTCAGCGTTATGCCCAAATAAAAAAAATTGCTTAGAGAAAAATATCTAACTTAATGCTCCTAAATACAGCCACTTATGGTATTAGTGGGATCATTCACGCGAAAGACAATGTAAGGAGACAAAAAATGGTAACATGGAGACATATTTCTACCTACCGGGCGTCATCAGCGCCGTTTCAAGCGTCTTTTTCTACACCAAATTGAAATTTCCTCTCGGCTTATATTGCCGATCCCCAAGTTAACAGCCAGTGAGTATTTCGTAGCGCTATTTAGTGCCGTACACTACTTGCATTGTTTTCCCGTGAATGATCAACACCATGAGTGAATCAAATCTTTTATCGCGAGGTTCTTGAACGTTTACGTGTGCGACCTGATATTGTCAGCTCATGGACCTTACATCTCAATAATGCCTCCAGTGATAACCTATTGTCGATTAAAGAATTTCTGGCAGAGAAAAATATGCCAGTACTCCCACATCCGCCCTACAGTCCAGACATGGCTCCATGTGATTATTTTCTTTTTGCAACACTTAAGCGGAAATTGAAAAGTTCCCATTACGGGATAATAAAAAACATCCAAAATCTCAACGCAGGTTCTAAACAACGTAACAGATCAAAACTTCTAGCATTGTTAAGAGGAATGGAAAACTCATTGGAGACACTGTGTGCATTTCAAACGAGCATACTGTGAAGGGGGCAATATTTAATTGTAAATACATGCAATTAAATACTTTAAAACTAATCATTCTCATTATTTCTGAAACACCTCGTATTACATCTTTTATCTTTCGCCATTTCTATGCTATGTTTTCGCTTTGCCCTTGTCCTTACAATCATGATGCGCGTCTTTCTTAATATTGCTATCAATATCTTCACTATAAAGCGTCAAATTTATTACTTTAAATAGGAATAAATTATTTTTACTCCTTGAAAAAAGAGCAATTTTTTTAGCCACAAATTACACCACCAGAAAGAAGCGGTTCGCTTTTCCTCTTTTTTAAAACCTTCCGATATCCCTACCTCGAATTTCCTACAAAGCGAATTATTTTCAAATCCGTCACGAAATAAATAAGCATCCATGGAAGGGAAAACATCACCCTAATTTGCTATAAAATTCGCTTCACGTCGCGTATAGAACGAAGTTCCTTAATTTACGATCACAACGGTACATATCTGCAGAGATTCATCAGGTCGGGCGGAAACCGAGAAAATGAATTCCGTAGCTAACAGGTTTCGTAGCTGCCGGAGCTGTATTCGTCGTTAGTTATACGGGAAGTACGGAGAGACGACAAGACGGAAAGGGTGTGAACAAATTAGCTGAATAATTAGAAATAGTCGGCCAGGTACAGAGGCGGTAATTTCAAGTACTTTTGCTAACGAGTATAGCGGGTGCAGTTTGAGTATTGTACCTGCCATTAAAGGATTTGTAAGCGTTACGTGGGGATATCGATTATTCTAGAGGGAATCTAAAATTCCATTACGCGAGATGTATTGTAACGTATGCGGTATACCGGTTTTTATTTATCATTCAGCTGTTGGTAGCTAAATTTAATTCACGGAAATAGACTCGCCCTGCTCTGCAGAAACTATTAACGCAAACAGCTAGTGCAATATTGCATTCTTTTCTATTAACCCGCTTTGAATGAAAAATGTTCGTGATTCATAGGAATTTTCTATATATCTAGATAAATTTTCAATTTTAGATCGCAGTAAATGAAATGAAATGGTGGTTGTTTTCACGACCAAAATAACAATTGTATTTCGCTTTGTTAATCTCATCTGGACAACAGTATCCGCTAGTCTGAATTGAATTCCTTCTTGTCAGAAAATATGACGTTTCTCCATTGATGATTCCAACCCACTTTTCCTCTATCAATAACATTTACTACCGGATAAAATTTGGAGTATACGAGGTGTATGCATAAGTTTTTTCCGTTTTTTTTTTGCTAAAAAGAAACACGTAATTCTCGAGGAAAATTTTTTATTCCAAATATGTATAAGCCATCGGCCTCTACACATTTCACCCATTTTTCAGATAATTTATGGATACCATGCCAGAAAAACTGCTTGCCTTTTACGACAAACCTTTCGTCGAGCCATTTTGAAACTTCCTCGAAATTGCTGAAGTGCTGCTCTGCGACCGCGTGTCCCATTGATGCAAAGAGGTGATACTCAGATGGCGCGGATGTCTTTGATCTTGTCTTCTGGCCCGTTGCGGTCGTCTTTCGATTAATACGTGGTTTAAATTAATCATTTGTTGGCGATAGCGTTGTGCATTAACGGTTTCGCCGCGCTTCAAGAGTTCATAATATACAACACCGCTCTGGTCCCACCAAAAGCAGGGCATGATCCTCTTGTCGAAGCGATTTAGACTTGGTATTGGAGGACCGGTTTCGCCAGCTGAAAGTCATGATTTTTTCCGCTTCGGATTTTTAAAATAAATCAATTTTTCGTGACCCGTCAGAATTCAATACAAAAATGATTTCCTTTCATGGCGTCTACCAAAGCGCTCATTGTCTTTCACATTTGAATCACCACTATTAAATTGTCGAAACATGTCTCACATGTTTTAATCGATGGAGCGTGTTCACTATATGTGTTTATCAGCAAACGATGATTTTCAACAGCCTTTTTCTTTTGATTAAATAAGAAAAGTGATGCGTGCCGCAAATGTTCTTTTTACGGCACAAAATTCAATATGATCGCTCAACGATATACAAAATGATGTATGTATCAAATTAATACGCTGGATACCATTCGCTAGCGCAATCTTTTAGCTAAACCGGAAAAAACTTATGCATACACCTACATAAGATCTACTTTCGTGAACAAAAAGCAAAAAAAAAACAAATGGGGAAAACATAAAAATTGACAAAGTTCTATCTAGCTTATTTGACGCGAAAGATGCCAAAAGTGGCAATCTACATTGACGTCAGATGTGGTATTGAAACCTATCGGATTTTCACGGATTCATAGATTTTCATATACACTCTCTTATTTTAAATATAAACTGTAGGTGGCTCTGACTACACTACCAGGCATGGAAGTTCGTGCAGATTATTCTGTTTATTTCGACGTACAACATTAAAAACATCGTATAGGATATTCATTTGCTAAAAACAACAAAAGTAGATTGCAGTTCACGAAAATTCAAATATATGAACAAGCTTACAACAGTACTCGATATGACCACTGAACGATAAAGCAAAGACGCTCGTTCTTGGCGGACTCAAGTTGTGTGTATTTGTAGTTTAAATGTCAGACGAACAAAATGACTTATGTGTCAAATTAATACGCTGCGTACTTTTCGCTTGCGACATCTCCTACACAAACCGGAAAAAAACTTGTGCATACATCTGGTATGTCCTTTAGTTACCGGTAAATTTGTATCAGATTTTATTAGCTGTACTATTACATTACCAAAAGATGCTAACGCAATATTGTATTTTCGTGTCTGTTCCTGTTTACATCTTTACCATGGAACCGGTCGAATTTTATACAATTGTTGAATAAGTACTGAGATCATCCTATTCTGTGCTTCCAAAAGTCTGCCCATTTATAACAATTTACCTTAGTTTTCTTCTTTTTGAACTAGACATTTAACTTTCGGAATATTTGGATACTAATATGAAATATTACTGCAATATTTTCCTGGCACATGAAGAAGGATCCTCAATATATTGGGGAATATCCAATAAAATGTAGCACATTTTAATAATTTCCAATACATTACAAATCTCTTCAGTACCGTTGATAGTGTAAGAAGCTCTTTGGCATTACACTTTAATGTAGGAACGGTAAAAATTATTAAGTATTATTAGTCATTATTATGCCAAACTTTCTAGAACATACTAAATAAAGGTATACTGCAGTGGAGAACTAATAGTAACATTAGTATTAAAACAATTCGCTTTGAGCAGAACAAGGATACAAATGAAAGAAGCTGCATGCATTTTGTGTCACTAGATATTACCCTGATATCATAAAATGTTTAGGATGAAGATGACATTGAAATAGAAAATATACCCTAGATGTCTTGCTTACTGCCAGTGGTTTGCAAATAAAACAATACAAGATAATGACCTGCTATATTTGGTATTTTTCTCTGATGAAGCATGGTTTCACCTTTTGGAGTACGTCAATTTCCAAACTACTCGAATGTGGAGTAGTGAAAATTCTCATATTTTTGTTGAATCGTTTCTGCATTCTGCGAAACTTGATATTTATCTAGCAATTTCTCACGGCAAAATTGTTGAACCTATTCCTTAATTTTACAATTAATGCTGGGAAGTATAGAAATATTTTGAATGAATTTACTGAACAGTTCCACGAAAATAAATTACAATACGGTTACTTCCAGCAAGATGGTGCAACGGCACGCACAACACAAGAAAATATTGCTTTTCTTTGTTAGGTTTTTGATGATAAGATTATAAGCTTACAAATGAAAGTTTTCTAACACGATCGCATTGTTTGACAATTATAGACTTTTTCGTGTTTGCTCACCTAAAGAATAGAATATTTGCTCCTGTTGCTAGTTTGCAAGATCTGCACCAAAGAATTATTAAAGAATGTGCATTAATAACGCCCGCAATGCTGCAAAATGCCTTTAAAGGCACGAGAAGGCGTAAAAACTTCGAAATTGAAAATAATGGAGAATAATTTCAACAGTTTCGCCTTTTTTTTTGTTAATAAAATATTGAATATCATCCGAGCTTGTTGTTTTATTGTATCTTCAAATCGAATAATACATTTATTGATGTCACGGTAACACTGTCAAAATAATTTTTAAAAGTTAAGGTTATGTTACGGGTATAATAATATAGCTTAAGATCAGATATACATATATTTTCTACATATCTTCGTCCTAGAAACTCTATGATATCACGGTATTATTTGTAAGAAGGAGTATTCAGATACATTACCTAAGAAATTTTGAATTTAAACAGAATTCATCGGTTGCATTTACGTGAATAATCGTGTGCTTTAGGCGCAAGCAGTAAGATTTCTTTGCACGGCAAAGTTACTCCAATATCCAATTGTACATATGCACATCAACGAATCAATACTAACAATGTTGAATTACTTAAAATAAGTGCCACTTCTACATATGTCAGTTTTTAGTTTTCTTGCGTTTTGAAAGAGTACAAAATAATTTTTTATACCTTGATGCAATGCAAGTTAGAAAATTAACTGTAGTAAAAGATTTACAAGTTATAAAAAAACTAACTCTATGGGTGCTGTTTCGGATGTGCAAATTCTTAAAGTTGTAAATCTAAATCGTGCTCCACATTCAAACTCTAAAGCACTGTAACGCCTACGTAGTTAAATATTACGATTTCTATTAGTGAAAAGTATTCGTTTTTAAATGAATTCTTGAATAAATATTTGACGGTTGCAGCTGCCGAAATTTGAAAATTCAAAATTATTAAATCTGAAGTCGAAACGTCAAAGCGCCGAACTATTAGAAGTATAGCATCGCGGTATACTTCCTTTTGACTTAACCAAATGGACGGTTCTAAACCGCAAAAAGGATTTTTTTCTGTAGATAGGTCCTTCTTCCACATATTTTACCTTTTAATAATTAAAAGTATCCTGTATACTACCTCGAAATTTCAACCTAAAGGTATTCTGGTAATTAAAATGTAGCATTACTTCCATATCTCTTTTTTCTAATCGAGAATAAATAAAGGACCACCGTTTGTAAACGAGGTAAACTATTTGAATGCTCATTAACGTTTACAGTTGCAATCCAAAATTCAATCATACTCACCGTTAATGAACGAGCAGTTGATATGTACAGTTCGCAATTTGCATTCCTGATGACAAACGATCTGCAGAAGTCCAATTTGTAAATGTTTTTGTTATATCATCCTGTTTTTGTGTTTATTTTTGTTTGCGATTTCGAAACAGGCAAACATTGTAAAACATCTAATTAGACTTATGTATAGCGTAGTTATATTGACTAAATTTATGATTTTAATCCTACAACGTTGATTTATTACTATTTATTTTTTAGTATTCTAAACCGTTGAAGTAACCAAACTGAATCTAGTAAGCTGTTTGAATTGGGAAAATTACTCTTACTTGGCGAAGGGGTATTAATGCTTTCAAGAAGCCCATGCGCTTAACAAATTTTAGAATTATGAACTAAAACATCAGTCGAAAGCTAAACAGCTTGCTTGCTGCTGTTCAAGGGATTACAAGTTTAGGAATTTAGGGTGTCAAATTTCGGACTTACCGTGTGACGATCCTGTAAGTCATTGTGTGTGACCTCATAATTTTTATATTAAATGATGTAAATTCTCTCAAGTTTTAAATTGGAATATAACGGAAAATTATTGAGCAAAAATTGTTTATTCCAGCCTCATGTGCAAGAATCTTTCTTTTTTGTTAGTTTATAGAGTGAGCTATGTGCTACATAAGTTAAACAACACATATAAATTAAAGAAGAATGCAACATATGGACGATATAACAACAGGTAGACAATACACCGGTTTACCAATACTAGCTATAAATTGAACTTTCCAAGCATTTTTTAAAAATTTTAAATAATGAACCTCATCTTAAAGAACGCCTTTCATCGTAAGTGTTTCACAACAAAATTAATAAAACCTGCTATTTTAAAACTGATGATGGAGGAAGCAACTACTATAATATATTGCTTAACGAGACTTAGGAAAATACTTGTCCGGTTATTCTTCAACCACCACAGGCAGTATTGAAGAGATGGGAAACGTGGCTTAAAGCTATTTTATATTATGAGAAATTTTTATACGTTATTAAACTTTGTATTCTAAATTTAAATCCACAAAAAGCCCAAGCCATTTCAGTAAGCCAGCGGCTGGTTTGAGATACCGAAATCCATTCTCAAATACATAGAGCAAATTTCCCAAAATTATTCAATTACTTTAGATACTATTTCAAATTAGAGAACACCAAGCTATCATTACATGAAGTGCTAAGTACAGTAGATTACCTCTACGCTTCGTTAAGAAACCTAACAGATAACATAGAGAGATTAACAACCGATAAATTGTGTGCGGTTATAAATAACAATCCGATTTTCGCGTGTATAGACAAGAGTTTAACTGAAAACCAAGAATGCGAATATGATCCGAACGACCTTTTTAAATTCGCGAACACCACATCATTAGACGCAGAATGCTCCTTTTCCAAATACACCAACATATTTTCACCTTGTTGTTGGAGTATGACTGAGTCAGCAGTGGAAGGCATGCTAATGACACAAAGCTACAGCGAATTTTTACGTCGCTCTACATCAACAATGCTATCAAACGAAAATTGCAAGTAATTACATTCATAATTTTTAATATTGATAGTAACTGAGCTGTAATTTTAAATTTAAAACTTCGCATTTTAATTTTATAAGAAATGTTAATCAATTTCGTATATTTGATGATTACAATGTTTAGCACATTAAATTTTACAAACCTTTACCTTATTGTAATTTTCATTGCTTCAATTTTAAGTCACTTTGTATAAATATCGTAGCCTTGAAATAGATGAAAGCTTTCTCAAAACGTCAATTACTACACACGATGGCAGCATAAATAGCTTTCGCCCAAGAATTTGGCGTTTTATTTTAATTTTTGATTAATAATGGGCGTGGTTAAAAGTTTCTTTAAACCGAGTACACTTTTTTACTTTGCCTCTTCTCATTAACTTACCTAAAAAATTAGCCAACTTAAATTAGTTTCGATAAAGTTAAATTACCCTGCGAAATGCTTAAACATTTTATCGACAACGTCTTGGTTTAATAAAAAACTAATGTCATACCGCATTCATCACAGAAAGATAAATTTACTTATCAACGCATTTCATTGTCAGTACTAGTTTTAGTAGTTCAATGTCAATGTACTCTAATAAATTGTGCTGCTGATAAAAATTATGATGGAGATATCTTTAGTTTTTAGACGTTTATTGCAGTAGTTCGTTATTATCAGGAAACGTATAATTTTACAATTAAAGCGTATGTATTTAATAGTCCGATAAAGCAGTATTTAAGGTTCACGGTTCGCGATAGCTTTTCGTTCTGAAGCAGATGTTAAATGTTTTATTGCGATATTTAGTCTATAGAAGGAAGTTTGATTGTTTTCAATTGATTGTTAGACTGCGAATGCATTCCACAACAATTGATTTGAACAGACAAAATTTTGTACGCCTGTTTTTAAGCATACTGTATTTTTTATAAAATACATTAATAACGGCATAAAATTTATATTTGATTTTCACTGCAGTTAATTATTATGGTTTTACTTATATTCTTTAGGTGATACTGTTTGAAAAATATCATGAGCAGGAACAGTATTTTAGAAACAAATACCAAATTGAAACAGCAATCCTTTAAGTTTGACATAAACTACATCAGAAGTTTAAGTTTAAGAAGTTTAATAGTTAATATTTAAATATCGACAATTTATACGTACAGAATATTTATTAGTACTAGATTATGTATTACGTTTCTATTAAATTCTGTTACAAGTAAGTGAAAAGAAATAATTTATTACAACAAGTAGACCGGTCACACTTGTCTACTCAAGATTTCGAAAAAAAGAGAAACATTAATTTTCAACTATTACAACACGTAGATAGAGTTCCTTTGACATTTTTTTCTGGTGAAAATTTAACTGTATCAGAAAAATACGAAACGGAATAGTTCCTCTGTTTCAGGTTCACAACTACCGCCTACACTGTTCCTTGAGTAATACAGTTCTTACTTTTAAAAGCCAAAGTTTTTTCTTTTTCGTTTGTTAGATAGTTAGATTGTAGTTTCGTGCTGTTGATTTAGCAGAGAAATTCGGATATAAGTGTTTAAAGCGATTCGTTTCTTAAGACTTCGTAGCGTAGTGGCAGCACGCCTCTCCCGCAAATAAAAATCGTAGGTTGGAGTCTCACCGGAGTCTTAAAATTTTCAACTCACAAACTAAATATCATGAAAAAGAAACGTTGTGCACTCAGTGTGAGTTCACATCAAAATATAAGCAAAAGGAAAGAAAACGGGACCAGTCCCACAATATCTAAGACAATTTAATCAGTCAGTGGCTACCGGTTCCGTACACATCTGCACATCATCAGACCAAGGCTGGAATAGCAAGCGAAAGCGACAATCAAAAATTAAAATAAGAAACCGAAAAAATCGCAGACTCCACAAAAGGATTACAGAGTTGAAGCAGATGCAAAAAAAACAACAAAAGCATAACGGCAGCAGAATAAACTTTTAAAAAAGCATAAACTAGAATTGTAAAAGGGACGTACACAACAAATTAAAGTGCCAAAAGATGGCAAGTCAAGAAGAAAGTTTTTTGAAATAAATATTGTAAATAGAGAGACAAAAGACTAGGTGAAATCAAAACAGAAAGTTTAGAATATTAAGGTAAGTGAAATTAAAAGTGATCTGCGTATCTAACGACTTAAATCTGTCAAATATCTGCAGACTTAATATTTCCATGTTCTCCAAGTTATTCAAATGTAAACCCTTGCTAGCGAAGATAGATCTTTTATCGAAAGAGTGATGTCTTTGTAATAAATGTGATGCGAAATGAGAGAAACCGGTAGTAGAAGGTTGGAGTCAACGTATATGTTCTTTGAGCCTAACCTCAAAAGATCTAAACGTCCTACCTACGCATTTCGGGTCGCAATCCCCACAGATGCGCATGTAAACCGCTTCCCTGCATTTTATCCCACTGACCTTTATTTACTAGACAGTTCTTTAAAGGGTGAAGGATTTTAAAGCTCATTCGAATGTGGTCTGTAAGTAATTACCAACTTTATAGAAAATAGGGCCCCGATATGGGATCGATCTATGAGGTTTTATCTCCCTTTGTGCGATCGTGCTGGAAAACATAATACATGAGGAGTCATCTGTAATATAAACTTTCTTCTCGGGTATTCTATGTATTTTAATTAGCAATCTATCTATCATAGACGGGTCAAAATTGTTCAATACAGGAAATTAAAAATGGTTGGAAAAACCGAATCATCAACAGAAATGTTTGTACTAATTTTAGGAGTCAACACTTTTTGGACGCGTCTTATTCCATATATTTTTGTTTTATGTACTTGTTCTTGGGCGTTTTCCCTTAAATAAATGAGTATAAACACAACAAACGTATATAACGATAAATTACAATTTCCTTGTAATTACCAATCTTAAAATTTTTCCGAAAAAAATGTCGTAAGATTTGAACTTACACCCTCTCACGCAAGGTCCTCGTGGTTTACAGGGTAAACACGTTTGTATGGTAAGTAAGGGGGCGTAGGTCCATATCCTGCCGAGACAGTTAAAAGTAAAGATTTCATAAAACCTTTAGGTGTACTTTTAAAATGAATTTGCAACAAAGAACATTTACTGTTTCCTTTTACTACTTAAAATTATTTAAATTTTCTATTGATTTACTAAAAAACTGTTTCTGTCTTTGCTATTCATATTCATAATAATTAACACGTTATAACTAGGTCTTAATGCAAATATTAACTTGGACCTTGTGAGTGTTGTCCTCTCCTTTATATTCACCCTAATGTAAGTGTAAAAATAACATTCAAGAGCAAATTCTTCCTTTTCCACAATTCATCTTATTCAAAGCCGCTCCTAAGTTATTTTTTGCCGTCTCGTAATCTACATTTAAATATCCCGAAAACGGAACTTTTAAAATTAAGTCGTTCATCTCTCCACAGAGCGAACATATTTTTAACTCTCTTAATGTCCGCATTTCGATACGGAGCGACAGGACGAAAAACGCAATTGAACTACGTTAAAGTGGAGAGATAAAGCCGACGTCTAAAAGGCTGGCTCGTTAACCGTATAAATTTAGCGATGATTCCTATTAAATTCGCACTTTGAAGGAAGAGTAGTAAGTTTGTAACGTCACGATAAGCACTCGAACAAAAAGTGTTTTTCCTTTAACAGTTCGTAGATTGGCGGATGGAACAAAGGTTTGAAGAAACTTGTGTATGGCTTTAGGGTAGGTTTCTCTTTTCATGCGAGGAAAAAGTTTATTTAGAACGTTCTAGGCATTGATATTCACCGCGGATGAGCTACCCGCGTTAAATGATGCGTACGGAAATGAAAAACTTTTTATTTACCTTATTAAATTTTTAACGCTTGAAAGTACAGGGAATAAACTTCGCATACCTTGTATTTAACTTTCTCAAACTGTTTTAGAAACTTTGACGAGTTTGAAGTACATGTTTCGGCATGTATGTATATACGCAGCAAATTACAATAATAATGATCTGTAAAAATATGCAAGTTCGGATCTCTGAGTATAAAGCTATCAAAAGAAAATTGCGTCATTAAATTGATATAACTTTTCCATAACTAATTGAGTAAGAAAGAAGCAAGGTGTTGGACTTTATAAAATTCAAATTATATGTGTTGAAATTTATCCTCTAAGAACCAACATTACGAACAAGAACAGTACTTTTTTGTTGATAATGTTGGCAGTTTGTTTCCTAATACTCTCTCTTCTCGTCTTGTTTTATTCCTAACTCTGCGATCAAGAGGTATTATACAAGTATTTCGTCTGCTTTATAAAAACATGTTAGTTTCCTTGATTAGATAACTGCATACCCAAAAATAATATTTAAATATAATATGTAGTGGGTGTCCCAAAAATTCCTTTTCAATTTGGTTTGTTCAGTGCCCGCATACAATCTTTGAGTGGGTGCTATGCCAATCGCTATCATGGGTGCTGTGTGCGTGAGTTTAACAAAAATTTCTCATATCTAAAGCAGAAGCATGCCTAAAATGCAATCTCGGCGGAAGGAATTATTGGTCCGCACTTTTTTTTTGAAAATCGCAGAAGTCGTACAGTAACTGTAAATTCCGACAGATATGTAGAGACGATTAAAAACTCTTATACGCCAGCCTTGCAAGATTTTTAATTTTTTTAATCCGAACGCTTGGTTCCAACAAGATGGTGCGACACCTCAAACGCCCAGTTTGTCCTTACCAGTTATGAAATTTTTCCTGAAAAATAGACACTCAGACGCAATGATCTAAACTAGCCGGCACGTAACCTCGACTTGACACAAATGGATATTTTTCTATGGGGCTACTTTAAATCAAAGGTATACAGAAACACTTCTCACTCTTTGAATGAATTGAAAGAGATTATTCGAAATGAAGCGGCAACTATCACAGAGAACATGTGCCAAGCAGTTCTCAAAAGTTTTATTTCACGTTTGGAAGAATGTCATGGAACATTTTTAGAAGGCATAATTTTCAAGAAATAAATTCGCAAATCCTGTATTTCAATAAAAAAAAATAAACATTTATTCGTTAAGCTGGATCATTATTTTACTATATTCTTCTTATTTTGAAAAGAACCTTTAGGACATCTTGTATAAATAACATTCATTCTATAGTTTGTTCGCACAGATGTCATCTTAAGTAGATGTGTCGTAGTGTTAAGTAGTTAAGTAGCTGTGTCCTGCTAATAGACAATTCCATGTTTTAAGTTGCACTCTATTCAATGCTAGTATGTTAGTTCTAAGTTGTTGGGATAGTTTCCTATGATTCGTTTGCTGTCATTCTGTCCAGGTTCCAAGAGAATTGGATTTTTTAGTACACCGAGGAACAATAAACACAATCACTGTGTAAATATGCGTTATCTAAAGTTAAATAATAAGAACAAGCTCAAAATAACTAGTATGGGGGTGGCGAAAGATTCTACCTTTATGAATTGAGATTCTTCAGAATTAATTTTTATGAGGTCAGGTTACTGTCAGAAGTCTTAAAAGCCGAATCTTAGGGTATGAGGATGATATCCAAGTGGTATCCACTTTTTTCCATATACATTACAAGTCTCCTGCTGAAGTTCTTATCAATTAAATTAATATAAAACTTCGGTTGTTTTTTTTTTTGTAATAGCAATTTACAACTTCCTTGTATTCATAAACGTTTTCAAAATTTCTAAGAAAATGTCGGTAACGGTGGGATTTGAATCCACGCCCTCTCCTTTCCTGGCAATTTTTCAGAAATTTTAGAAACGTTAGGAATTGGAAGGAAATTGTAATTTATCTCTAGTGATTTGTTTGTGGTTTAAACTAGTCTCCACGTATTTTGGTGTTCCGGTTGGCTTTCGACAAAAATCTATCTTTCAGAAGGTCTTCACTCAACAAAATTGTGTTTTTACGGATATTATCAGTGCAAACTCTAATTCTTAAAACGGACGAAATGTGTATTAGCTATTATTAAACAACGAAATTGAATTGATATAGAAGGCGTCTTTGAAATAAAATAAAAGAAATACGCAAAATGAAAAGGTGTAATTATACAGAACATAAATTCAAAACGCTAGAAAATTGTATTATGTGCCGCCTATGAATGCAGATGTGTATACATAATACATACAATAGCAATAGCACAGCTACCGATATTATCAAAACCACAAGATAACACTTTCTAGCTTTCAATCGGCGTGCTAAGAGTGCCCTAACATGCTGACGTACAAATATTTCGGAGGTGAATAAAGATATTTTTATTTTGAATACCTTTATAATTTTTTTCTGGGCTCTGCAAAGGAATTTTCCCAAAATATTTTGGATTTAATTCTAATAGAATTAGATCTTCCAATTTTTTTATACTTTTCTATTTTATATCATGAACACCTTGTATAAACATGAAACACGAATAATCCCCGACCAGTTGTGAGAGCAGAGATCTATAATGGTTTTAGTGAAAGGTTTAAGATTAGTCAGAGACAAAAACACCCGGAAAAAAAGAATAGCAAACAATACCCAAAAGTCTGAAATACTATTTAATACCCAAAAACTAATGCTGCTATAACACCATCATAGCAGCTATAATACTATTATAACAGCATTGGGTATAGTAAAGATTCATTAAAAAAGATGGCCAAGATCTTCCAACACTTGTCGCAATAGACATCCTATATTTTGTCAATCTGAATTTCTGTAATCCACATATATAATTTCTGGCAATAACAAGCATTTTTAAATTTTGAAAGGAAGATTCTCCAGCATCATCTATAACATAAAGTGAATATCATTTACCTCTTCTCTTGTTCCTAACGAAAAAATTAATTTTCGAAATTTTCTAATCGAAATCTTCATTTAAAAGTATGACACATATTCTCTCCGACAGCTTACGTCATTTCTGGAAAGTATCCGGCACAGATTTAGCAACCCATTCTCATCGATTTTGCGTACGATTGGACTAAATTTACAAACCTGTCAATAAACGCGTTGATTAATGCGATACAAATCTAATTATGAATCTAGCCGAACGTAAACACATATTGTTACGTTGAAATGCATTTATAAACGGTCGTAATGGGAGGTGTTACAGTAAACTTTCGCATAAATTCGACATACTTGCATATCACGTGGCCGAAATAAAATGTACATATATGCTGGTGATGTAATATCGATGGTGAACGATCGGAAAATTTATTTTGTTCGATTCGATTCTTATGTGCCGCTATGTTTTGGAAATCTTCTCGGAGTTCTCGAGGGTAAAGTACTGATATGATTGATAGGATATTCATGTCCTTGGTTCACGCCGGCTTGGCTTTGCTTTTAAAAAGATTTAAAATATGTTTTAGAGTTATATTGCACATATTTCAGTAGTTTAATGTATTCCAATTGCTGAGAGCCTATAGACTCTGCATCTCACATTTCTACAATTTTTAACAGTAGCAATCTGAACAAAGTCAAGTACTCTATTCTGCAATTAAGAGAAATTATGGGTGAGCTGGCAGATTTTCTTTTTATTTGCAAGTGAAATATATATTTGCTTTGTTGTTTCATTTCATGTATACTTGAATATACAGAATTGTTCGTTTAGGCACTTCTTTGTATGTTTTTTTTTGCTCGCAAGTAAAATATGCACACAAACAGGATGAGCAACGAACACGTCATTTATGGGCGCAAGCAAATCGTTCTACTATTTGCCTTGTTTTCGGAATTTTAAGCGTCACATATATTGCAAACACGTAGGTGAAGGCTATGTATGTATGTCAACAAATCAGGATTGACATCCTTGCCCTGGACTAAATTAAAAAAACTCACTATATATTGATTGCTTCCATTAAATAAAGCTTCGAAGAAACAAAGTGGTGTAATTAATACCTGCATCTGAATAAACTCTCAAAATTTGAATCACAAGCACTTAAAAGCTTTTCTTGAACTCGTTCAATTGGGAACCAATACAATAAATGCATAATCTAAACAACTCCTAACTAATTAATAGTATAATAGCTTTATTGTAGCAGTACCTTAAAAGTTTCAACAGCATCGAAATGCAAATCCAAGTACTTTTGACGTAGAAAGGCATATTGTATTTGTGTTCAGCAAATGATAGAAGGTTACAAATAAAATAGCTGGTGATACTATGAAATAAAGATACTTCACAGTAGATATAATCGTACAACCTGACACTATACCAATCATTATTTTTTTATTAATTGACTATGTAGAAATATGTAGGCATTGATTAAACTAATTGACTTGTATATTTTTAGATCATCTGCATATGCGAGATAATTACTGTTGAGTTCCAGATATGTTATTTAAATGCATATTAAGAAGCAAACAGGCCATATTAGATCTTTAAAGGAACTTGAAAATGTATCAGAGGAATATCCATTGCAAAGGACATCTACTACTTGATTTGCCAAATGAGATCTTATTAACTCTAAAAGTGATAGACAGAGGCCAGCATGTTCTAGTTTTCCTAAAAACAGCTCATGATTTATGGAGTCGATTACCTTTGGGAAGTCTATGTATGAGGGCGACCTGAAATGTTTCCGGAATCGATAAGAAAAACACGGTATTGGTGTGGTTTTTTATTTTTATTTTTCGATGTAGTCTCCTCGAAGATCAATACACTTTTTCAAACGATGCTCCAGTCTCTTTGAGCTGTCGGAAAAGTAGGATGTTTGGAGGTCTGCAAAATAGCCATCAGTAGCGGCGATGACCTGCTCATTTGAGACAAATCTCTTTCCTCCCAGTGATTTTTTCAGGTTTGGGAATAGGAAGAAGTCCCTGGGGGCTAGGTACGGTGAATATGAAAGTTGAGAGATTACGAAGCGTATGAGGAAATTCCTTGGATTGCCTTAGATCCTGGCCAGACACTCCTCCGAAATGGTCACCAGATTTCGTTTTTACTCCGGTGGGAGCAAAAACGAAATGCGCCGAAAGCTTTTTCATGTCCAAAATTTCGTGTAGGATATGGCCACCGCGTTCTTCCGAGATGCCTGTTGTCTCTGCTATATCTTTCAGCTTCAATCGGCGATCGATATTTAGAATTTCCATGACCGTTTTAATAATAATAATAATAATAATAATAATAATATTTAATGCCCAACAGATACAAATATCCAATTACAAGGCAATGTTAAATAATGTACACATGCAAATATAAATAACATAAAATTAAAGTATGTAAAATTAGAAAACTTAGTAACAAGTTGCTTTAATTTAAATTAAAAAAAAAAAAAAAAGTAGTTTACCAGTGGTTAGCAAAAGAGAACGGAAAAAGTATTCAACTAAGTGTAACGCACCCGCAGTCTACATACCGTCAAAAGGGACGGTAAAGTGCAGGTATGTATATCCAACTCCGGCAAACTCACAGAGTTGAAATTGCTACACAATCTGTGTATTGGGGACCTGATGGCGATGTTTGTTCTAGGTGCGAAACAGTAAAAAGTATTTGTTTGCCTAGATCCTGAACGTGGTACAATGAAGTTGATTTTACTCAACAACTCAGGGACATCAAGACCATTATGAAGTAAAGTAAATGAATTTGCACTCAGCCTGTTTTCGACGTAGTTCTAATGAATCAATATTGAATGCCTCTAGCAGAGCACTGTGGCTAAATCCTTGTATCAGGTAAGTATTAAATTTTTAAAGTACAAGAACTTCAAACATCTTCTCTGAATCTGCTCTAGAAGATGTATCTGATAGATGTACATAGGTGACCAGACCAAGGACGCATACTCAGTCGAGACCGAACAAAAGCGAAATAAAGAGGAAGAATTGCTGTTATAGAAGCAAATGGTCGTAACACGTATAATGAATCCTAACATACTCAACGCTGATGTACAAATACTGGATATGTGCTCCATAAAGGTCAGTCTTGAGTCAAAGACGACGCCCAAGTCTTTCATAGAGGTCTCCTAGGTAAAGAAGATCCAGCCAAGTGGTAGGTATATATAATTGAGTCGTCTTACGAGTGTAGGTGACAATTTTGCATTTGTTTACATTAACTGTTAGTCTGTTGTTGACACACCACGTGTGGAATATATCGAGTTGGCTTTGCAAATGATTGCAATCCTGAGAATTATAAATTGTTGAGTACAATTTCAAGTCATCTGCGTATAACAACTTTGGACAGTTCAGTTGATAGCACAAATCATTTATATATATGAGGAACAGAAGTGGACCCAAGTTACTCCCCTGAGGAACTCCAGAGCTCGGCGCGAAGTAATCAGACTCAAATCCCATGTATGTCACAAACTGCTTTCTATCGAGAAGATACGATTGGAATAAAGACAAAAGAGAAGACGAAAATCCAATATTGTCCAATTTATTAATAAGCACGGTGTGGTCGACTCGATCAAAAGCTTTTGTTAGGTCAGTATACACAACATCTACCTGTCCACCGGCATCAATACTATCAGATAGGTATTGTGTAATTGTAACAAGATTAGTTACCGTAGATCGTTGAGCAACGAAACCGTGTTAGTCATTTGAAATCCAGGAGTCTAACTTGAGCATAAATATACTTGTACAAACATTTCTCAAAAACTTTAGCAAAATTATTTAATAACGATATGGGACGATAGTTGGAAATAACACACTTCTCACCATTTTTAAACAGGCACCAATTTGGCAATCTTCCACACAGACGGGAAGGTGGATGTTTTAGAGCAGATTGAACAAGTAGCAAAGAGGAGAAGCAAATATATTTGCACAATCCCTAACAAAAAGGCCGGAATGTCATCACTACCCGCCGTGCAATTATTCTTTAAGGATTTCATAGCACACACCACATCCATCTCAGTTACAGAACCTAGGTCAACCATAGTAGCGCACGAAGCACTTGGAGCAATAGGCGTTGGAGCAAATGAAGGAAGGTACACCGATTGGAAAAACTCCCGCAAGGCGCTCACTATGGAAGGTGGGTCGTTATACGTATTGCCGTAGTCGTCCTTCATAGTTCTAGGAATACCTCCCCCATCCCTCCGAGATCGCACAAACTGCCAAAAATGTCTAGGATCAGTTGAAATGGAGAATTCAGCGCTCTGAATAAAGTTCTTATATAACCGCCTAGAATCTGTTTCAGCATCCTCCTCATATCTTTGAAAGCATTTAAATCGCTTAAGCATCCTGTTCTTTTATACATCAATCGATAATGATTTTTGAGTTTGATGTTACCAATGTGATCACGCGTGAACCACTGTGGATAATTTGTATGCGCACTGGTTTTTACGAGGGACAAACATATTTAAATTTTTATAGATTTCAGCATAAAATGCAGAACAAGCGTCATCTATACTGGTATAATTGTAAATAAAATTCCAATCTGTAGTTAATAAAGAATCATACAAGTTAATAAAGTCTGCTCGCTTAAAATTATACACTCTTTTGTCCTTATTACCACACATATTGCTATATCGTGACGATGGAACTGATAGGCACAGCGCTAGAGCAGGATGATCGTTGTCCTCGGCAACCAGAGGAAACATCTCTCTATCAATAGCAACAGTGTGAACATTGGTAACAACTAAATCTAATATTCTACCTCTAGCATTTGTTACTGAATTAAGTTGTGATAAATCAATAAAATGTAAGAATTCATTCATTATTCTACTTTTACCATCATTTATGTCAGGTCTGTTGTAGTGGGTAATGTTAAAGTCGCCGAGAATGATAGTTTTTGTAGAACTTATATTTATTGTGTCTAAACTACTCAGAAAATTCTCAAAATCGAGAAGCGAAATATCTGGTGGCACATAAACCACATAAACAGCTAACTTATGATGGCATAAACTAAATACAGCTCCGACAATATCAACAAGTGAAGTCGTGTCCTTAACATGTGTAAAATCCACCTGATTGTAAGGTAAGGTGGACTTAAAGGCTAAAATAACACCACCACCGACTTCTATTAATTAATTCAAATTTACGGTCTTCTCTAAGCACATAATACGTAGGTGGAAAGAGTTCGCAATTAGATACATCTGACGACAGCCAGCTCTCTCAGTAACACACACAACATCAAAGTCGAAAGTACATACGTTACCGTAAAACACATCACACTTGGTCCGTAACCCTCGCACATTTTGATAATAAATGACAAGATCTCTGTTGGGCTCCACTAGTTTAACTGCACAATAGTCGGTATACCTTGTTTGTATTTAATTCTTAGATTCTTCTCCCCGTTAGCCACGCGAGTATCTAACTCAGCCTTAATCTTTTTGAAATAGTCTATTTGGCGGCGGGTTTTATCAAGCGATATATTTATGTGTTTGTACTGCTCATTTTCACGCAACCGTTTAGCATGCTTTAAGACAGTGTGAGCCTCTCTAGAGCTAGAGAGCCTCACTTTGATCGGGCGCCGCTTGTCAGGAACAAAACGACCAATACGGTGCACCTCAATGTGGTCCGTGTTCATGCCAGATGGAAGCGCTTCTAGTACCGCCTGAACTGTCTCCAACTCCCGGGACCTCCTGGTGTTCGCATCGTGCGTGTCAGACTCAGGTACACCGAACATGATGATATTTTGCTTGCGATTGTTTCTGTCACCCAATTCAGCCAAAAGTTCCTCAAACGCTCTACCGTCAATTCCAGCACTCTTCTCTCTAGCCGCCAAGTCGTTTCTCAAGCTCAGTATAGCTGCCTTGAGATCATTAATGTCGCTGCTCAAGATGTTACAATTCCTGCAGGACCACGATACCCCTTTCTTGCTCTTTATGGTACGAATCTCAGTTATGCTCAGCTCTGCGCACGAATGCAAATAAATCTTTTTGCACACACAACAGTCAATGAATTTGTGTGTTTCTGATGACGTGGTATTGCATCCACAGGAACATTTAATAGATACCATTGTGAGGTAATCACCAACTAACACCAGGTGATGACAGAAAAGGTATTAAGGAAGAAAAACAGGAAGACACTCTTCACACCTAGGGGTCCGTCAAGGTGACTAACAACACACGGTAGACCACGGTACGGAGAGGCAAAGGAAAACGAGGGAGTATAATTTAGGTCAAGACTGTAAATGCGCCGTACTACAAGAACGAAGCGGCGAAAAAAGGATGTATAAAGCGGACAGACAAAAAGTGTCTGTTTGTATTAAAAAAAGTAATGTGAACGAGGTATTTATGCAAGCTTAATATACAAACTATCACCAAAACTACCGCGCAAACAAAATCAAATAACATCAAATACTCACCGTGAGATAGAGTAAAGAGTGAGCTTCCAAACAATATATAACAAGCAAATTAATTTTAAGACGAAGCTATCAAATTCTCACAAACAACCAGAGTACGAATTTTCACGTGTACACACTATGCTGTACTATACTATACTATGTTTTCCCAGCCATCTAGAAGTGTTTTATCACTGCATGAAATTCGATTTTATCCATTTTGTGAAATCGCCTTACTTGCTACACAAAACACACTCTTAAACAACTAGTATTCACAGTAGACGTCTGAAATTTTGACAGTTGCCACAAAAAAGGTCGCACTTGCTGACCAATGAATTCAACTCCAACCTTCGTGCGCCATCTTTTGCCGATTCACATTTCAGGTCGCCCTCGTATACATCAGTCTAGAGTTTTTTGACGCCAATTCAGCCTAGCTGCTTTCTGTTCCTCGGTCAACAGATGCGATATCCAACAGAACACTAATCATTTTACACATAATTCTTCAATTTTTTTTTAAATTGAAGCTTATATGATGCCCTCGAGCGATGTCACGTGTCGATCTTCACTGATAATCTTCAGCATAGCATCGACGTTTTTCTGTGAGTGCTGCTGCCTGGTGCTCCTGCTCTTGGATAGTCGCTAAGACAAATCCGTCCGAATTTGAATTCACCATACCATCGAGAAACTGTTTACGGAAGCGAAATCAACTTGCAGATTGTTGATATAACTGTCTTCGAAAATTACAAAAAATTATTACGTGAAAATGTTCCTGGTTTAATTTAATTTTTTAACTGACTTCTCAAATTTGATAGTTCGTTCTAGCTATAAAACTACACATTTTCCACTGAAACTTTAGATTTAGGCTAACTAAAGGTGGTGGCTAATTTATAGTACTGACAAACTCTATGACCCATTAGGCAAGATTTGAAAAACGTTCATCGTAGGAGTAATGCAAACAAAACAAAATACTCAATATCAACTTTTCAGATGTAAGGCGGTGGTTGCAAACCACAAGTGAATATGAAAATTTGTGAAAAGGCAATCCTGTTGTTTTCATTAGAAAATCCCAAAATGTAAATCGTATTAGAGCACAAAATGAAACAAATTTATTGTTGATCATTTTGCAAAATTAAAAGTGGGCTTATTTTTATCTATTGAAAGACGAATGAATTTCATATTAAGGTAAAATATTTTATAGTTTTAAGCAGAGCAATATTTTTAGGTATGTCTTTAAAATAAACGTAATTATACTTTAGACCGAATAAATCTTAGTGAAGTAAGAAGAAATGTATTTTTTGAGAGAAAAGTATGTAATTTTCAATCAAAGAAACCTTTTATCGGGTTCTAAACCCGACAAAGCACATAGGATAACTTTGGCATAACTAATTTGGCTGCTTAATACTACAGCGTTTAACCAACAATATTTAATTAAAGATTAACCGGCATGGCTTAAAATTAAACGATTCGCGGTGAGATTTTAATGGGAAAAAGGTTTTCACGGAAACGCTTTAATATAAATGGAAAGCAGTAGAAAATATTGAGTTATTTCTCGTTTCTCTTATAATTAAAAACGATTTTGCCTAATACCTGTCCTGTCAGATATATAAAATAAACCCATTCATTTAGCTAATTCCATTTATAAGTTCTATATTTACGATCATAAAAATTCCGTAGGTGTAAAATTTTTACGCTGGGTGGTAAAAAAAGCCGCCACTAAAAAAAGGCGCCAATCGCATAAATTCACCCTGTTACACGTTTCTCGTACTGAGGTGTGCTTATTGATCGTGAGTGGACTGGTCTATACTGCACAACGTCCTGAGACGGACACACGCCGGATCTAAACACCGGGCTATTGTTGCTGTTCGGGCTACCGCTTAGAATGCTCCACCGCAACCGCATGTTACAAACAAAACTTGCGCTCGACAAGATACTAGCGCACTGGTGTACATACATATATGATAGAAATATACATATACGATATTGCATTTCTTATTTATGAATTTACGCGCCATGAAATTTCTGTGGCGCGGTATAGTAATTCAATAAAAAGTTTTTGGTAAATGAAGAAAAATGATATAACTTAGTCTGAAGTTTATTTCGTCGTAGAAAGGCAGGTGGAAGAGTAAATGATATAAAATATTTTCAATTTTATGATGTACACTACCGTCCATATTAGTTCGTACACCTAGTAAAATGTTGTAAACTCTACTAAAAGATAATATAATTGCTTTTGCATATAAATAACATTTATATTAGGCCCATTATGAAGTTTATTGTTCATTAATTATATAGGCAAACGTCCAAGAGTATCGATTAGAGAATGGTTAAGAACCTATTATATTTTATAACTCAATATAGTACTTTTCATAATAATCCTCATCGCCACAAATAGGACTATTTTTGAGACAATATTGCAAGTAATAAATTTACAACAAGGGTACAATTTCGTTATGGTTCTTCGTACTTGGGAATCTCATTTTTAGTTGCATATTAAGGTTTTCCCAAAATGTCCAGAATTTGTCTTTTATTTACATTCAAGAATCCCTTTCCTTCAGCACTCACTCCTTTTATTAATTTTTCACAATTTCCTTTCTGTTTATACTTTTCAAAATTTTTAATTTTGAAAGCCAAAAGCAGTCTGATATCAACGTTCATCTTGTGTTTAATAAGAGAGAGAGAGTTCCTACTTTACTTTGTTTGGCGTTTAATTATCATCAATGTATGGGTGTACCAGTCTTAAGCAGTGTAAGGATATTTTGTACGTTTTATCATTACACATACATTTTCCTATGTGTAACTTTAAAAAGGTAATTGTCAATGAGTTAGTCATACACTCATATTAAACGAGCGAGAACCATGGGTTCCCAGCAAAACCAGTTACCAGTGCTACCACTGATTTCTCTTACTGCAAATAAAATAACTATTCTGCAAATTTGATGAAAACATTATTTTATTTTAACGATTAATTAAGACAGACAAAACAACATAATAATAATAAGGTCTAATTTTATAGTAAGTTTTCGAAGTGTTCCCCTTGTCTTTTAAGGCAATAAACAAGGCGATCTTGAAAGCAATGCAAAGTATTCCGAATAAATTCTAGGTTTATTCCATCACATGCAGTACATACACGGTCTTTCAATTCGTCCAAGTTACGTATTGGCACATTATAAATTTTAGTTTTCAGGTAACCCCAAAGAAATAAGTCATTTGGAGATAAATTGGATGATCTTTGGGGCCATGATCTGGGGCCAAACCTGCCAATCGACCATTTTTGAAATGCGTAATTCAAAAAATTCGTGAAGGCGTTTGTAGAATGTGGCGTAAACCCATCCGTTTAGAACCAAGGTCTATCAATATTCAGTATCTCAAATGATGGAATGGTGTGGCTTCACAACAGGATCGGATATTTTACTGCAGTGAGGTTACCGTCAATAAAAAATGGGTCAATAAGCCTATCGCTTATTATTTCAATCCAGACATTGACTTTTTGAGAATACTGTGCTCGGATCAGATTTTGAGTATTAGGATTTGGACGGGACCAATATCTAAAGGATTAATGGAAAGAAAATTTTGTATATTTCAATGGATAAATGTAGGGTACTAACCAGAAGTTAGCAAAAATTATTTTATTTAAGATATCCTCATTTTCATTTAACATACTAAACATTATTTCGCAAAATTTAGTTCGCTGTACTTTGACTTCTTCTAAAAGCTCTTGATGGCTTGACATCTTGTATGGCTTATATTTAAATTCTTTTAGGCTTTTGTACACCGTTTGTAAGTTACTCCAAAATGCCTGGCTACATCTAACAGCGATTCTATAGACTGGTCCTCTACATAATAAGATAGGATATCCAACTTCATGTCTTCTGTTAAAACGAGACTGGTTTTATTTATTTTTCTTGTGGGAATTTAGAGGAAAACCATATTCTTTGAATTCGTTAAAAATGTTTAGAATTGTTTTTGCACCTGTCAGGGTAATTAATTTAAAAACATAGCTCTAATTGGCCTTAAACTATTATTTTTTTGGTACCATATTACCATTCCCACCTTTTTATCGTTGTTTTACTTAAATCAGTTATATACCTCTCAATAAAATTTGTTTATTTTAAGATGTATGAATAAAAAGCCTGAAATAATTGAAAGAAAAATGTTCTCTTTTCTCCAAGGTAACTTAATCTAATCGTTAAGCTATAGGTAAATCCTTCATGGTGTTGGTTTGTCTGCCATGCCACAAATACATTGACAGTTATCCTTTTAAAGGAGGACATAGGAAAAATGTATGTGTAATGATAAAAAGGAAACCGGTATCATAATGCATATTGTTAAAAGACTTGTTTTATAAACGCACTACAATTCCAAATTTAAACTTAAGTGCATTGTAGGCTTGTCGGTTCGCCAATATAGCATCATGTTTGAATCTAGTCAGGCGTACTGATCTGTATAGGTGTGCCCTTCTATAATTGAAAACCTAATAAATAGTTTACATTTTAATAAAATAATTGCTTTAACCATTAACCCTTAATGCTTGAACGAGTATAAAACTTCCCATTTCAGGATGAAATTCTAATTCGAATGCGGAATAAATTAGATAAAATGTCATTCTGAACAATTTATTGATCATATTTGAGATTTCATCCATTCGATTTTCCCTATCCTAACACAGAATCGCACACTATCCAATAATAAAAACACGATTTATTTCGGTATTAATATCGAATTCGGGTGCGTATCTCGAAGTGCCTTTTAATACCGTTTTCGCTGAGAACAAACAGTAAATTTTACAATAAAAATTCTGTACAGGATATACGTGCGGATACGCATATAACGTCGCATAAATAAAAATTGCCAAAATTTATAGTGCTATTAAAGCTCGTATGGTATAACGACATATATCGTACGCGTTATAAATATTCTGTTTATTAGCGCTAACACAAAAGAATAACTTTTATTCTACGAAACCGGCATCTCGATATATTGTTATGCGAATAATTTGTCTCCATGTCACGATTAATGGGAAAAGGAAGGAGGAAAAAATACCATTTCCTCCACTATGTTTCGTCGAATGGATGGACAGCTAGGGATAATGACTCGCTTTGTCTATGTTGCATGTAGGAAAGCGATTTGAACCCCTCTACGAGATTAATGTACGAAATAACACGATAAAATGCGAAAATTTATGTGCAGTTTAATCAGTTTTCAATATAAACGCCCTGTGAACTTTTCATCAAACATATGCGCAAGATTTTTGAGTAGCGTAGATATTGTGTAGGCTATATTTTATTTCAAAAATATTAGGAAAGACGGAAACAAATAATAGAATAATCCAAACTGAAATAAATCTTCATTAAAAATAAGAACAGATAGTGAAAACTGTTGCGACAATCGGCTTGTAAAACTAATGTCACATTCTCCTAGTTTAAAGGATCATGACATTGGTTTACAACTATAAATATCTAATTCCCTTCAAAGAAGCAATGATATAATAACCGACTCATAACGCCAATGTGAGGTTCTCCTCGATTGATTTAGAGGTGCAATCTTTAAAATTGGATTTCTCAGTAAATGTAAACTTAAACTGCAGTTAGAGGGAATCTTAATGCTATTCTATCTCCAACAACTACAAAAACAAAGGCGAACAAAGCAAAAGTTTAACGAGAATATAAAGAAAAAAATAGAATAAAAGCTAATGTACTCTATTACAAACATAAAATATCACTAAAATATGTTATAATGTTATATATAATATGCCTATATTACTTGTTTTTTGTAGTGTAGTGCTGTTTCCTCTTTCATTGGTGCCAAAACCAATAACTTTAGTGTTACAAAATCTATAAGAATCTCTTTTAAGTTTTGCATACTGGGACATAGAGGCCGCCACTAATTAAATGTCAACACTAAAGATTAACCTTCATGTTTAGTTAAATTAAATCCAAGGTTTCAGTGCAATATATGTAGTGCTGTAGCTGCAAGGAACTGTTAAATCCTACAAGTTAGTTGGAAATGGAATTAAACCGAGAAAAAACAATTACCTCAACAAGAGGCCTCGCTAAGTTGGTTTCTGTTTTCGGCAATGAAACGTCACATCAGTTAACAATTTCTCGTTGGTATTAAGAACTAAACTTGGACGGATTAGTCTTGGAGACAATTCAAGAGCAGATGTAGAAAAAACAGCAGTCACTCAGGAAGACGTCGATGCTATGGGCAAGATCATCAACGAGGATCGACACGTGACATATCGCGAGATTAAGGCATCACTGGAGATTTCAAAGCCCTCAATTTAAAATATTTTGAATGAAGAATTTTTTGTAAGAGAAATAGTTTCCAGTTGAATACCGCATCTGTTGACCGAACAACTGAAAGCAGCTAGGTGAATTGGTGTTAAGAAGCTCTAGACCGCTTCAACGCCGGAAAATTTAAAAACGTATACAACATTGTCAGTGGTTATAAATCTTAGATTTTCTCAAATGAACCAGAAAATAAAAGCCAATCATCTCTTTGGGTGTTCCAAGGTGAAGAAAAGCCGACAAAGTCGTCCCTTCTTAAAGAGTCTCCAAAGAGATGGTAGGGACATTTGTCTCAAGAGCATGTCATGTAACAACAATTCCTCTAGAAGATCAAAGAACTGTTACTGCCGATTGGTATACAACTGCTTGTCGGAACATCGCAGCGTTACACTGAGATGGGTGCTAAGCCAATCGGTGATCAATGGGTACGAAATAGCTGATTTGCTAGAAAGAGATGCCAATGGACGACCATTCTCAGGTCCTGAACCGACATGCGGGAGTACCTATGACAGTATTAAGACTTTTGTTAAATTTGAGACACTGCAAATCTCTTGGGATCTATTCAGATGAGGAAAGACTGAGTAAAGCAGTTCTTATGAACAGAACCAAATTGAGAGCATCTACAATGATCTTAACCGGACACTATGTACTGAATAAACACGTGCATCGTATAAGCCTAGTAAACTCTCCTTCCTTATCGACTGTCCGGCAGTCTGCCGGGAAAACAGGTTCACCTTGAGGATGCTCAGCTTGACGAACCCCAACTTAAGAAAATTACCTCTCGAGTGGGTTGTGGACTTCTTTCTTCATGTACAACCCGGTCGAGTGAATTAAAATCACATGACTGCGTAATAGACGAGCTATTGGCCGAGTTGCTCCTCAGGGTTAGAATCCCCGCCCATGGAAAAAGTGTCTATTACTATTATGATAACGTTGTCTTTAACGAAGTGAAAAGCATGTGGCATTGAGAACCCATTTATAATATTCAGTTATTTCCACCCCCTCCTGATGAACAACTAGCAAGCTACCTCGGTTTACTACTACGTCTACAGTAAAATGAATGAAATTCCGCATTAATCAATGCATGTGTTTTGGAATAAAATATAAATTTAACCTTCGTTGTCCGTTTCTTTTCCACATCTTATATACATCCGTATCTTAATAAGACCTTAAGGAAGTACATTTGACTGGGATGTATTATTGTTTCAGCTCTAATGGAAACGCAATCATATGTTCTGAAAATAACTATAGAGTAAGTGAATAACGTCAGAACGTAGAATACATTAAACACTCGTGTTGTAACGCTTCTCGTATCCAAAGCATTCGGGCTTAACGGAATAGATTCCATTTACATTCGGTTTTGTTTCATTCCGCGCTGCAAAGGATTCGGAATCACTTTTCGATATCGATAATACTATTGCTTCACTTTGAATGCTGACGAGGCTAATAGATTCCTCGAACAGCTAGGCGACAGGTGGATGCTGTTCGAGAAACAGCGCAGAATGTCACCGGCAGGCTTTGAACTGGATTCCCGGAAAACAAGGTTGCCGAAGAAGGTGCACAACACAACTTTCCGTCAGGATCGATATCACGCACTGATCGTTATAACAAGTGCTTCTCAACTAAGTATCTAGTAGGAACTGCTGGCGTTAACATTTCTGTCTAACGGTTAGAAGTCGGTTACATGAGAGAGAATTAATAGCTTAGAGATGATTATAGCAGTCATTATCGACATGATGTCGGTTATGAAATTATCGCAAATGTCGAGCAGATACTGCGAAATTTTCAATCTAAAGTTGTATCGTAGGTTCATTCTCAAAAGTTCGCGAACGCAGAAGTTCCGAAATAGTAAGATATTGAGTTAACATTCAAGAACATCTGAACTTCATTCGTGTAAGTGCTATTGTGTTGCGCGTATTAAATAGGTCACGTTTGTTTGAAGTAAATATTCCTATCTCCAATAAGACTGATTAATATAACTAACAACAGGCTAAATAATTACGGATTCTAAAGATTACTCATTCCTGTCAAAGAAATTTGAAAGTGTTGTTTGATCTGACGTTTGTAGTTAATGTAAAGAACTAACACAATAACGTCTATCTGTTTGCAATAGTAACATATCGCCGTTTTAGCGTTTATTATTAATAATAATACGTATTTGCCCAACAGAAAGATATCTAATTACAAGACAGAAAAAAACTAATTTTTTGAGATACTTACGAAAGAATTCAAAAGGTAAACTATGAATATACATAAAACTTCATTGGAGAGATAACTTAACGACTATATTCTCTGTAATGAGTTAGAAAGGGAATTAAGAGTAATATCCAGGTTCAGAATATAGTGTTAAACGCTGTACATATTCGGTGGATTGGAGATTTTAAAAGAGTGATGATTTTCGTTTGCAGACAATAAAATGTGTTACAGAAACGACTTGCATATTGGGAAACTGTAAACTGAACCCTACCTAAGAGTTGAGATGCATCGATATTAGAATGAAGTAAATTGTAGAGAAACTTAATATCAGCTTGATTTCGCCGATTATGCTGTGACACGAGACCAAATATCTGCAACAAGACTGCATTACTCTATCCTTCGGGAGGATACAAACTAGATTCTCTGAAATGCAAGTATTTTAAATATTTTCTCGGAACAGCTTCCAACATCTTAATATGCGTTACATAAATGGGTGACCATATTAGTGACCTGTATTCCAGCTTAGAGCGTACAAATGCAAAATAGACCGTAATTACTAGTTCTAAAGAGTTGAATGACCGGATATTTCTTATTATACAATACATACTGATCCAAATGAAGTAGACACAATTGCTGTCTTCATTCTAACCAATGCTATAACATAGATCACATGGAAAATATTTAAAGCTTTAGCAATTCTAATCTTTCAGTCTTGAGATTTTACTAAAATCATGGGTTTCTTTACTTAATGATTAAATCAAATTCCTAAGAAGTGCAGTCCCACTCATAAGATTAAAACCAGTTATTGAAACATATTAAGATGTCGATATGCATGGTTTTAACATATGATGTACTTAATAATATTTTCACAATAATACTTAATTATATTTCTACAAAAGTTAATATTAATTCATATCAGCTTTAAATAGTATCTCAGACTGTCACGGCCGTTTGACATAGTTGTAACGGTTGTCGGGTTCCGCCGTGTCGCTAGGTTTTTGTCCCTGACGTTTCGCGAACAATTGCGGTTCGCATTTTCAAAGTACCTTCCAGTGGAAATAGATCGGCAGTGTACCGCAGTGTGTCTACTAGCGGTACTTTAGTAAACAGCGACACTACGTCGAAACTCATTAAGATATCGCCCGAGTTGAATCGAATCCTCCGGAGTTTTTCCACGAAGTGCACTGAATCGCGAATATAACTTGGTTTTCCGCCTATGTAGGGTAGCAGTAGTGTAGTAAGATGTTTAGCTAGTAGGTACGTCGGTGCGCCTATGGCACTCACTATCGGCCTAAGTGGTACATCTCGTTTGTGGATTTTGGGCAAGCGATATAGTCTCCCGATCTATTTCCACCGGATATAACGAACCTTTTCAAGCACTGCCTCAGGACCAGTTACTTTGTATGGGATGGCAGTTTTTACGAACAGACAGATGGAATAGCGATGGATAGCCCATTAAGTCTCGTGGTAGCTAACCTCTTCATGGAGCAGTTTGAGAGTCTAGCTATCGAAACAGCGGTGAACAAACCTACGGTTTGGTGGAGATACGTGGATGACACGTTTGTCGTTTGGCCACACGGAAGCGATAAATTGGACCGATTTCTTGAACACCTGAACGGCGAGTACACCCTAAAATTCAATTTTTCTGGACGTTCGTGTCAATAGGAATTAAGCACGGGCAACAACCAGTGTTCAAACAGTGTTCAGGAAACCTACGCATACCGACCGTTATCTACACAACCAGTCTAACTACCACCCTGGCCTGAAGAATACGGTAGTGCGCACGATGGTCAAACGAGCACGCAGAGTATGTAGTGAGGATCAACTGAAAGAGGAATTGGACCACCTGAGACAAGCACTGCGGTGTAACGGTTATGCTGAGGATGTGATCAACCGTGCCATCACGAATAAACCTCGATCCAGGGACAATTATGATCGGGAAATAAAAACGTTGGGCATACTTACTGTATATTAACAACACTACAGATAAGATAGGACGAGTGATTAAGCGTTTCAACATCCGGAAGGTTTTCGCTCCAACAAGGAAAGTGCTGGTCTAGTTCATTACGACAGGTCAAGGAAAAAAGTAATCCCTTATCAACACTCGGGGTATACAGCATACCGTGCTCATGCGAGAAAGTGTACATCGGCACAACAGGACGTTCGATCAACACCAGAAGGAAGGAACACGAGAAGAATGTGCGGTTGAAACAAGTACACAAATCAGCCATTGTCGAACATATCCATTCGGGCCCGAATCATAGGATTAGATTCGAAGATACAAGAGTTCTAACATCAACTAAGAACTACTATAGCTGATTAAACAGGGAAGCCATTGAAATATACAAACACCCTGATAACATCAACAGAGACGACGGGCTAAAACTGAACCGAATATGGACAACGGCACTGCGCGCATCCGGTCACGCAACTGGCGCTCGTCGCGCATGCGTGCAACGATCCAGCGGAGCTGAGGAGCATACTTAAAGCAGCAACAACGTGAACGAAGCCAGTACCTTTGAAAATGCGAACCGCAGTTGTTCGCGAAACGTCAGGAAAAAAACCTAGCGACACGGCGGAACCCGACAACCGTTACAACAATATCAGCTTTGTTTATTTTAATGTAAATAAGAGATTTTAATGAAAGCGTTTATATACTTATCTGTTTGTAAGTTTGTAGGTTTTAAGAAATGTCATCTGAAATGAGTTTTCTACAAAAGTGTGGAAGTTCTCACCGAAAACAATGAGCCGGGAAAGTAAAAGTAATGACATCCCAGATCTTCAACCTCGTTAATAATCTTATCTATTTGGTGGGATATGAAAGGTTTAGTCCATATTGAACCACCAAACGATAGCAGACAAGATTTAATGTGAAAGTCTTGAGGGGCTTAAGCACCCGCACCTTTGCTTTCTAAACGAAAGCTGTTCTTTTATCAGGACAATGCTCACAGTGCGGATGATATTAGAAAGATTGGAGCAGTTTGAATGGGAAGCGATGCCTCACCCATCATATCCGAGGGATATTTTCCCATTTGATTATCATTTATTTCTTCAAAATCACTTGGATGGAAGTAATATAAATTCTCTAGATGAGGTCACAATAGTACTCATGGATAAGTACGTTTTGGAAGAAGGGCCTTGCAAGTTTATCAGAAACATTGTAGAAAATTTTAGTCTTTAGTAAAAAGACAATGCTCGGTGTTTGGTGGCACCAGAGGAGCGTGGTCTATTATGAGCTGCTAAAACATGGGGAAACGGTTAATACTAAAGGTTACTAACAACAATTGACCGATTTGAACCGTTCGCTGTTTGAAAAATACGCTACAATACCGAAAGAAGTAACGCAGTCATTTTTCTTCATAACAATGCTCCGTCACATACGGCAAAATCGGTTTGCGACACGTTGGAAGAACTCAGCGACTTACTCACCAGATGTGGCTTCTTCCGATTACCACTTGTTTGCATCGATGGGTCACGAACTTGCTGAGCAGCGCTTTGGCTCGTACCAAGATGCGAAAAGTGGCTCGATGAATGGTTCGCAGCAAAAGGGGAAGATTTTTACTGGCATGGTACTCACAAATTGCTCGAAATATGGAACAAATGTATAACAAGCGACGGAGCATACTTTTAATAAAGCATTTTTTATCATTCTTCCGAATTTAAAATGTATCTTTAGAAGAAAAAAAACGCATTTCATACTTGTACACACTTCCGATCTAGATAGCATGCATCTTCTGCTGTCTTACGCTTTCCGTTTTAGCAAACAAACATTTCTAGGAATCCTATTATTCGTATACTCATCGTGCATAAAATTTTTATCACATTATACAGAATATCGGATATTTACTTATAGAATTAAAACCAACCATCAATCATTCACACACAGCCTTCGTCATCGTATGTAAATGCTAATATTCGAATGAGGTAATGTCACGTTCTCCGGAACGTGAAGTTCTCTTTTATGAATCGAGTACTTTGACAACAATAGTAGAAAGAATGCCAAACGAAATCAACGTTGTGTGAAACATTATCGTTGTTTGTAGTTGTGGATATAAACGTGTTATGAATGCGTTCTTTGCTTATAATATTTAAGAGGGAACGACATATGCATTGAACATGCATTAACATAGCTTGTTGACTGGTTTTTATTTGTTAGTGTGCATGAAAGTTTGAGTTCTGTAAAGTAATAATCAATAACACAGTACAACACAAAAAATTCCATTTCGAACTGGATTTTTCTGTAGTTAGTTTTCGCGCAAATCATAAAACCAGCATTCGTTTTTTCGAGTCTCGCCAAGAAGCCAGGCACAATCAAATACTGTTATGGTGTCGATTTTTATTTGCACAACTTTTTGCATGTCCATATTATCCGTCATATTCATATATGATGCCGCGCTTATAGTTGTTCTGTTTCCGATGTGCAGTAAAAAGTAAATATGTGTGCCATATGCACATTTGAACACAAAGATGTAACTCTTAATGAAATAATATAAAAATGTTATGTGCAAAAATAATCCGAATACTTTCTGTTATATATGTACTTTACAATTCAAAAACCACGGGAAAATCCATAAAAGAAATGCACGCAAGATACTTTCGTTTTGAAATAAACGGTATCGAACCTATATACGAACATTATACGAATCTACTGAGTTGTTTTAGTGATAAACTAAAATCTGCGAAATTTGGTATACCACTGTCTTAAGCACCTATTCTTGACGATAACGAGAACAACTATTACTTGGCAAGTAGTCTACTTCATTCACATTGCTTTGCACAAGGGTCATAGCTTATATAACTCAATTGCAGTCCACTTTATGAGAAAATTCCGAATCCCTGCATATATTAGGTTAAGATATAATTATTAATATAATTTAATAGTAAGTATATACTTGTTTTATTTAGTGCTCAATTCTTTTTAATATGTTGTTTCCTAATATCCCGAGAAAGAATCAATTATTTTAAAAATTTCGGCCAATTTAGTTTCAATTACGTGCCTCTCATTGTATGCCTAGATTACTTACAGCAAATAAGGAAATGGAATATCGAGGAAGTGAACTGAAGAAAACATACTCAACTGCTGAAAGAAACTTTTGCAGATACAAGCGATTACTTATCAGGTATATATATATATATAGGGGAGATCCAAAAGTTCGTGGAATGGAGGGAATGGAGCGGGGATAGGGGCGCTCGCTAGGTGTCATTCATATTTTCGACTCGTCATTAGTATATAAGTTAAGTTGCAGCCTTATAGCGTCAGTTCTGACTGTGCATCTGACGCGAGAGCATCATTGCAAAGTACCAGAAGTGCTATATAGTAGTATATAGAGCAAACCAACATTACAGTGGCATCGAAAATGTGCTTTGATAGCCTTGACGAGCAAGCATTACGCGAACTTGTTCATACTGTCGTGGAACTGTACCAAGCCAAGTTCGGCGACTCTTCGAGTGTAGTGAAAAGTGACTTCAGTGAGCCCGTTAAAACGGCAAAGAAAAGGCGTACTACTTCGTCCGCAGCGAACCCGCAGCCGATTATAACGCAGAATCGGTTCGAACTGCTATCGGACAACGAAGAAGAGGCCGAAGAGATGGAGGAAGATGTAGTAGAAGAAATCAACGAACCAACACCAACGGAAACCGTACAACCGTCCACGTCCGGACGAAACAAGAGCGAAGGAACTACGGCAGCTAAACCGGTGCGTAAACAAAAGATAGCGCCAATCAGTCGTTTACGAATAGTTGCCTGCTAAACAAGTCAATCCGGAAGAAAACTGAAACTATGGAGGAAATTGTACACCGTGCTGTGATAAAGTTCCATACAAAGCAAGGAAAGAATGCTCAAACGATATTGAATGAAATGGAAACCGTTTATGGGGAACAGTGCCCTAGTAAATCAATGATTTGTAAGTGGCATAGTCTTTTTAAATATAGTCCAGAGTCGATTGAAGACGACCCTCGCTCAGGGCGGCCACCACATCAGACATCGTCGAAAAAGTGCAAAAATTTCTACTGTAAGATGCCCGTTTGAAGAAAACACAATTATCTGCATGTTGGAGTTGCATGTTCCACCATTTTGCGTATCCTATATGACCACCTGGGTATGACAAAAGTCAGTGCAAGATGGGTACCGAGAATGCTCACGCCGCTGCAGAAACAGCAGCGCTTCTGTGCGTCTAAACAATTTTTGGAGCTGTGTGGAGACAAACCTGCACAGATTTTGGAGCGGATTGTTACCGGAGATGAAACATGGGTTCATCACTTTGAACCTGAGTCCAAACAGGAGTCCATGCAATAGCATAAAAAGGAGACACCACCGCCAAAGGAATTCAAAATGTCAGAATCGGCTGGAAAGTTGATGGCTACTGTTTTTTGGGATTGTGAGGGGAGATTGTTGCTTGATTACAAAGAAAAATGTAGGAGCATAACCGGAGAATATTACGCGGCGTTATTAGAAAAATTAAAGTAGGCCATCAATCAAAAACGTCGAGGAAAATTGACCGAGGGTGTGTTGCTCTTGCAAGACAATGCGCCGGTTTACAAGAGCAAAGTTGCAATGGCTGCTCTGCACAAGCATGGCTTTCAATCAATAGTCCATCCACGCTACACCCCAGACCTGGCACCTAGTGATTTTTATTTGTTCCCCAATTTAAAAAAAGACTTACGTGGAAGAAAGTTTTCCGACGACAATGAGGTAAAGAAGGCAATTTTGGCCCATTTTGAGGCGAAAGATAAGAAATATTTTTATGATGGTTTAGAAAAATTAATTCACAGATCTAATAAATGTATTGTGCTTAAGGGTGATTATATTGAAAAGGAAAAATAGATCTATTGTTTTATTTTATTTAAAACCCTTTCATTCCACGAACTTCTGGACCTCCCCTCGTAAGATAAATGAAGTAGGCACCGGATTCTGTAGAATTTAATGTTGTTCTTAGCAGTCGACATAACTCGCACATTTTATGCGAACTGCTTAGTTACTAGTCGAGTTCGGGTGGATATTATGCATAAACATAGATTCGTCTCCATTTACCTTATAATGCAAAAAAGTTGCTTATTCCAACGTTTAATAAAAATTTCTTAGGCGGAGCAGAAGTTCAAGAACTTAAGATCGGAATCGTTATCCCTATAAGTAGAAAGAGAAAGTGTTCACTGTGAATCTAAGACCGATTTGCCTTCTCTCTTGTATACTTAACACTGTGAAAAGGTTGATAAAATTCTGTTTGGATTGGTGGATTGAAGTCTAGCAATATTCAAGCGGTGCATGTTACATTAAAATACCCATATCTTCATTAAGCGATTCCAAAAGTGTTCTTGTTCTTCTTAATTTCAATTTTAGCTCTTCATCTATTATTGCAGAGATTATCCATATTGACTACGTTCTAGTTTAATATAAATCGGATGTAAATCATAAAATTTGTATGTATATGTATGAAGCTGTGGCCTAGAAGGTTTACTTTGTGTCCATTCGGGATGTTAGGTTTTGCAAATGGCTAAGATCATGGTCAACAGTAGCAGACTACACTAACTAATAGTTAAAATTCAGTTACTCCCCTTTAATTTTCTTCGTTACTAATTTAAGGATAAATGTGTCAGAATAGGTTACCCGATATAGTCACGGAATTTATTTTACCGAGATCGTTGTTATACTGAAACTACTCATGAGTGAATGCGCCAAAGAGCAAGTTTCCAATTTTCATTGGACGGTATTGGTAATTTTTCGAATTCATTGATCACCTTGAAATTGGATTGAACTGTCTTAGCTACAGACGATACGTGTCTACAACGGTATGTTGCAATTAATCGCCGTATAGTAATTAAAATGTCGATCTATTAAGCGCACCTTATAATTTGTCCAATATCCGAGAATACTTTGAAGTGCGCTCTTCAATTTTATCGGTATCTGTATCGAATGCCAACCGTATCGACGCCTGTATACGCTGTTAGTTCACAAGGGTGCGATTAATACGAAAATACACACATAACATCTGCTACGTCGTCCTATATTAACTCAGATAAATGGCGTTCTGTTATTACTAGAGATATATGTATGTATGTGTACAATAAATGCGAGCGATTTCAATTATACTTTACGTCCACGTCAAATAATTAATATGTGTGGATAATGATTTCAATAAATAAAAAAGGATATTTATTTGTGTTTGTTGTGTGCTATATTAAATTGACAGCTTGCATGTGGTCTCGAATATACTTGTTATTATGTGCTAAAGGTACACATTACAAACTAACATTTTGGACAGCGATTAACTCAATTTTCTTTATTATTATGTAACTATTATGCTTTATTATTCTTTCATTAACATTAGTAACATTGTCATTTCGAACACGTGCCTGTAACTGTGTTGAAACTTTATTGCAACTTATCCTGCAATGTAGTTTAGAGACAAAATTTCGGCAAGAATTGATGAAGTTAATTATGTAAGACTTTAACATTAAATTAAATCAATACTCTAACAAAAAATATTAGTTCAGTTTCTTCCTCTTCTACATGTTACAGACAAAAAAATGCCACCGTATCTCCTGAAGAACACACTGTTTAATATTATTTTCTATTTTGGTATACTTTAGATACGATATACGACAATAGATCTCAACAGTAATGGGGGTATTAGAATGCTCTTCGGGTATTTACTGTTACAGCGATATCACAAGATGAAAGCATTGCCCAAAATTTCTTTAACTACACATAAAATATTTTTTGTAACAGAGATCATATACGTCTACAATGAAAGAAGATTAAAATGAATCAAACCCCTTTATTAATACGTCGGATATCAAATTTGTTCAATATTTCAGGGTGTCTATAAATTTGTTTGAACATATTGCGAATGAACTCAAACCACGCGCAAATCGTGAAATGCTGCTAGAACAATTAGTGTAAATGGGATGGTTCTCGGATGATGGTTACATTGTAAGTTTTGGCTGTTGGTTCCTGTATTTGTAGGTAACAGGATTTTCAATAATATGAGCTTGACTTCAAAAGGTCGATCTATCAGTGATGTGTGTTTAATTTTAAATGTTATTAACACTAGTTGAAAAAATTTCAATGCGCAATTAGTTACTGATAGCAAATAAAGGTACCTAGTTTCTTTATTCAAGTATGCATAGACAAAAATTTTTCATATATTCTAAATTTATGAACCATTTGATTTTACCATATTACTACCAACTGTAAGTATTCCTCTAGTAATATGTAATAATTGTAGAACCTACAAGGTCTATTATTTTTACATGAACAATGATAGCTAAAGTTATATATATAAATACAAAATAATGTATACAAAACGCCTTTAATGTGAAATGAATACGTAGACTTCCCCGGCCAGTGTCAGTAATAAGCGAACTACTTTCGGAATTGAACCGTCATGATGAGTTCTAAAAATGAAATAAGAGTAAGAGGAAAAAGAAGAAGAATTAAAGAAGAAAAACAAAGAAAAGAAAAAAAAGGACGAAGAAAGAAGAGGTGAAATACAGAGTAAGAGAAGGAAAGAGAAAAGGGAGACAGAAAAAAGAAAAAGAAACAAAGAAAAAAGGAAAGAAAAAGAGAAAGGTGTGATCCCGACGTTTCGCCTCCGTCATAGGAGGCGTGTTCTGGAAAAAACAGGGAAACCAAAGTGGCACGATAACTCGACGTGTAAACCACGCTAAAGGCGAAACCATTTTGAAAGAAAGTCACGGTAACTCGAAGTGTTAACCACGCTAGAGGCGGCGAAAACTTGACGTGAATTAGTATTGTTTATTTCTTTTTCCTCTTACTCTTACTTCATTTTTATATGTCATCATGACACGGTTTTTAGCGTGTCTATAAAATCATGAAAGATATCACAGTTTAAAGAAAGGAGGTTGAAGTTAGTGGAAACAGCGTAAGCGTTTAGCAAAACGTTCATTCATGGATAGTGTAGATAGAACGTATTAACATTACGGACAATAAGTGCGGACTTGGAAATTGTAGTTATCGAAATATTGTCGCGCTGTCGATGTGGCCATTACACAATTTTCAGGCAAAATATATGCCGGTAGATATGCGTCGAGAGTTAAGAGACGGTAAAGCAGAACGGGACAATAATAGAACATGATCGAAACTTGTAGGTAGGTAATTTTTTCTAGCCGAAACCAGAAAAAGTTTGAAAATTTGCACTGCACCATCTCTAATAGACGTTTGTGAGTCACATAGTAAGGGAATCACACAATAGAAGCATATTCTAAACGGAATTGTCTGCAGTTATGCACAAGAAAGCTGAACGATATTCAAGCGGTGCATAATATCTTAAAATTTCCAAGTCCATTACCAGTTCAACACGATCAACAACCACTTGATCTAGTTCGTACTCGAAGGTAATGGTCGTATATCGGTGAATGAAAGAAGTTACTTTACACTTGTTGATATTGAGGGTTAGATTATTCTACGTACACCATCTAGCTATGTTTATCAGGTCGACTTGCAGCAAGTTACAATCCTTAAGACTCGACACTTCTCGGAACAATTTCAAATCATCAGCGAACAATAATGTATGAGATGAGATATTTGATATTAATTTATAAATAAAATTAATATGAAAGGCGTGAAGGTGAGACCCCTGAGGAACTCCCGGAGAAGTAACAAATTCGCGCGCACTAAATGCATTGAAGAAAACATACTGACGTCTATTGAACAGAAACGATTACAACAAATGTACCAGAGAATCGCCAAATCCAAAGGCCATCAATTTAGAGGCAATCAAAAAGTGATCGAGACAATCAAAAGCTTTAGCAAAATCAATATATAGAACATCAACCTATGTTTACTTAAACATGTGTACATTGACTATCTTCAATAGTTTTAAAAGAGATATCTTTTAATAACTTCCTACTATCGCGCAAAAGAACTATAAGCTATACAGGTCACTTGTTAAATGCGTGTAAACGGGTAACCTAGGTTTAGCTTCCATACTTAAATACATTTGATATACAGCAAAATCTCTCACCGGGTTATACTGTATATATCCTTTTTAGGAACTGTAGTTCAGATCTATTTGGAATTTATTTCACAAAATTTACGGAAACCTAAACATTAATTAAATAATTACTAACCGCAATGCATATAAACACAAAAATTACTGATGTATGAAATTAATTACAAACCAATTATGTACGCTGATTTGTTCCAATTTTTAGGCCCACAATTTAAAGTGCAGCTTAATATTAAATTTTAAATAGTTAAAGATTCAAAGCGCAAAATATGCGAATAGGTTCAAATATCAGATTGAATGCGAGTTGAAAAGTTTCTGTTTATAATTGTATTTAGAAAGGGATATTCTATTTACTAAATGCAGTAGATACCAATAGTCGGTAAACTTTGGTACTAAACATCTGAGAAATTTCTTTAGTTCTTTCATCATTTTAGTTCAGGAGGAAATGTTACCGATCATCTAGTGTAATTGCCCTTGCAGTGAGAGAAATAAGAAGGTTACTGAAGTAAACATTAACTTATTTAACAAATGAAATGGAATAAAACACAAGCAATTTCTATCGAATATTTGAATGAGAAGTACAAAAGTTTAGGCCTTGAGGTGTTTGAACAACGAGTTTTTTCGAATTTTATCACTATTTAGTATAATAATTCTTTTTCTTTTTTAATAATAATCATATTTATTCTGCCAAACAGATGATCTACTTACACCTATTTCTAATTGGTTGTTTGATTAATGTTCTTGACATTTAGTTACCTGACATTTATTGATCATACCTACATAATATCAAGTTTGTATCTCAAAGTGTTGTTGTGCTCTGGCTAATTCTTGAATTGTGTGTCGTGATTGTTCATAAAAATCAATCCTGTAGAACAAAGAGTCGTAATCAAATACCTCCAGAAAAAGGACATCACCCCAATTTAAATTCATATTCTTATGATATAGTCAAACGCCGTTGCAGAAGAGCATCCCGTGAAAACCAACATGCTTGTGTCCCTCCATAAGGGTAACAACAGATAAATACATTAAGGGTTCACGATATCGTACTACAAAACCGACGAGAACGCATCAGGGACATTGTGGAAGATACTGGCCTATCATATCATGCGGTGCACAACATACTGACTAAGGAATTAGATATAGGAAAGGAGAGTGCAAGAGGGTGTTGATTTGTAAACGTCTTTTAGAACGGTACCAAGTAAACAAAGAAAACTTTCTTAGTCGGCATGTGACCATGGATGAGAGAGTGGAAACACCACGGTTCCTCCTCCTGTACGCAAATTTAAGGTCGTGCCGTCTGCTGGAAAGGTTTTGCTACCTGTGGTTTGGGATGCTCCAAAAATCATCCTGATCGACTGTTTGCAAAAGGGACAGAGCATTACAGGGGCCTACAACGCACAATTGATTTCTAAATTGCAAGACGGTATTAAAGAGACACTCCGAGGAAAGTTAAGGCACGGTGTACAGTTTCATCATGCTTCCAGCCATACATCTGATATTGCTATAGCTACCATACCCAAATCAGTCTTTAAATTAGTGGAGCACTCGCCATATTCGCTCTAGTGATTACAGGTTGTTCCTCCAATTAAAAGAACTCTTACGTAGGGCAATATTTTCCAGTAATTATGAAATGATGCAAAGCTGTAGATAGGTGGTTTACAGAGGTAGAACAAAAATTTTTCCAGGAATCTGTTGAGATGCTAGAACATCAATGGACTAAATGCATTGATGTTGAGGGAGATTATGTCGAAAAATAAAAAAATATATAATGCCATTGTAATGTCAGAGGTACAACACAGAGATCCGCCCTCGTGTTTTTATCCTCAATCACTGTTTTCCGAAAAATTATTTTTGCAAAGTCTTTTAAGTTTCGTCCAAATCTGAATTTTCGAATTGTTTCTTTGTGATTGCACAGAAAAAAAATGAAGTTTATTATCGTTGTAACGCGAAATTTTCGTTGAAAATTGTCATTTCCATTATGAAGGAACATAACAGTATCAATCCAATCCCTATTATTTGACAACCACACACGTTTCATTATCAACTTTTTCCTTTTCCCCTTTGAAAAATATTTCTTTTGAACGAAATAAACCAGTAGGTGTCACAAGAAGATAAATTCTTTGGCGACCTAAATAGGTTCGAGATATTTTAATGGTATATATTAAAAGCTTTCACTAAGGATCCTTTCCCTTCGGCGTGAGGAAATCGAAACAAAAACTGATCATTTTTTATTAGCATTCATTTAACGAAATTAAACCCTAATTTCCAGTACAACACATATTTACGACGCCTACTCATTCAACAGATTCAAGCGTTGACCCAGAAATTTCACCGCGCGCTTTGAAGTTTTTAAATTTGACTTCGACCGAAATAGATAACCGCTTAAAAGCCGCCAGTCACAGGTACGGGAAGCGTTATTAGGCTGGATTGGAGATTTTCTTGTTGGATTTTCATGTTGTTTCGCTGTTTATATCGTTCGTTCGAAATCTACGCGATTGTTTCCCTTTTACTCGTTTGTTTTTTCTTTGTTTTCGACCGTCCCATGCATGCTTACGCATAGCGATTTCCTATCCTTAATCCGCGCGGCAAGGTATTAGTCGCTAGTTACAGGATTTCGTTATCGGAAATTCTGATAAACTTAATGAAGTAATTAGTGTTAAAATCGATATTATTGTAGCGGCTTAATTGGATTACGTGGCCGAAAAAAGCGCGCGTGTATGTTTTTTTTTTGGCGGTAAAGATTTTCATCTGTATTTGAGTATTAGTTCAAATGGGCTTAGTTAATTTGTTCGTTTCGGATAAAATCGTGGCTAACGGATTAAGTTGCTGAATTTCCCATTTTGAATACAGCTGTACACTTTAATACCCCAAATCAACTCTTGAGTTATCTCAACTCACGATTTCGGGATTTGATTTGGGATCTATACACATAAAAAATACGGTGTTAAAAATACCAACGTCTTCGGGTAATTGCTTCTGTTAAAATATTACTATACGGTTAGAACTTTACCGCGATAAAAATTAGTGAGAACTTTTCCGTTCATTTCTTCTTCTTTCCTACTTGATGTTAGAAACTTACCTATGTGCTGTAGAAATACTTTGTTTGGGATTTGAATTCTATGCATCTCAATGAGAAATACTTTATGATTTTAAAATTTATCCGTATGTTATAAAATCATGAGTTGTAGAAAGTTTATTAAATTTATGGTATATAATAATATTAATATTTTATTGGCAAGTAAATGGTAACTACAGAAACAAAAGCAAAAAAGAATACAAGCAGAAACTGTTGCCAATTGGATCACCCTCCGACCAAGAAGATTTCCTGTTGTTAATGATGACCCAGGAACAAAAAAGAAACAAGAAGAAACGTTGCACAACCAAATCATCTATCATACTGCAATACTGCAAATGTTTATCTGCCAGAGAGTTGCTCATTCGATAAATTATTATAAACAGCACGTCTAAAGGTATTAAATGGTAACTTCTTGATATCTAGAGAAAGCGATTTATATAGTCATGCATGTCCGTGTCTTAGTTCCGTAGTCTATAGTTTTATGTCTCTTCATAATGTCTTTCTCATGAATGATTTCACCAATACCATGAGAGAAGCTGTACTTTAACAGCGTTTTTATCTTTGGTGTTATTTTCTAGGCATTCCTTTAGATGTGTTTTATATACAAAGAGACCTACATTTTTCACATTACTTTGAAATTTCTGGACTGTGTTGTTAATAGCGAGTCTAATATTAGGATGATTGTTCGGCCTTATTTTAGAACTGCCGAGCACTGTAAAGTATGATTTGGCTTCGTTTAAAAACAGGCAATGTTTTCTTGCAATAGTATACAGATTGTTAAGGTTGCGGTTGATATCATCAACAATGAATCTCATCAATGGAGAAGGACGATCAACGACCTATAATTTTGAGGCCAATTTACCAACACTCTCATAACTGCATTAACTTTAATAAGCCTAGACACTTAAAATATATTAATATTGTATCTGAAAGGACAAATATTGAGCAAAAATAACTGCCAAAAAATAGTTTTTGGCCAAAGAAACACAGTTTCATTTTACTGTGCTGTTATACTAAGTCGCCTAAAAGCTAGAATTATGTGCGTCTAAACAAAGGACGAAAGATTTGAGAAAAAGAACAGTGGAAAATATATAAAACTAAGACTTTTACAATTGTATGTATTTACAACGACATTAAAGAACACTGACTCACTATCTACAGTCCCTGTCCATTTTATTAGGGTCACCTTAAAAATTTAAGCTTTTGTGTGTTTCCAACGCGATAATTTACAAATACAATTATAAAATTCATGAATAATGCTTACAATACTTATTTAAATACGTTCCCTAAATATCTTTCTAAGAAATTGAGAAAGTGTCACTTGATGATCTCCTCCCTATTATTATTTCTCTCATGAATCATTCTGCACTTTACAGAAGATGGGTAGAAACAAGTTAGAAAGACAGAGTAATTCGGAGAATATTATTTGGATTGGTTACTATCGTAAAAAGAATATTTATCTGTTCATGTAACAACGTTTTTCCTGTGTTTACGTGTTAGTGCTGCACTTTAAGTTATTGCTTGCGTGAGCTTTGTATTTTTTCGTTATGGGTTGAAAAAGGACATACGAAATGAGAAAAAAACTGCGTATCTAGGCATTGTTGGGTGCAGGAGTGTATTCTCAACGCACAATCGCAGAGAAAGAAGAAGTATCCTAACAAAGAGTGCAGCGAATCGCCGTTTTAATGAAAGAAAAGATATCCACTGCAAGTACCGGAAAAGCGCTTTAAGGCAAGAAAAGGATCGCTACTAATCGAGGTGATTGATGCATCCAGCAACTAGCAACCGAAAAACGAAAGCCGTTTGTTCACATCTTGTTCAATAGTAAACTTGATCGTAGTGAGGTACAATGGTTTCTCTTCTACGGACGTTGACCGTATCTTAAGGAAGGTCCAATACAAACAACACATCAAAAATTCCATGACCTTGACATCAACAAGCACCGGTAATAAGAAATTTACTACTTCCTTTTCGCCCAACAGTAAAAGGGTTAAGTAAAATTTTTAGACAACAAGATATGAACGTGTCTTTCGTATCAAAAAACAACTTAAAGAATCTCTTAGGCAATCCCAAAGATAAACCGGAGATGATGAAAAGGTCTGGAATTTATGAAATCGCATGCAATGATTGTGATAAAGTTTATACTGGACAAACAAAACGGAGTATCGAAGCGAAGTTCAAAGAACATATTAGACACTATCGTTTCGATAAACTAGAACTATCAAGCGTAACAGAGCATAGGGTAAAATCCGGACATAAAACTGATTTAAAAAATGTTAAACTTCTAAAAACGTAAACTCATGTAGAGAATTAGACGCGTACAAAACGATATTTATGAAGAAGAACAGAAACTTATTGAAGAGAGAACCACCCCAAATTGCACACTCGAGTCTGATTTAGTCTTGATTTTGTACCATAGGCCCTGTTGAAGATACGGTTCGTTTTCGTTCCATTCTTTCCTGAAGATATGTACATACATCACAGAAATGAGACCACCCAATAGATTGTAAATAGTCATATGTTTTAAAAATTTTAGAGCATGAATAGAAAATAATTTATATGTGTGGTGCAGTTTTCTTACATTCAGTCAGTAACACGGTTGACAATGAGAATCCATCTGCTCTCGAAACGTTGCCTTCCGAATAAATAATTAATTTGTGTGGAGTGCATTTTACTGCTGCACTTGTGAATTATACAACCACAAAGTCCTTGCAATCGTTAATTCTTACTTGTTTATTATTTTATGCGGACACCTATGTTATCCCAGACAACTTGGCAACTTCAATAATAAGCGAGATCTTAATGTTTTCCTTTAAGCTGGTGTATCTCGAGATCGAACAATTTATTATCATTGACAGTGTCGCAACAACCTTATTTACGAATGTAAATTATATTCATGCATCTATATAATTTAGTAAACGTCAAGGGAAATAGACGTGAATAGTCCAGAAATAAATACCTAATAAGAATTATATACGCGGACAAAACGACATCGCAAACAAAACCTACGACCGTTCTGAAACCACCGAACTCACGGAAGTGCCAATGGATTGAATAGCTAAAGAGTACCGAAGGCAGTAAAATACAATTGGAAAGGTATCAGACGGCGAAGAAAGCGCTCCCGCGATGGATGGGTTCGCAAATTGACTAGAGTCAGAGGGTCGGCTATAAATAGAATTGTTTGAAATGACTATCGTGCGAGCACTTCGTGCATACTTAAACCGAAGATCTTGGGTGAAACGGGTAATAATAATGGTTTACGAATGGGTTGGTCGATGACAATAAAACCGATGGTTTGCTATTATAAAGTGAAGAACATTATACTTCTCGAAGTTGGCTATTTTAAAGTCCATTTTGAAATTTACATTGATGTATCGGTGCAGATTTCCACGATCGTTCACTGGGGTTAAACGATCGTTTCTTGGGGGTTAAACCTAGAAGGAGAAACAAAGCTTAACTGCATATTAAAATGACAAAGAACAACAACAATTTCGTGAGAATTTCATGTACACTACCGTCCATCTATATGAGGCGAGTGCAAAAAGTATAGAAACCTACAGATATATTGATAATAATATTTTGACGTCCTGTATTATTGTACATTTTAATTATGTTTTTGTAGATTTAGAGGGCAGTTTACATAAAGTGTACCTCAATATAGTACAGATTAAAACTAATTTGCATCCTAGGACACCTGCCTTATTTTACATTTAAAGATAGGTGGAGCTGTATTAATCCCTGTTGTAATCAAATTCAGATAAAATCTAGGAAAGAATTGTAATGGAAGATGGAACAGTTTAAGAAATTATAAGAATACCCTAAGTTACATGTAAATCTTTTGAAGAAGCGTAACTTTAAAATTTGATATCGGCTGGTAGAATCGTAATTAAAAATGCTGAAATGACAAGAAATATCTATTTTAAAATGTCAGTCATTATAGAATTACGTGGTGAATGGTTTTCAATAACACAAATCACCAAGAAGATAAAGAACGGAGTATTTATAGCTCTTAAAAGACTGCAGGAAACAAATTCATTTCGTAATAGAAGACGGTCAGGACGAAAGAGAGCAATGACAGCTGCTGATGATCAGTTTATTATAGTATCTTGGAAATAAAACAGGTTTCTGCCCTACGAGTCACTTAACAACTCAATATTTTAAGAAGAACGCCAATATCTCACACAGCAGTCTTTTTTCAATCGTACGTCGTTTGTACCTTGCGATGTCGGACCACCATTCTCCAAGGTGGTTTGGTTCTGATGTTGTGTTTTTTTCTTCTACCGCTATTATCATTGTCTATGTTTTCATAGTGTTTGTCTCCATGTTTATCTTTTTTAGTTCTCCTTGGTGTATCTTCAAGTTTTGCTGTAATGTCTTTTCTGAATCTGCGATCCGTATCATATCATCTGCAAACATTAGTTCCTGTACTTAATTGCATTAGTTTTCCAGTTTCCTACTTTCATATTTTTTCCTTTTTGTTTGTTTTTTTTTTAATAGCGTCATCTATTAATATAGAGAATAACAATGGACCTAATACGCATCCCTGCTCTAATCCAATTTGTATTTCGAATTGAGCTGATTCTGTGTTGGAGATTCTGCCTTTATTCTTGTTATTTTTATACAATGCCTTAATCATCTCTTTCATTTATCTCTCTAGCCTTCTCCTTTCCAGGCTCTGCCATATATCTTCTCTTCTTATCTTATCAATAGCTTTCTTGAGATCTATAAAACATATATGTTCCGGTTAGTTTTTTCTCCTAGTTGTCTGATTACAAACACTAAGTCTTGAGTGCTTCTTCCTTTTCTATATTCTAGGTCTAAGGGGAAGAATAGCTGTGAAAAAGCCATTGCTGACACAATAAAATTCAACGCAAAGATTGGATTCTTAAGCAATGGTATAAAGCATTATGGAGAGATGTATCCAAATTCCAAATCTTTGGTTCAAAACATTGTGAGGAGGAAAATCGGAGAAAAAGTGAGTGTATGGTTCCTACTGTGAAACGTGATGGAAGTGGTGCGACGGTTTGAGATTGGCTTAGTGGTGCAACCTTAGGCGATTTGAGAAAAATAAATGGGATCCTGTGTAAGAAGGGTTATCTGAGAATCTTACAGGAAAATTCTGTGCCAAATGGGGAAGGATTATGAAGCCAAAACTTTATCTTCCAACAAGATAACGATCTCGAATATTCATCTCATTTATGTAGAACTTATTGGATGTCAGTCAATTTTATAGTCGCCCCCATATATACGGACGGGAATGTATATGCAAGATTTATTCGATTTGCATCTGTATGCTCTGTATTATTAGATTAATCTATAATATTATGTAATTTAGTAATCATCGTTTAATGGCATTGGTATTATAGTTTGGTAATGGTACGATAAATGCATCTATACGAATTTAATTCTGCGATCGGTGTTATAATGATATATTTAGGCGCATACAATGCAAACGTTTGGACTTATCAGTAGTTGTTCACTTACAGTCAAAAATGATACAGAATCTAGTGCTAGTAAAAAGTGTTTAGTGAATGTAGTGCTGATGCTCCGTTCTAAAAATGAACGGTTAACTTCTTCGACAAGTACAAGTTTATCAAATACTATCAATACTAGTATTAAAAGAAAGAGGAAAAAAATCTAGAAAGCTAAAAAGGGAAAGCAGATGTACCATCGATTTGAGAAGAAATTTGCACAAATTTTGGAAAAAACGTAATTCTCTTTTTTAGGCTTATGAATGGAGCGATTTAGAGGTAAAACTCGGGGAAAATCTCATGACATTAGCACAGAAATGCATTTTTACAAGAAAATGTTGAGATGGACATATACATTAATCAAATCTAAACACACGGTCTTGATGCATATATTCTGTCATACTTTCATTTTCGTTTCCCGAGAGATTTCTTTCTTGATTATAAATTTAGTGTTCATAGCGTAGTAGCGTCGTGAAATATCACTCCTAGATATTGGAACACTTGTTCGATTGCGCTGGTTCTTCTCTTATCGCTATTACTTTAACTTTATTTTTGGTTATCATCATTCCACTCTGTTTCAATGTTGAGTTTCATATTTTGTAAATGTTTCTGTACATTTTTCTCATCTTTTACCATAACCACTATATCGTCTGCAAGCACTTCTTCAGATACTTCAATTTCTTGTAAGTTAAGGTGTCCTACTAATGTCTCTTGATTATTTTGTCCATATACGTAGTGAACAATACTGGTCTTAAACTTCTTCCTTGCCTCAATTAGCGTTAGAGTTATTTTTCGATGACAGTGTTTATATTACTATTATATATCATTTGTATCAGCGTTATTACTTTATTACTCACTCCTCTTATCTTTAGGATATTCCATAACTTTTTCTTGGGATTTTATCGAAAGCTTTCTCTAAATCAATAAATCTCACGAATATTTTCCTCTTTTCTTACGAAGCTTTTTGTATCATTTGCTTTGTGGAGAAAACGTGGTTTTGCGTGTTGTTGCCTTTTATGAATCTGTTCTGGCATTCGTCGTATGTGCCTTCTAATAATGATCATATCTGTCTATTACCTATTCTAGTATTTTCATGGATAAACTTGATAGAAATATATCTCTATAACTACTGTAATCTCTTTTACTGCTTTTGTTCTTATGTATTGGCACAATTAATACGTTTTTCCTATTGTCTCGTATCTCCTCTACCTTTCTTATCATTCTAAATATCTCTAGCATCATTTCTCTTTCACTCTGTATTTTAATGATGTTTAACAAATACTATTCAATCGCTAATATTGTACAACTAACAATCACGTGTTCGTTCGACTGTGTGTCTTATGCTGTCTGTTAATTACTACTTGTTAATGGCTGCGCTACCGGTCAGGTACTGAGCTCAACGCTATCTATAAAGCATGCAATTTAAACATGTACAATATATACAATAAATGAGATTCTACATATAAAAAAGTCTTAACATGCAGGCCGCCTTGCAAACCGGGTGGTTTTCAAATAAATTAAACAGGTAATTTATATACTGATGCTGCTGAACGTTTTAGTTCACCATACACTGTGTTATAGCTACCACTCTCAAAACACCATCTTTACCACTATGAAGTTTGATGACTCGTCCCAGAGGTCACTGCAATGCTGGTACAAAATCGTTGACCAGGAGGACCATATCACCCACCTTCAAGTTTGACACTGCCTTGTTCCATTTGTTTCTTTGGTGCAGTGTCGGTAGATACTCAGTTTTCCATCTCTTCGATATGTCTTGTTTCATTTCCTGCAGATGCTGCCACTTACTTAGTTTATTTGTCGGTAACTTGGTTAGATCTACATCATAAACTTCCTGTGCAGTATTAAAATCAACCAATAGAAGGTGTAAGGGAGTGAAAGGGGAGAGATCAGAGGGATGATTTGAAATAGGAGATATTGGACGACTGTTTAGGCAACATTCAATTTGGGAAAGGATTGTCGCATATCCTCCAAACGCGAGCAATGTTTTACCAACTACTAGTTTTATGTGATACTTGACCGAATGTACTGCTGACTCCCAAAGTCCTCCAAGATGAAGTGACTTTGGTGGAATAAAGTGCCACGTTATTTCTCTAGAGATAAGATGTGTGGTAATCTTGCTTTGATTATGCCGTCTTGCAGAAATGTTCTCAATTGTTTTAACTCATTATAATCTCATTTGAAATTAGTAGCGTTGCCGCTATATAAATGATTGCACATATCCCTTCTGCCTACAAATCTTCTAAGTGTTGCAATAAATACTTCTGCGGTAAGACTTGATACCAATTCAAAATAAACAGCTTTGGTCATGAAGCATACAAAAACTGCAATGTAACACTTCTCCGTGGTCCGATGTGAAATAAAAGGTTCAAATTGATTTAAACTGGATACTATCCATGCTGATGTGATCATAGAGTCCGTCCATAAATAAATATTATCAATATGTATTTTCAGCGATTCTATTACTATCTTTAATAGTTGAGAAAGTAGTAGTCCTCCACAAAGTTCAAGTCTTAGTAATGTAATGGTTTTCAAGGGTGCTACGTGTGATTTGAACCATAATAATTGTGTTGAATGCTGATTTGTCTGTGTGATTGTGCGGATATAAATATATAATATAAACGCATGAACAGATGCGTAATTCTATAGACATATATTCTTTGTGATGTGTCACTTGTCTTGATATTCTAACTTTGTTGAGATTACTGTTCTCTGAATTCTCTCCATTGTGAACATTGGAGCCGTTGGTACTTCATCCCAGTTAACTTTTTCTTGTCATAACCTTTGCATGAAATCTGTGTTCAATATTAAGCGGACTGTATTTTAGTGATGTTTAACAAATACTATTTACCCAGTAATATTGTGTTCATTTGACTGCGTATCTTATGCTGTTTGTTAATTACTATCTATTAATGGCTGCGTTAACGAACACATAGCCGAACGCTATGTATAAAGTGCGCAATTTAAATATGTACAATATATACAATAAATGAGATTCTACATATAAACAAGTCTTAACACACCACTATTCATATTTTTTTACTTCTTGTATTGAGGTAAATTAAATAAATGGCTATATATCCTAAAATATATAGATAAGTAAAGCATTAACTCCTAAAATTACAATCGTAATTATGTAATCTTAACGAAAACTAAACGAGATAGGAATGAGCAATGACATGATTCGAACAAAAATAAATAAAATAAAAATAAACAAATGAACTTACTATTCCGTGAAGTGACGGAACACGACTAATTAATTGTCATTTTAAATAAAATTAATAAATTCCGAAACAGTACATAAAATAATAAATTGGGGGGGATTGGACCGTGTCATGATAAGGCAAAATACAGAAAGAAATGAAAGTAAAAATAAAATAAAACGAAAAAGAGGGGACAGAAAGAAGATGAAAAGGATATAAAACAAAAGGAAGAATGGAAGAAAAGGGACAATTGAGTAAAGGGGTGCATGGACCCAAGGGAAATAAAAACAAGGGGAAATGAAAAAAGGTGGGATTTCAATGTTTCGCCCCGTCGTAGGAGGCTTCTTTAGAAGAAAGGCAGAAGTGAACCAAACTGGCAGCAACTCGACGCTGTTAGCGACGTTAGAGGTGAAACGTCGAGATCCTGTCTTCTTCTCTTTCTTTTTTATCTCGTTTTATCTCTCTTTTCCTTGTATCTGTGCCAATTCACCTCTTTTTCTTTCTTCTCTTTTCTTTTTGTTTCCTTTTATTGTTTGTTCCTTTTTCCTGTTCTTTTTACCTCCTTTTTGTCCCCCCTTTTTCCTTTTATTTTGTTTTAATTTCTATTTTCATTCCTTTCTGCATTTTACCTTTACCATGACATAGCTCAATTCCGGAAATAGTCCGTTTATTACTTACTCTGGCTGTAAGAGCCTACGTATCTTGTCAATAAATAAAACAAGTTTAGAGCGAGCGTACGCACAATACACTTGCAGTGGAAGAGCACTGATGCCAGTAACTCATCGCCGTTTGACGCAAAATCACCTAAAGTGTGCCTCTCCACACACCCGTGGTCTGGCACTAATTTTGCGAACCTTAGCGATATGTTAAACTAGCGTTTAGGTCATCAGTCATACGTAGTATTTATTGTCGAAAATTTAAGTCGTCTAAACTGACACATATTTCTCAATTGTTTTAAATACCCATATGTATTTATAATGGGAAGTAAGAGCAAGCTTCGATTGGTATCATTTAATATAAATAGTAATAAAACAAATTGACAGAAGTAGCAGGCGTGGTATAACCGTAATAAGATAAATGGAAATAGATAAGCAAACGACGTGTTGTGCAATTGTAACTACTCAAGGCAGAAATAATTGTAAGCTTATTTTTGATGATAATGTAAAATACATAAAATACATGTTGACATCACCATGAAAGATGGTTATTTTTGTTACTTTTCGCAAATATTAACATTTTCGATAGTAACAACGTGAAGCTTTCACGTTACGGTAAACATATATAGCATCCTTATCATATTTTTACAGATATTTAGAAATATGCATTGCGAGAAAACCTCATGGGAAAATTATATTACACATAACAGACTGCAGTATTTTCAATTATGCATGATTGATAATGGAGTAAATTACGTTTGAATCAATATTTTACAACGCCTCAATCGGAAAAGGTATAGAACGATCAGAATAAGGTGTTTCCTTTAGATTTATTACGTTATTTTCTATAATTTTATGAAAAAGAGTGGGTCTAGGTATTTTACGTTTCCATATTAAACTTCCTTCCAGCAATTCAAAGTTGAAAGGTGCTTTTATGGTAAATATATCAGAAGCTTCGTAAAAATATTTTGGTTTCAAATTAAATAGCAGTGACGTTAAAAAACTTATTACTAAGCACATACCTAGGTTGCATTATAATATTCCTTTCTGTGGGTGAATTAGTGACTGCAACTAGAGAATGCAAGTAACAAGCAGTAAATAATAAATCAGTTAGTATACGAATACGTAGATGTATGTACATATGTATGTACATTTAGGGCGAAGATTTAACAACATATTTATGGTAACAAAACGTTGCCTTAAACAAGTTTTGTAAAATGAGGTAGGAAATGAGAAAATTATTATTGTAGTTGGTAATTCTGAAAGGAAATAATCACTTCACCTGGGTTTGCAATATATGTCTTACAACTAAATAATATCTGTTATAATTCTTGTTACATACTTTGTGAACGTGTCTTTAAAACATTGTATGGCATTCCTTCGATTGATACAAACCTGTGTTTGCGTACGAAACATTTCTGTACATATGTATAATGGGTATCACAAGTTTTTGTTGAAAAAATATAAAAAATACAACAGTATATTTTGAAATTTGGGTGGGATTCTTTCGATATGAAATATTTTCAGAATTCTAATACTTCTTATTATATCGGAAATAGTTATGATGTCTTTTATTTCAAAGTGAATCCCCTAATTTTTATAATCGTTATGAACTTCTGAGACGATTTTTAAAACCAGTTTGCCTAATAAGCCTTACCCTCTAAGGTAAGCCGATTTTGAGATATTTAATTTTCTCTATAAAAATACAGATACAGGGCATTACAAATTAGTGCCTATCTAAAAAACGTATTCATGTATATATTAACTCTCAGATAAATATTCCAGAAGCTAAGGTACATATTACAATAACATTCAAGGAGGCTTATCAGCTTATCATTGAGTTTGATAGTTAATAAAAGTTATCATTTGATTGTTACACAAAACTTTGTGGGCATTTCTCAAATCGTAGTCTTAATTGAAAATGGACACAGTGGTATGCTTTGTGGTGATTAGAAGCACCTTGTACTAGCTGGTTTTAATTAATATGGACCATAACTGCAACCTTGGCATCGAAGAACAGATTTTTAGTTTGCATGTGAATTAGACTTCTAAGCAGTTTATCCAGACGCTCTTCCATAATCCCAGAAGAATATGGAGAAGCCAAAATGAACGATGTGTGGATTTTATCAACTCTAAACAGATGCCTTTTCCACGAAGCACAGACAGGTGCTTCCACACAAGTACGAACTGGCCTCATATTCACACGAAATGATGCTCTGAATGCTCATGGGCATATGTGAAAGATATTTTTGAAAGAACCGTTATTTAATTTGAATACGCAACAATGCTAGATCACATACAATGTTCGTAGAATGCCCAAACATTTAGATGAAGTCAACATCCGACAAAGAATTGGTTAACATACAGCCCGAATCTTAATATCACTGAGCATGTTTGGAATCAACTCCAGATGTGTATTCGTAGAACTATGAATAATTCTTTAAGAAGAATATGAAGCAACTCCTCAAATGCGCTAGACAACATTGATTAATTACGAATTACATCAATGTTCTGAACTCATGCTGGTCATAGGTTATTGAAGAACACTAAAAGATTAATTATTTTTTTATTATCATTTTTTACAATTGAGAGGAAAAGTTTGATAGTGTCCTTATTTTCTGTTGCCTTTTTAAAGTATTGAACATTCATGTCTTTTCGTATTACAAATTTACTTATCTCGTACCTCTAGCGAAATATTCTTTGAACTAATACCAACTACCTTCTTAAACTGTCTTTCACTGCATTTCCGGATGACTGGACTATCGTTTACCAAGCTTCTCAACCGAAAGAATCAATTTGTGGGTTCGTTATATAGATATTAATTCCAAAAGGCAAAAGGCAATATTTTGTATGCCAGAGTTAGCAAATAGTATGAATGTACTTTTATATATCGTTGTAGTGCAAGAATTAAAAATATATATCATTCTTAATAATTCACCATTATTTTTTAAATAGGGCCATTGCCCTTCTACATTCATTACAAAATTGCGAATATACATCCTCCCAATTTGATATATCTACACAATTGTTAGATTTTCCCCTCCGTAAAAGTATTAGTATGGACTTCTATACTATTCAGAATTGAAATATGCACTACTGAAACTCAAACTTGTCAAAACTTAAAGAACTATTCAAATAAAACACATATGCTTTTAGTGTTTAGCCAAACAGTGCTAATGAATAATTTAAGCATGTGGGTCTGGTATCCACATGAGTTTTCTAGACATACTGCAGATGTTACAAACTGTTTGCTAAGTAATTCCTAAAGTCAACCAACGGCTTCTAGACGCAATACTGATAAATAATGGCCTTTACATGTTATATTTGGAAACTGACGTTTTAGAATTTACGCGCATTTGAATATTTGTTGTTTTTATGTGTGGTGGCGATAACATTTGAGAAATGAATTGTATTGTTTTCTATTTCAAACAAAATTGGTGTGTTTTATCAGGATGACTAGCATTCTAAAACGTCGGGTAATTATGTTGCGAAGCTATGAAGTATTCAAACAGAATTTATTTGGTACTATTACATGTAATTTTCTTTTAAAAGAATGTGGCATCTTTAATTGGTAGTTAGGAAAGTGGCGTGTTACCAGTTCAACTGATAAGAAAGAAACATAGAACAGGTTTATAAGAACATTTAACTAAAAGTATATGACTTTTTAAAGCTCTAATGGATTATAATGTTCATTGATTTGATTAAAAAATACTTCAAATAACACCCATTTGACGGCAGACAACTTACACATACTTTCTTCAGTAGCTGAATCTACCGATTTGCACGAAATATAGATTCTCTTTTTTAGAACATAGTTTGAAATATTTGAAATAGTCTCAGTTGATGTAAATTAACTTCGGAAAAATATATTTCCGTTATAATTTCTCTCTTTTTATTTATCAAAAATAAAATCGGTTTTAAGTAGAAAACGACGCTCTATAACAAATTTCGATAGTAACAAAAAGTATAACAAAGCTTTATTCAGGTACGTAAATAATTGTCATACTAAATAAATATTATAGAACAATAAAATGCAAGAGAAATTATTGACTATCTAGATAATATTTCAAAGAAATAATTATAACTAATCTATAATCTGCATTATATGGGTAAGTATTTACTGTAGATATCAACAAACTAAAAATATACATATTGTTCTGTCACGCAGACCGTTATCATAATGCATATATGTATAAGGTGGCTATTTCTATCATATACTAGAGGCGTTTTTTTTCTGCAATGTAAATTTATAGATTGGGAGAACAGTGCAGGGATTAATACAGCTAATGTATTGGATATGCCACTTGCAATGTTTCAAGTAGCCATGCTCCCTGTAATTCCTTTGATGTTTCCATTTTTACAATTATTATAAAGCGTTATTTTTAATTTAATTTTACACACATATTATAATGAACTCCCGTCGAGTTAACAGGGTTCCTGTAAAGTGTTCGTGAACACAGAATTAGCATACAGAAAGAAACGTTGAACTATTTGGAGGTAGTGGAGTCCACGACATACGTCAGTCATGTCGTTTGCCAACGTCGAACTATTCATCGGTCGCAGTTCGGTGGTTTTTAACGAGGCCGGAGCAAGCTCCTTTTCCTCTTCGTCTTACTAACGCCTAGTGTTCTGCTGTTGGTAGATAACTGTGTGAGAGTTAATTGTTTGGCTTAGCCTTTTTAGCTGGGGGTGGTTTAGGTCCTTCTGCCTCGTTCGTTATCATTAAGATCCCTTTCCTTTTGGAGGTTGTCTTCCTAACTTTGATACATTCCTTTATAAGGGGGTTTCTGTGTGATTGTATTTTTGCTATTGTTTGAGTGGCTCTTTTTACAATGGCTTCTTCCAGGGTGGGGAGTTTCAATTCATTTAGCAGTCTGATGTTAGACATGAATCTCGGTGCTCTGGGCAGCTAGTCGAATGATGTTGTTGAGCTTGCTCTGTACCGCATGTTTCTGCGCTAGAGCTCGCCTGATGCCATACTTCACCAGCGTAGGTAGCAATTGGTGCGATTATTGTTTTAACTAGTTTGATTCTGTTTTCGAGACTCAGTTTACTCTTGGGGTTTAGAAGCGGGTACAGAGCATGCGCAGATGCACCGATCTTCTTCCTGATGTTGGCGGCGTGGTGTTTGTAAGCCAACGATCTGTCAAGCATTACTTCCAAGATATTTCGCTTGCTTACTCCATGGTATCGGTAGACCTTCGATGGATATTTGCTCAGGTATTTTGTGAGTTCTCCTCCCTTGGAAGAATACAGCTGTAGATTTGGAGGGGTTGATTTTTATTCTCCAGGCATGGAAATATTTTATTAGGGCGTCAATATCTCTTGCAGGCGCATGGTGATATGTTTCCTGTTACGATTGCTGAGGTAGATGGCCGTATCATCCGCGAACTGGGCCACCTTCGAGTGGGCTAGTGTAGGAATGTCGTACATGTACAGGTTAAACAGGTGTGGCCCCAGAACGGAACCTTGGGGGACACCAGCCATGATGAGCCTGGTGGATGAGCCTTCGTTTTCAACCACGACGTGGAACTTTCGGTTTGTTAGGTAATGTCTAACTAGTTGGATGAGGGGTCCCGGAATGCGAGCACGTGCCATTTTATGAACAAGCCCCGCATGCCATACTCTGTCGAAAGCTTTCTCAACGTCAAGAAATATGGCTGCGGTGGGTGTTGAGATATTCATTTTTTCCGTGATGTGTTCCGTTAGTCTAACAAGCTGGTGAGTGGTTGAGTGTCCTTCTCTGAAGCCAAGCTGATGGTGTGGTATTATTCCAAGTTCCTCAGTGGCTTGGTTCAATCTGTTCAGTATTACCCTTTCCGCTATTTTGCTGATGATTGGGAGTAGGCTAATCGGGCGGTACGAATTGGTGTCATTACTGGGTTTGCCGGGTTTCCTAATCATTATGACCTTGGCCTCCTTCCAAGTGTCCGGAAAGTGGCCTAGCTTTAGGATAGCGTTAATGATGTCCGTGATGGCTGCCATACCTTCACTGGGGAGGTTTTTAATAGCTTCGCTAGTTATGCCATCGTAACCCGTTGATTTCTTACGTTTGAGGTTTTTGACTAACGCCTCAATTTCACACTTAGTGGCCGGTACGGTTTCTTCCCCAGTGAATGTTGCTGTCCTGGATTTATCATCGATGTGACAGTGGAGATGTTGTAGCTCAACATTTGAGGGGTTGGGCTTGAAGGTATCACTTAAGGTGTTTGCGAATGCCTCGGCCTTCTCTTTGGGGGTAATGGCTTGTCCTCCTGAGGTGGTTAGCGGGGGGATGTTGCTCCTGCGCCGTGGGTTTGTGAGCGCCTTGGTCATTTTCCAGAGGGGGAGGTCCTCTGTGTTTAGCCTTTCCACTTTGTGTCCCATTCAGTTGAGTTGCTCCTGTAAGTCTTCTTTTATTTCGTGTGTAACCCGGTTGAGTTCCCTTGATGTCGGGGTGAAGGGTCCTCTTGTATTCCTTCGTCAGAGCTTTCTTTCTTACTAGCTTGATTTTGATTGCTTCAGGTAGCTTTCGGTTTTGGAGTTTCTTGGCGTCAAGTTGCGTGGTGTTTTCAGCTATTGCTGTTAACATGTCCTCCTGCAGCTGAACTGTCATGGCGTCTATGTCTTTGGCAACGTTAATTGTAATAGGCCTAATCTTAATATTTTTGGAGTAGTTTCCCCAATTCGTTTTTGCGATTTGGTCGTCACTATGATGGATGCTGTAGTCGAGGAAGATTCTGATCGGGAGGTGATCTGAATATAGATCGTGGAGGACCTCAATCGATACAGAAGCAGTGGTGTTTTTTAACACCGCTACGTCGAGTACGTCCGTTGTGCCAGTGGGAGCGTGAATGTGGGTCGGTTCATCAGGTCCAAGAACAAGGAACCCACCGTCTTGAGCCAGTTGTTGTAATGCAAGTCCCTTGCTGTTGGTCACTTTGGCATTCCAGCTTGGGTGTTTTGCATTTAGATCTCCCATGAGTACAGTGCTGTTGTTTGTGCCGAATATCTGATCGAAATCTTCACCGATTATATCCTTGCTAGGTGGAAGGTACGCTGCACAGATGTCCAGCGGTCCATGACTGGTACTAATGCGCGCCCGGGTGGCCTCTAGGTTTCTGAGTTTGACGTTCGGTAGCGGCACGTGTTTAATGTGATTTTTTATTAGGATTGCAGTTCCGCCTCCTTGGCTATCCGGTCTGTCGGTGCGGTAGATCGAGTAGCCGAGCATGTAGAACTTGTCCCGAGGTTTAAGAAACGTTTCGCCTAACAGCATAATTTCGCAGCCGCTAGATCTGAGAAATGCTGTCAGCTCGACGATCTTGGATTTAACGCCGCGCGCGTTCCAGTAGGTGACGCTAATAGATTTCCGGTGTAGAGCCATTTATTTTTGGTTATAGATTTTTGTAAGTTGCTCGGTGTGCTCAAGAAATTCGAGCTTCTGCTGCTTGGTGGCGTTGGTGTTGTTTATAACGAGCAGCATTCTTCCTAGCACAAGAGCTAGCTCGTCTTGGTCACTCGTTGGCGTAACCTTTTTAGCGTGGGCGGTTTTCTTTGGTTCAGGTTTGGAAGTTTCCGGTGTCGGTTTGCTGTCAACGTTTGCGTTCTTGTTCCACGGATTGCTCTTAGGAAGTGGAGCAGGCACTAGTTTTTGCGGAAGATTTGGGTTATTTGGGTTTTTGGGGCACTTAATGAAGGTAGACAAGTGTTCGCCACCGCAGTTAGCACACTTAGGTGGGGTTGTCGCAGGTTTGGCACATAGGTGGGTGGAGTGGTTTTCGCCGCACTTCATGCACTTATAGTCAATGTGACACGTTTTCTGTGAATGCCCAAAAAGTTGGCACTTGTGGCACTGGATAGTTGTCGTTTTAGTTTTAAGTGGTTCAACGGTAATGGCCAAACCGCACAATGTTTTTAAGTTATATATTGATTTGTATTCGCGTTTGACTTCTACTAGTACCATAGGTGCTGGTTTTCTATTTTTGCCGTTCATCCTTACGATTTTTTCGGACGGGTAGCCCAGTGCTGAAAGGTCTTCTTTAATTTCCTCTATCGCGATTTCCTGAGTGATTCCACAGAGAACCACTTTTAGCTTTCGCTCACTTTTAAGTTCGTAGGTAAAAAACTGGTACCTTTCTTTTTCCAGCAGTTTGTTGAGTTTACGGTAATCCTCCTCTGTTGCCGGATCAATTTGAATTCCGTTACTCACTAACTTGCATTTCGTGGTGTTTATTTTCGCGGAAGTAATCAGTCGATTTGCGGATGTCCACTTGTCCTTATCTTTCAGAAAGATCGGGGCAATTTTACCACTCTTCGGTTTCTCGGGGAGTTTTCGCGTGGGTGGCGGGCGGGATGGGCCAGCGACTGCCTCGACATCGGGTTCGGGCGTCTCTTTGATTTCTTGGGCGTCCATTTCCACGTCTAGTGACGCATATGGGTTCGGGGTTAGCGGTGTTTTCTGGGTTTCGTTGCCATCCAGTTTTTCTTGGGACTTCCGCGATGTCTTCCTCGGTAATTCGAAGTCATCAGCGATGTTATTCACTACGCTAGATTTGAACTTGCTTTTGAGCAGGTCCATAGCTCCCTTGATGACTGTTATCAGCTCCTCTTCAGATAGATCGTCGATGGTTCTAGAAGCCATGATTACTCGGTGAATATTTCTTGCCTAGCAGCGTAACCGCAAGCGGTACGTGCGGCGTAAAAAGAAATACGGTAGCTCCGGTGGAACAGGATGTCAGTAGCACAGGTCACACAGCACACACTGAATGCCGAACTACACACTAAATTGTTCTAGTAGCACTTTCACGTTACTCACTCACGTACGTGTTTACTGCACAAGAGCGCGAGGTGAACCGCAAACTATTCATGCGAATACCCCTAGTAAAATTGAGAAATAACGTTTTAAATAGTATCTCAGACTTTCACGGCTGTTTGTCATAGTCGAACTGTTGTCGGGTTCCGCCGTGTCACTAGGTTTTTTTGTCCGTGACGTTTCGCGAACAACTGCGGTTCGCATTTTCAAAGATACTGCCAAAGGGACAAAGAAACTTGCGACACGGTGGAACCCGACAACCATTACGACTAAAATAACGTTTCGATATAAAAAGAGACATAACTAATTTAGAATTTTATCTGCTCCGCGGCGCTGAACTAGCTTTTACAAAATTTCTAGATTTTAGATATGATATCATTTTTGCTTCAATTTTCAGTGGCCCATAACGAATTTCAATTAATTTTGCTGAACATAAGAGGTTCTTAAACTGACGCAAAAGTTTAAGTGGTTATGCAGGCACCGTGTAGACTTTGTTTTCTATATTATGAGCATCTCCAAAACAGAAACTGCTGACAACACCTAAGCTACATCATTTCAACGAATATATATATAGAACTTAAATTGTAATTTTTATTTGACTATGGGCGAGATACAATTTTATAGGCTTAATATAAAACGCCTTTGGAGATCTTGCTAAAAATATTCTTAATAATAACTCAGTTCCTATATAGTATAAATAGTATTTTGTTAAGTTATAACAAAAATTGTGCGCGCATTTCGTTATAAAATAATGAGGAAGCTTTAAGTTTATGCTTTTATATCATGTGGATCTAATACAACGGCTTTTAGATTTTGACTACAATTTTTTACTTGATGTTGATTAAGTAGCCACAATTTGCTAGTGAGCACGTAAGACACATTCTTTGGATTACTTCAACAACTTCATTTGATTGAATATTACAAGCCTATTTGAAAATCCTTAATCGAACGGCAACAAGTTGCTCATGTAAATATACTACTATATTGAATATGGTTTCAATGTTACAATATGATTAAATGAAATAAGATAAATTTAATAAAAACCACCTAATTTCTGTCTATTTATATTGTTCACACAAAATTGTGTTCACCTAACAAAATTTTGGTTAATTCGACCTGGAAACTCTTAATACGTTGGTGTTCGTTGAATTAACAGAATTGTCTTTCTTATTGCGCATACGTGAATGAAATACCGGCATCCAATAGAAACCCTGTATAGCTTTGTCTCGCAAAATATATAAAGTCTACGTCCCTGTGCAGTGCTTGTAAAATTTAGCTCTGTTTCTGGTGGTGCGTTTTTTAAATTTTATGTTGACTACGACTATCACAATAATTATGCAGCATAATTACTATATGTGCCATGGCATTATTCACCATAATTACCTTATAGCATGTACTATATTAACTATTTCATAGGAATTATACTTTCTTTCTAATTCTGCTCCACTGTTTTCCGAAAATTTAATAATTAGAAACATTCACAAGTATTGCAGTGAACTCTACTCCGCACAAATTAATAATTATTTAGAACGCTGCGTTTCATGACCACGTGGACTCCCATTGTCAACCGTGTTACCGACTGTTGAAACCGTACCAGTCGGTAACACGGTTGACAATATGAGTCCTCATGCTCCTGCAACGCTGCGTTCCGAATAAATATTAACTTGTATGTAGCGAAGTTTACTGTGACGCGTTTGAATTATAGAACCAGGCAATTCTTGCAATCGTTATAGTGATACTGTTCTATAGATTAGCATACCGAACTGTCAATCTACACTGCACGTAAAATATGCGGTAAATGCATAAAGAGACTATTGATCATATAAATTTACCCTCTAGCAAGCTATGAAATTATTTCTCTAGAATATTTTGTTGGTATTGAGTAGTGAATGGATAGTGAGAAGTAGAGATCGGGTTATATGCAAAGTGCATATATTTGATTTTATTTATTTATTATATTTTACGTCTATTTGTAGATGTTTTACAGTGATTAAAGTTAATTAACGCTAATTAACTTTAATCAGTGTAATACATCTACATATAGACGTAAAATATAATAAATAAATAAAATAAACTATAAGCACTTTGCATATAATCCAGTCTCTACTGATAGATAGAATACATTTGTTATATGTACCGTATGGTTTATTGACACAAAAATGTTTACAACGAATCACAATGTTTTCATTATAGAATCATACTTCAGAAATTGTGTAAATTTATTTATTTCAGTTCCGTCCAACAGATTAAGAATCAAAATTAAGGATAAAATATAACTGCAGACGATGCTAAAGTACTAATCTAATAGTATTAATAAGTTACAACTACATAACACAATATGCAAATTCTTCCTTTTTTAATATTCCTTAATAAAGAAGATTAGTATACCCTGACAAAGCCGAGTATTTTTAAGGGGCTATCATAATATATGTCGCAGGTATGGGATATTGCATTGAATGCATTAAATGTGGCGTTATGTATAGAAAATGAAGGAGCTCACTTTGAACATTTAATGTACCCATTCTTTATTATTATTGAAGTTGTGTGACTGTGTTTAGTTATTTGTCAAAACGTCAAAACCTAATATGATAACCGCATGTCAACGGGGTAACATAAACTGAACCACCTACACTTAAACGCTGTCATTAACGCCCAAGAATAAGTCAATTTACACGTTTTTGAAGTTATTCTACCAACTTAAGTTTAAAGAAGAAAAAATTCATGGCTTGCTAGAGGGTAAATTTAATCGATCATGTGGTATACACTTAGGTTTTCTTGTTCTTTTTGTACAGCAATTGTTTTTCCTGTAGTATCCACACTCTCATTAGAATATAGGCAAATCTTTATGCTTTTGAAGACTAATTATTGTATTATCACTAACTATCTGAATTTGTTAGGTATCTATGTTTTCTATTTTACTATTAATAAATGAAAAAAGAAGTTAAAAAAACAATAGAGGATATGGGGTGCCCGAGCCTCCATCATACAAGGTGTAGCTTTCGAAATATTTACAAAAAATTAAAATTCGTCCAAATTTCTGGAGAGGGATGTACCCCAAAATCGGTGATTTGGCCGCTAAGAAAAAATTGTCTTGTTCTTATACTAAGTTCTTCGTTTTGCCCTTAAAATTTCATCCCAATCTAAATTTTTGGATTTAAACGAAAAGTTGAGGAATTTGCTTCAATTTTAGATCACTCCTGGATGACCGGTTAACCGGAGTAATGGACAGCTGGACAATTAAAACAAGAAACATTATTTTATAGTGCAAAAGCTTATTTCGAGCGAAAGTTCAGAGATGTTATTCTCCATTTTTTTAATTCGGAGGAGTAAAGTGGAATTTTTCAAAGCTAAATTTTGGCGGCAGTTTTAAAACTAGGTACGATTTTATATAAGTTGTAGATACTTAATTATTATTAGAACGCAATTACACGCTTCCGAATTAAAAAATAGACTATAGTAAAATTAATTGCTATCGATTGGGAGGAAATTTTAGAAAGAATTTTGAAATATTATCAATCTAAAGATTTTTTTAATACTGACGAAATTAGACACTTCATTAAGTATTTTTCGAGCAAAGAATTGTCCTTTGAATATAGTAAGTATTTCGGAGATAAGGCTAGCATAAAAAAGATAACCATTATCTTAGGAGCAAAACTTGATTTACTTTTTATTTGAAAAAGCAAAAGTCTAGGGCCAGTAAGAAAACCTGGATGACAAGTGAAATTCTTCAGAAAAATTGTTAGGATAGTTCCTAATTATCCCGCGCATTCCCATGATCTACAAACAATATTGGCACCTAGAGAATTTGTATTTTTTCACTAAATATGAACTCGGAACTGCAAGCGAATGGATGTGGAAGTAATAAAAGAATTGACAAAATCATTTTTACTATGTTGCATGCGCTACACTATTCTGCATTATTTAAATCATTATCTATTTAGATATTACAGACATTTATTTAAATGCGAACTTGCATGTCGACTTTTTAAAATGTAATGAAAAAAATGTATCAAGCTATAATAAAAGTATTTTAAAAAATAAGCAAAAAAATATTTCAGAAAAGTTGCATTGGTTATGGAATACAAAATATTCAGAAAATGTTAGTCATAATGAAAGTAGAAGCAGTACTTTAAAAAGTTCCATGTATATCGCCGCATGGCTTTTCAAGTCGATAATACAATCCAGGACAATGCAAATCGCGTGCTGCAACAGTCGGTTTATAATTAGCGTAAACTGTTATATCCCTCTTTCTTTTCTTTCTTCAACTATAATGCGTTTTATTCTAAAAATATTCGTCACGCAGCGTTAATAGATAATATTAATCAGTCTTCATTCGTTCATTCGTTCATTCATTAAGCAATTGCATGAGTCAGTGGATATATCTGTACAATAGCTCTTTATCGTCATTAATTAAGTTACAATCGAAGCGCTTATAATTAAAAACAGTAGAAGTTGTAAACTGCAACCCTTATGTTGCGTTCATCATCGCGACTTTTACCAAATTATTTAAAAAATAAACAAAACTAAATTTCCTAATTAATTTTATAACAATCTCTTACTATGACGATCCTAATACGCTCTTGTTGTTTAGACTTCCCCTTTAGATCAGAAGCTATATCTTATCGGAAATTAAACGGAACCTCTCACCTCGGCGATCGCCAAAATGCAGCCGGACACTATTTGATTTAAATACGATACGGTATTCTGTTAGAATAACGACCTTTAACCCGAAAAGCTGAGCTTAGACTGAGTATGTCAGAGCTTTGGCGCGCTTTCAAGTATCACCGCGTTTAACTTTGATTAGTGAATTGATACACGCGCAGGCGTATTAAAGCGCGCACGTTTTACAAAACATGATAAGAGAATGTGACTGGCGCGCTATTTACAAACTGGTTGCGACATCTGTTGGAGATATAGAAAATTTTCCGCGCAATCGAAATGTAGAGAGATCGCATTGTGAAAATATCGAAACCGTTGTTGGTCGATCAGATATAATTGAGCTCCCAAACACCAGAGGGCGCCAGTTTCCTTTTAGAATAGGTAATTATCGCTAAGAAATAACGATAAAATTCGGAGATTCTGTATTATGAATACGTTAAGGATATCGCTAATTTAATGAAATATGTATTTATTTTTCCTTTTCCCACAATTACGAAACAATGTATATCACAGTTCTCAGAAAGCCAACAAGAAAGGTATCCCGCATGTTAAATTCAGATTTTAATGAAACCTGGTAAGAATACAGAACATACTAGCTTTGTTTAAGCAACAAATAAACGTAATTACTTTATAAAACTATTTATATAACATAGATTCTAGGAAATCCATTCTTGCAAAATTGAATACTTATAGGGAAAGCATTAAATTTACAGAAATGTTGCATAAGTAGCATTATGTAAATTACTCTATTAGCTGTAATAAACCAAAATTAGTTATTGTGACTATAATGCACTGAGAGCAATAAAAGTTTCTCAAAGTTCTTGTAAATGTCCTTTTTGTTAAAGATACTTTTGCAATGATGTTTTAACGACATTCGAAAACTTTCAGAGTAGATTATCGAAATTGCTCTCAGTTACGTTTTACCATTTGTTATTGTTAAGTCTTCGAAACATTTCAAAACGAAAAGAGTAAAACCTAGAAATGCAAGCTGTTATAATTAGGGACCATTAAGCTGGCAAAAGCAATCGGCAAATTGCGAAACAATTAAAGTTAAATAATACCACCGAAGACTATACCGCCAAGAAATACCCCGAAAGTTGCAGTTTTCCGCATGAATCACGAAGTGGAAGACCCAGAGCGACAACTTTTGCTTAAGATAGATAGATTTATTTAGCTAACAAGCTATGCAATAAGGCAGAAACAAAAGGAATTCAACATATAATCAATTATTAGGCTCAACAATATGCATGTACAAGCACTTCTTAAGGATACTAATATTATCATTAGTTTTAATTTCATATGGTAAAGCATTATATAACATGAGACCATTTATAAATATATTTTTCGAAGTCTGGGTTCTATGAAAGGGAGTAATATAAAATCATTGTAGTTCCTAGCGTTGTGAGTATGAGTATCATGCTTACAATCTTTCACCAAGGTAACTTGGAAGTAAATTATGTTTCATTTAATGTATAAAAAGCAGACTCTTAAATAAAATTCTTTGACGGACATTCATCAAATTAAGTGTAATTAGCATATCTTTAACTGGGGTATATCTGTTAGATTTTAAAATTATTCCCATGGTTCTATTTTGAATTTTTTGTATTTGCTGGATCTCGTTCTTATTTGGATTAAAAAGTACTGTTGAACAAAATTCTATATGTGGTGCAACTACAGATTTATAAATAAGCACTTTTATATGCAGTGATAAATGTTTGCAAGTTCTAATCATAAATCCTACTTTTTTCGATATTTTAAATAACTATTATCAATTTTTATCCTAATACTAGTTATATCTGTATTATTTAACTTATGCATGCTACCTATAACCATATATTCTGATTTAGTAACATAAATACTTAGTTTGTTTTCACACAGCCGCTGATATAGTATAGATAGTTCATTATTCATAGTCATCGGCACATCGCCACTGATGTATGTACACCATACATATATTACAGCCGTCCATTGTCAACAATAAATCATTAACACATAAAATAAACAGTAAGGGATCTAGCACCGTCCCTTGTGGAACACCATTATTTGTATTTAAATCTAATATCTGAGAATGAAATAATCGCGCTGAGTTGAATAAAATTAAATAGAAAATAGTAAGTGTGTTGGTAGGGCCACTTCAGACACAATTTTGTACTAAATATTTATTATTATATGCATTGATGCACTGATTAAAGTTAATTAACTTTAATCAGTCTAATACAGCTACATATAGACGTAAAACATAACAAATAAATAAAATAGAATATATGCACTTTGTATATAATAGGGTCTCTAATTAGTATATTTAGAAAGTTATTTTGATATACTATAAATTTTGACAAAGAATTGAGATTGTTAGTTTTATTATTAATAATTATGTGGCAAAAGTAAATGAAGAAATAAACCTCAGTACTAGATAAAATAAATTGAAGAACTTTGATTATTTTTAAATTTTATTAATCGTTTTTATCTGACGAATAATCAAATACAGATTCTAGAAAGATTTTGAAAAGGATTTGATAAAATTGTGTATAAATTGACGAATGAAAAGTATAGAGAAGCATCGTACTGCAATAGCAGGAGCTAAGCGACAAATGATCAGATATGCACACTAGTGTTTTCAGGTATGACTCTGTATCACGCAACCTACAGATGTTTCTCTCATTTTATGTTACTTGCTCTCTATAGTACTTCAAATCGTGTTCTGTGCAAGTATGGTCAAGTTTGGATTGTATTCTAACAGGTACAGTTAAGCGTCTCTTGTACAAAGAACGTTGTACGGACGAATTGCGATAAAGAAAACCGTTACTGCGCATGCAAAGTAAATGAGAACCCTTAAACAGAGCACTGTCAACTGTCCAATGCCGGGACAGTTGAACAGTGGAATAAAGTCTTATGGACCGATGACTCAAAGTTCGAGATTTTTGGTTTAACAAGAAGTGTCTTCGTTCAGAGATCTATAGCTGAGCATGCGAGAGAACAATGTATTGTTATTAAGGTTAAACATGGTGGTGGTTCTGTAATGATCTGGGGTTGTTTTGGTGATGCGATTGCGGATGATTTGAAGAAATCGAGGGAATGTTAATGAAAGAACAGTATCGAAACATTTTGGAGGACAATGCTATTCCTTCAGGATTAAGACTTTTGGGTCTGAATTTTGTATTCCAACAAGGTAACCCGAAGCATACATCTAAACTGCGTAAATATTATTTGCAACACTTAGAAATAGACGGATCCGTTAAAGTTATGAAGTGACCTCCTCAAAACCGCGCTCTAAACCCCACAGAGTTATTGTGGGAGGAACCTGACTGGGAGGTTCGGAAAGCAGTGCCAACATCGGAGGTCGATTTGTGGAAGAATCTGTAAGAAAAGTGGGTCCGGATAGCGCTAGGTACCTTGACAAAGTTAATTGCAAGAATGCCGCGATTGTGTGCTGCTGTTATCAAAAACAAAAGAAGTCACATAAACGAATCACAAGTTTAGAAATAATGCGTAATGCTACTGTTTTCATTAAATTTTAACATTGGGATTAATGAGGAAAATGTAAAAAGTCAACGGATGTTTCATATTAAAAATGACGATTTAAGCAAGAAACTCAAATTCCAACAAATTAACATATTTCCCTTTCTTCTCTGACATTTACCTAACAATACTCTCCTTTTTTGTCCAAAAAGTGAATCATAATTGCAATGTCTTATATGAAGTTAAAAATAACTACATCGCTTAACAGTACATTCACCAATGTCCGTACATTTTACATTCGCTTAACGCTATTGCCTCTTAAATACATAGTTAAAAAGGCTATCAAGCGCGGCTAATAGACTTCCATAGTGTTCGTATCATATTGGGATAATCCTGGCTAGGTTTTCCGTTCGTATTACAGTTGAAGCAAGCTCGTTCTTCAGTATGGAACCGTTACACCCCATTTACGCGATTCATCAATTTATAGTGTATTGCACTGCATGAGCTGAAAGCTTTTGTCGGTTCTCGTCTGGTGTCTGGTGAAAAAGGAAAATGTGAAAAAAGGGCGAAATATAAAAAGAAACTGTAATAGGAACTTTACCCTTTATACTTGAAATCTGTTACCTCTAAGGCGATATGGATGAAGTGGGTGAAGCTTATTAATGGTCCTTTTAGTATGTTATTTTATTAGATATAAAATTTTAGAAGATTATGATAAAAAATTATTGTGGTTACATTATCCGGTTTGCTTTGTATATCCAGCTAGTGTTAGTTGTTTATATTTTGATTTATTTGCAGGTTCTCAAAACAATACACCCAGTATTCGTTTGTTACTTTAGCGGACAATTTACGTTGGTAATTCTGACAGCAAAGATCATACATATACACTTTTGTCCGAAAGAAAGAGGCACATATGTATTTTTTTAAAGACTTATGTAATGGTCATGGTTCCGGAAATATTTCTTAATATATTTTTAATTGTAACGATATTTAGGATTTACTTGTATCTGGTAAATGCTAAACCAACACAAAAATAGAAAAGAATACTTAGAGATAGTAATTCTTCTGTAGTATTCAAGAATGCGATAAATAAATATATAAGCAGGTATGCCGCAGGCACAGTAATTTTCGGTATTTGTATTAAGAGACAATAGAATTTATGGTTGGGCCTGTTAGTTACTGTTTAGTGTTCCTGCGTGCGAAGTGTTTACGTGTAAATTAGAACGAGTTTTGTGTTATATTCCTAACAGAAGAAATGATAGTGCAGAGGCGAGTATACTGTGGAAGCTGGTGCTGCAGGTTGTGATAGTAATAGTTACATTTGGAAAAAAAAATTCCGAACAGAATATAACAGCTATAAAACAGAAATAAAGTTTGTGTGTTCATGGAAAAGGTTAGGATATGAGTTGTCCTCGGTGCAGTGTACAAAAGTTCTTTAAAAATTTAATGAAGAGAATGGTGGATAAACTGAATCCTGAACGACCAAAAAATCCCACCAGAGCGAATGCAGACTTGTTCAAAGTAACATCTCTAAGAAACAGAAAAAAAAATAAGCGCGAAACTGGCGGGATAGTTAGAAGAAGCTACAGACAGGTCAGTATTTCCTCATTCAAAAATGTCAAGAAACTCTTAGCAAGTATACGAAAACAAATATCAAAGAGACTTCTAAAATTCACAACCAAAGAGCCGCTATAAATGTCGCGACAGATGAAGCACTAGAGATAACAACACGCATCTCATGCATTTCTTGCAAGATGCAGAATCATAGAATTTACGATTGCAAATTTTTTTTTAACTTAGAGCCAAGAAGATTTAGGGAAATGCAATTAATGCATTGCTGTGTAAACTGCCTTAAAAACAATCATTCAACAACTAGTTCCAGACCAAAACAGAATTGCGAAACTTGCCACAGGAAGCATAATTCATTTTTACATATTGGAAGGGAAAGGGCATACTCCAGGCCTTGCTCACCCCAACCAGGAACTTCTAGTTCTAGTCACAGTTGTAATATAAACAATTCCGTCGTGTTTCTATGTTTCTATCTACAGTATTTGTAAATGGCAAAGCAACGTCAACAGACTAATACGCACATTGAAGCGAAGCCTAGCCTACGAAAGCGTAGCCATAGCAAATAAATATTATACGTGCTTCAACTGCAAGGCGGCCTAAGAAGAAATTGGATTATGAGGGTATTACAAAACCTCTTTTGCGACGAGGCAATAAAGTAAAAAGGCTCAAATATGCTAGAGACCATCATAATTGCACAGATGATGAGTAGAGACAAGTATTATCGATCGTCGAGTCTAAATTTAGATTACTTGGTTAGAATAGGCGTCATTATATTCAACAACGTGTTGAAGCAGCTCTTGTAGATGTTTAGAAGCTACTGTCAAATATGGGGTTGGTAATATCCAGGGTTGGGGCTGCAATTTATTTATTATTAAAATTGAATTAAAATTGAACGAAAGCTTACAGCGGAAAAATATCGAACAATATTGTAATATTCTATACCTCCTCGGTATCGTTTAATTGGTAATAATTTCCTCATACAGCAAGATAACATTCCCCAATACACTTCTCGATTGGTTAAGAACTGTTTAAGTTAGCTACAAGAGGACGGAGTAGTTCGCACTATAGCTTGGTCGCCACATAGCCCAGACTTAAATATTATCGAACGTGTTTGGGATTATGTTAACCTAAAACTATTGAGGGGGCACCAAAGATTTTAAAAGAGTTGTGGAACATATTGCAACAAGAATGGTACTCTATTCCGGACAATTACATCAGAACACTACTGCATGGTAGTTTCCAGGCTCATGTAAGAGACACTATCAAAAATAAGAGTAGCCATAAGAAATATTAAAGAATTAAAAGTTCTGAAGATATCCAATATACTAATGAACGAACTACTTCCGGAATTGCACCATGTCATGATGAGATAGCAGAACGAGAGAAGATGAAAGGAAAAAGAAAGAGAAGAAAAGAGAAAGGTGGGATCTCTTTTTCTTCTTATTTTTCTTTCTCCTTTTACCCTTATTTCTTTTCTATATATATCTCATCATGACACGGTCCAATTCCAGTTCGTTTATTACTAACTCTGACCGTGGAAACCTACGTATTCATTTCATATTCAATATACTATTTACTGATATAAATATTGTATTTGTAGGATCGCCGTGTTTTTTCTCAATATATTAAAAGAAAAACTTCCGATCTATTTTTGTTGGTTCACTACTTAATTTACTACTTTCATAATCACTATTCGGTGAGTTCGGTTTGAGTACTTCTTACATAATATCCTACTATAAAAGGTCGTGCAACCAAAGGACACACTAGACTGACCTCTGGTGGTCGCCTTCTGTACTCCGACTTTAAAGTTTAAATATAAAAATACGCTTTAACAGTATTAGTTGTAAAAACTTATTGGACAATATAATTCCTTGCATTATTATAATTTCGATAAATCACAATTATATGTAATATGTAGGTGCCTCCTTATTTTGTATATATATACGCAGGATATGCCCTCTGAAATTATCGAAGGAATTATTAGAACTATCAACTGAAATTATCGAAGGAATTATTAGAACTATAAACTTAAATCTTCGTCTAAATTAACAAAATTTTTAGCGGGTGGTAGTAGTAATCAAATTATGCCTAAAATATACGGACGTCACTAGGAGAACAAAGATAAAATAGACTTCAAAAATAAATTGTGAAAGAAGTGAATGTACGAATACAACACAGCATTAGAAATGCGTACAATTTCTTTAAAACAACAATAGATTTATTACTGGCACTCTGGTTATCTACAACGGCTATATTCACACGAATACTCCTAATATTTGGTGCAAGTTTTCTTGGAAATGCTATTATTATGCCAAATTAACAAACTTTGTAATTGCAATAATAATGATAATAATAATTATTAGTAAAAGTACTAATTTTAGTTTGAACGCAGTGTCCTTTTCGACACCACTAACTTCTATAGAATATCCCCGAATTTCGTTTGTAGAAAATACAATCTGCATTTAGAATTCGTAATAAGGAGACTCGATCACATACTGCATTGCACATGGAGGTGAAAGCTATTCTGCCATTACGGTATACGTTCACCCTGCACAATTTGCATTCCAAATTCGCCGAGATTATTTTACCAAGGGAAGGTAATATAAATAAGAGTATTCTGATGAAAAGTTCCGAGAGCAGCTATAAAACAGTATGCTGACTAGAACTAAATTGTTTCAGTGTGCAAGGAATCGTTTTTGTCGCGTCAAAGTTCATGCATGCTTAATGAGCACATATTAGCAGAGGATGATAACATTTATCTGGACGCGAACACAAGAACCATTCCTTTTTAGTAGCAACTGTAATATTTATACCACGATAGAACGTTGTCCTCGGGTATTTAGAATGTGCAGTGTGTAATATACATAAATATATAAAATAATAGAAGTGTATGCATAACCGAAAATAGTGAAATGTAAAATGTATATATACAGGATGCGGCAAAATAAAAAGTACTGAAATTATGAAACGTATATTATTTATTATTCATGTATTTACTTTACATTATCTAGCGATACTTTAATATTATATAGTGTTGCAAACATTATTCACGACGATGTTCCCGATAAAACAGATGTTCAAGATGCCCTCCGTTTAGTTTCAAGTAGTATTCGTAGCGTTCCCGAAGGTTCACAAACATGTCTGTGAACACAGGTTGTTGCATGGCACGAAAAAAACCTCGAATATTAATCCGTAATTCCGGAATGTCGGACGATGGATCGGTACGGAAAACAGCCTCCTTCAGCATTCCCCATATGTACGCATCAGATGGTGTTAGGTCTGGTGAGTACAATGGGTATGGGAAATCAGTGCCATGCGAAATAAGGCGATCCCCAAAATGATTGCGCAGCATTCGAAGAGACTCCCTTGCCGTGTGACAGGTTGCCCCGTCCTGCTGATACCATTGTTGATCAAGTTGTAGGTGCCTGGCACGACAAAATCGTTGAAGATCATGCAGATATTGTGTGGTAAATTGTTCTCTGTAGCGCTCCTGATTCACGGTTAACGGCGTTTCATCGTCTGCTTCAATGAAATGCGGGCCTAATATGACATGTGCGGATACAGCACACCAAATGGTAACACGATCACTACGAAGAGGTTGCTCGGCGATTATGTTGGCGTGTTCGAATCCAAGAAACCGTGTTGCTGCTTGTTAATGTATCCCTTTAAATGAATATGGTTTTCATCAGAAAACCAAACATTCGACGCGTCCTCATAATCCGTAGCCAACACACGTGCGCAGTATTCGGCTCTAACACGCTTATTAGCTGCAGTACAACGCTGTCCGGTCCGTATTTTGTATGTATACCCACCAATATTCTTGAACATTCAACGGACCGATCGATCACTGATATTCAGCTTTGGTGATGATTTTCGGAGGCTTCGCTTCAGTGATTACAGCACCTGATTCAAAACATATCTGTGATTCGTATTGCTTGTGACTGTCACTGGACGACCCGCGTGACCTTTACGTTGGCAAAGCACACTTCCTGTACGACGAAACTGCTAACATAACGGCGTTGCTGGGACTCTGTTTCATAAACTTAGGCCTAAATGCGTCGGCAACATCTTTTAAGCTTGGACCGTTTTCGCGCCCTTTTCCGTATGACCGAAAATAGTATATCGTGGGACACTTTTTCTGTGACAGTGAAAACCTTCCTGAAGCAATTAACATTAAAAAGACATTCACGTACGTTGTAATCACGTTTCAGCACATGACACATATACATTTGACACATGTGCATTATAGTACTGTTTATTTTGCCGCATACTATATATGTATATACATATATATACACACTTCGTCTATTTTATGTTTTTACCTACATACGTCATTGTTTTGTCGTATAAGTTAAAACAATCCATTCATTTGACGACCTGTCTGTAGTACTGTTGCTGAAAATGGGAGCAATATTTTGTGAATAAATAGATTCTCCTAACTTATATGACAAAACAATGACGTAAGTAAAAACATAAAGTAGACGAAGTGTATATATACGAGGGGAGGTCCAGAAGTTCGTGGAATGGAGGGGATGGAGTGAGGATAGGGGCGCTCGCTAGGTGTCATTCCCATTGGCGACTCATCATTAGTATATAGGTTAAGTTGCAGCCCTATAGCGTCAGTCGTTTATGAATAGTGGCCTGCTAAACAAGTCAATCCGAGGAAATTGAACACCGTGCTGTGATAAAGTTCCTTACAAAGCAAGGAAAGAACGCACAAACCATATTGAATGAAATGGAAACTGTTTATGGAAAACAGTGCCCTAGTAAATCAATGATTTATAAGTGGCATGGTCTTTTTAAACATGGCCGGGAGTCGATTGAAGACGACCCCCGCCCAGGGCGGCCAGTTGAGGCCACCACATCAGACATCGTCAAAAAAGTGCAAAAATTTCTACTGCAAGCTGCCCGCTTGAAGAAAAAACAATTATCTTCATTAATTGGAGTATCAGATACAACCATATTGCGTGTCCTACATGACCACCTGGGTATGACAAAAGTCAATTCAAGATGGGTACCCAGAATGCTCACGCCGCAGCAGAAACAGCAGCGCGTCTGTGCGTCCAAACAATTTTTGGAGCTGTGTGGAGACAAACCTGCACAGATTTTGGAGCGGATTGTTACCGGAGATGAAACATGGGTTCATCACTTTGAGCCTGAGTCCAAACAGGACTTCATGCAATGGCATAAAAAGGGGACACCACCGCCAAACAAATCCAAAGTGTCATAATCGGCTGGAAAGTTGATAGTTACTGTTTTTTGGGATTGTAAGTGGATATTATTGACTGATTACAAAGAAAAAGGTAGGAGCATAACCGGAGAATATTACGCAGCGATATTAGAAAAATTAAAGGAAATTAAATTAAAAAAAATACAAGGAAAAACGTCGAGGAAAACTGACCAAGGGTGTGTTGCTCTTGCAAGACAATGCACCGGTTCACAAGAGCAAAGTCGCAATGGCTGCTCTGCACAAGCATGGCTTTCAATCAAAAGTCCATCCACTCTATAGTCCAGACCTGGCACCTAGTGATTTTTATTTGTTCCTCAATTTAAAAAAAGGCTTACGCGGAAGAAAGTTTTCCGACGACAATGAGGTAAAGGAGGCAATTTTGCCCCATTTTGAGGCGAAAGATAAGAAATATTTTTATGAGGGTTTAGAAAAATTAATTCATAGGTCTAATAAATGCATTGTGCTTAAGGGTGATTATATTGAAAAGGAAAAATACATTTATTGTTTTATTTTATTTAAAACCCTTTCATTCCACGAACTTCTGGACCTCCTCTTGTATATACATATATATACAGGGTGGCGCAGGGGAACGAGAAATTTTGAAATAACGTCATTTCCACGAATAAATTCATAAAACTTGTAATTTATTAACGAAAGTGCATGTATGCAGCATGCCATTTATGTTTTTACAATCAACATGTCCAAAAGTGTCTCTTTACTTTTTAAAGATGACATCGGAAAGATGTCCTCCCATTCGGCGTTCACACTCTAACAGCCTGTTATGAAAACTCTGGAATGCGCGGTGTAGCAAATCTTGAGGAATGGCAGTGATTTCTTGTTGAATGTTCTCCTTCAGTTCATGGATTGTTGCAGGTCGTGTACGGTACACCTTACCTTTAAGATACCCCCACAGAAAGAAGTCGCACACACTAAGATCAGGGGATCTCGCAGGCCATTCAGTGTCACCGTTACGTAAAATAATGCCTCTTCCAAATAATTGACGAACTGCTGCCATCGAATGTCGAGCAGTGTGTGATGTGGCACCGTCCTGCTGAAACCACATGTTTTCCATGTTAAGATTAAACTCGTACAGTCTCGGTGTAAAGAATGTTTGAAGCATTTCAACATATCGAGCGGATGTTACTGTCGCTGCACTACCATCCTCACGTGCAAAAAAATAAGGACCGATAACACCACGACATGATACAGCACACCATATTGTGACCTTATCGCTATGTAGTGGTCGCTGGTGTAACTCACAAGGATTGTTCTGGGCCCAATAACGAAAATTCTGCTTGTTTACGAAACCGTTCAGGTGGAAATGGGCTTCGTCTGATACCCATATGTTACCAACGAAATTTGCGTCCTCGTTAATTTTAGCCAATATCTGCCTACTAAACTCCATACGTGACGCTGCGTCTCGTTCATGTAATTGTTGCACAATCTGCAACTTATAGGGATGGAAATGTAATTCGTGCAGTATTCTTTGTAACGTTCAAAATTTCCTGTTCCCCTGCGCCACCTTGTATATATATTGTAGCGTATGTTTTCGCGGGTAAAGGATGTCTTGTTATCTCGGGTTTTGTCCCGCGTTCGGTATTGGTTCTTAGAAGAACAGTGTACGTCCTGACGTTTCGATCGGATACATCTTCTTCTTGCAGTCGTGATTTCGACTGCAGTCGAATCATGAACCGTCATCCCCTATCTTACCTGCTTCCAAAAGAGTTGCAAAGTGTACTAGCGATGAAATTTTAAAAGTGGCATTGAGGGCATTGAACAGATTTCAAGTTTCAGTAACTCTCTAAAAACTTTTAATGTTTGTTAGTACCGATGCTGCTAACATGCTTTCCTTAGACCAATCTCTTAAAGAAGAGAGTGGCAATCTGTTACATGTAACATTTAAAATCCATGCTTTAAACCTTGTGGCATAATTGATCCCTAAATATTATCCAGGAGTAAATGCTTTTACAGCTTATACGAAGGCAGTATTTCTAAAGTCCCCAAAACGTACAAAAAGATTCCACGAACTGTGTTCCAAAGTGCCCGAATCACCACTGCCGATTACTACGCATTGGGGAATATGATGTAAAGAAGTTAGTTTTACAATTCGACCCGAGACACGCCAAAAAGAAAAGCCAGGAAATACTGCAAGATGGTCGAGCAAAAATGTGACTTCGAAAGTATTCGCAAGAACTACTATGGACTAGCAGCGGAAATTGAAAAATTACAAAATGATTCGATATCGTTTGTAGATTCTGTTCAAATTGTGAATGATGTTCCTTCACATTAACGTACGTCTATGGCGGAAGGCCAAAACAGTGAAATTGTAATACGAAAATTTGAAAGTGTTATTGACAAGGATTCGGGTTTTCTCATACTATGAAGGTGCGTCGAGAGATCCATTAAGTTGTCACAAGGATTACTTTAAATTTGCAAATATTACACCACTCGACGTGGAACGGTCGTTTTCATCATTAAACGATATTTATTATATAATTATTTTTTACCGCACGCTGTACTCATTTGACTGAGACAAGTATGGAAACAGATTGAATGATTCCAATATTTAATAGATGCCGCCTCCCAGTATGTGATTTCGTGGAAACTTCTGAAAACCGTAAGTGTTTCAGCACGTTATATAATATATTTTTATCATTATTGTATGTGTATACATTCCTGCGTCCGCAGCGCCTATACTCACTGATGAAGGTCAAGACCATAAATGATGCAAGTGCGTAAATGTTACTAAACGCTCGCTTGATTCAGTCGCTCGGCTCCTCGACGTTGTTCTCCGCACTGCACTGTAACTTACCCCACTTTGCCGAATCTAGTGATGACTGGCCTTTCCATACACGAGATACTTACAGCACGCACCTGCTGCTTAGCCGGGGCGACTCAAGGTTTTCATTACAGTCAAGGTCGGTCATTTCGAGTAACGATATTATGTTAATATGTTAGTTAAATAAAAATATTTCGTAATCCTCTTTTAATCGCAAAAGGGCCGCGTAACAGTATTTATGTCCTTACTGGGTAGATTCCTAACTCTCAACTCAAACATCTCGCCTTCAGTGCAACTTTATGCTAAATTAATCGTCCTACATTCAAGTACTATCAAACCTCAAACGATATTCTTATTCAATAAGTATCATAGAATTCGTTACCTTTTGTTGGTGGACGCGCCGGTACGGTTACTCCACGTTTCCAGACTCGTACTGCGTGCGGTTAATTTCCGATGGGTAGAAGAGGCGATGGCCATCCTACGGTTGCCCCTACCTCGTTCCCAGTGTTCCGTTTTCGAGCGCGGTTGTTTGACGCTCATTTCAACGCACGCTGGCTAGGTAGCGAGATGAATAGTCCGCGTCGATAAAGTGGTACACCGATCGAGGCGGAGGGTACGTTTCCGGCGTTGGAGCTTTTAGAACGGTGTTGTCTGTCCGTTGAATTAATGAGTAGTTTGTGTGCTGCCAATTGAGGGGTGGTTATTAGCTCTAAATAGGGTTACATAGCAAACTTCTAACAAACTAAAGGGAGCAATATGATAATAATGCTTAGAAGAGCTTTAAAAGGAGTATAGTATGCTTAGCTTTAAAAAAGTACAGTGAGATTTTATTGGCTGCCCTGCAGGTCAAAGGTTCTAAGTGTCTCCCAATAATTTATATATGAAATTTAAAGACGTTAATAGAATTGACTTTTGATGAGTAACACATACTAGGTGTATGCATACGTTTTTTCAGGTTTTTTGCTAAAAAGACCGTGTCATGATAAAATATGAAAATGAAATTATAAAGAAAGAAAAAGGAAAGAAAATATAAAGAGAAAGGCGGAATGCCGACGTTTTGCCTCCGTCGTAGGAGGCTTCTTCAGGAAAAAAACATGGAAATTAAAGTGACACGATAGCTTGACGTATAAACCACGCTAGAGGCGAAACCACTTTGGAAGACGGTCACGGTAACTCGACGTGTTAACCACGCTAAAGGCGAGAATCTGACCTGTATCGCCGAGTAACGGGTTTCTTTCTTTTTTCCTTTTGTCTTCTTCTTTGTTCTGTCTCCCTTCTCTCTTTCCTTCCCTTATTCATTATTTCACCTTTTTCTTTCTTTACCTCTTTCTTCAACTTTTTCCTTTTTCTTTAAATTTTTATTTCTATATCTTATCATGACGTGGTCCAATTCCGGCAATAATTTGTTTATTACTGACTTTGGCCGTGGAAACCTACGTATTCACTTTAAAACTAGTCATTCTACTAATTCTGAAACATACCTCGTATGTATACCTCCCCAGCTGAAAAAGATATGGTATACGTCCACTATTGACACTTTTACTCAAAACTCATTTGGGAAAAACGAAATTTGAAGTGAATCTCAAGGCTTGACCTGAACTGAGAAAATAATTCTGATTTTATAATCTGCACAACTTCAGAGAACTATAGTTTTAACGAGGGCGACATTAAATGTTTCCGGAATCGGTAAGAGAAGGCATACGAAGGTTGAAGTGGGTTCATTGGTCGACAAGGGCAACCTTTTTATGACAACTGTCAAAACTTCAGACGTCTACTGTCAATAGTTGTTGTTTAAGTGTGTGTTTTGTGTAGCAACTCAGGCAGTTTCGCAAAAGTAGATAAAATCGAATTTCGTGCAGTGATAAACACTTCTGGATGGCTGGGAAAACGGCTACGGAAATTAGAAATATTTTGCTAGAGGTTCATGGCGGATGTACTCCATCATTTCCGACCATCAGCTTCTGGGTGAGGGAGTTCAAACGTGGCCGCACAAGCACAAGCGACCAACAATACAGCGGACGCCCAAAAAAACCGCTACCAACGATGAAATGGTCGACAAGATTCATGTTGTCGTGCTGGCCGATCGACGATTGAAGCAGAAAAAGATAGCAAAAACAACAGGTATCTCAGAAAAACGCGTTGGCCATATCCTACACGAAATTTTGAGTATGAAAAAGCTTTCAGCGCGATGGGTATCGCGTTTACTCACACCAGCGCAAAAAAGAAATCGGGGTTCCGTTTCGGGGGATTGTCTGGCCAGGCTCCAACACAATCCAAGGGATTTCTTTATGCTACATACCGGACATCAAAAAACAGTCGAAACAGTGGACTTTTCCGGGTGAATCGGCTCCGAAGGAAGTAAAGACCGTTCAATCTGCCGGAAAGTTCATGGCGACCACTTTTTGGGATTCCCAAAGTGTGATCCTCATCGACTATCCGCAGAAGGGAAGAACGATCATGGAAAAATACTATAGCAATTTATTGACCCCATTTGATGCAGTATTTGAAGGAGAAATGGCCTCGTTTGCAGCGGAAGAGAGTGCTTTTCCACAACTACAATGCACCGGCTCATTCATCCCTCATCGTAGTGTCCTAATTGACTGAGTTGCGCTACGAGTTAGTCTCTCATCCTCCACATTCACCGGACCTATCCCCCAGCGACTTTTTCCTATTCCCAAACCTAAAAAAATCACTGGGAGGAAAGAGATTTTTCTCAAAGAAGGAGGTCATCGCCGCTACAGATGGCTATTTTGCAGACCTCGAAAATTCCTACTTTTCCGACCAGCTTGAAGAGACTGGAGCACTGTTTGAAAAAGTGTATTGATCTTCGAGGAGACTACATCGAAAAATATAAATAAGAAACCACGCCAATACAGTGTTTTTCTTGTCGATTTCGGAAAGATTTTAGGTTGCCCTCGTAGAATCAAAAATATTTTTACAAAATAAAGCTATTTACACTGAGATTTCTTAATAAATAAATCTCTCTGTAGGATAGAATTTCCCAATGATAATTCCATTTTAAATAACTGGTTCTCTACAGTGAAGAATAAAATTCGTTATATAAGTTTTCTTAATACATTTTCAAGTACAACGAAGAAAAGGACTTAAATTACATTTACTAAATTAACTAACGCGAAACTCAATCGAACCTTTCCTTCATTTTAATTTAAAACCTGCGAGGCAGCTGGTTACATTTTCATTGTACCTGTTCTTGTTCGCTTACCGTCTATTTCTACTCACTCGCGAATTATTCCCTATCGTAGGAAAAAAATTTACAGTCGAACAGTTTTTAAACGCGGAAAGGATATTAGAAACGCCGATTCGTTAAATTTTCAGATCCCTTGAGACTAATACCTTTTCTACCACTTTTAATACGTTAAATTCCGCATGCTAGGCAGTTCAAACCAACGAATCCGCCTACAAAAAATGAAAAAAACGCGCGAAACCTACTTTCGCCGGTTCGGGACGTTCGTTAGACGGATATCGGACAATTACTAGGCCAGCTTTTCCGAGATCGTTGAACGTTGTTCGGAAAAGCTCACGTATACACACCGCCTGACGATGACGATGAGGATGATGATGGTGTCATGCGCTATTTCACGATCACATACGCGAGGTCCCTGCCGGCCAACATCAAAAGCTTTGAGGTTTATTTTTACATTAATGCTTGCTGCATCCTTTAACTGAACTGACAATGGGAAAAATAGGGTCCGGTTGAATAAGGCAACGGTAAAAATGGGGCGGGGGGAAGATATGTAAAGGGGTGCCGCGGTGTTCTTCCGTTTGGGTACTGAATGTTTGTTTTTTTTTCGCCTTTTATGTTTGTTTGAGCTCCGTTTGTAGGCTGGACGCATGCCTGTTGATATTTCGATATTGTAGCAGGGGCTGGTTTAAGGGAAAGTAGTGTTTTTTTCAAGCGTATTTCTTTTATTTTCGTTTAAATAAAAATATACGATAGAAACGATATTTTTTTACATGACCTTATTTTAGTTAAATGCGCATTTCCTTATGTTCCTGCTCTCTTATACCCTTTCAAAAAATATGTCTTCTTAAACTTCTCAAAGTAAGCTTCTGCTTCAATAACAATTTATAGTAATAATAGTAACATAATAATAATACCTTTATTGTCCAACAAACGAGTATTATTACAGGACAACAAATAATAAAACATAAAAAAACTACTTTGAACTAAAAATTATAGACAAGAATTTATTAATTTTGCCAGAGGGGAAAAGTGAATATCAACATCAGCATTAATTTCGTTGAAAGTACTAGACATTCTGTATATTGGTGATTTAATTAAGACGTTTGTAATAGAATTCGAACAGTAGAATATCTGAGACAGGCGAGTATTGTGCGATGACACAATATAGCGAACTCGTTGCACTAGTGAAGGAATGTCAATCTTATTGCTCACCAAATTGTAGAGAAATCTTACATCAGCTTGACGACATCGTGATTATAAAGACTGTATCTGAAAGCTGTTCAGCAGAATTTTATGATTGTAGCCCTCTATTGGATATACCCTATATTGTTTAAAATGGGCATATTTAAGAAACCTTCTCTGCACATTTTCAAGTAGCGATACAGATGATGCATATAAAGCGGATGCATACTCAAGTTTAGAGCGCGCGAACATGAAATATAGTACTACTATTGCATCAAGAGAACTAAACTACCTGGATACTCTTAATATAAATCCAAGAACGCTCAGTGCAAAGGATGACACTACTGATATGGTTGTTTAAAGTTATGTAATTTGGTGCCTAGGAGAAAGAACGATACAAAAGGACGTTATATCGATAATGAAGAATAAGAGGAGAGAACTTTTGTGAGTACCTTACATTACATTTTTCGATGCTCATCCTAAGATTATTATTGCCACACCAGGATTCTAGTTTATTCAGATTCTGCTGCATCAGATTGCAATCCGGAATGGAGGTTATCCTGGTATAAAACTTGAGGTCACCGACAAGCAACATCTTCTCACAATCTAAGTGACTGCATAGATCGTTAACAAATACCAAAAAAAGGAGGGGGCCAAGGTTACTTCCCTCTGCCACTCTGCGTTCTATCCAATAAATCTGTTCGAAATAGTGATACAAGTCTGGGTGAAAAACCGTTCTGTGCAAGTTTCAATAGAAGTAGCTCCTGATCAACTCGGTCAAAGACTTTCGCGAAGTCTGTATAAATTTTCTTAGTGACAGTGGATCGGCTACGTACAAAGCCATGTTCGTCTTTAGATAAAATTGCACGAAATTCTTGATACATGCGACCATATAAAACCATTTCGTATACTTTGGCAAGTTATTTATTAGAGCAATAGGTATGTAGATGCTAATTAAAGTGTCATCGCTTTTCTTGGGAACTGGACACAATTTTTCGATTTTCCAACAGTTCGGGAAGATAGATGTTGATAGGGGCAGATTAAATAAATAACACCGAGGCGTGGCAAACACACTAGTACAATCTCTTACAAAAAACTAGGTATATCGTCGTCCCCCATGGTATGTTTATTTTTCTGATAGCTTCGGATACTTCACACTCATCAAACGATGTGATGTCGATCAACAAAGAGCTCTTAGTAATAATTGACATAGTTGATGTAGTCGATGGAATTGAGTATACAGATTGGAAAAATTGCCGGAAATCGCTTACTATATAATATAAGCCTTTATTACCATAGAGACCAAAACTGGTCCAATAACAGGATAACACAGTAGAAATAAAAAAGGCTTGGGCCCTGCGCCACGCCGAATATTGAGGAAAATTAGAAAAATATCCATTGTAGACTACGTGCCACGGTCGCTGAGATGAGTAGGAACGTACTAGGTTTAATGTATAGGGAACAAAACCAAACTCATCTAATTTGTAAAGCCTGGCATATCTAAAATACCTAGAAGGCAGTACTTAGCATAATAATTCAGCTAAATACAGCTACTCATAAATTTTAAAGATATTCGAACGGAAACCTTAAACGATAGATTGTGAATGCAAATTAAAAATTATGTGCAAATGGGGTGGCCGAATATGGTAAGTGAAGAGATTAAACTTTTTTTCCGAAAGAAAGACGAAATTGGTATTGAGGATGATTGTTTGATTTGGAATAATCGAGTAATTATTCCAAAAACATTGCAACAACAAATATTAACGCAGTAGCATGAAGCTCATATGGGAATGGTTAAACGTAGATCTTTAGCTTGTTCCTATTTTTGGTAGGCGAAGCTTCACAAACAAATTGAGGAGTTATCTAAGAATTGTACCAATTGTAATAGTTATAAAAATAACCCCCCAAAAGCTGACCTAAATCCTTTCCCATCTCAACATTGGGGACGAATTCACATTAACTATTTAGGTCCACTTTTTGGTGACTATATCTTAATAACCGTAGGCCCGTATAGAAAATGGTTTAAACCTTTTGTTGTGGATTTAATTACGAGTCATGCAAGTATCAATCTTTTTAGATCAACTTTCGCGCGATTTGGTTTACCAAAGCTATTAATCTCAGATAATGCTCCCCAATTTGTCAGTGAGGACTCGTCATTATTTTTTAAGAAAAATTGCAATAAACACATTACAACTCCTCCTTTTCAGCCATATTGTAACGGTGCAGCAGAAGATAGCGTGAAATTAATCGAAAATGTAATCAAAAATGCTTTAGGTAGTAGAAATAACGTAGATTTTAACTTGGTTCTTTCAAATTTCTTCTTTGATTTCCGTAATTCCCACTATAGTTCTACAAGTAAAACATCAGCAATGTTAATGTTTAATCGTCGTTAGAAATTTCATTGTTTTGTGTTACTATTATTGTGTATATTCTCTGTATGAAGTGTAATAAATTCTTTTAATGCTATTTCCTCTTGCATTTGTGTTTTTAGTTCGGCATTAACTTCGATGCATTTGATATTGAGAAAACCAAATATTCTGTTTAAAAGTTCATATGGAACTATGGAAACTTCGCCGAGTCTAGTAAATGTACTTTAGAGCACTACTATTATAAACATTTTTGCATGTTCTTAACGACTGGGCTAGATACTGCAAAAGTTATAGCATTAATACGTGGAGAAAACGGCAGCTGGGAAACAAACAAAACTCCAACATCCCTAAAAGTATCCGCTCTTGGAATGGAAGTATTGAAGATGTGCCATTAAAGGTGTTTGCGGTTTTTACATTTCATTCAAACAATTGGAATACTATTCCTCAAATGTATAATTAACTTGTGCGGTGCAGAGCTCAGCATTTCTGTTAGCTATCAGATTCCAGCATGCGGCTTAATACTGCATTGTAACTCTCAAAATAGATATATTGAAGATACATATACTGAATTAAAACTATGCTATAACCATCTAAATAGTCAAACGGTTAGCACACTAGTTTTTCTTCCTTCATTCGAGAAACGCGTATTCACATTCCAATTACGTCAAACGGTTTTCAGTTATGGACAATACATGGAGTATGCGTTCATCATGTGTCAATGCGATAATTTAGTCACCTTAAGGAGTCCCATCCTCTGATTTCCACAAACGATTATAGTAGTCGATGCCTGAGAGTGAGAGCCTGTGTATCCGATGCCAGGGTGGAATAGAGCAATAATATCACATTTAAACTCAAAATATTTGAGAATTGAACTGATGGAATAAGAATAAATTATAAACAGAAATACTTAATAAATGTTGTTTAAGGAATCTTCTAAATAGACTGAAATTTGTGGCATTTTTCGCAATAGCAGGAGGATGATTATAAAGTTTTGCAGCCCATAAAATATGGGCTCGTTTTCCTGTGAGGAGGAGGCAGAAGATAATTATTTTCACTGATCGCATGGTTATACGAGTAATTGTGAATTGAAAACTCCTCTTCTTGTTTGCAAATGTAACACAATGTTTCGTACATACACTAGGGTGAATAAAATAGACACCAGGTAAAGCGGTATAAATATGTAAACAGCTAAATTCTAAGAACGAATTAAGAACTTTTTCTTGTCATTATGGTAGGGGTAGATGTATCGGAAGGAATTCGTCATAGTTTAGTATCGTTACAACTATGCCTCGCTTACAAGGTTCGAGTAATATTAGCGACTTTACCCGAGGTCGCATCGTTGGCCAGAGTGCTTCGCAACGTGAAATAAGTAAATTTTTAAATATTCCGTTGTCCACAATTAACCGTGTGATTACACAATTTAAACGCAAGGAAAAAACAACAATAGAGCCGAGACCAGGTCGTGCCGGACCTTCTGAAAGAAGTAAAAGCGTGCTTGCGCGCGAAGTGTTAAGAGAACCGCGAAAAAGTACAGCTGAGCTTGCGGCAACTTCACAGAAAAGTCAGTGCACCGTCCTGTGATACCTCCACAGTGTGTGGATGTATAAGAGGGTGGCAAAGAAAAAACCTCTCCTTACGGCGTTTCAAAAACGGCGCCGAATGGCTTGGGCAATCGAAATGCGAACGAAGCCCGAAGAATTTTGGTGGTCTGTCATTTTTTCAGACGAAAGCAGATACTGCCAATTCAGTGATATTGGTCGTACGTGGGTATGGAGACGTTCGTCACAGCAACTGGACGACAAATTTTTGCATCAGACGGTGAAATACGGCGGTGTGAACATTATGGTGTGGGGCGCGATATGGTACGGTGGAAGATCGCAATTAGTAATCTGCGACGGAAATATAAATGCAGCAAAATATATCAAAATATTAACAGAAGTACTACTACCGATATTCGACACCGCCATTTTATCTAAAGAAGACGCCACTTTTATGGAGGGTGGAGCACCCTGCCACAAAGCAAGAACAACAACCACATGGAAAGAGGAATAGGGGATTCGGATTTTACTATGGCCAGGCCAATCACCAGACATGAATCCGATAGAGAATGTTTGGCACATAATCCAGACAAATATGGCGAAGAACTCGTGGCAGCTGTTACGGAAGAGTGGTTAAATATTCCAGAAGACATCATTAATCATTTAATAGATTCTATGCCACGACGACTCGCAGCACTTCACGCAAGTAAAGGTGGATCGACAAAATATTAGTCTAATTTAAACATTTTAAAATATTTTGTATATATAACGAGAATAGAATTTTTCTTTTTAATTAGTAGGTGTCTATTATATTCTGTCACCCTAGTGTATATAAATCGTAAGATATTCTATTAAGAAACAGCTAAAAAAAAGAACAAAAAATTCATGATACTTTTTATTTCCCTTTTGTGGAATTTTAAACTAAATCTTGCTATCGAAACCCAAATATTACTAGATAATACGCTAAATATTTCGCTGGTTAAAATAATATTTAATCCAAATATTAACGATTAAACTGAAGTCCGAATTCAACGGGTGGTTAGTATTGCTTTAATTATCAACTAAGTAAGCAAGAAGTAGTGGTAGCAACAGTAGTGGTTGTCTGTACCAAACGCGCAAATTTGAGGTAAAATAATTAGTGCCGGTGTTTTGGTAGTTTTCGATCTCAATTAGCATCGCGCTTCGCTAACATTAAATTTCAAATTACATTTCACGGCCAACGTGAACAATATCCTAGAAAGGGACAATCGAAATGTACATGAAGTTGTTCCCCTAACGACCAATTAGAGTAATGGCAGAGTTGCGGCGTTTATATTTCGAAACGTTCGTAAGCTTTTGTCAGCAACTAAATTTATATACACTACTACCCATATTAGTTCGGACACGCTAATAAATTAAAAAAAAAACGAGAAAGTAAAACTTAACATTTTTATTGGATTTTATTAATAGCGATTAAAATTAAAGTATAAAAGTAAAAGAAAAGTAATTCTAACGAAAAATAAACAAAAACTTCTTAAGCATTCCGTTCATCAGAGAAACTCATTTTGGTGCGAAGAACAGCTTTCACAATCCAAGGCATCCGCTTCATTAGTTTTCCTCTATTTCGCATATTAGTCCAGTCCCATTGTAAAATATTCTACAGGTGGTTTACAGAGGCAGGGCATACTTTTCGAACCCTCCTGTACAATTTATCTCATAACAGCTCGATAGGGTTTAGATTGGGGCTTTGCGGCGGCCATGTCATTATTTGTAAAGTGCCGTTATTTTGTTCTTCATTTAAGAAATTTTTACATATTACTGCTATGTTTAGCATCATTGTCCTGCGTGAATACAAAATCTTCGCCGATTAGACGTTGCCCGCATTGTATTGCATTTTCTTGCAGTATATCTAAATGACCCCCTTTTCGAAAAGTACCTTCGGTTCGCCTCAAGTCTCCTGCACCGGTGTGGGGGAGAACAACCGCAAACAAGCACAGAACTTCTTGTTTGACAGTTGGCACTATACAATGCCGCAAGATTCTTTGGGTTTTCGCTCAAAAACGCGCCTTGATTGTCCGAACACCTCAAACTTCGACTCCATAGCACCTTATCCCAATCATCCACTGTCCAATGTCTATGTGTTTCTGCCAACTCTAGCCGTTTTTTCCCGTTTCTCCGTCTAAGTAGCCTCTTTTTGTTGCAATGCGGCTGTGAAGATTTTCAATTTTTAATCTTCTTCTCACTGTAGTAACAGAAATTTCTCTTACTCGGTCGGGATTCATATCGGCGATGATTTGTGGTGCTATCAGTCTCTTATTTCGGTTACTCAGCAATTTTATACGCTCATTGCCGGCATGAGTTGATATTCTCTTACAATCTGAACGTTCCTGATATCTTAAACTGTCCGTGCGTTGATGTCTCGATTTAATAACATGTTTTCTCGGAAATTTGACGCAATTTTCTTGATGAAAAGCAACAATTATGCGCTTTTCTAAACTTATCGCTTTTTCTCTCAGCATTTTAATAACTTCAAAATGGTCTTAGCACTAACGTACGCATAAACAGGTTTATTTAGAAACTAAAGCATTTATCAATACAGAATACACTTTCGAGTGGCTTGCTCCCACTGCAAAGGGTATTGCAAATTTATTACCTACAATATTGTCCCAAAAATAATCCCATTTGTGGCGATGAGGATTATTCTAAAAATTATTATATTCGGTCATAAAATATAATAGGTTTTTAATCATTCTCTAATCGATATTCTTGGAAATTTACCTGTACATTTGATAAACAATAAACTTCATAAAGGACGTGATCTAAATGTTATTTATATATAAAAGCAATTATATTATCTTTTAGTAGAGTTTGCAGCATTTTACTGAGTGTCCGAAGTAATATGGACGGTAGTGTACGTAAGAAGAAATTTCGAATGAAGTTTTCTGTAAAGGCAGTTGATGACGTATAATAAGACGTCTCAGGTCAATCGATTTGGTAAGATCCAAGAAATCTATGGTAAATTACCATAAAAAAGACTGTTTGAGTGTGTTGTTTTATAATCTCCGATTTGTTCGGCTGGTTCATTATAATTAGTTATTGATGAGTCCTTAGTTTTAGAGAATATTCGAATGCGTAGGCGCTAAAGATGCTATACGGAGAATTGAGCAAACTAAAGAAAGCTAAAATCGAGATTGTGAATTATATTTGATATTGCGCATGAAAATCCATCGAATTTAATTAGAATCCAAAAAGATAGGGATTTTTCAGTGGCTCACAAATCATCTAGGATATATTCGCATCAAATTGAACGATGTGAATACAGAAAATCTGTGGCTTCAGTAGGATGGGACCGTGGCCCATACAGTGCAACGCTCACTCGAAGCGGTGAGGAAAATGTTCCCTAGGCGTTTGATAAGCTTAAAAGAAGACGTGGAGTAGCGATTTAAGTCTCTGCAACTTTTTCTTTGGGGACACTCAAAGAAAAAGGTTTTTCAACGTCGATCTTCATCTCTTGAGAAAGACAGGAAATTGACGCTATTCGGCATCAACTAGCGCGAAAAGTAATGATAAACTTCCGGGAACGTCTCTACTAATGTATTGACAATGAAGACCGCCATTTACCTGATATAATTTTTAAAACACATTAAAATAATTATATTTTGTGTTCTTTTGAAAAATATATTCAGTCTTTTCTAGTTAAATTTCTTCGTTTTTTTATACCTCTTCAAAATATGAGAGATTTTTATACCCCACTCTGTATAAATATGTATGTACTTGTTATTCTCTTGCAGTGGTAGCGGAAGATATTTTAATTTTTTTATCAAAAATGTATTGCCCTGTTATTATTATTATGCTAATATAATATAAATATCTAATGTTTCACTTTTGACGTGTAGACATTTTCCCTCAATACAATATTATGTTAATACGTGCCAAGTGCAATTTTTACTTCAGCTCTTCATTCAGTACTAATATTAGTGTATCAATATTTTTGCAATTACGTGGGTACTCGAAACAACTGTTTTACTAACACATCTCACATTATGTTACTACATACTTGGATACTATAAAAAGCATTTCACATTTACGTGACGGGTGGAATTCTCTAAACACCCACACACAGACGGTAGAAAAAGGTTAAATCTGTTGAAACTATGTATCAGGAAGCTTCCATTTCGGGCAGTTCAATCTAGCGTGTTGTGTATTTGAGCATTCAATTAAGTTTTATCACGGCACATTTAGGAACAACAGACAACCGGAACAAACTAGATTCCGTGTTTCAGCAAGCGAATGCTGTGGTTTGTATATGCTAAACAATTTGGATTATACGTTGTACGATAGAAGAAAGTATAAAATTTTCCGTTCAGAGCTTGCAGGATTTGTATAGGATTAACGATTGCATTCTTTTTCGTAATTTACTAGAGAATAATACTTACCGCTGCACAACTTATGATATGCAACACATTCAATATTATTTAATATTATCCTTTAGCTTGATACTAAAACCTAGCCACAAGATTTATTTCCCACTTTAGCAAAACAAAACGTATTTCCGCCTTTTTCTTTATTTGCTCACCGTTTTCCTACGTGTTCGTAACACAGAAACAATTTAGGTCAGCACCATTGTCCACATAAGCTTCCTGCGCCACGCATTTTCTCATTTAGCGGCTTGAAAGCGTAGCTAAGTGATGCTTTCCATTATCCTGTTATTTATTTTCTTCCTGGTATACTGGTTGGTCTAAGTTTCTAGCGCCCTTAGGATAAGGCAATTAAATGGATGCATGCTGAAAAAATACTGTCGAAGATGTTGTTTATTTAATCCGCATAAGGAAAAGGGATTATCTAGTTTATTGTTTCACCGGAACTAAATGCGTCGCGATATAGTTGAGTTCTAGATCGGTTGTTCGTGTTGTTTTTCTTTGTGTATTTCTTTGCCGAGTTCTTCATGTTAGGAATCTCGTAAAAGACGTTGTGTGCATTAAAAAGCTAGTCAACTGGAATGAGTTACGTGTAGGAATTTTTATGAATCCGAGTTATTAAAATAGTCTCACACGTCTCTCTGCAGATGTGTAAATTTTGAACACAGTCAGACCATGGAAAATATTAGATATAATAATAATAGCGTTTATTGCCCAACGGTCAATATAAATCATATTAAGGACAATATAAACAATATAAATTTGCAACAAAACATAATGTATTAACAGAAAATTAAACACAAGAACATAAAAAGTAACAATACTTAAATTAAACAAAGTTAAATTGGATCTGCCATACTTAAGAAAAGGCCTTTCTACATTTCTATTGCTATTTTGTGTACATTACCGCTGCATAATCGAATTTAACGCACAAATGGAAAATAATACTTTTAGTGCAGCAGTAGTAGTAAACATTTTTGTGTTTCGTAAAATAAAGTCCATACCTCTTGTTGCAGAAGAAGCAATTTCGATGTAATAACTCTGATAACAGAACGAAAGCCATTGTAAGACACATAAAATCTGCGGTGGATGAGGTGCGAATCAAATAAATTTACAAGCGACTTAGCGAAACCAAAGTTGTGTAACTTCTGCAATAGAATACCATTGTCGATTATAACAAGTGCTTTATGTCGGTGTAGATGACATCGACCTGTCCTTGAGCATCTAATATTTCTGCAACTTACTCCGTAAAATTTTCTAAGTTAGTCGTAGTAGACCTTCTTTTAATAAAGCCATGCTGGGTTACAGAGGTGTAATTCGCTATAGCGAAATACAGATGTTTATATAACGCTGTTTCTACAATGTTTTTGATATATTGGACAGAATGGAAATTCGTCGGTAATTACCGATATCAATTGCTTGCAATTTTTTCAAAATAAAACTAAATTGAATGTTGTACATAACGGTTGAGAGAGGACACTGGCAATGTTCCTCAGTTGAAAACTAGGAATCTAATCGGGGCCGGATGTTAGTTTGTTCTTCTCTTTCATTGCAGAAAATACTTTATCAACCCTCAACGAAGTTGAGTGGAAGTGAGCTGAGCACTAGAATAGCAGTTAGTATCGTTATCTGGAGGAGACAATTAGCTGTGAGTCTGCAAAACCTTCCTCATTTCTGTACATTACTCCGCCATACCAATAAAAGAGCAAAAGTTCTTAGCATCCAGACACGTAGACATTTTTAATCTTACAGATATATAGGCAATGATCTTGCCTAATCAATGATTCTGATCTACTAAAATCTTATAATTCAACTAAGATCCTCGAACTTTTATACTTCTGGTATAACTTACATTTTAGTTTAATATTTCTAATAATTTCACTAGTATATCACATGGGATACCTTCTAGGTCTTCTTTGTTGAGAGTAAATAGGGACAAATTTATCAAGTATTCGTATAATAAATTATGCACTGGAGTGAAATGGTAATATCGTAAGTTCTCTTTTTTTAGAATTCTGAAAATCTTATTGTAGTTATTGTTGGTAAGTGATTCGTATTTAACTGAGGATCATCAGCAATTCTAATTACAATACTATCATCCTAATCTATTGCAACTCATTTTGGACGCCGTATGTCTTGTTTTTGATAGAATTGATCAGTTTCCGCCAATCGGTCGTTAATATAGTTCGAAACATTATTTAATTCATTGTTGACTAAATATTTCTAAAAATATGGTTCAAGGTCTATTTGTAACATTTATGCACATGATACTGCTATGTCAATATATAACAACGTTGTTATTTAACATTATTTTAAACACTATTTAGAAATGTCCTTTAACTCAACATTACTAAAACGTTGCTTTGTTAATATGTAGACGTAACCATAGCATCTTCCTTTCAATGTAATTTAAAGAATTGGTTACGATTATAAGTTTATTCGATATTTATTCGGCATTTAGTTGCAATATGCTTATAAAGTTAATGTTTTTGTAATATATAACATGTATTCAAACATGGCAACGTTACAGTAATTGTTATCCAACCAACGTGTTCCTACTGGGTGGACTGTTTGGCGTTAAGATTGTTCGGAATTTTGTTAATGACCAAATTTTCTAAGGAAATTCTTTTATTTTAATTGCTTTTGTTGAATAAAGTCATCAAAATTAATCTTGTATATACATATATCTAGTTTAAGAGTATACGATACGGTGACCGTGAAAACATCCTTCTCAACATGCAGAACTCCTACGGGAAGGATATCCATGTAGCAAATTCATTTCCGATTCCTAGCCGAACGAAAGTGTCCAGAAGAAGATGAGTGATATCTCGTCGAAACGTCGACCAAGACGAAACGGCCCTTTAGGGGCCAACAACATACGCGGGCAGAAATCCAGGTTCTTTTTTTATAATTACACATACATTTTCCCTATGTGTAACTTTAAGAAGATAATTGTCAGTGCATTAGAGACACGGTAAGACCACTCATACAGCGCGAAGAATGCACCTATAAATTAAATTAGGTTGTCTTGGAGAAGAAGGAAACATTTTTGTGGCGATCATTTCTGATGTTTTATTCATATGTTAATCTTAAATTAAATATAGTTTATTGAAAGGTAGAATTAATTTACATAACCAGTAAGTACAACAAATATGAACAGGTGGCAATGATAGTATGGTAAGAATAATAGTTTAAGGACAGGTTTTCAATTAATTACTCTGACAGGTCCATACCTTGTGCGAAAACATTTCTAAAAATTTTTAACAAATTCAAAGAAGATCGTTATGTCCTACATTCCCACAAAAGAAGAAATAAAGCTAGTAACGTTTTAATAGAAGACATGAAGTTGAATATTCTGTGTCATGTAGAGGATCGCCTTTAGATGTAGACATTTTGGAGTATTCAAAAGCTTTCCGAAAAAGACAGAAGTAAAGCGAACTGAGTTTTGCGAAATAATGTATAATATGAAAATGAAGAAATTTTAAATAACACAATGTTTACTGATGAAGTTACATTTATCGTAAATGATGAGTCAAGTGTCAGAACTTCTGGTTAGTATCTTACATTCATCCATTAAAAAATACAAAACTTCCTCATGTTCAAAACTTAACACCGAACACAATACCCTTAAGAAGTTAATGTGTGGATTAGAAGAATAAGTAGTGGACTTATTGCTCCACTTTTTATTGACGATAATCTCATTGCACCGAAATATCTGACTCTGTTGCGATATCACATTATTCCATCAATTCAGATATTGAATATTGATGTAATTTGGTTCCAACATTGTACTACGCCACATTGTACAAACACCGTTGAGAATTTTCTGAATGACGCATTTCAAAAACGGTGGATTGGCAGGTTTGCCCCCATATCATGACCTCCAAGTTCAGCAGATTTATCTCCAAATGATTTCTTTCTTTGGGGTTACCTGTAACGTAAAATTTATAAAGTGCAAATACGTAACTTGGACGAACTGAAAGATTGTATACGTACTGCATGTGATGGAACAAACCCAGAATTTATCGGGATACCTTGCGTTCCTTTCAAGATTGCCTTGCTTATTGCCTTGAAACGCAAGGAGAACACTTCGAGAACTTACTATAAAATTAGATTTCATTTCTGTTATTTTGTTTTGTTTGTCTTAATTAATCGTTAAATAATGAGGTAAAGCAGAAGAAAAGATAAAACAATGTCTTGATCAAATGTGCAGAATAGTTATTTTGTTTCCATTAAGGGAGATCTGTGGTAGCACTGCTAGGAACTCAGCGTTCTCGCACGTTTAATATGAGTGTTATTATTTATTTAAAGATACACATGGGAAAAATGTATGCGTAATAATAGAAAAGAACCCGCTATAAATGTACACCAGATGTTTCGATAGTAGTAGATATAAAATATTTTTGCAGTGCTTAAGATTGGTACATGCATAATTTAATGATTGTAGTTAAACGCCAAATAAAGTAAAATAACAACTCGAGTGTATGTGTGATGATAAAAAAGGAACCGGTATATGTAAAACTTTAAGTTGTATGAACAGTCAGATTCTGATGCGGAAAAATCCTTTTATTGATAAGTAAAGAATATGTTTTGGTATATTTTGGCTACACCCATTCATCAATTCAAATATAAGGTTGATTTTGATAATTGTGTTCAGCAAAAACAATTACCATAAAAGAACTTCCTTAGAAAATTTAACCATTAACAAAATTCCTCAGCGCTAAGCAGTCAACTCAGTATAATATACTATCTGCAAATACTTATTTAATATTTGTCTTGCATTCTTACATTTTAAGTAAATTCAACTACCCTATTTCGCGCTTCGTTTTCTTAAATTATTCTTAATTATCCCAACCGGCGCCTCCACCATTGTACCTCCCCTCAATTTGATTCAAACCGTCTGATTCAGCGATCTACTTCTGCAACACCGATTAAGGAAAAGTTCGAGCTCTAATAAGTAAAGGAAAACCCATCCCGTCTACAATTCACGGTAGATATTTATTCTGACGTGAAAAATGTCAACATGCTTAGAAGCCTGAGGCGAAGCTCCGCTTCGTATCGTAGACGGATACCTTCTTAGAGCGAGAGAAGCTCTCTCCTTTCTGTTCCAAGTTACCGTTTACTATCTACATGTACTTACCCCGACACAACATTGAGCAAGTCCGGCCAAGCAAGGGTGAGCAACGAGTCCCTGACAAATACCTCCCAAGAAGTCAAATGAGACTCGCTGAAAACCCTCTCGGATCGCTGCAAACGCGGTCGCGTTGTTCTAGCTTTGTTATCCATGCTCCTTTGTGCTCGTCCACCTGGAATCTGCGAAAGAGAAGAGAGGTATGAGATGGTTTTGTCGTTTAATAGCTGATATAAACGTTTACTTTTATGGGCTAGTTTTATGTTAGCACTAGAAGTGTATTATTTTCATAATTGAAATTCAGTGTATAATATTAAAACTTTAATTTAATAAAGGGTTATTATCAAGCCTTTATTATTAGTGGTGTTTTAAATAATTGCTCGAATGTGTTTATATATGGGAGCATATAAATATATTCAGAAATGATAAATGCATCAACGAAAAGTATCAATGCAATGAATCTGAAAGTTTGTCATGGTATATTGTTTTCCACTATGCTATATACCATTTCCTATGTTTACCATAATTTGTTAATGGAAAACTTATAAAGGATGGGAATTAGAGGATGACCTCGTATCTCTTCGAGAGGATACAACTCATGCGGACTTTTTTGCTTAAAAATAACACAAAACAAAATTTCTACCCTGGATTGCTGCCATTTGCCGTTGGTCTTCCTTAAGGAGCCGTTTTGTCGCAGGATATTGTAATCTTTCTGAACGTTTGTCATCTCGCCATCTACGCCGACAACATCACTATTATTGCCAGCAGCAGTAAGCAAAAGATCGAAGATAAAGCCAATTCAATGTTAGATGATTTGAATTCATAACTTACAATGAGTATTGTTTTTAAACAAAGTTAAAACAAGGTACCCAATATTTACATCAAGTGTATTGCATGCTTTGCCAAATCTTTGCCTTACAATTGGATATAGCGCAATGAAATCGAGTAAACATGTCGACACAATTAATTCCTAATATATATTTCAGACATTGAATCGCCCAATTGAACAGTTTTTGCTTTCTTCGGATCCGATTCTCCCGGAAAAATCCACTGCTTCGATTATTGCTTGGTCTCCGGTATGTAGTGGTGGATCCAAGTCTCATACACGGTTACGAAACGCTTGAAGAAATCTTGGATTGCATTGGATCCTGGCCAGACACTCCTCCGAAACGGTCACTTGATTTCGTTTTTGATCCGGTGTGAGCAGACGCGGTACTCATCGTGCCGAAAGCTTTTTCATACCCAAAATTTCGTGTATGATATAACCAACGCGTTCTTCTGAGATGCCTATTGTTTCTACTATCTTATCGACCATTTCATCGTTGGTAACGATTTTAGGGCGTCCATTGCGTGGTTCGTCACTTGTACTTGTGCGATCACGTTTGAACTCGCTCATCCAGAAGCTGATGGTCGAAAATGATAGAGTGCATCCGCCATGAACCAGTAGCAAAATAATTCGAATTTCCGTGGCCGTTTTCCCTGCCATTCAGAAGTGTTTTACCACTGCACGAAATTCGATTTTATCCATTTTTGCGAAATCGTCTCACTTGCTACACAAACACACTTCTACACAGCAATTATTGATAGTAAACGACTGAAATTTTGTCAGTTGCCATAAAATATAAATAAAAGCGGCTGCGCTTGCCGACCAATGAATCCACTCCAACCTTCGTGCGCAATATCTTGCCGATTCCGGAAACATTTCAGGTCGCCCTAGTACGACGAGTACGTATGTAAAATGCAACATGTCAATTAAAACAGCTGAAGATGTCGCATTTTGCTTATAGCCTATAAAATTGTAAGTTTTAAAATAAACTAGTAATGTTGCTACAATAGGCAAAAGCTTTTTGTGTGTTAGAAGTTCCTTATACAAAAATGCATTACAGAGGGTTCTGCAAAGATCAGTTTAAAACCAATAAACTGTATAATATTGTATGATATATACATCGTAACTGGATTTCTTATATGACCTCTGTTCTTTTCAAGAACATGGTCACTCTTTATTTTATTTTGCCATTTACCTTTATCAATATGCTTACCTTCTCATTAGCAGTCTTTTATAAATTAATTATTATAGTGAGGAAGAAGGTATTGTTGGATTCCCTTTGATAGTTGTTAGCATTTAGTATGAGGTTAAATCGATACATTTCTTTAAGTGATCGAGACAAAGACGAAATAAAAAGCTAACCCAACGTGAAGTTTGGATAATACAGAGATTAATTAATCAATGTAGAATCTATTATAATATGTGGCACACGCGCGCACGCACACACACACACACACACACACGACAATTAGCAAGATTCATATCTATAGTCAGCATTTTCATCTCTGGAAGTTCACAGTATGTCGAAGAAATAACGGAACTTTTTAAATATACGGAAAGTTACTAACGCCATCCGTTGAAACAATATATAATCTGAGAAATGTTTATCCCCTCTACAAAACGAGACCACGGGCTTTAAAGTCGATCAAATGGTAACTAAGATATATTGTCCACCACCATCCATCATTCCTCTATTAATTCCATGATTCCTCTATTCATTCATTCAAAAGTTACTTAATTCAGCTTATACAAATATGCACGTAAATAATCAAAAACGCTATATGCACATATACAGGTTAGATATTTGAATTTTGAGTATAGGGACCGTTAGCTTTATACGTAAGCAACTTACCATTGATTGTGAGCGTTCTTTCAATATCATTGTGACAATTATTGGCCATTCAGCGAGATATAGATATTGGACTTGACTGTCCATCGGTTCTATTTCGAACATCATCAATCTCTTCGCTGCTGGTGAATGGTAAAAGCGGTGGGTATTTGCGCATTTACTCGCAATATCGCTGATTAAAACGAGCTGGGTGAATATCCAGTCGATAGTCCGGTTGGTTTCACAATTATATCGGCCGATATGGAGCGAACATATGTAACTAACGTATCTACGTGAACATTTTTTCCTGTAGCTTCACTCTACGTTATTAAAGGTTACCGTGAGGGTCAACGTATTTTGAACAGTACAACACATTCAATAAATGTAGGCTCAGTTTCCGAACAAGAGTGTATTTTCGATGATTTTTTTTTCTAAACACTCGTTTAAATTGCGTGATATTAATAACAGATATACGGTTACTGAACATGAAGGAACAAATACCACATATCGGAATACACTTAGTCGAGAAAAAGGAACTGAGCAAGACTGCCTCGTAGGTAAAATATACTGCAGCTATGTTTAGGAGAAAGTACAGAACCGCATAGGCAACCGCAATAATAATAATTTATTACCCAGCAGCATATATCTTATTAGAGGATAATCGTATCATAATAACCATTATAAAGCAAGAATAAACGTGTAGTACCAAAAGAAAACTGTAACAAAAGAGTGCAAAAATTCCTTAAGTAACAGTAAAATGCTCTAATAAAAGTTGCCCCAAAACAATAATGTTAAAGAAATCAAACGTAGATGCATATATATTGTTATATATTGACATAATTGGTGACTAAGAATAGTGGCGCGTGTTAGCCACGGGAAGATAAAAGGTTAATTTATTCCTACTGTTGTCTTGGTACGTAAACATTCAAAAGGGACAGCAACGCCGAAACCTGTAGATTTCCGTTTAAAATCTTATGTGCAAAAATAATTTGTGATGAAACTCGACAATCCGCCAAAGAAATAAATGCAAATTCTTTTAGAAGGTTAATATATAAACAGCCATGTTATAACAAAAACGTGGGGTTTACAAAAATATAAGGTTTTCAAAAATTTACGCTATACTCAACTACAGTCTATTATAATCTCGAACAAACAAATGCATTATATACAGTAACAAGGATATCAGTACTCAAGTATTTAGTATTGTGTAACAGAAAGCTTAGTGCTTTAAGAAACTGTTGACATATACTCAAAATATGCTTATTAAATGTTAATCTGTTATCAGTAAATATTCCAAGATCCTTATGCTCCTTACGACGCGTTAAAAGTTCACCGTTAGTATTGTTTACATATAGAACTGTATCAGTTTTACGGGCGAATGTCATCACTTTGCACTTAGCAATATTTAGTGGTAATCCCAGAGGTGGATAGATGGCAGGTCACTCTGCAAAATGTCACAATCTCCAATGGAGTATATTCTACCAAAAATGTTAATGTCATTAGCGTATAGTAAGCACTTAAAACTAAGCCGGTCAGATAAGTCATCTATGAAAGTAATAAACAGGTATGGTCTAAGAACAGAGCGTTGTGGCACACTCGAAAGCGACAAATCCAAGCCCTATCAAAAACCACAATATTCTACATAATTGGTACGCCTACTCAAGCAGGATTGTTTGATGTTCAACCCTATTGAAAGTCTTAGCGAAATCCGTATAAATATCTGTCTGAAGACGTAGATCTATGGTCTCAAACATATCATGAGAAAGCGCGTACAAGTTGAATACCGTTGATCTGCCTTAAATAAAACCATGTTGCGCTGACGACACTTTAGCAGCTACTTGTCAATAAATATATTTGTATAACAATTTCAAATACGTTAGAAAAGTTACATAGAGCTGGACTTAAAAACAGGAGTAATGCGAGACTCTTTCCAACAAGAACAAAAAACACCCTGTTTCAGTATGTAATTGTAAATGCGAAGGAGCGGCCGACAAATAACAAATCTACAATCCCTAATAATAAAATCAGGAACGTTATCAGCACCAGCTATCATTTTCCTTTCAAATAACGCAAAGCTTTTAATACATCCTTTTCACTAAATTCTCTAAAGTGAATCCAAAACCAAAGTATCCTTATTAGTAGTAACGCTCACGTTTGACATGGCCGCCGAGAAATCAGAAGCAAACGCGTTTGTAATGCTCTGAAGGCACGAAAAAGTATTGCTATTATCTGTCATAATACGTGCAGAACTTAGTTTGGTATTAGTGTAGGAGCAAAATCTGTTGAGGTTCGCTGAATACATAGGTCAATATCCCTAATATGATTTTCGAAATCCCGTTTGAAAGATAATTGAACATATTCTCCGTACTCATTAAACTTATTGCTATATAATTGTAAACACGTGTTTCTATGCATTTTGAGATAATGGCGCTTGATTTTGTCTATGTTTCTACGTGTTTCATTAGAGATTCATGCTGAAAATACATTCTTCCTAGGTACTGTCTTTGGAACAGTCTTATTAAAGTAGTTAAGCAATTATTATTTTTTATAATGGCGATTTGTAAGTATCTAATTTTGCCATCTCCCGCATCTCAATCTTCCTAAAACGATCTTCCCTCAGTCCTTCCCTCTTCAATATTTCTTTAATCCCTTTCTTTCCTTGTATTAACAGGTGTCCATATCCAAAGCTTTTGTGGTAGTCTGTCCTGGGCCATTCTCCTGATGTCGCTATACCACAATAGTTGCTTGCGCCCTTTTTCATGTATTAATGATTTGTCAACTTATTACATTATTTTTCTGATTCTGTCATTTCTTTCATGATCTAATAACGTCTTCTTAAAGCAGCATCTCCAATACATCATCTCCTTTGACATTATTTTATTGTCCATTTTCTTATTCAGCGCCCACACTTCACTTTCATTGGCTACACAGCTTTCAACAAAAGACTGGAACATCCTGGTTTTTGTTTTTTTTCGAAATATTGTCATTCCATTATAGTTTTTCCGTTTATTGTTTTATTCGGTATGTCTATTGCATTTCTACCGTCGGAAGTTAACGTCGCTCCGTCATATTTACACGCATTTGTCGCATTTATCGCTTCATTTTCCACCACTGATTGTTTTCCTTGTGAACCGATTACTATGTGCTCTGTCTTACCCATATTGATCTCCAAATCCCATCTCGCATATTTTTCCATCAGTTTCTTGAATATGTAATCGATGTTATCTCCGTTCTTGGCAAATATAATCCGATCGTCACCACCTCCATCGGCGTACATTTCTTTCTCCAGTCCTGCAGTACCGTTTCCACATATATTTTAAATAATGTTGGTAATATACAGCACCCCTGTCGCAACGCTTTATTTACAATGAATTCATCCGAGTAGTTGTTTCCGACTTTCACCCTGCTTTCGTTATTTTAATATAATTGTTTAATAAATAATAAACCTATGTAAGGTTATTTGTTCTCCGTTGTCCTTCGTTGCCTGCCATAACTGATTTATGGAAACACCGTCATAATCAAGTAATATACAGTAAAATTCATTGCAAACGTGATCAACAGAATCACAACTGATCACTGAATCGCAAATGACTATATCATTTAAAAAAAGCAAAATATGATCGCGAATCAGCTTATACAGTTTATTCACTGATTCATAAGCATGTGTACATTGTAACTGCAATTGGTACTATTTAATTTTCGATTCAGTATAGCGTGCTTCCGGCTAGCAATGCCCCTTTTTCCCTTTAGGGATTTATACTTATATATTCAAATTTCTTAAGGGAGGTTTATACAAAAATTAAAACAGTACAGATTCAATAATCATATATGAGAAAGAGAAAAACATGAGTGCATACAGACTATGTCCCGGATATGTAGCCAAACTATACAGGTATCTTGCAGACGGTTAAAATAAGACTCCTTTTACATCAATATGTACACCAAAATGCGCGCCTTCCGACATCGATTTATTGGTATTTATTCATATTTCCATCCTCACCGATTTTCTTGGAAATATTTATTAACCAAAGAAAATATGTTTATTGTTTACATGACAAACTCTTTATAAAGTAGAAACTGTTCAACTATTCCAGCTTCATCCACAAAACGAACGAAGGCCATGAGGTGAGCTTCACCGCTTCAGTCCTCTCACCTAGTCATAAAGCGAATTTTGTTGTAAATCTTTATTCCTCTTGTTACGATGGTTTTAATGACTGCAGACATATGATTTAATATCTTTGCAATATAACTCGTCACAGTAGCAAAAATCTTCGTTTGATATAGCAAACTTACTATTCAGGTTTACACAGAGAGTGCTCTGTATATTCTTGTATTTTTATTTTCATCAGAGATTTCTCTGTAGTTTTTCTAGTTGTTTAGCTGTTGATTTACATTAGAGACTTAAATTCAAAAAATCACTTGTTCCGAAATGCAATCTAAGCTTGCTCTGATACCAGGTAATATTTTCTAAAAAAGTATGACTATTAGCTTCACGGGATGCAGAAAACGCTTTTTTTGTGCAATTAACTTTTAATACTCTCTTTTTCATAACACATACAAAAAAGCTCTCACATGTAATCAGATTTGGTGGATGTGCCGGCAAATGGAAAAAATTATCGTCATACTACTAAAAAATTGTTGTAGTACGATGTAATATTCATAACGTGGACACACTAGGAAATATTTTACCGCATTTCATGTGTTATCTGTTTACATAATCTTTTATTATGTGATACAATACAGTAATGTAATCTACGATTTTTCATTATTTTCTCTACATTCCCTAGTAATCATTTATGTACAGATATATAGGTTGAATCCCTTGTCGAAGTAAGCGGTTCCTATAGATTTAATAAATCCATAGTACTAAATTTTTAAGTCAATCTATATTAGATCGCATCAGTTAAGGGAAGGCTAAGGTTAGCCGCTAGAAGCTCGGTAGAAGAAAAACGCACCCGTTGCGCATTCGAGCTTAATTTGACATTCAACACGTGTCTAAGCGATGCGGCAATTTTCTCCGGCATCCTGGTAGAACGTTCATTACCGCTAAATTGTGGTCTAATATCCGAGCCAATAGCTACTCTATACGATAAATTGCAATGTTTCTCGGTGCGGCGTCACCTTTCGTTGCGTGTTTACAAAATGACTTCTTGGAATAAGTGGGTCTATTTCAAGGATTATATTTTATACCTGAATGTATTTTTCAGGCACCGTAAATGCGAGGAGGAGTGTTAAAAGAAAGAATTGAACCAGCTCCATTTTAGAAACACACACTAAATTTTTAGGTAAAAGGCTAACACAATCAGCTTTAATGAATATTTTTTAAAATAAATATTAAAAGAACTCCAAGACAATTTCCTGCCTAGCTTAGAAGCATCAGCAGATGCTAGGCATAAATTTACTGTCCGCTTCAATTTACAGTGCACAACTATAAACAAATCCATTACTGATCTACTGCAATAATTTTCTCATCATGGTAAACACAAACCTTCAAAGTTTTTGTGCAGCAAAAGTACGCAGCGTATTAATTTGACATATACGCCATTTTATTCGTCTGACATTTCAACTACAAACAGATACAAGTTGAGTCCTCCAAAAGCTAGCGTTTTTGCTTTATTGTTCAGATGTCATGTCGAGTTTTGTGCCTGAAAAGAACATTTACGGCACGCATTACTTTTCTTATTTAATCAAAAGAAAAAGGCTGTTGAAAGTCATCGTTTGCCGGTAGAAACATATGTTGAATGCGCTCCTTCGATTAGAACAAGTGAGACATGCCTTTGACTATTTAAAAGTGCTGATTTCAATGTGAAAGACCATAAAAATGCGAAGACGAGCAATTGCATTAGTTATTCGATGATGACCCAACCCAAACTCCATGGCAATTAATAGAAGCATTGCATATGGCACAAGAAACAACACACGATTTGAATGAACGTCAACTAAAAAATCGCCGGGAAAGTTAACTGTGAAATGCTAGTTAAAGCCACGAAAGAAAATCATTTTTGTATCGAATTGTGACAGGTGACGAAAAATTGACTTATTTTGAAAACCCGAAGCGGAAAAAATCGTAGCTTTCACATGGCCGGTTCTTCAACACCAAGGCCAAATCGCTTCGACAAGAAGACTATGCTCTGTGTCTGGTCGGACCAGAGCGCTATTGTATGTTATGAACTCTTAAAGCCCGACAAAACCGTTAATACACAATGCTATCACTAATAAATGATTAATTTAAACCACCCATTAATAGAAAGACGATCGGAATGTGCCTGAAGACGACATGGTTAAGTGATTTTGTTGGCTCGACGAATGGTTTGCCGCAAAAGGCAAGTAGTTGTTTTGGCATGGTATCCATAAATTACCTGAAGGCTGGTTGAAATGTGTTGAAGTCGATGGCCAATATTTTGAGTAAAAAAATTAATTTCCCTTGAAAATTAGATGTTCCTTTTTAGCGAAAATTCGGAAAAGCTTATGCGTACACCTGGTGTTATTGCATACCAGCTGTTGTGCTCGTTCTACTTGTATTTAGTACTATGTACTATGGACACATTATCATTATTATTACTATTATTATTATTATTATTATTATTATTATTATTATTATTATTATTATTATTATTATATATGTATGTAACCTTAAAACGACTTTCCCTAATGTAATTTTGTACAATTTAAATTCTAATACAAAATAATTGTTAATAAGAGTCTGTACTGCATTAATCACTAAAACATTACCTAAATGTAACCAAAATCTAAATATAAATGAAAGAAGAAAAATTTAACAACCAAACCTGACAAGAAGCAGAAATAAAATGACTTACAGCCTTGTTTCTCAAACATGTCTACATAAAACCACAGAGATTTCACCAGTAGTAAACAAACAACAGCGTTGCCTACCACCAGAAAGTAAACTAACACTTGTATCGCACCACTTATAACTTACTTCGCCTCCTGTGACTAAAGTTCATAGCTGACAAATGCCAAACTTATATAATTTTAATATTGACAGGAGTCACTCAAAAGAAACTCTATTTCCATCTACATTTAAAATCGGCAATTATTTTGCTGCCAACCAATAATTATTTTTCATTTGAAATCAAGAGAAGTACATTAAAAATCATTTTTTGTCGCTAGTTAATTCTGTTATTTTCATGCACATTCTGGAAATATATGAGTCAGCTAGTGAAAATTTACAAAAACTGACATTAACATACCAGGGGCGTCATTCGCTCAAAGTATTAAGGATATTCTTCAATTTTAAAATATATTCTTTTCGCAAGGGACGCGTAGGAGAATAAAACTAATTACATTTCGTAGTATCTTCTTTCATACCTTCAAAACAAATTAAATTTTAGTAATTTATTTAAAACATAACCGAATACGACATCAACGTCGAGTTTATAAATTACTTGTTAAAGTTACCGACACAAAATCGATATTTGAAATTTATGCTCGAGGCATTTCATCGTATTTTTGGTTATATCGTCAAAACTGATTAGTGCAGAGCGCACTTGAGATTTATCGAAATGATAAATGAAACCATCCATTACCCTATCCTGCTCATGTCTAGTTCGTTTATAACTTGGAAACTTAGTCTAGTCCAAGGGTCGATCACGTAGATGGTGAACTTAAGCACAAGCTGTTCTATTTCAGAATGTGTTACTTCTACCCTATATGAAACTAATTACTGCAAGGCGGATGTTTGAAATAGATACTTGAAATAAATACAATACGAAAAGAGATTCCAATTTCAAACTTGGCTTTACTAAAGTTGAGTTTTGTGCCAATCGTAACAGCAGTATTAGGTTTCTCTCAGCTCAGATGAAACTGTGCTTTTCTTTACTATTATGGTTTTAATTTTTATTTAACTGTTTGTATCCCCATATTGTTCGCCATATTCTTACGTAGTGCCTTGTTTATACGAGGGCGACATGAAATGTTTTCGGAATCGGCAATATATGGCGCATTGATGTAGATTCATTGGTCGGCAACGGCAACCTTTTTTAGGACAACTGTCACAACTTCAGACGTCTACTGTCAATAGTTGTTTAAGAGTGCATTTTGTGTAGCAAGTAAGGCGGTGTCGCAAAAATGGATAAAATTGAATTTCGTGCAGCGATAAAACACTTCTGGATGGCTAGGAAAACGGTCACGGAAATTCGAAATATTTTGCTAGAGGTTCATGGCCGATGTACTCCATCATTTTCGACCATCAGCTTTTGGGTGAGGGAGTTCAAACGTGACCGCACAAGTACAAGCGACGAACCACGCAGTGGACGCCTTAAAAATGCTACCTACGATGAAATGGTCGTCACGATTCATGATGTCGTGTTAGCCGATCGCCGACTGAAGCTGAAAGAGGCAGCATAGATAAGAGGCATCTCAGAAGAACGCGTTGGCCATATCCTACATGAAAGTTTGGGTATGAAAAACTTTCGCCGCGATCGGTACCGCGTTTCCCCACACTGGAGCAAAAACGAAAAATGTGACCGTTTCAGAGGAGTGTCTGGCCAGGATTCAACGCAATCCAAAGGATTTCTTCATGCGTTTCGTAACCGCGCATGAGGCTTGGATCCACTACTACATATCGAAGACCAAGGAAATAGTCGAAGCAGTGGACTTTTCCGGGCGAATCGGCTCCGAAGAAAGCAGACCGTTCCATCGGCCGGAAAGATTATGGTGACCATTTTTTGGGATTCCCAAGGAGTGCACCGACTCATTCATCTCGCATCGTCGTGTCGAAATTGAATGAGTTGCGCTACGAAATAGTTTCTCATCCTCCATATTCACCGGACCTAGCCCCCAACGACTTTCTCCTATTTCCAAACCTGAAAAGATCATTGGGCGTAAAGAGATTTGCCTCAGATGAGGAGGTCATCGCCGCTACAAATGGCTATTCTGCAGACCGCGAAACATCCTACTTTTGCGACGTCTTGAAGAGACTGAAGCATCGAAAAGGTGTATTGATCTTCGAGAAGACTACATTGAAAAATAATACGGTGTATTTCTTGTAGATTACGGAAACATTTCAGGTCTCCCTTGTAGTACCTTGTTTATAGTTGTCAATTTCATGCTGTACAATAATAAGTAAATATGTGTGCTATGTGCATAACATTTAACATCTTAAGATTCAGAAACTCTAGATAATGTTTTTTAAAGTTAAATTTTGTTGTACCGTATTTAAAATCATAGATAGGAAAAAACCTTTTGTTTATGATCTACATATGTAATCATTTTAGTTCTGTTTAGCAACGGAAAAACCTTTTAGAAAAATATAATTATGCACTCTAAAAATTCACCATCAACATAACAAAGTTTCTTTTTGTTCATGCGTGTTAAGTCGAGCCTCCAAAGAAAATTGTAATTGAGAAAAATCCAATTTTCTGGTGAAAGACTGCCATACGAGAGTATTAAGGAGTTTCTTTTGAAAAGACGCTTTGCTACCCTCAACAGTAAGTTCTCCTAAAGCAACAGACCTGTTTAAGACAGTAACTATATACGATACAATAAATTAAGTTGACAAAACAGACGGGTTCCATTTACTTCTTTCTCCGTACTTTTAAAGTGTATTTTAGAAGCACGAGGTGTATCAATTTAGTTCTGGTAATGTTTTTTCCCAAATTAGAGACATGCAGACACAATATTATTAAAGGGAAGTTCCTACCAATCAAGTTAATATTAGTATGAAACTACCGTTGGTATTAGTGATGACAAAAATTACGATTTCCTTGCTTTTTGAAATGCAAGAAATTTTCGTTTAATAATATTGTCTGCTGAGATATTACGACAGATATTGTGACATCTAGGTATTAAACGCGATTTGAACTCCCCTTTAGTATCGTGGCTCTGTTGATAGCACGTTGCGCCGGTAATGCAAATGTCGTAGGGTCAAATTATATTTTGACTCATATTTTTTCAGGAATTTAGAACATTTGTTAAATGCAAGAAAATCGTAGTTTTATTATTACTAATATCAACTGTAGTTTCATACTAATATTAATATTAATTTAATAACTAAACAAAATCAGGACGAATACGGTCTTACGAAAAGAGTTATATGTATGGGAAAAATTTTGCAAAAAATACTTGGATTACTTAATTGATATAATAGCAATTCTTGGTATGAGAACAACGTCCTAGACAACATTTCCAATACTTACAATTTTAATAGTTATTAATGTATATTGCGCTATTAAAGGTGACAACATTTTGCTGTTCATTTGGTTTAAAATTTAAAATTAAAGAAAAAATTAAATGGTTAGTGGCACATTTCCATTTCAAAAAATTTCATAAATTTAAGATTGGGTGCACTCTCAGAACGGAAAGCTTATGGAGTGTTGTTCCAGATGAAGCTGCTGTAGATGTACCACAGAAACTATTTGATTTGATTATTTTATATGGAGATACGTTAAAAGAAAGAAAAAAGGAAGTATGCAGTACACCTGCCACCATCAAATGCAACATGGTATTCATCAGATGTGTTCCATCAACGGAATATTGTAATAATTCGGTGGCCAATGCCCATGAATATTCTAAAAAGGATAGAAAAATGTTTCGATGGAAGTGGTGATGTATTTTTTATTCCACATTTATTCTAGAATGGAATCAGTATTTATTGCTCGATGTTTTATTGTTTATTAATAAACAAATAAGGTATAAGAGGAGAAAGATGAAATGAAATAAAATAAGAGCAGCATAAAGAGAACTCAAAAGGAGAGAAGGTGAAAGTTAAGGAAACTAAAGGAGAGAAAAGGAGAAGAAAGAGAAAAAGGGAAAGGGCACGGAATCTCGAGAGATCTCGACATTTCGCCTCCGTCGGTTTCTTTAGGAGAAAAGCAGAAAGAACCTAAGTGGCGCGATAACTCTACGTGTAAAACACGATAGAGGGGAAATCAATTTGGAATAGGGCCACAGTAACTCGACGTATTAGCCACGCTAGAAGGGAAAGACAGAAGGTGGTTAATACATTTTCTTTTTGTTTGTATCTGTCCTCTTTCTCTTTTTTCTCCTTTTTCTCTTTTTATTTCCCTTACTTTGACCTTTCTTCTTTTGATTTTTCTTTGCTTTCCTGTAAATTTACTTTATTTTTCTCCCCTTATACCTTATCATGGCACGCTCTAATTCCGGAAATTGTTTGGTTATTACCGGCTCTGGCAGTGGGAGCCTATGTATTCATTTCATTGTTTATTGGTTTCTTGTAGCGTGCTAGGTTATTATTAATCAACTGTTTCTTTTGTCTTTTTTTTTAACTTAAGCCACCGTTCATGGGTCAGTCCATTTCAAAAAGTAAAACTTTGTGGGAGGTATTATGTTTTTCAAGTAACTTTAAAACTATAAAATTTAGTGGAAGTGCATACTTATCGGTCGCGAGTTTAAACGCAGCATTCAATTGAAATTTAAAAATGTATACCTATTTAAAAATATGGACAAATTGGCATTTTCGGTATATACTATAATAATTGTTCAATCGTTTAAATTTGTACACGATTCCATTTTTTGTAACTTCTAGTATCTTACATCTGTTTTTTTGTTAACAAAAAAAAATAATTTTAATTAACTTGTTTAAGGAATAATCGGAAGTTGAAATCACCCAAAGAACTTAATTCAGAACTTCTACTTGCCAAATTTCAAAACACAACTCTTAACCATTTTAACTCTGTAAACAATGCAAATAATTTCTGCTAGGAATAGATAATAGATAACTATTGCTTGCTACGGGTATTATACATATTTCAATCACCTTCCTCATAACAACAGTACTTATTACAAGCTCGAATAACGTAATTTTATGTTTTCTAACACCGAAAGCAGACGAAAAACGGAAATAGGAGGACGCGAAGACCATTATGTGTATGATTAAAAACTGTTCATCAGGGATGTTTTGTATTGTAATGTTTGTTAATGCATATAGAAGATCACTATTTATATTATATCATTGCAGCACTATTCTCAATAAATAAACCAGTTTATTCTGTTTTGATTTCACCTACCCTTTTGACATATAGAGGTGTCTCTATATACAATACTTATATGAAAAAACTTTCTTGTTGACTTGCCACCTTTTAGCATTTTAATTTGTTGTGTATGTTCCTTTTACAATTCTAATTTGTGCTTTTTTAAAAATTTGTTCTGCTACTGTCATGCTTCTGATGTTATTTTTTGAATCTCTTTTAACTCTGTAGTCCTTTCCTGGAGTTGTAAGTGTGCGATTTCTTGCCATTTTTATTTTTCATTGCCTCTTTCACTTGCTATTCCAGTCTTGACTTAATGATACGTAGACGTGCACAAAACTGGTAGCCATTGACTATTTAAATTGTCTTAGATGCTGTTTCCTTTACTTTTTTCCTACATTTTGAGAAATATTGGTTATGTTCCACTTGTCACTTCTTAATACAGACAACTGTAGTTTAAAACACCCCAAGAGTATAATTTTGATATAGTGTGGCAAGCGCGTTCGCATTTCGGATTAATTACACCAAGGGCAAGACGAGAACAATTTAAGTGGTAATACTAGTAAACCAAAATATACGTCTAACACCTCATATACATATTTAATAAAACACTAAAAGTGCGAAGGAGCTCCACGAAATTTGTGAAATTGTACGCCGCAATTCGAAAGGGACAATTTCATGTCCGCAAATACGACCCGAAGAAGCTGAAAACGTGCAATAATGTTGAAACGGCAACGACAGCAGTAAATAAAAACGAAAACACGAAAATGTCCCGAATGCGGAGTCGGGCAAGTAGATTGGCGCACCGGATAATGGAAGAATAGCCGAAAAATATTCCGCATTAAGCGAACGTCCTTGCTGATATTTGTTCTTTAGCTTCTACGAGACAAAATTCAAACGATAAACGCTTCTAGAAAGTAAGTGTGTTTCCTTACAACGGTTAATAGTTTATTGGACGTACAAGATGCGGAGAAGTAGCGAATGTCGCATAGGTTTTTATGCGACAACTCTGCAATTAAAGTAACACAATGTACTTTTACATACTATCTGGTAAAGTTGTAGTTGTTTACTTTGTTGGTTTGCTAGTTCTACAGAAATACGACGAAGCTTGACGTATATCGGTATCAACCATCAAATGCGCGAGAAAATGTACGAGGGCATTCGGAAAGTAAAGAACGTATTGTTTTGACATGTGATCTGTTTCAATTTGGTGGCAGCTACGATACAGTTGATTACTGCTTAGCTGTGGGACTTTAAGATGCGCAGTATTATCCGCTTTTTAAACGCGCAGAAAGTCCGATCCATCGAAATTTATGGACAAATAGCTGACGGACTCAAAGCTAGGATTGAAACAACAATCCACAATTAGTGAACTGTCCTTGTTCTTTCTAGAAATTCCAAGAACTGTGTTGTACGGAATTGTTAGTGTAGATTTGGGCTATAATAAAGTGTGTGCCATCCAGGTGGGTTCCTCGAATTTTATCAGATGAACACAAAAGCAAACGAATGGCAGCTGCATTGACATTTCTCTGTCGCTATGACAAGGATGAAGACGAAGTTTTGCATCACATTGTCACAGGTAATGAGACTTAGGTGTCACATTTTACACCAGAAACAAATCGTCAATCAATGCAATGGCTTCATCCGCAATCCTCAACGAAATCGAAAAAAAAAAACAAATTTTGCGCACCAGAAAGATTATGGCTCATTAACTATATGACTAGAGACATAATTGCAGTGGCCTACTGTCAGGCGCTTCAACGACTTCGACGTGTTATTCAAAACAAGCGGTGCGGAATGCTAAGCAATGGAGTCATCTTCCCTCACGGCAATGCACGTCAAAATGCAGTCGAAGTGACACAGGACTTGCTTCAGCAGTTTCGGTGGGACATTTTTCAACACCCGCCATACAGTCCGGACATAGCACCGAGTGATTTTCACTTATTCCTCAAATTGAAAGATTTTTTTGAGTATACAACGCTAAGGAAGTGATAATGAAGAAACCGTTAATCAGCTGTTCAACAAATTGGCGGCAATTGAGTATACAGAGGGCATAGAAAAGCCAATAAAACGATACAACTAGTGCCCAAATTTGAATGGTGACTACGTAGAAAAATAGCTTCGGTATCTAATTTTTCTTTACATCAGTAACACAACAGCTGTAAAAATTGGTTTTTGGTGAGTGTAAACTTATTGTTCATCTCCTGGAGAAGCTGTAAAGTATAGCTAAGCATTTGGCAATAGCCAGTGAAATAAACGAAATGGGTCTCATTTAGCAACCAAAGATCGAAGCATTAATCTGCATCCTATAATATCTATACTCTGAATAATAAACTTGAAAGTCTAATTTTCGAAGGACAATTTCTCAGAAAGTATAAACCCGATTCAGAAGTTACTTATACTATTTTGTTTAATTTGGCGGGAAGGTTCTAGCATATGTATTGTTTTAAAATAATTATTATTAACGGAAATAATGAAGATTTATATATCTCACATCTTGTGCGTTCGATATCCGTCTTGCTTACGTAATATGCATCAGACGTGATCTGAAACCAGTACAGCTGCCAAATAATGTTGGCAAACCTGTGAACGAAAAACTGAAAGTAATATCTGGCGACCTGGGGGCCTCTCTGCAGGTATGCGCTAACCAGTCAAACCTTCTAAAACGTTTGATTGAAAGAAAATTATCATTTCATTTCTTGAATGATAGAATTTACCCTTGCTCTTGTTATCGATAATATTTATATTTTTTCACTCTTTAAGCGACGACTTTTATTCAAGGTATTACAATTTTGATGGTACCACTTATACAGGTAGATGATTAGCCAAATAAAAAAGAATCAGAAGTTATCACTCTAGAAATTATCGATGACGTCATTACTTGAAAATCAGGAGTGCGAGAAGCTTAAAGTTGATGCAAAGGTGTATATTTTAATAAAATAAAATCGATCTGTCTGAGCATTTCCTCTAAAAATGAATCGCTTTAAAATTTAATGAATTTAGTGCATAATTTTACTGCACAAGGCGTGGGCGAAGTTACAAATTTTAAAATACGAGAGCTGCTTTGTTTGTTATAATATCTGCCACTTGCAATGTTTTCTTCTCCCGCCAAGTGCGAGTTGTGTAGTGTAATTCGACTCCTTCGAGCAGAGGAGAATAGTGTAGCTGAAATTCATCGAAAAATGAGCCGAGTATACGGCGAAAACTTTATAGCGGATTATATTGTGCGTGAATGGCGAAGGAAGTTTAAAGAAAGCCGAGGTGATGTTCACGATGAAGGGGGACAAAGACGCAAGTCTGTCGCATCAGAAGATATTGTTCGAGAAAAACGTTTACCATCATTGAGTTGAAAGCTTCCAGAGTGCAGATGAACTACAAAACCAGATCACGGACCATCTTAACTCGTCCCTGGCAACATTCTATGCAGAGGAAACTGGAAGGCTCTTCCATAGATATGACAAATATGTTAATGTTCAGGGTGATTATGTAGAAAAGTAACCATATTCGTACATAATCTTTGGTAATAACTTCATTTTGCTATTTATACTTCTCCCTTGTTTTTATAAGCAATTGGAGATTGAAGAAAAAACAGCCCTTGCAATTCTGTTGTCAATGTTCTGTTACGAACACTGTAATCTTTCAGCAGTCATCCTTGTTGGCAATAGATAGTAAAAAACAAAAAAAAATGTATGGTGATAACATTTCAGGTTTTATTAAACCAGCTAGTGATTAAGGTTCGCAATGCCGGTGCCAGATCATGGGCGTGCAGAGATGTATGAACGAAAACATTTATTATGCACATATCTAGGAAGGGAGAAATTTAACAATTGCATGAAGAATATCAGTCGACGTAATCGTGTTTTAGCCATATGAGTGAAAAGATAATTCTTAAAAAATATTGGAAGGTGACTAAAGTATCAAAAGTTCAAATACAAGGATGAGAAAAACACATGAAGAGTGCAACACAAATGGAAAACTATTAATTTGTAACACTTAATATTTATGGGTGGGTGTTCGTAATATTCCATCTACCAACATTTAAAACGAGCAGTTTCGTGAGTTTTGCGACAAATATAACTCCGACTAGATATTGCGAAATGAGTCAATATTATGAAATTATTTACCGCGTGTACACGAAAAAATAAAGAATATAAATCGGCGTGAAGTAAAAGAACTGTAATCTAGAAAAAAGTGGTGCAAACTAAGCAAATCGTCACCTCCATATTTAATAATCAATTAAAGACTTCAACTATGCTTTATTCTGACCGTTTTTAACTTATTTATTGATCTTAAAACAACAGCATGTTTCTTTCATAAGGCGAAATAAATAGGTTTTGTCCGGACAAGGTCGGATGTTCGAACTACTATTAAATACACATAAGATTATTAATGTATATTTACATACATTTAAGAGGTACAAAGACAATTTGTGAATTATTCTAAATTTTGAATGTTTACTTTAAAGAAAGAGAAAATATAAGACCCAGTTACGCGGAAGGTAAGGATGAATAGATACATTAGTATCCACTTTGATGAAATTCAATATTCTCTGTAAACAGTTCGAAGACGTTGAATAAAACATTTATATTGACAATAAATTTGAAACGTTTCCATCATTTGAATATTGCACAACAATACACAGCAGCGGAAAAAGTATCCGAATGGCAAAATAAGAGGAAAAATTATGACGCGTTTCTCGTCATTTACGTTAAGTAGCCAAACGATCGGTTCGAGAGGGTATTCGTACCCTTCTTTACTTATTTACTAGTTACCCGTTCGTGCGTGTATATTATTCCCGATCCTTTATAGATACATACAAGCAATACCATTCTATCCAAAGTAGGTTATACTTATTTTAGTTTTAGCATATGCCCACATATGTATTCCTTGTAGTGGAAAGTTTTGCTCAGTACTCGGTAATGTAGTATATACAACAGTGAAATTCCCCTTCGCGGACACCCCTTTTACACGGACACTCCCTTAAACGCACAGTTTCTCATGGTCCCGACCGGCTCTCATATAATTTCCATTGTATTAACCCTTTCTTGGACGGATATTCTCTTGAACGGACGCGGATACGAGAATATGTTCTCTTAACCGGACAAAAAATAAAACAAAAAAAAACACCTTATCTTACTTTTATATCGAGAGTATTGCTATTGCATTTCTCAATCGCGCCGCGCGCCAATTTCGCTGGGACTTCCCCTAGTAGACCGGAGATTTACCGACTTTAATCTTTTGGTACAAACGCAGCCTATGTCGTGCATTGCTGCTTGGCGTGAATTAGGGACTTTCCCAAGTTGGTCGGGGATTTACCGTTCCTATTCTTTGGGTGTACGTTTTCGATTGAATCTGCTTTCAATATTAGTCTGATGTCTATGCGGAAAACACACAGTGGGCGACACATTCATCGTAGAAATGGCTCCAAATAGAAAAATTCTCACGCTTAAACAAAAAATTGAGATTGTTGAAGTTTACAATAAAGAGAAATTAAGTGTAAGGAACTTATCCAAACCTTTTAATATTGGAAAAACACAAGCTGTAAATATAATTAAACATAAAGAAATCCTTCTAAACAAATGGATGTCGGACAGCAATTTGAATGAAAAAAGAAGATTTTTGACGGGCGATGGTACTAAAATTGACAAATTGTGTTATGACTAGTTTACCGCAGCTCGACATAAGGGGATTCCTTTAACAGGTATGCATATGATTTTTTTAGATAAGGCTTTCTTGTATTAATGTGTTGAATTTCTTATCGTATTAAATTCTAATATAGATAAGGTGAGACTACCAATAGGTTTGTCGTGATAAAAACGCAAAAAATTTTTTTTATGTCCGCTAATACGATGTAAAGAGAAATAGCCGCTTCTTTGGGACATTCTACATTCAGTGCTTCTTCTGGTTGGCTCAATAAATTTAGAATCCGCCACAATATAAGTTTTAAAGCAATTTCGGGAGAAGGAGCTTTGGTTAATGCTGAAGATGTTTCATCGTTTTTAAAAAAATGTCCTTCTTTGATTAAGGGATATTCACCGAGAGACATCTATAATGCCGATGAGACAGGCCTGTATTTTAGGGCTCTACCCAAACAAAACGCTCACTTTAAAGAAGGAAAAATGTGCTGGGGGTAAATATCCCAAAGAGAGGTTTACAATTTTGCATTGTGCAAATATGGCAGGTGAAAAAGAAAAACTCCTAGTCATTGGTAGGGCAGTTAAATCCAGAGCTTTTAAAAACATTAATATAAATAGCCTGCCTGTAACTTGGAAATACAATAAGAAAGCTTGAATGACAGGACAAATTATGACAGAGTGGTTGCAAGACCTAGATTGGAAAATGGCTAAAGAAAAAAAGAAACATTTTGTTATTTTTAGACAATGCGGGATCTCATCCGAAAGACGTTCGCTTAAATAATACAAAAATATTATTTTTACCCCCTAATTGTACATCAGCTTGTCAACCACTTGACTAGGGGATTATAAAGAATTTTAAAACTTATTAAGGAAGTCTAATACTGAAACATCTGCTAGTAAACATTGAAACTGTTGATACAGCTTTTGGGTTAATAAAGAAAATTACATCACTGGATGCAGTTTAGTTGGCAAAAATTGCTTGGAACCAAGTAACCAAAGAGACAATTCAAAATTGTTTCCGCAAAGCAGAATTTAATCATGTAAATATGCAAAGTGAAGACCAGTTAACTGGGGCTGATACATCTGACTTAGAAGATGATTTACCTCTTAGTATACTTTCAGATATCCTCAAAAATAAGAATTTATTGAAATTGACGGATAATGAAAACTTTAATGATTTTTTGAACGTAGATGAAGATTTGTATGTTGAAGATCCAGATTCAGAACAAGAAATTGCAAATCCAGTTGAAAAACATGAACTTTCGGAAGATTCTGATGTCGATGAGGTTCCAGTGCCAACAGAAGCTATCCCAAATTATGGTAAAGCTATTACCCCGAGGAGCCTCTTTCTAAATTAGAAATACGATTTCAAGACGCAATTTTAAAGAAAAAGAGAAGACAAACAAAAATATATAAATTTTTGCGTCCTTAAAGTGACTATTCATTTCATTGTTTTGTATTACATACTGCATCTATGTATCTATGTACATGTATTATACTTTGTATGTAAATATCTAAAGGAAATAAACTCTTTTTCTTAAGTTTAAAGTTTCTTATTTATTTTAAAAACATTTATATACGTATACGATTTAAATGTCTCAGTTTCTTTAATATATTCATTTTTCGTTAAAACACGATTTTTGTTGTATCTACTACATATTTCTTTTATGCGGACACCCCTCCTGAACGGACATCTTCAGTTGGTCCCGTTGGTATCCGTTCAAGGGAGATTTCACTATATATGCTATTAGAATTTTGAAATTGAATATTGTTTTAATTATATTTGTATTTGCATTTTCAATCCCAACTTAAAAAGTTATATTAGAAACATTAAGTTTTACCACTTACAAATTTGCTCGATATTAAAGTTTCTTAGTTTTTAATGTTACTTTCTCCCGATAAAGTGGACTAAAAACAATAACAACAAATTTATGGTTTATTGAGATAGTTAAATCTGTAAGAAAAATTGTTGAGGACATCTATACTATTGTATATTAATATATGTGCATCATGGGTAAAAATGTCTTATGGAGGGGATTAGACAATGTAATTAGTTCGGGTGAAAAGCGTAAGCGGCGCCAGCTTAGCAACTGCGGCACTACTGCAACGAAGATGAAAGCATGTGGCTCATTTCCTTTCTGTTCGATTCCTTGTTTGATTCGTAGTGGTTTTGCAAAGTTTCTAATCGTGTATATTAAGGTATATGATTTTTGTGAGCGAATTTTACAATTATTAACAGAGTTAATTTAGAAAAATTACATTATTTCCAAGTTAGTTTTCTTTTAAATTATTTATTGTGTGGAAAATTAATCTTGCGTCGCCTCTATTTCACCCTAACCAAATAACTACTTTGGCGTATTAAATTATGTTTTTTTTTATGTGCTTCTCTTTGAACTGCTCCTGTAAATTTCCCAGCTGGATATAGAAAATCAGTTATAATTGTGCACTTAATACATGTTTGGTTAGACTTGTGCATCTAACGCATGTTATTTGACATATAACGTATTAAATTACAGCATGGATATTTTCCAAAATATATAATTTATTCAATGCCTAATGAACACAGAAAAATAGACAAGAACAATCTGTATCAGTCGTAGGAGTGCAACCCAACATAATTTGTCAGAAAATGTGAGAGGATCCAATTTGAATTTCATTACCAGTTAATTTTTATTCAAGTTTACTTCCATCTACACGTTTCCTATTTCGTTCGTATAGACGTTGATTAGATTTTGCATTTTATTTTTGGACTGCTTAGGATCACATCGTCTGCATATAGTATACTCTTCACTGTTACAGGTTCTAGATTTCTGTACCCTACTATTGTGCTGTGTTGCTCGATTTGTGCTTTTATTCGTTTGACTACTCTGTCCATCATTAGTGCGAATAAGAGTAGACTTAGGCTGTCACCTTGTTTTATTGCTTTTTCATTTGAAACTCTTTTGATTTTTGCCCTGCAATTTGTATTCTGAATCTCATTGTCTCGTAAGTACTTTTGATGGCATCTAGCAGGGTTTTAAGAATTTCCATGTCCTTCAAATATAGATATTGTGATTGGTTTGTCTCTCTGGCCTGAAAGCTGCCTATTGTTCTCTAATCTTTGTAGCGTAGGTAGTAATTAATACATTGCAAATTAAAAACAAACCGCTCATTTTCATTTATTGTTCAATATAAAAGAAATCGTACCATCGATGAGATCTTCCTTTTCTTATAAATATATTTATGATACGTTAGCTCATAAAAACTTTAGGTACGTAGTAGATTTAAAAACAGAAACACAACTCGATTCGCACACGTCCTTATTCTCTCGTGTCTCACATAATATATCATTCGTAATACATAAACTCTTAACATCCTCCTACTTTACCGACATGGCTTACGCCACTTACAACTGCGGCGGGAAATTCAAATTTAAAATTAGGAATACTGCAGTTCGGCCAGACTGACAAAACATATTGTCCTCAATTGGATTTTTACGAAACGAATACATATACATCTTAAATACTAAGATAGAATTCTTTATTAAGTACATAAGTACATACTTTACACAAATAGCATATCACATAATAGAAACAATTCTTAATAAGTACATAAATAATAAGAGTAAACGTAAAATGATAATCATAAGATACATTCAATACTAAAATGACATATGTTCTTTGCATAAGGTACATCGTCGGGTAAGTGTCAAATAAGGTAAAGAGTCACATTAGGTAAGTATAGGTCAGGTAAGTATCTATTGCTCAAGGTTATCGCGATGCCAATGCTTCATCCTCGAAGGTGCCACTATACCTTCATAAGGCATTTGCGTTACTTGAAATCCTTCGATATCGTTCACGACGTATCTATCGTTGTCTAAAATATTCGTGATTACATAGTGTCGTCTAAATTTTGGTAACAATTTTTTGTTAACTCTGGGTGTTACATCAATGTTGGTTATCATCACGTAGTCACCGACTTCATACACCGAAGGATATTTCCGTTTTCTGTCAAAGTAATTCTTATTGTACTGTCAGGTTTTCTCTATCTTTAATGCAGCTTCTTCGCGTATTTCTTCCAAAATTCTTGGTTGTGACTCACTGTTACTTCGCAGGTATTCTCTCAGATTGTCTTGAACGTGTCCTCTTTGATATACGCCAAACAATGTCATGCTAGGGCTTTGACCGGTAGAACGGCATAGTGTTGTTCAAACAAAATTCAACCTTCGCTAATACCATTCCATTTTTCCGGAGTGTCTACTAACTTCGAACACATTGCCTGCATTGATTTATTTACTACCTCAATTTGTCCATTTGCCTGCGGCATACCAGTAGATATCATATTATGTTCCACATCCAATTCATTTAAAAAGCCTTTGAAATCGGCAGTAGCGAAACACGTAGCTCTGTGTGAAATCACTTTTAAGGGTTTACCGTGATATGAAAAGTATTCTTTAAAATGTAGTATAACTTGTTTAGTATCGACTTTAGTGCAAGGATATAATTTTACATATTTTGTGAAAGAATCAAAGACCGCTAATATATATTTGTGTTTGTGTGAAATATTCTCTAATGGTCCATAGTGATCAATATGTAATACAGAGAATGGTGTGTTTCCTTTAGGCAAGTTATGCAAATAACCCTCTTTTCTTCCGGTAATAGGTGAGTATGCTATGCATTTTAAACAATTCGAAATGTATGATTTTAGTTTTAATTTTAGGTTTGGAAACCAGTACGTACGACAAATCAACTCTACAGTCTTGTTGACTCCAGTGTGTCCAACATCATCGTGGTAAGTACTGTTAATAATGTTGCAGTCTGTTACTATTTTGAATTCAATATCTTGCAAATAAATACGAAACCTTTAGCGCATACAAAATGGCTAACATTTCCAGTTCGTAACTGTGATATTTTACCTCTATTGTGGAAGAACTTTGACTAAAATAAGATATTGGGTGAAATAAACCGTCTTGTTGTCTCTGCAATAGAACCGCGCCAAAACTGTGTGAAGATGCATCGCAATGTAGCTCTGTTTCTGCGTGCGGATTATAAACACACAAAATAGGTTCAACAACCAAAAGTCTCTTCAGATTTTCAAATGCTTCTAATTCTTCCTCTCCAAACTTAAATATCATGTTCTTCTTTAGTAGAGCATAAAGTGGTCTAGCTATTAGCGAGAAATTCTTTTCTGCACATCTTTAAAATTCTTGGGGATATATTTTCCTTATTTGGCGTGATACTATTTTCAGTAATAGTGTATCCTAAAAAATCTATTTTATTATACAAAAAGGAACATTTGTCTAATCGTAAGTTTAGTAGGTTTTCGGAAGCAATGATTAGAACGTCATTTAATATGGCCAAATTTTGTTCGATGGTTTCGCTGGCTATTAAGATGGCATCGATATAAATGCAAGTCTTATCTTGGCAGACTAAATTTCGGAAAAGTAAATCCACATATCGTACAAACGCTGCGGGACTGTTTTTCAAACCAAAAGGTGTACGCAAATATTCATATTGACCGTCATGTGTAATAAATGATGTATATTTAATTGATTCGTCTGCAATTCTAACGTGATGAAATGCATTTTTCAGATCAAGCTTAGAGAAATATTTCTTGTTACGCATTTTGTCAATTTGGTCATCTGTCAGTGGTAAAGGAAAGTTATCTCTAAGAGTAATTTTATTAAGATCCCTATAATCAAAGCACATTCTCAAACCACTAGGCTTTTTATTGACTAAAACAACAGGGCTACTATATTCGGAAGTACTTTTTCTAATAATATTTTGTGACAATAGTTCGCTAACAATTTTGGATACCTCATTCTTTTCATACTGTGATAATCTTGGTTTATATAAAAATGGTGCATGATCTGACTTTAGACTAATTTTCATTTCGAAATCGGTTTTAGGCCTATCACATTTCTCACTATTTAAATAATTTGTTCTTGAATTTTCGATAACGCATATCTTATATTTATAGTCAATATCTGGGTTTATGTCAAAGTCCTCCTAATCAATTAAATAAATTGTATTCAAGTCATCCGTCATATTCTGTCTAGTTTTAGTACTAACAGTTTTGCCGAATTAAATAGTGAACTTATTATTTGAAATAAAATCTCGTCCAAGTAAAGTCATAATTCATAGTATTTACAAGTACTACATAAAGGAAAATATCTATATCTACATTAGCTACATTAATTGTACTACTTATTGTACCTATTACATTTAATTTTGAGTTATTAATGCCTTGGAAATAGTAAATATATTTATAACGTACACAATGTAATGGGACTAGTTTTTCGGATATCAGCGCTATTGGACTACCTGCATCCAAGGTGGGAGTAATGGGTACCTCACTATTCTCTACTTTCAGGGTAGCTTCGATTCTGTAACTTGAAATGGACAACGGGGCTACATCAGCAGCAGGACTATTTTCCAACTTCTCTTCCACCAAGTTTGTGCTACGGTCTGCCTTTGGGACGTTCTTCCTGGAAGTACTTTTCTGCTCCCTGATACCGCCTCATGGACAATCTCGAATATGGTGTTCCGATGATCCACAGCTATAACACGAACCTCTCTTTCTTCTGGGTTTTTTACAATCTACACTTTTATGGCCAACTCCATTGCAATTATAACGTTTAATTTATCTTGATCTTTTTTTCTACTACCTTCTTTCCTTGCTCCCGGTGGTCTGAAATCCTGGTTTTTCTTACAATGTTGACCGTTTCAAAACTCATTATATCTTTAAATAACTCATCATCATCCCGGTGTGCTTTTGACATCAAAAAACTACCAAATTCCCTGGACCACAATCCGATAACTAACTGCTCTTTTGTTTCAGGAAAGTCTAAATCTAGTGCCTTGCAAAGCGAGACCTTTTCGTGGAAGTGAAGTAAAATATTTTCTTTCATTTGTTGCGTTTGGTCTTGCATACGTTTCCACACTCTGTTTTGCTCCCTTCGTACACGAATGTTCTTTGAAATGCCTCGACAAACTTTTTCCAATCAGTTATCTCAGCAATACGACCACGGAGCCGAAAATTCGCCGCACCTATAAGATTACTGGACGCTACTTGAAATGTAAAATCTTCCGGCCACGTATGTAACGTCAATGAAACTTTTAATTTCTTCGTCACAATTTAGCACTTACCGGATCTTTTTCCCCATCGAACTGGTCTATCGTCTTCCATAAATCCGGTACCATCGACACATTTGCTGCATTTGTCGGGGTTACATTATTATTCATCTGAATCTGACTTACCAGCCTCATATTTTGTTCCATTAATTTTCGTACCATCTCAACCAACTGACTCACATTATCGCTTTTCGATAAATTTTCGTGCGCTTTTAATTCATTCGCCATGTTGAAAGCGTGCTCGGTCTGATAAAAAAATTCGAATTCTTCGCTATGTCTAATACCGTTATCTTTCGACATCATAAATTCATTGATCCCTAATCGAATCCTCTATTCGTATCCTTTGTTCAATCCCCTATTCTATCCCACTTCTGACGCTGTAGTAGATTTAAAAACAGAAACACAACTCGATTCACACACGTCTTTATTCTCTCGTGTCTCACATAATACATCGTTCGTAATACATAAACTCTTAACATCCTCCTACTTTACCGACATGGCCTGCGCCACTTACAACTACGCGGCGGTATATTCAAATTTAAAATTAGGAATACTACAGGTAATAGATTGTTTTAAATTGATTCTTGAGCTGATGTAATTAATTTAAATGTCAAGTCCTTCGCTGGCATATACTTACTATAATGTGATCACAATGGAGTAAATAAAAAGCAAAATGCATTTCAAAAAATATTCATTGTGACGTAAATTTTAACGAGGTACATGCGAATACAATAATTAGTGATATATGAAAAACATGTAAAAGAGATTATCGATTTAACCATGGCCATAAATATCCCAGACAAGAGATTATATCGACAACGGAAAATTAATTAGTATAAATACGTGAGGTTTGTATTTGTTTCATTTAGCGATTCCATTAGCGCAAATATTAATATTAGCTAAAATCATGTAAAGCATACATTACTACTACATATATATACACTCCGCCAAAAAAGTATCGCATAGACTACGAAAAGGCGTTTATACACTGACATATTTTTTATACGTCTACAATATATTTGTTATATGTGCGCCGACTATAAGTATACAAAGAAAATCATACAACTAGCTAGAGTGATTTCATCAATACCATGTGTTTAGCAGCATTATTACCATATATTAGGTATTGATATCTACGCATTTTAGATGTGTTTTTAATACGTCACGGTAAGCCTGAGAAATCATTCACATGTCAAGTTACCCTATGTACTGTTTGTGCGCACCCTACTTGGTTTAGTAATCCATGTGTTGCTCGAGAGAAGACTTAGGAAACTGTACCCGTTTGTTTTCGCTGTTTTGAACCAACAGGCTGGTGTTTTATTCTTTTCGCACTAGCTATCACCAAGAATAATCACTTGAGTTGTAAGGTTTGGGTATGGTAATAGTAGCAGAGAAGGAAGTTCAATGTGTTGAGCAAAAAATCGCTCGAAACCAAGCTGATGATGCTGGGTAGGCAGAAATATGTCCGCGTGTTAGCATTTGTTGTTTCCTCACATTACCTTTCTCGTGAATGATTTTACTAATACCATGAGTAGCTGTATTTAGCAGCATTATATGTTAGGTATTGTTTTCTAGGCACTTTAAATATGTGTATATAGATATAGGAAACATTTATGTTAATAAAACTTTTAAAACTGGTTAATATGGGTTATATCAAATGGAACCTATTGATGTTTAAGTTAAACTTTGCGTGTATAATTTTTTTCAGGAAAAACATACTATTTTATAGGTGTTAAACCGTAGATTGATGATATGCGGTATATCGTTGAATTGGACTTTGAAATGCCCATAATATTCGAGGTGTTGCACTTGAAATAAGGTATCCGTTTCCGGTTTGATTGACGGTGTCATGAAGTTGAAAATATTTTTAGAATATGCAACATTATCCACAATTTCGTTCACCAAATTCCAGAACAAGTATTTTCATTATTTTTAAAGAATAACCCTTAGATGGAAGGGAGTTATAATCTTCTCTCTTACTTTACCGTCCGGCTACTTTAGCCGGAAGTGTACGTGTATTAGCATAGCTGTTTCTGCTACAATTGGGAATCGAGAATGTCAACAACTAGACCATTCAAGTCAACCAGATACCCCTTACGTTATTTATTTCCTCTTGGATAATTTGAAAAAGTATCACTGCCAGAAGCATTCTCAAGATATCAATAAAACAGAAATAACATATGTTTCGCTCAAGCATACGTCTATCTTTATTTGTAGTTCGTATACATGCGGTACGTATTATATACAATTCTAATCAACTCCAGCAAATACGTGCTTTTATTATTTAAAGAAATGACGTTCGTAAATGCACATTTTATTGTATTAGAAGTTACAATTATCGGCCTGTTTGGCACGCCACCTATTGACATTTACGATGATTAATGGGGCAGACCACTGGCAATATTTATTATAAGGACTTTCTAGCGTGTAACACGTATAATACATAGTATCGTACCATTTATTTTCCGTTTTACTAGTGGTCGCGTGTACGGAAAGAAAGTTAATGTAAAAGGTGTGGCGTGATAAAGTGGAATAGAGTTGCAAATATGTATTCGCATATTATTGCTGTAATTAATATTGCGTGAAATTAAAATTGAACGGAATGAAGTTTGTATTATATTAAGTATAATACAAAGATTAGAAAGCAAAAAGAAAACTGCACGTTAGCAATTTATTACACTATATCTGGCATATTTTAATGGAAAAACTGGATATTATTTAATTTATTATATAAAAGACCTAGCAGAAATTCACGAATAAGTAAATTGTTACTTCGACATTTTTTACTAAGTAGAATATACATACCTCAACAATTTTTAGTGCAGTTTTTTGTGTATTGGTGTTTAGCTTGTTACAAAATCTTTAGACAAAACTGGAGCGCTAATTGACAAGTGAAAGAAAAGAAATATAATATAATAAGATAAAGCGACTATAGTATACACATATATATAATAATAGTAATGTTTTATTGCTTCTTGGCAGTCAAGTACAAAGACAAATATATACATTGTATTGGGATTTTTGAAGCCTCTGTTTTACTAGACTAAATTAGCGGATTCTCGCTATATATTTATTTGTTAGGCCAAAGGGAGAGCGCCGACAAAACCTTAAACAAGAAGATTCACTAATAATACAAACATCTCTGCTGTGTACCTTAGTGATGAGGCTCTTTTTCCAACAATTTAGTATTTCAATTACTTAGTAAGATATGCGTAATTCAATACAGAAAACCGTTTAAACCTTACCTTCAAGTGCGAATTAATTGCGCCGCTTAAACAATTTATTCAAGTAATTTAGAATACAGATTTGCGCTATCTTTGTAAGATGAAGTTGCAAATGCAACCCAATTTAGTAGTATTAGTCAGTATTCATTTATTCTTATGAATACTGACTAATACTCACGTTTGCTAAAAAATGGTGGCAGCGCCGGTCAATTTTACTTCAAAAGAATTATACCAATATAGGAGTTATTGCCTAATATTATTATGCATTAATAATTATAACTTTGAATAAAATATCACTCCACCAGATAAAAGTTACTCCATTCATTTATATCAACAGGGCGTTACAACAACCAATTATTCTTACTTAATATTTACACCCTGTATATGCAAATAATAACCAATAGTAAATGGGACACTATATCATGTCTCTTCATATCCTGCCCAAATTAATTAAAGCTACTGTAACAACTCGCAAGACAACACTGGTAATAACTATTCTCAACGTTAATACAGTCCGCCAAAGCCTATGTAAATATTTTCATTGTTCCCTGGAGGAACTTCGAAGTTTATGGAGAGGAGCAGTCAATGATACTTGTGCTGCGGTATGCGAAGTTGGCAGCGTACTTGATGCAGATTAACTCGGTCGTTAATGTCTAACAAGCCAATATTTCCAGCAAAGGGACACTCATCGCCGTCTAAAGTATGTTCTTTGATGGTAGTTCTAACAAAAGATGGTATATTTCCTGTGATCGCATTGCAGATGAAGAATGCTGTTAAAGAGAAAATGAGGTTTCTGATATGTTACACGTTTCACAACGTTTTTATACATATCGTGAGCATAAATTGGCGCGAATGCTACAGGTAGCGACAATTCCGATTTGGTTCAGAATCGAGGTCTGTATGATACTACCGAAGCCCGAACTTTTAGTCCACAGATCAGCGTTATTGTTCGATCTCTGTTGATGTATAGAGATTGAAATTTAGAATAGATAAAAAAACTTGATGCTACATTTTCTTATAGACTCCAAAGTTTATTTTTAACATTTCTTCATTAACATACTCTCACATTTGGCAATATTGTTGAAAAATAATTTTGTGTTCTAATATAATTTCAATTGAAAACATTATCCAATTTCGACATTTATGCATTTAATATTACTTTAGCGTTATTATTATTATTATTTGAATAATCTCTGTTATCTTGTTCACTCATGGTGAATTTTATATTCAACGAAAATGCCGATATGTACATGGTATACGGCTTCCATAATAGAAAATGCTAACATGGCAAAACGAGGATATCGTTTCCCACGCAGCCGACAAATTGTTGCGACATTACACGTCAAACTTCATCCGAACGTAACTTCATCCCTTGAAGGACTTCTGAAGAATTCAATATATACATATGTAATACATGAAAGATAAGTATGTAGATATAAGAACGTACAAATATTCTAGGGTAAGTACTGCACACAGTTTTAGAGAATACTGGTAGAGTCTGGGGACACATTTTGCTAATTAAGCGCTCCAGAACTCCGTTTGTTTCACGCTGATAACTATGGTAATGTTTTAGCGACACTAAAGAATTTGCAATTCTTAATTTCACGAATTATTTTTTCAATAAAAGTTTATCCAGTGTATGTAAACCATATGTATGTGCGCTACCGCTCATAACAGTATAAGCGCTTCTTATTTCATGCAAAATTTGACGCTTGCTTCAAAACTTTAAACAAAATAATTACAAGAAAAACGCTTATTCATCTACGATTTGTTGCACATATATACCAAAAAATAATAATAAACATTAGAAAATATAAAGTAGGTTATACACCGAGAGAAAAAAAATTAGCGTTAACCATCGAACTATTATGTTAACATTATTATTTTTAAATACAAGCAATGTGCTTTCAGTGTTGGTTTAATGCATGGAAAGATGTTGAACTACTTTAGTTGACTGAATAATAATAAGCATTTAAATCAATGTTTTGCGCATAGTTAAGGTATAAAATGCATATATAATCAATAGCTGAGGCTTGAATCCCTTCTACAAGTAAGGCCAACGTTAGTGCGACATTACAAAAACTAGAAGCGCATGCTATAAAAAAGTATATTTCTTAAAAGATACAAATGTTACAATTCCATATTTTGTAGGCGTTTGAAACGCGATCAGTATCTCGGTTGACAAGTGAGAAAATTAATTTGCGTGGTCTGCAGATTACTACAATACCTGCCTCAAAGCATGGCAATAGTGACTTAATTGAAGTTAAAAGTCAAAAAAGAGGATTCTGAAACATTGGTGCGGCAGTATATGTATTATTAAATCAATAGGTTAAAATTCTTGAAGGGACTCTAACACGCGGTTTTTGTTGAATCAACCTTAAACGAAAAACAACAAACATGTGCTTGCTTAAAAATAGCATTTTCGTCTGCTTAACAGCGATTTGATTGAACCAATGTTTTATTTCCGAACTCTGCAAGGACTGTTGGAATAAATTCTTCATTTCCTAAGTGTAGTTTCTTCTCATCAAGAAATCCACCTCCTGAATTGATAACTGCTCGCACAATTCGTGGCATTCTTCCTACTAACTTCCTCAGTGTATCTGGAGGAATATTGTTCCACTCTCTTTGTAATACTACCCAGGGATGGGTTTCGGACGTTGGACGTTCTCTTCTAATTCGTCTATCTTGTTCGTGTCACAGAAGCTCTATCGGATTAAGATCCGGACTTTGGAGGGACCAAGTTATCATTTGTAATATTCCTTTACTACTGAAGTAGTTTTTGCATAATAACGGCGTGAGCTTCGGATTGTTATCGTGCACTAACTCAAAATTGTTGCCTATTAAGCGTAATCCGGATGGTAGAACATTTATTTCTAATATCTCGCAATAACTCTCTAACTCTCTAACCTTCTTAATTTTTTCCACATTACATTGTTCTAACGGATATCTTCCTGTTTCTAGGCCGATTTATTTCCACCATGATTTCAGGAAATGCCTATTTCTCTCACTAATGAATTTTATGAGCTCATCGTCGCACCTGGATGTTGCTCGAGGACGCCCTGGATGATTTTTGCTAACAAATGTTCGACTTTTTTACATTAAGTCGCCGGTACAGAATATCCTTCTTAATGTAGTATTGATATTGCTGATGGTATTTGAAAACTAAGCAGTTTTCCGCGGAGCATTTATACACAGGAATTAAATTATCTACTCGCACAAAGAAATAAAAATATCGAGCTACACGTAACGGTAGCTAATGATAAAGTAAACTCACTGTTAATATAACTTATGCATACTTTATGGAGTAAATACCATCTCGACAGGAACTCGGTTAATTCTTAGAATTCGAATTTAATTTATAGTGCTGGTATTATTTGTACTGTACCTAATTATATCACGATTTTGAAAAGTAATGTTCCAGTTTCGTTATTTATCATCTTAGTTGTTTAGTTAGTAAATTGTGTATATGCTTATAGAATTATTACATGAATGAAACTACGTTTTTTTAAATATTTTGGTAAAATTTAAAGTGTCCATTCTATTATGAACGGTGGTGTATATATCAATATATGTATATGTGTAGAGACAAAGAATAACTATGAGTAACCTGTATCACAAAATACCAGAATGTCAATAACAACAACAAGATGGCAGATAAATGTGAACATAACAACTTAACAAACTAAATATTCCTGTTTCCAAATTAGCAACTTAATTGATCTCTTCTGAGGACATTGTATAACCTAAAAATATCACGTGCTAATAGTACAGTAGACCTATAAAGGAAAACAGAAGATTCTAGAGATAATAAACAGAAAATTGAATGAGAATATAAGATGACTACGATTGGTGAAGTGCATCTGATCCTGACGAATACAGAATTCATCATATTATATACATACGTAGATATATACGCGTATATAAAATGTAAATACTCTTATAAATAAAATATATCCAGTTCTGTGGCGGAAGTGATGAAAAAGTAAAAAGTACTGGTAGAGTTTTCGTTTAAATGGTCGTCTGAGGATGTTTCCTTAACTGGTGCGTGATTAAAAATTAAAATTTCATCTTGGCTACTTTTTGACAATACGTATACAGAAACGTAATTGTAACAAAGTTCCGGAACTGCAGATTATTACCAAATTAATTAGAAAGGCTTTCTCCGTGTATATTCGGACATTTTCCGACTTTCCATTAGGTGTTATTCATATTATCGCGATTGTAATGATTACGCAATCTTGAGGACCTTAATCATTTTCAACTATCCGAATAGCCAGGCTTTCATTGACCTTATATTAGTAAATACCCTTTCCTCGGAACGCCATCTATTTGAAATTGCTATCGTAAAGCTTCTACATCCTATTCGTTTCGGACTAATTGCGATGGACGTTTATTATGCAAATTTAATTAAAAATCGCTTATACACGACGAAATTACAAGAAAATTGGGAAATGAAGTGCGAGAGACGGTTGATCGGAGTTCTGCTTTATTGAAATAGAAATCGCGGTCGTAAAAGTCATCGCTTAATCGTAGTCAATTTAGGTGTTAAATACCAATAAATACAGCGGTGAATATAGAAATTCAGGTTTAATCTCAGGAATGTCTATAGCCCTAAACATAGAGAACGAGGCCTCGTCAATTATTAACACGAAAGTATTCGTAAAACACGTTTGAAATTGCGATGTTGTAAATATAGTGTAGGGTTTTTCGTTCGAAAGCTTATAAAATATATAAAACATTCTGTGTCGTTTCGATGCGAAGTTATTAAATCCTATTATGTTTAATTCATTCCGGACTCAATTTAAAATTAAAATTATGTTTCTGAGAAAATGTATCGATCCTAAACATTTCAGGTTATGAAAATTACTCCGATGTAAAACCTTTATTACACCACATTCAAGTCATTTTAAATATTAGATAATGATGAACTTATTTATTTTTAGTTTAATTATAAGTAATAGTGAATTAGTACAGAAGTGTTACTGACGGCCAGTTAAAGGAAATAAATTTTTATTTATGTTATAAAAGCGCCAACCCCCCAAAAATAGAGCCTGTAAAGTAAAACGTGTACGGGTTGATTTGTTGTACTCCATGAGAAGAAAAATGCTATACCATCAATGATGAGTCCAGTCACCACCGGCATTGATAATTGCCTGGCATCTCGGAGGCATATATTCCACTACGTTGATTGTGTATTCGTTCGGTAAAGACCTCCAAATGAGGCAAATTTGTCTTGTCAGCTGCTCCAAACCGTACACTCTTTTTCTTCGAAGCTTGTGCTTGAAATATGCATACATATTTTCAATGGGTTTTGCATGTGGTGACTGTGATGGCCATCCCAGACTGCTGTTTCTACTCGGTGCAAAACTTGCTCTGGCGTTTTGGGCTGTCCTCCCATAAGATCCAGCCCTCGTTCGTATGATGAAGCATCATTCAGCAGTCGACTACAAATACTTCTCAGAAATTTTAAGCATTTTTGAAGCATTTAAATTGGATATAAACAGATGTACTGATTCAAAGCCATGTTTCGAAACGCAGCCCCAAAAATGAACTTTTACAGGCTATTTAACAGTCCATTGTATTAATCTATTGGTCAAGCTTGACAAGGTACGTCGGATGGCGGAATATCTCCAAACAGAAGCTTCGTCGGTAAAGATGACGTTGATCCAATCTCGGCCCAAATTCTCCTTTGCCAAAGCGAGTCTTTTCGTCACATGTTTTTTGAACAACAGTGATTTCTTCATTGTACTTCGATATTTACGATTTATACGCAAGAAGGTAGCTTCGAATAGCTGTATGTCTTCCTTCTATACCCTTCCGATTTGAACTCACAAGTGGTCTCGTGGTATAATAGTGGCACAATGCACCGGTAACGCAAAAGTCGTGGGTTCAAATCCCTCCGAGACTGATATTTTTTCAAGAATTTAATTATCTAAGTTAATTACAAGAAAATTGTAATTTTATCATTACTAATACCAACGGTGGTTCAATATTAATATAATATTAGTTTATTGACTTATATGTTTAATAGTAGTGTATGTCTTGATTTTTATATGCTTGAGTCTACTGGCACGTGCAACTAAATTAACTATTAGAATAGAAAAACTTTATAATACTTTTCAGACGTGTGGAAAAACCGTTTGTAACCAGTAATGACGTTTTTGTGCGATGTCCAGGAAAGCCTTAATTATACAGCGTTATAAAGCACTCCACCTTAGCAAATGCTGTATATAATCGACTGCAGGATTTAACGGACCAAATAACAATAAATTTTATTAAATCCGTATGCAAATAATTAAATCTTTGTTTGTTTATCGCCCCTTACTATCATCAGATAAAGTATAAAAAGGGGGCCAGGTAAACGTTGTCAGACATGGTAATGAACAACATGTGCAAACATAAAACATAATTACGACATCATCATACATTACCGGAGCTTTTTTAATTAATCGCATAATCACCTTGACATTTTCCGTGAATGTTGACAAAGCACACTTCGAGGCGTACATTAATAATAAGGTAACGGTAAATTTTTTCGATTTTTTTTATAAGTTATATTACAACGGAGTAATTTGTGCTGTTAGGATTTTTTATTTTCTTATCTATTACATGTTTATTTACGGATTCCTTTTAATAAAATTTTAATAAATTTATGTATATCATTAAAAATCATTAAAAAATTACAAAAGTGCCTGTGGAAACACAAACAACAATTAGGGAATAAATTTTCGTTTGCTGCACTTTCTTCTGTGTATTATAGTTTGGCAGTTCCTTTGGACACTTAAATAGTAGTCGGCCATCATGAGGATCAATCTTCGAGGGTAGCGAGTTTTCATAGGTCTTAATTCTTGATGAAATCTCTCGCCTTGTTCATCGCTTACAGCACCAAAATTTACTAGATCTTTGTAACTGGAGGCTTTCCTGTTTCCAAGAAAATTGTTCGCTACCATAGTAAATGAAGTCTAGGTTTCTTTCTTAGCTTCGATATAGGGTTGATGAAGTTTGGATCTAACATTAAAGTTCTAATTTGAGATCCATTAAATACCCCAGCTTTAATGTTTTCGTATCTTGGCGGTGCAAATTTTTAACATATGCACTCGAAACAGTCCACTTGCAAATTTAGAGCTTTAGCATATGCTGTAGAAAAAAAACGTGACATAATAGAAAAAAGTGGGTTTCATATTTGGCATTAGCGTAGCTACACTAGTTAAAAACAAATGTCAGATCTCAGCAGAAAAAACATTTATTTGTTAACCAGTGTCATGTTAAATGTAATTTTGACAATATAGTGGCAATAAAGTGATTTGTTTTCATATCCCTAATGTGTTTCAATATTACGGGGTAGAGGCCATAAATTTTCGGCCTGACGGGCTTGTACAGAATCAAGCGTATTCAAACTCCGTCACGGCATGGACGCACATACGAGAGATCTACGGTATAAATATGAGGGTACGAAAAGTAATAGTTTTTAAGAGCTAGCCAATCAACGTGACTAGCTCATGAAGATTTCTGAAGTAATGAAAATTGGTCATCAAATTTTTAACAGAGAAGGGCATACGCCTAATCACATAAAATAACGTTTAGATGACATTTACGGTGATTTATTTCCTTCGTATTCCACTGTAAAGAAGTATGCAAAATGTTTCCGTTTGGGGCAAGAATCCCTGGAAGATGATGAACAGTCGGGTCGACCAATTGAAGTGATAACGTCTCAACAAATTTCAGTTATAGAAGATTTAGTACTAGAAGATCGTCATCTGAAAGTGAAGGAATTAGCATTGATAACAAACATATCCAGAACAAGTATTCGCCGAATTCTCCATGACCATTTAGGTATGAATAAAATTAGTGCAAGGTGGGTATCGCGACTTCTTTCTGCTATCCAACATGAACGTCGAGTAGAATGGGCGCAGTTAAACATGTGTGGAGACGACCCAAAACTGATTTTGGAATCGATTGCCACAAGGGATAAAACAATAGTCCTGCTTTATGGTCCTCTATTGAAGGGAGTTCATGAAATGGCGGCGATCTGAAGAACCTCGTCCCAGAAAGGCTAAAATCGTTCAATCAACGAAAAAGGTGATGGCCACTATATTTTGGGATTGCGAGGGCATTTTGTCTTGACTAAACAGCGCAATACAACTGTGATCGGCACACATTATGCGTCTTTAATTCATGAATTAAGGGACAGTATTCGTGCAAAACGTCGCGTACTGCCGCCGTTTTTCTTGCTGCCATTCGCGAATGTGGCTTTCAAGATTTCAGAACATCCACCGTGTAGTATAGCATATAGTTTCTTGTGATTTTTATGTGTTTTCTGATTTAAAAAAAGACATTAGGCGACGTCGTTTTAAGGACGACAGTGAGTTGCAAGCAGCTGTTATAGAATATTTTGACGGAAAAACTTCAGACTTTTATCACAAGAGTATTGAATGATTAATTAATCGTTGTAATAAATGTATAGAAGTTAGGGAAGATTACATTGAAAAATAAAATGTCTTATAGTGTTCCAAGTATCTCTTTTCTATATCAGGTAGAAAATTTATGGCGCCTACCTCGTACCTTCGTGCTATTGCTGTTGTACTCCTTCTTTTAAAGTAATTTAAACTGTTCATTATGCCAAGTATACGGCGAATATATGTTACATGAATAATTCTTGAGAAAAACTCATGACGAAATTAATTAAATGTAATTGTATGTAATGCGATGATATTTAGTTCTCCAAATATATTGCAAAACTCTGGTAATGACGTCAATGTTTTCGTAGACATTTATCGCATACCAAAAGAAAAACACCTACCTTCTAAGTGCCTGTGTTCTATATACCTTTGACTTTATAAATTCTCCGTTCCTTAAACAGATTGATGCAGTACTTATGCTTACAATATCTTCTGTTTATGTTTGTATATTTGGTTACCCTTTCAGAAAATATTTTGTTTAAAGTAATTTACATGCGAGAGGTAGGTTAATCTTTTATGTAACAGACGAGTTGGTAAGGGTTGTTTTCACAAATGTTGCTTCGTACATTTACTCTATTGCTTTTAGAATAATATTTAAAGATATATACGAAAATCATTCTAATGTTGATTAGAGATTATACGGTTAGATTTGATAGAAACTACATTACTGGTTATAAATAAATGACACAATACCTATTACTTCATTTATGAAATTACCATGTATTCTTTTCTTGTGATTAAGGCTACAGAAACGACTGTTTTCGCAGTAGCCTACGGCTCGGTTACTATCAACATTAAAAATAATGAGTATAATTTCTCACTATTTTAATAGTAACTAGAATTGTTGTTAGGGCTATTTCCATCGTTCGTTGAACTTATATAGTCCGACGTTTCGGCAGTGTGTCTACTGTCGTCTTCAGGGGTGCCCTAAGAAGGTCTGTTGCTTGCCAGAGCAATCGTGCTTCAATGGAGACTTCGCAAGGCGCCCCTGAAGACGGCAGTAGATAGACTGCCGAAACGTCGGACTATATAAGTTCAACGAGCGGTGGAAATAGCCGAAACAACAACTCTAGTTATTATGAAAATCCATCGTCAACAATATCACGTCAAGAGTCAACAATATCACGTCAAGAGTCAACAATATCACGTCAAGAGTCACTATTTTAAATTTATTATGTTGCTGGTATAGAGTGATGGAAGAATTCGCTCTAGTATTGTGAATTGTTATTAGCATGCCTTCCAGTGCTGATTTAGTCATACTCATACGGCGAGGTGAAAATATGTTGGTGTATTTGGAAAAGGAGCATTAATGAAATCTAATGAATTAGATAGCTCGTTCACATCATATTCTCACTCCTGGTTTTCAGTTAAACTCTTGTCTAAACGCACTATAGTTTGAAAATTGGGATTCTTATTTATAAACACACATAATTTATCGATTATTAATCTTTCTATACTATCTGTTAGACTTTCAAATGAGGGTTTGCGGTAATCTACTATATTTAGCACTTCATTTAATGGGAGCGTGATGTCCTCTAATTCAGAAATAGTATCTAAAAGAAATGAATAATTTTAGATAAATTGCTCTATTTGCGTATGAATTTAGGTATGTGAAACAAGCCGCTAGTTTACTCAAATTGCTTGGGCTTCTTGCGAATTTAAATTTAAGATATAATGTTTAATAATGTGTAAAAATTTCTCATCATATGAACAGCTTTAAGCCACGTTACCCATCTCGTTAATACCGACTGTGCTTGCTAAGGAATGCCCGGATAAGCCAGTTTAAACTCACGAATGCATTTCGGAGATGTAATAAAATTTTTTTTGGTAGAAACTACAAACTGATGTACTTCTGGGTAACTGTTTCTAATAATTTCAGCTACAAGATGATATGCATGGAGCAAACAGGTTACATGAAGCAATTGAGGATAAGATTGTTTTAGTAACTCTCCAGCTTCGACCATGTTGGAACGCCTACCTGTAATCAATATTACAAGTTGAGTTGTTGATATATTGAACTTCCCAAAGGTATTTTCTATAGTTTCTAATATCCTTTCCGAGTTTGTTTTCTGCAATATTCTACTACATAAAAGAAGAAGCAAGGATGCCTCGTCCCTTTTTAAAGTATGCACTAACACATTTAAAATAGTTCTTTCTTACATCCGTTGCTTCATATACACCTTCAGCCATGTTTCTTGATCTTTTAACTCTGCCTTTGTTTGATCCGTCATTGTGTTTTTCATCCGATGATAATTGTGCTGTAATTGACCTCTTGTTGGCGATCTCCATTCTGGAACGTATTTCCCCTCAACATTTTCGACATTTTTCATTGTCTACAATATTTTGTGGAATGTTGCACGCACTTAACATATAAGTAAAATGTTATAGAAATTTATGATATGGAACATCACGTTGCGCATTTAACCGCCGTTGTTTGTCATTAACATGTCTTTTACTCACAAATATATTGTAGGTGCGGTAAAATGTTGGTATTGCAAACAATACATTTAATAATAGTGCCAATGTATTCTAATGTCGGAAATCGGTTTAGAAAACACTCGTCGAACATAACAAAGAACGCCGTCGATTCTCTATCATCAATTTAATCCGGTATTCATACACATACTAACCATACGCATATGAATCCCGACTTCGGGTATGTCCGACCGCTTTCAAAATATATCATCGCCGCCAATGAATACAAAAAAACAACACTTATATAGCTTTGTAAGCTTCATCTAACTAGTTACTCTTCGCTTGTATAATAAGAAGCTCCATAAATAACTACATTAAAACAAATTGTAAATATGCAGTTCTATCTTCAAATTTTTAACAATAGAATATTCACTAATAGACCAAAACGATTTAAACACTAAGCCTAATTATTACCTTGATATTTCGTTATTAGTAACACCCAAAATAAAATATTTTGGACGTTCCATTTTTGTAATTGGATTTATATAAGGCAATAAATTGAAAATACCTCGAAATTCGTTTCCCATTTATGTAGATAATTTAATGCTTTAATGTTAAACTGAAATTAATTAAGAAAATTCTTTTGAAAACCCGCATTGCTACATCGTTTTACTTCACATTCACCATTCTTTAAGATTTGCTCCGTTTTAAACGCGTCGAAAGAAGATTTGGCTAATTTTTTGCTCGCCTGCCTCGAAAGACAGCAACAATCAATACATTGAACCGCGCTGTTTTCGACAAATAAGGCGAATTTTCCTTGTTACCGATTTATTTGAAGCGAAATTCTAGAAACAAACAAAAGAAACTCAGATTCTGCAAAAAATATTTTTTTCCCGTGGGAGATGAGAGGTGTAGAGAAGAATTAATCTGACGTCAGCGTATTGAAACTGCGACTACATGAAATTTTTGGAGTTAAATTAATCATTCTTTCATTGGAATATCGCGGCACCTTAGCTAACGTCCGTTGGAGGAAGACATGAGTTTGATTAATGAAGCTGTTATTTCCCGATTTTTTCATCTAATTTTGCTTAATTAACTAGGTTCTCTTTGGGGAGTGTCTTTGGAATTGTCAGCATTTTTTTAAGGCTCTTTTTTTTTTGGTAACGTTTAAGGTTATGCGCAATATAGAACTTATGAATCAGATTTGAATTATCATTTAGTTAATATCTATACCTATTGGAACATTTCCTTATTGGACTGCTGCTAAAGGACTTTTTTTTAATTCATAGAGAGGTATGCAGAGGTATATTCTATAAAATAAGTTAGTGATCTTCCCTTTGTAAATATAACATATTCCATTTGGAAAGTCGGAATGGAATATGTAAATAACTACTCAATACGAGTAAAATGTACATTATTTTTAGTTTCCAGCATAGTTGGCATTAACTGACGAATGAAAATTTGTTTTTATTGTCATTTATGTGATTTCCAAAACACGGTGAAAAAATAACCGATAGTGAAATATCGTCCACCATTATATATGACACACATATACCTTCTCGTAGAATATTTTCAAACGCGTAAATTGCTCGGTTAATAGTACCAACATAATAAAAGTAAAAAATCAACAGAGCACAAAAATTTTAAATTATTAATCATTACTATAAAGAAAAATATTGGACTTATAATTGATTTAAATGTTCCCAGCTAAAATGGGACAGATAAGAGTCCGAAGTGAAAATTTTAAATTGGCTATATATTAAGTTGTCAGTAATCAAAGAGTAAAGTTGAACTTAAATGACAAGCCGTATAAAACATAAGGATTATTACAGTTAATTATACACATTCGACTGTATTTGCTTCCACTATACCATTTTAGTGAGCAATTAAAATAATTTTCATCAAGATTCATAAATCACAGTCCTTATTGTCGGTATCCGCCTAGGAAATACGTAACGTTAGGTAAAAATATAGGAGCTATAATTTATAATTAACAAAATACACTTCGAGAAATACTTTACCTAGTAGATATTGAAATTTCGAATTTTTGTATAATAAAAACTACTTTTCGATATGTAATTTAATCACGTTCCCCATCTGGTCAAAACTGATTGTGGGGGTTTAGGAATATTAGGATAGTATTCATAAAATTTTCGAATATACCAATCGTCATTGTGCTGTTGACTAACTTTTTAAAATCGGCGCTAAATAATTTGTTTCAGTTCTATTATGGTTTTGTGTATTTCTTTCTCATTTACATCCTTCATTTGGAATTATGTTTCCAGTCTGCGGGGATTTGTTGTTAATATTACTTTTAATTTGTTTTTCTGGTAATTGTCATTTATTGAAGTTATTGTCTACACTGGACTTAGCTTCGTAATTTTGTTGAAATGGAATCTGAAGCAAAGGTATTTTTGGATGACTCTAGAGCTTTATTTCGAGTGATCACAGATTAGTCAACAATATCTTAAATTCAGAGAATCTTGGCAATATGCACAAGGTGCAAAACCACCAAAAACAGTAGTAACCAAGAAAACGTTAGTTTGGTCCATGATACAGTATAAAATGACAAAAGAATTACTTATTGGATGTATTGCAAAAGAAACATTTTGACCGGAAGCGTGGAAGAAATTTACATCATGAAGGCTCAAGAAGTCTCTGTACGTCGGGTAACTGCAGATCAAAAATGCAACTGCCAGATTACGACGAGAATCAATTTGCCTATTGTCAACAAGGATTCTAATAAATTATTGGAAAAATTTATTACAATGCTCGAAACATGGGTTCATCAATTTGAACTAGAGACGATATACCAAAGTACGAAATCGCGGCATAAGGATTCCGCGCCATTTGGAAAATTTTGCATCGTGTCATAAGTGGGAAAAATTGAGTTTTTTATGGTCTTTGGAGGGGATATTTTTATAGAACGTTCATTACAACAGTCGAATACTACCAGAATGCCAAAAGTACACACTGCAGGAAAGGAAAAGGGCACGGAGTACTCTTTCATCAGGGCAATATACCGCGCCTTAGAAGTTGCTTTGCAATGAGTGCCATATATAATGTCGGTTTGCATGTTTTTTAGTAAAGCTTCTATTCTCCAAATTTAGTTCTCAATGACGACTTCCTATATCTAAAACTAAAAGAACATCTATCGAAAGTGTACATTTTTGACGACGACAGAAGATGAATGGTTGAAAGAACAAAATAAAAACTTTTTCAAAGGGAATCAGAGTGAGTATTAATCCTTCGGCAGACTATGAATATGTAAGCTTCCACGGCCAGAGTCGGTAAGTTTCTTCTAAAGTGGTTTCGCCTTCAGTGTTGTTTACACGCCGAGTTACCGTGCCACTTTGGTTTCCCTGTTTTTCTCCTGAAGAAGTTTCCTAGGACGGAGGTGAAACTTCGAGATCCCGCCTTTTCGTTTTTTCTGTATCCCTTTTCTTTTTCTTCACTTATTCTTTTTCTCCTTTCTTTTTCTTCACCCCTCACTTTTTTCGCTTTTTTTCTTCCTTTTTATTTCTTACCTTAGCATGACACACGGTCCAATTCCGGAAAGACTTCGTTTATTACTTGAGCAGACCATGTTGAAAAATAGAATGATTTCATTCCTCCCAGATGATTATCTCTATGAGAGAGATAATAATTAGTGAATCATCTACCTATCGATTTAGAAAATAATGTAGTGTTGTACTTTATTAAACAAGTGTATTTTTCCGGTAAATCCAGGAAAATATGATACACAACATGACATACATTGCTCGCTAACAATTTTAAGAACTAATTAATTCAAGTATGAGTCAAATCAGAATCAACTATAGCATTTAATGCAATATCTTGCGAGTCATAACCTCAACTGAAAACTTGATAAAAACGTACTGAATTCTGCTAATTTTATCAGAGCCAAAATTGTGTCCTATGAAAAGTTATAGTAATATGAGTCATGGTTTAGACAAAGTCCATGTCAACTATTAACTTCTTAAAATTACAAACCACCAGTCTGTCACAGGATATCGAAAGAATGGAGTATTATAAAGACAAAAGTTCAATTACAATAAATCAAAAATGCTATCTCAAAAAATAAAACCAATTTTCTGCAAGTATTTTGAAAGGGGTTAACTTTGAACCCTTATTATTTGTAGATCATGTCCTAAATCACGAGGAAATCATTCTTATGAAAGACAATTTTCATCAACTTAGAAAAGGTACTATAAAGAAAATATTGATACAGCTTTGTAGCAGTTGCGAAAATAGGCGGCGTTTTAGAGATACTGGTTGATTTATCACTGGTACGTTTTCCTGCAGATAAAATTCAAATGGCTTTACGTTCAGCAATAGCACATATAATAAGTAGCTTTACGAATTAACACTAGAATACAAAAAAATAATAAAACACTAAGACCTGTAACAACAGAAATTTAAAGCAGCAGTAACGCTGTGGTTGTGATCTATTTGTAAAACCATCGGTAATACGCTAGTGACAGTCGTATCACACCACAGTTACACAGCGATTATTTATAAATATTCCGCAGTGTATTTACCAGGATTTACCTGAAGTTCTCAAAGTGTGGGTTCCATAAAATGTTTTGTTATGAGAGTAATTCTAATAAATATTTTGATTTGGTGCGAAGCGTCATTTGCTAGCATAACTTCCTGAAAATGTAGCACAAACTCTGTGTGGTGATCAATTTAAAATTATTTTTAAATTAATGGATTTACTTTAAAAATAATTTTAAATTGAGTTTATTTATCCCCATGACTTTTGCTACCAAAGATTTCGTAATGAGTCTACATTGTATTAATGAAGGAAAGGAAAGGTTCAACGACTCTCAATTGTAACTAATTTAATGGTTGTGACTCTTAGCTTATTACAACGAATTCTTATAATTTACTCTCTTTTTCTACGGTTTGTGAAAATAAATGGTGGTATAAATTAAAAGTACTTAGATACTTTTTCCATCAGTTACTATAGAAGTAGGCGTATTTATTAAGAATAATCAAATAAATCAATTAAGTGTCTTTCTAACGGAGTTCCAGCAAGATGATTAGGCGTTGACAAGTACTTATTCTTTCATTGCAACAAATTGTAAAGGTATATATGTGCTTGAGGGCGTTAAATATTAAATGATAATTTACGAAACAGTTTCTATGTACTTGCTTGTCTCCTCAGATAATGCCTACACTCGAACCAAGGCTACAGCAAAAGTTACGCTCAATACGGAATTATTGCTGTTATACCTAGTGGTTGGAATATTCATGTAAAGATCAATAGACTCGTTAAACATTCTTTTGCCAACATACGAAAAACGCGGAACCGATTTCAATCAGGAAACGAAATTAAACTCACCAAAAGGTACCTTGATTAGAGGACCCGGTACATTTAAATCGAAGCCGACCAACAAATTTCAATTACTGACGCAGTTTCCGCGCAACGTGTGAACCATATACACCTCGCACAATTGAGGTTTATAACGGTTCGGAGACGAGACCGTTTACAGCGTTGTAAAATTTAATAAACGGGCACATGAAATGTACGTTTGAGTATTTGAAAGAGGCAAACAAAAATCGATTTTCGAAGTGGATAAAGTTAGTCACAGCTTGTTGCAGAAGGATTTCTATTAAAGGAAATTGCGCGATTAAGAACTTTGAACATACTGCGAGTTGGCAGCGCTCTGCATTATAAATAGTTTACGATTTCGTTCCTTGTTTGGGAAAGAATATTTAATATTTAGACTAACACCGGATAGATTAAATCTGAGGGAATTTTTGCCTAACATTGAGGTTTCTTTCTACATATTTAGTAGTTTCTGGAATAACTATAAAGTCAGAGAGCAAGTTCGAGGAATTCGTACAAAATATGATTACGATTAGCTGACTTTATAAAGTTATCATAATACTTTATTTCCCAACAGATAAAAAATATCCAATTGCAAGGCAAAAATTGAATAATTAATGTACACATATAAAAACAAGTTACCTATAAGTAAACATAAAACTAAGGTAGATCAAACTACAATAAACTAATAACTAAATATATCATACTGGGATCAATCTACAGTTACATCCAAATTGCTTTAATTAAAAAGAAAAGTTAACCAGTGCTTAAGAAAAAATGAGAACGGAAAAATAATTCAACTATGTATAATGCCATCTGCGGTCTACACAATGTCAAAAGAGACGGTAAACTGCAAGTATGTACATCTATCTCTACAAACTCCATAGAGTTGAAACTGCTACACATTCTATGTATTGGGGACCTGATGGCGATATTTGTTCTAGGTGCGAAACAGTAAAATATATTTGTTTGCCTAGATCCTGAACGTGTTATTAAGTAAGGTAAATAGGAACTTGCACTCAGCTTGTTTTCAACGTAGTTCCAAGGAATCAATATTAAATATCTCTAGCAGAGTATTGTGACTAAATCCATGTATCGGGTAAGTATTAAATTTCAGTTAATAGTTTAATTAAGTATAAAAACTTCAAACACCTTCTTTCAATCTGCTCTAGAAGATTTATCTGGTAGATGTTTATAGGTGACTAGACCAAGGACGCATTCTCCAGTCGAGACCGAACAAAAGCGAAATAAAGAGGAAGAATGGCTGTTATAGAAGAAAATGGTGATGTAACACGTATAATGAGTCCTAACATACTCAACGCTGATGCACAAATACCGGATATATGCTCCGTAAAGGACAGTCTTGAGTCGAAGACGACGCCCAAGTCTCTCATAGAGGTTTCTCTAGGCAAGAAAGATCCAGCCAAGTGATAGGTATAGATAATTGGAGTCGTCTTACGAGTGTAGGTGACAATTTTGCATTTTTTCACATTAACTGTTAGTTTGTTGTTGATACACCTTGTGTAGAATACATTAAGTTGACTTTGCGAATAATAGCAATACTGAGAATTATTAATTGTTATATATAATATCAAGTCATCTGTGTATAACAACTTTGGAGAGGTCAGTTGATAACACAAGTTGTTTATATATATGAGGAACAAGAGTGGATCCAAGTTACTCGCCTGAGGAACTCCAGAGGTCGTCGTGAAATAATTAGACTCAAATCCCATCTATGTCACAAATTGCTTTATATCAAGCAGATACGATTGGAATAAAGACAAAAAAGAAGACGAAAATCCATTATTGTCCAATTTATTAATAAGCAGGGTGTGGTTGATTTGATCAAAAGCTTTTGTTAGGTCAGTATCTACAATATCTATCTGCCTTCCAGCATCAATACTATCAGATATGTATTGAGTAATCGTAACAAGAGTAACTACTGTAGATCATTGAGCAACGAAACCGTGATGGTCATTTGAAATTCAGGGTATAACTTGAGCATAAATATACTTGTACAAACATTTCTCAAGAACTTTAGCAAAATTATTTAATAACGCTATAGGATGATAATTGGAAATAACACACTTTTCACCATTTTTGAAAACAGGCACCAATTTGGCAATCTTCCACACATACCCAAAGAAGATCAAGTTCGTCGATAGAGATTCAATATGCTTCATCCAGTTCAATTGGGTAACAACGATCAGTCCGGATATTTAAATACAAATTTGTGATGATCTTTCTTGAAATAATTAAAATTGTCCATGTTCAACGCCATGTTGTGTGAATTAAACCAGTTCACAAATCTACTTAGTGTTGAATCTACTTCATTTTCTAGATTGTCATTTGTCACTTTAATAATTACGGACACATCACAAGCATGTAAAGTGGTTTGATATTGCGAATATAGAATCTTGGGGAACTCTTCGCATTCTTGTTAACCAGTTAGAGTATGTATGCTGCCCTGTCCCTGTCCAGTCTCTGCTGCCGATTCGTTGAGTAAAAATTTACTAAATGCAGGCTAATTTCTCTTATTCCTAGTAGTTCTAACAAATTGAAATATGCATATTAAACACTTGGTTTATATAAACACTCACAGAAAATGGAAAAGGTATTTCTTTCAACCGATTAACCCCTGAAAGCTGAAAAATTCGGTAATTAAAGCATAGCAAGTAACAATATTTTACTTTAATATGTTAAATTTTTTGACATAATCTCCCTCGCGATCAATACATTTATTTTATTATTTAGACGATGCTCCTCGACATCCTCAAAATAGTCCGAAGCAAATCTCATACCGTCGATATGTTTCTTAAGCTTGGGGAAGAGATGAGAGTCTGACGGGGCTAACTCCGTTGAATAAAGGGGATGCTTAAGCGCTTCGAACTTTAATTTGGTCAATTTTGCTTCGACAATTCCGCTCTTGTGAACTGGCGCATTGTCTTGATGAAAAACAACTTTTCTTGATTTCTTCCGGGTCTATTTTCGGTGATAGCTGCCTTCAGTTGATCCAAAAAATTAGGATAGTATTGTCCACTAGTCGTTTGTTCCTTTGGAAGGTAATCGATAAGCAAGATTCCCTTCGCATCCCAGAACACGGAAGCCATTACCTTTCCTGCCGATAGAATTACTTTGGCCTTCTTTGGAACTGGTTCACCACGTTTAGTCCACTCTTTTGATTGTTGTTTACTTTCCGGTGTGTAGTGGTGGATCCACGTTTCATCAAAAGTCATAAATTGGCTTAAAAAGTCTGTCGAATTTTGCCGAAACCGCTCCAAAACGGCTGCAGAACATTCCACGCATTTCAGTTTTTGCGCGGCAGCCATCTTACACACCGCTTAGACATGTCCAATTTAACATGTAAGCCTGTAGCCTTAGCAATATCTTTCAATGTTGATCGGCGTTCAACTTCCACAAATTTCAAAACTTTTTCCACACTTTCTGCAGAAGTGGCTGTATTTGGGCGTCCAGAACACGGATCGCCATTTACGCTGGTACGATCTCTTCTACCCCTTGGAAAACAGTCTTAATAGTAGAAGGAATATCCTCGTCTAACACATTTACCATATCAGCATGAATTTCTTTGGGCAAAAAATGCTTTTTCCATTTTTCCACTGCGAATTTCGATATTCTCCATTTTTAAAAGCGTGAAAAGTGCTTGCTTTGAACGAGAGTATACAACAAACTACTTGACAGATTGACATGAAGTTTAACACGTATGTCATTAAAACATCAAGCTATACAATAGCGTCAAAGATTGCTTTCACACAGCGGCATGTCATAATTAGTTCCCGAATTTTTTAGCTTAGACTCGTGACTTTGTTAAACAGATTGTAGAGAATTCAACAGGGATGTCATAATAACATCGGTGTGTCAATATTTCATGATTATTATCAGAGACAAGGTCCTTTTGAAAATGATATGATATTCGGCGATGAAACAGCATACTATTATATGCCGATGGTACTTCATTTAATTTACGCATTATCCCCTCGGACAATCTACCTAAATAAATAGTTAATTTAACGCTATCCCACCCCATGAAATGCGTACGCTTAATTAAATTGCGTCGACGCAACGTCTTAATTTGCTTTAGACGACGAAATTTTACGACCTATCGAAGGGTAAATCACTCCGGCTCAAATTAAATTGGGGTTCTAACTGGTAGGTAACGAGTAAACATCGTCATCAAATAATATTAGCAACAGCGATCCCCGCCGTAATCATATCAATGAAGCGGAGCAGGAGATGGTTTCAATATTTGCCGATCAATCGGAAACGCTGCCGCGGTTTGAAATTTTGGGGTACCTACCTAAAATTGCTTTTGCGAAAATATTGCTTACAAGATAATTAATGTTTGTGTATACGGAACATTTATATTTGCTTAACTGTGTGCGTACTTACGCCTAATTTTATTTTTGTGGTCTCGGTTAACTAACAAGAAAGGGCAACCAACCCGGAAGTTCAGAATTTAATGAAACTTGGGTACCGCTTCTGCTGGTATCTGAAAATCTGGGTTTCCTCAGTTTTACATTAATTGTTTCCTATTTCATAAAAATCATCGATACACATAGACGTTTAGCATTTCTGAAAGGCTATCGACATACACAAAATTTAATACAATTAACGTTTAAGGGGCGTAAGCCTTCATCCACTCATTTCAGCATAAGGATTTAGGTAATGTCTCCGCTATTTATAGTTTTAAAGGAAGTCGGGGAAAAGTTCGGTCTTCAAGTACAGCGATACTTGTTTCAGATAATATTTTGAGATCTGCAATATTAACTAATATTCATTTGGGTACCCCCTAAAATAACCCAAAACTAAATGCGAGTGTTGTCGTTTAAGTTTTGCACATAGAGCTGCAATAAAAGAGTAGACTTTATTGTTTTTTGAAGTACCCTTCACGCAGATCAATGCATTTTTGCATGCGCTCGAACAAACTTTAGAAGCAGTTATTCCACTCGTTTGTTGGCACAGTCGAAATTACGATTTTGATGGCTTCGGCTGCTCCTTTTGACAACTGGAACCTTTGACCACTCAGTCCATTCTTGGTTTTGCGGAAAGATAAGGAAATCGTTGGGATTTAGTTCTGAATTGTACGGAGGATGATCTAATAATTCGACGTTTCGTTGCGTTAAACATTCAATTGTCGTGGGTGTTGTATGCGAACTTGCATTATCTTTGTGGAGGATGATTCGACGTTCGAGGTAGATTTTTTCGAAGTTACGCGATGACTTGCGGCAAACAAATGGTTGTATACCAATCGGCAGTGACAGTTCTTTGATCTTGTAGAGGAATCGTTGCTACATAACTTGCTTTTGAGGTAAATGTCGCCACTATCTTTTTGGAGACATTTCTAGAACGGATGACTTTTGTCGGCTTTTCCTCACTTTGCAACATCCAAAGAATCCAAGATTCATCATCACTGACGATATTGTATACGTTTTGGAGCTTCCGGCGTTGAAGCGGAGTTTTCTTAACAATACACCATCAGTGGAATACAACACTTTTCTATTAGTCCGTGTATCGTGAATAATTGAAAAACAGTTCAGGTGAAACTTTAAACATGCCACCAACATGATGAATCTATTCTAATATTTTCAGAATATCCTGAATACCGAACACTAGTATTCGATTAGGAATACCTTCTTCCCACAAAATAAAATTTTTGTTTCATGCGGTATTGTAAAGATCAACTGGAATTGCAATATCGGCTGCAATTCTTGCAGAATACGAATATGGAACGTTCGATATTTGTTATTTACAATTTGGAGACTAAATCGATGCTTCCAAAGATATTTCACTCGCATAGGTTTCTTCACAGCATTCTGCACCAATACCATAAGTAGCTGTATCAGCAGCATTATTTTTTGGGTATTATTTTCCAGGCAATTTTTGCGATGAATTTGTAACACACTGCGCTTGTTTCATTTTAGAAGATCACATTTCGGTGCCTAATTTTTAGGTGGATTTGCAGCATGGTTGAGTTCCTTCACGACTGTGAAGTCAACACTAAATGTTTTTAGAGGCCCTTTACAAGTCATCACTGTTATCCACAATGTGCTTTTGTCCTAGTTTTCTATTGCCTTGTGATATCGATGACCATCTTTCAACAGCAGATCTTTTCCTTTTTCGCGACGAGATTTCCTCTATTTCTTCTTTTAAGTATCTAGGAATAACTTTAACATTTAACAGCAACTTAAGTACTTAACACAATTCTTAGCACAATTCGATTGAATTAAGAATAAATAATTTCTCTTGCCTTACATATTCATCGCAAGATAATAATTGCTCCTAGCTCCTAATTAAAAAAAACTTATACCTTTATTCCAAAAATATATATGAAGTTTACTATAAAGAGAAAGATTAACAGGAAGTATTGAATAAACTTAATAATACTCTAAATTTTCAAAGGAATTTGTTTCCATCAGTAAAAATGTACATACGCCAACAATTCCTAAGAAAATATGTTAGAAAGTTTACCGACCCTACAGTACTTAAAAATTATAATTATGTCTTCCACAAAGCATCTACATTATTAACAGTCAGTAATACGTATCCTAAATTATAAGGAAATTTAAAGAATTTAGATTTCCGGGTTGATACCGCATCGTCGTTGCATGAGTCTGCCGAAGTTTCGTTCTCAGTTATATGGAACTTCTTCTGGGCTGCTGCATGTCGCAACGCTGCTGTAAGAGGAATTCTAAACTGTGAATTGTTTATTCTATGAATTCTACGAAATCCTTTCGTTTTCGCGATTGTTTAAATTTTAGACGAAAATAAAGGTATGGCCCTTATTATTTATGAATCCCACGTAACAGTTTCGAAATGGACCTACTTCAGAATTTATGACATCACGAATATATTTTCTTGAAAAAACACACGCACATATATCCGTAGTATATGTTTAAGAAGCCAAAGCGAATTCAAAGCGAAGGAACATTGACGTTAGGAGAACTTTAAATTGAATACCGTAATACTTAGAAGCGACGATTTCATACATTTTTAAAAACTTTCTCGATAGCTTCAATAAAGTTCCGTCATGCAAATAAAAAGGGATTTTTACACGCTTGCGCTTTTTGTTTATGCAGCAGAAGCGGTATTTCTATACATAATTTAACGACCATTAGAAGCCTAAAGCCTCGTTTCATATATAAAACATTCTTTGATGACAAGGTAACGCGTGGAACTTCTTTAATGTAGTTCATAATTCATTTCGAGTGTAAAACTTTTTCATGCAGAATCCCCGTATTGTATGGTATGTGAGAGTATGCATTACATGCTTTACAGTTTCTGTTTGGATGGTAAATGTTAACATGTGGTTGCCGCATCGTTACGTTTGATGTTTTAATAGAGTTTTCGGGTAAGAAGACAATGTTGTGTCAAAAGTATATTTAATTACAGGAACAACTATACGAATACAAGAGAAAATAACGTTAAAAAATTTATTACAGTCTATGCAGAGAATACTTGCAATAATGGTAACTCGAAATAGCACAATTTTTATAGGTCCACAGAGATAGGCAGACATCCTACGAAGTCAGGCATTACCTTTCTGTGTAAAAGAGCCTCTAAACATCTTCAAATGTTTATTTATTTTCAGATTGGTTTATATTATCGAAGTATAGATGTAAGATCATCGGGGACATACAATTTAAGAGAAGAGAGGAAGATGGCGGAAGTTGTGATAGAGTATAGTGTAGTTGTTTTTTTGAGATATTTCTTTAATGCTTTTAAATTTAATGTTAAATGTTGTTTAATGTGTTGTGTTTGAATTCCCTGCATACATATCAGTTAATAAAAATGCACAGAGGTAAATTGTAATTCAAGGAGGAAAGAGCAAAAATAAATTGTTAAATAAAATAAAATTCATATAAAAATAAAATTGTTTAAAACAGGTAGGATTTTCAAATCCAGCTATAGCTAAGAAAATAGAACGATCCCACCACTCTTCACTAGAGACCGGATTATATGCATAGTGCATATATTTGATTTTATTTATTTATTATATTTTACGTCAATCTTTGAGAAATAATGGCAAGAGAGGTGAATACCGATAATACACAATACTATAGTGTCAAAGAAATAAAATCTGCGATAATGAGGTGTTGGAATGACGTTACTGCTTCAACATTCACCAAATTAATAGACAGTACGAAGACCCGGATGTTTAAAGTTATTTTCAATGATCTAACACTCACTTCTAAGTTTAGAAAGAATTACAATTTTTTTAAGTATTTATTTTATTTATTCGTTTTGTGTTTATGGACCTATAGAAATTTCTCTTGCATTTGTGTTTCTTTGTAGTTCAGCAATTACTTTGATGCATAGTTTGTCGAAGGTATTAGAAAAACCAAATATTCTGTTCAAAGGTTCATATTCTGAAAAAGCTGCTGGTAGCGCAATCTAACGGATAAACACACACATGTGTTACCTTCTGCCAGATAAAAAACAGTTGGTAAATTGCTTATCAGAGGAATGAATTTACCTGTTGTTAAATCCTCCCGATAAATGTATATTTATCGGATATTAGAACTCACTTTATTTCGTGCGTTTGTTTTGATATGAATATAGAACTTCTTGAAGATTTTGGAGATGTTTTTATCGCAGAGGAAGTTCTAGCAATTGAGAACATCGATAATCGCTGTTAATTTAGCTTTGTTCTTGACTTACTCTTGATAATTTCCTTGGTTTCATTTTAAATTTATTAAATTTTATTTTATTAGTTAATATTTAATCAATCATTTTATTCTCAGCCCAAAATGAAATACGCATTAGAAATATATATAAGACAAATAAGCATTAAAACAAAAATATAATTTCTTGTATTCCTTTTTCAAGATTTTTATATTTAATTCATGTCCTTTCCTTAAATATTGCAACTGTCGCCCCTTAATTTTCATTTCTAAATCTTTGACTTGAGATTTTCTTTGAGCAATTATTAATTGTTTTTTAAAAGATCTGACAGATGCATCAGCAAGCATTACAAATTTAATATTAATTTGTTCTTTAGGTTTCTTCTATCGGTCATTTTTTGGAAACTTAAACTTTTCGGTATACAACTATTCTATTTCATAATTCGCAAACTTAGTTGATCGATCTCTTTCTTCTATTATGACATTTTCCAATACAATTTTCTATTTTACAAACAGTACAAGAATATTAGGTTATTTTCAAATCGAAACTGTAATTATGTGTTTGTCTTTCTCATTAGAACGGACATAAGTCTATCTTTTATCCATTGCTATACTAACCGTCTAAAAACATTAGACAGTCCTGGTTTATTATCTCTCAGATAAAATTTGGTGAATATACCAAAACTAGATATCTGCAACCTGACAATTTTTTCTTGCTGGCGATTATCTGCCACTTTATCAGAATGTGAATAAACTGGCCCTAAGTGTATATGTGAAAAGAAATGTAGCTAAGCACTTAAAAAGTTACATTCAATTTACATAGTCAATATTATAATATTTAGTGTTTGACAGTCATATAATCGAGGAAATATATATTTACGATTGTAGAAATTCTAATGTGTGTGTGTTGAGATGTAAAATTACAATCTCGATAGTATAAATATTACCAGAAACTACCAGCAGCATTTCTATATGACGAAATTATGTTTACTTGATTATGGATATTGCTTCATTTATTAATTGTACTTTTTTATCTAAACTTTGAGGTATACCGTACTTTGACTATGTACATTAAAGTATGCCATTCCATTTTAAATTGGCGACGAACTCTGATTCCAATATATACATTTGCATAATAACCGGAAATATGTACGTCTCTATGAATGTAATAGACGTTATACTAGTTTAGAATGTGATTTACACTTTGTAGTAACCATCGCCTAACCATCATACATAGATTTTTTTAGTAATAGTTAATTTTCATAGTGTAAAGCGTATTTCATTAGAGGGAACTTTTGTATGCCTCTATTATTTACAACCTCCGTCTGAAAACCACCTACAAACTTTTAGAAATATTATATAGGATAAAGTTATTTTCTTAATGTTCTGTTAATCTCAGGTTCTTTTTTTAAATGGGTTCTTTGATTTAAATTTTGTTCTTTTTGTTCTTTAAAATCAATAAACATGTTTTCTAATTAAAATAACCAAATGTAAGATTGAAAGAAATAAATATATTAACAAATTAATAAATATATACCGCTTTTTTACAAAAACTAGTTTTTGTTTACAGAAAACCTAAGGCAATCTCTGTCTACCTAATCTTTAAATATTCTAATTAGTATGCGAAACAAAATGAGATCAATAGATACAGATAATTTTGAGGAATCTAAGAAGATTCGACGTCGTTAATCTTTGAAATCGTACTCACCGTACGTGATTTCTCGCCTTTAAGATGTACTGCTCTTTGGCTTTCAATATATGTGTCCGGAACTTCCAGTTTTTTTTTTTTTTAGTATCAGCTGATACACTTTATGAAGATCTTTGCAAATTAAAGAGTTATATGAGAAAATAACTAATTATTCTCAGGAGAGACGATGACAACAAGTGTGACTTTGACACGATATTTTTCTATATCCATAGTAACACATTTGTTTGCCTAAATAGTAGGCCATACAGTACACACATACTTGATATGAGTGAGATTACGAAGGTAAATGCTGCCAGTTGTGCCATCCTTCCGTCGTACGAGAAATTTTGAAGATTATACATAAGTATAATTGCGTAATAATACATATTTATACAATGTGATTGAAATGTGTGAGTACAGTATATTATACGTCTTTTAAGAATGAAATTTGAAAATATTTATTTATATAAAAATATATTCACGAAAAGCGATATATATATAATAAACGATAGTAAAGTTTACGCCTCCTCTGCAAGTGTTGTTGAAGGGACTCTTTTTTTAACAAGAAAATTAGGTATTATAAGTTAACAAAGAATGCCCAAAGTAGATATCTGTAAAACTTTAGAAAGAAACCTGTGCAGATTGAATATCTGTGCTAGAAATTCATAAAAAGAAAGTACTAACGGTACTATGCCTCCAACTTATAACATCAACCATAACAAAAAATAACGGCGTGCACCAAACAGTGACGAGAAAATATCTGGAATTGGTAAACTAGCAAAATTTAGCAAAATTCATTGATAATTAATAGACAATATTTCATATCATTACAGTTCGTTCCCTTCAAAATATCTTACTTTAGAACTAAATGACTTTAAAGTCTCTCACTTGAATTTCTTAAATTATGCAAGTAAAGATCCACTGGCCTTAACAATGTGAAACTATGTAACTTTTAAGGAAACTGCAAACGCTATTGGCAGACAATATATCTCGTTATATAGGCTTATTAATGCATGCAAACATCCGAAAAACGAACTACTACTGGACATTTTTTTTTTAATTCTCTAGCAAGACTGATAAGAATTACGTATGTCTAAATGCATCATTCAATTTCTGTGGAAATTTCATTATTTACATGCCTCAAATAAGCTTACCAAGCTCTCCACCTGCATTTTAGCATGAATCGATGTGCAAGTAAGCCGCAACAAGCCTGCTAAAATTTTAGCGTGTTCCGCAAATTTGAGGTAATGGACAGCTAATGAGCGTTAAGCCTGTTTTACGGCCGTTAAAGTGCATTTTGTCTCGGTATTATTTAGATCTGAAACTCTAGTACCTGTTGGATGCGTATTTCAAACATTAAACATGCTCGGTTGTTGCTGCTATCGATCAATAAATCAATATCGCCATTCATTCTAGTTACCAATATCCCGTCTACAATGCCGCTGCAACCATTTTGCGCGGAAAGAACGAGAAAAACGAAATAAAATGTAACATGCAGAGTTCATGCTTTGTAAGAATTGTATGGATGTAAGGTTATCAACTACCTTTAATATTCCATATGTAAATATTAAAAGCAGTCAGAGTTTTGTGAATATACTTTGGCTTTCACATACTTCTTACGTGAATGACAAACGAAATGGATGTATTTCCACATTTATAAACTCATCTCTGTCTCTGAAATCGCCCAATTTTTGTATTACTTAAATTTGTTAGAATTGCACGATTCATAACAATCAGCAGCTATTATACTATTTCAAATCTAAATCCGATCTTTTTCTAGTAAGGTTAGATTAAAAATAGGTCTCAAAATGATGGCAGTAATTTTGATAAGTGCCTGTGTTAGTCTTAATTAACTCAAGACGAATGTTTTGCCAAACTTAGGCTGTAGGCTTAAGGTTCAGTGCTTGTGGTATCCAGACAATATTTTTGATAACAACTTCCTTTTCTTTCTGTTATAAAAAGTGTTTGCAAAATTTCGAATACTGCATAAGGACGCTACTATATGGTATATTGCTCCAAAATTTCCTTATGCTGCTCCATTTCCAATATTCCTTCAGCCAAATTTTCCACTCCATTGACAGAAATACATCCCCATTTATAGATGAACTTCATCGCCGATTGCAAGCTGAACGAGAGTGTCCAGAAGAAGTTGAGTGAGATCTCGCCGAAACATCGACCTAATCGAAACGATCTCTTTCGGGACCAATAACATGTGCAAATGAAAGAAAGAGTTTTAAACAGCCGAATCCAAGCTCGAAGCATTGGAACATGAACGAGGAATTTTTATGAGAAGGTTTACGTATGAAGAAATGGCACAAGACTATATCATACCAATAACTAAGCACGTAGGTGATTTCATTCGGGATTGAAATCGGTTTGCACCTGAGGGTGCGGGAGATTTACTGAAGATTAATTGGTTTTAAGAATAGAATGATGCCGAGACATTCTTGAATAAAATGCAGAGTTCATGCTTTATAAGAATTGTATGGATGTAAGGTTATCAACTACCTTTAACATTCCATATGCAAATATTAAAAGCAGTCAGAGTTTTGTGAATACATTTTGGCTTTCACATACTTCTTACGTGAATGACAAACGAAATGGATGTATTTCCACATTTATAAACTCATCTCTGTCTTTGAAATCGCCCGATTTTTGTATTACTTAAATTTGTTAGAATTGCACGACGCATATTTCAAAAAATATTGTACAAGGAGCCTTTGTTTTATTAAGAGAATAAATATCATGTTGCATTTCAGATTCTTTGTACTTTCTATCTTCAAGTTAATTCGATTTCTATTTCGAAAATAACCCAAGTGGCCAACCTTTTATTTGCGGTAGTGTATATAGACTCCATTCAAGTGATTGTTTCCTTCGCATTATTTTTTTATTTTTCCATTTAATAGAGCGAATAAAGATAATTTCTTATTCCATTAACGAAAAAGAAATATAGTATACCGGAATATTCAAATATATTAAGAAAAAAAATGTTATCACCTATAAAAGGGTACAGTTGTGAAAGCCATCTATACTACGACTGCAAGAACTTACTGAAATTGCCGTCGATAGTAATGCTTGAGGCGAATGAATAAACGATGAGACAGGTGGAGCCGTGTTGGCCTGAAAGAAAAGAGGTTATAAACACAACCATAATCATGTTAGTAGAAATATAGGGCAATCATTTCGAGGTTCCGTTGAGTTTTATAAGTAAACAAGAGCATAAATATTCCCAACGGGAGGAGTTTTTCTGTAAAAAGATTCAGCGATCTATAATAGCAGTGTTATCTCGTATTTTTATGTCATAGTGTTGATGATAGGATTAATGGTATGATAAACGAAAATATTTTGATCTCAAAAAAAGTGCGCATTTCACTATAAAACACTTTACCCTTTATCGGTAAAAGACCTCAGAGGCTTTAATATAATTGCCTGCCCTTTATTTTGTATAAAAGTATCGATAAAAACTTAATGGCAGGTTGTTAATTAATAAAGTATAAAAGGTTACGAGGGCGACCTGATATGTTCCCGTAAACGGCAAGAGATGGCGCATGCAGGTGAAAGTGGATTCACTGGTCGACAAGGGCAACCTCTCTTATGGCAACTTTCAAAATTTCAGACGTGTACTGTCAACAGTTGTTGTTTAAGAATGTGTTTTGTGTAGCAAGTCAGGCAGTTCCGCAAAAATGGATAAAATCGAATTTCGTGTTTCTGGATGGCTAGGAAAACGGCCACGGAATTTCGAAATATTTTGTTGAGATTGATGGCGGATATACTCCATCATTTTCGACCATCAGCTTCTCGGTGAACGAGTTCAATCGTGCCCGCACAAGCACAAGCGACGAACCACGCAGAGGACGCCCAAAACCCGCTACCAACAATGAAATGGTCGATAAGATTCATGATGTCCTGTTAGCCGATCGCCGATTGAAGCTGAAAGATATAGCAGAGACAACAGGCATCTCAGAAGAACGCGTTGGCCACATGCTACACGAAATTTTGGCTGAAAAAGCTTTCAGCGCGATGGGTACCGTGTTTGCTCACACCAGAGCAAAAACAAAATCGGGTGACCATTTCGGAGGAGTGTTTGGCCATGATCCAATGCAATCCAAGGGATTTCTTCATGTGTTTCGTAACCGGAGATAAGACTTGGATCCACCATTATATACCGGAGACCAAGGAACAGTCGAAGCAGTGGACTTTTCCGGGCGAATCGGCTCTGAAGAAAGCAGAGACCGTTCCATCGACCGGAAAGGTCAAGGCGACATTTTTTGGGATTCCCAAGGTGTGATCCTCATCGACTATCTGCAGAAGGAATGGACAATCACGGGGCAATACTACAGCGATTTATTGACCCGATTCGATGCAATATTGAAGGATAAACGGCCTCGTTTGCAACGGAGAAAGTGTTTTTCCACCAGGACAATGCGCCGGTTCATTCATTCCGTATCGTCGTGTTCAAATTGAATGAGTTGCGCTACAAATTAGTGTCTCAGCCTCCATATTCACCGAACCTAGCTTCCAGCGACTTTTTCATATTCCCAAACCTCAGAAAATCACTGAGAGGAAAGAGATTTGCCTCAAATGAGGTCATCGCCGCTACAGACGGCTATTTTGCAAACCTCGCAACATCCTACTTTTACGACGGCTTGAATAGACTGGAGCACCGTTTGAAAACTAAAAGCCACCCCAATACCGTGTTTTTCTTGATGATTCCAGAAACATTTCAGGTCGCTTTCGTAAGAAGTTTATTTCCCCACTGCCCTCCTCCCCACAAAGTTGTAATCCAGCCAACAACTGATTTCGATGAGTTACAATATTCGTTCAGAATCTATATAGAATGTTATAACAGTTATATTTTAACTCTAGGATGCTTAACCTATACAATATCCCCTGTATATAAAGGTATGTATAGTCATAACACAAACAAAATTACACATTTGTTCTTTCTACGTGCGCAACTCATACTGAATACATAAAAGCAAAACAATGAAGAATAGACTAGACAATTCTTTGAGGCGTTCAGATCTATCGGAATGGTACTCCTATTTTGGCGTAGGTACCCATATCGGTAATACTTTTAGTCAACAGGTAAGTTACTATTGAAACACTATTGAGGCAATTGTCTATCGTGAGATTGAGACTAGACTTACGCACGCTGCGCGCAACTTTTTGTACGACTTTGCTTTTATGTGGAGGTTCTCCGGGTTGGCGACTAACGCAAATTAAATCATCCAGAGCATAACCAGATTTACACATCCAAAATATTTTCGTTCCATATTTTGCCGGTTTACCTATTTGGCATATATTGCACGAATCTGCGTATATCTCAAATGCAACGAGTTGTTCATCTATAGTTACTTTTGTATCCGATTGAATAAATAAATCCCACACATAGGATACCATTGCTAATTTATCGGTTTCCAAATTCGTATTCCGAGCTCTCTTAACGTTAAATATGACGAAGTATCGTATTTCTTCTAAGCAAAATATAAACACTGTGACTAGGTATATAGGATTAGCAAATTCACCGCAAAACAGTTCTCTTATAGGAACATCCCGGACTAGAAATTCATCAACGGTTTTCCTTTTGCTCCGTAAACACGTTTTGCCTCTAAATTTCTACAGTTTACAATTTCCTGCATAATAAATGGAACTATAAATAACTGAAACGCTTCTTTGAGTGTTAAAGTCATATGATTTCTTGGCAATCCGGCGCACGCTGAATACCGCCAAGTGCTGCAATTTTATTTTTCTCCAACCGTTTAAGAGAAAATCGCGTTCAAAGTTTCAAAATTTCCAAAAATGCTTAACTCCCCCCGGTTTGCGCCGTTCGAAAGTACGCGCCGAGATCTTTAAAATGAGCACCGAACGGTCGCACTGCGACTACGCATAACTGAGATACGAATATTCGGTCGAGAAATTTCGGTGAAATATCGAAGTCCGAAAATGACCGTTTTTATCATCCTATCCGGTCGACGTTTTCTCGTGTTGCGCGCTAACGACGCCGTTCGGACGGACGAAATAGACCGTTTCCGATAGAAAAATATCTGCGGAATTGATTGTGAACGCCCTATCTCTAAACGGTTAGAGATAGAGGATTCCGATTTGCGTCGTTCGAAAGTACGCGTCGAGATCTTTAAAATGAGCAGAGGGCGGTTGGGAGAAAATCGCGTTTAAACCCATATGATGGCCGATTATTGCTGGAATGTTCAGCGAGATTGTTCCGGTAAACCTCCCGCAACGAAATCTTATAAAAGGAAATTTTTAATTGATGATTGGTAGTTGCATATCCATATTTTTCTATTAAATAAATACCTCCAATCCATTTTTTATGTTTCAGTTAACAGTTATCTACTAGTAACATTTAAAAGTTACGTACAAAACGTTACATCTTATTTTGGTGAATTTTTCCTAAATAGGGCAGAAAGAGTGAATTTTGAAAACTCGATTTAATAGAGCAAATCTTACGGCATTTTTGGATTTGTCACGAAAATGTTTGTTGGCCAGTATAAAATGGTTATAAAAGCGTTTATGTTTCATTTCTAATATTACATACACAAACAGAAAATTTTACCTCCGAAGCAGCTACAACTTTGGAATTACACTTTGCTATGAAAATATCTTTGTTAACCTTGTACGTGGATACCTGTTATAAAATGTATGTAATATATTCTAATCCGATGCCCGGCTAAATAACTTGATACCGTAATTCCCTATTCACGACCTCCAACATTAGGCAGTATATCTCCTACGGTACGCATAAATTTATTTTCTGCATTAGCCTTACAGGCACACACATACCTATGTATGTACGCATTGCTGAGCAACCTGGGGAAATATCCCGGGCGCTGGGAAATTCGCCGACGTCAAATCTCATCACGAAATTAAAATCAATTAGTAGCGTTAAGGACGGTCGGATTATCATCAACAGTGGAATGTTGCGTTTGCAGGACGGTAAAACGCAATTATCGCAGCATTACCGATTCATTTTTGCCGGTTGGAGGTAGCGCATTCGATATGGCGAATGCGTGCGTGGCATTTCAGATACGTTTCGCCTCTTTTTACGTCTGGTTTAGCGATAAAAGCAATACAGCGATAGTAAAATAAGTACAATTAACATTTTTACGGGGAGTAAAAGCTGTTAATTTCCTAAGGTAACAAAAGATAATGATTGGAATAGTAGAATTCTTCTGAAGACACAGTTAGGTTCTAAAATAATACGAACATGAAGCGTACCTTCTTTTTTTTTTAATAAAGATCATAAAATACGACTTTACAACGATGGCACAAATCTTGCCGAAAGCGGTATTAGAAGACGTTAATTTATCAAAAAAATTGAAAATAAAACTGTAAACTACGAATAAATGGAGCGTCACGATCTCTTAAAGAAGAGAGTGACAATATGTTGCATGAAACATATGAAATCCATGCTTTAAAGCTTGTGGCGCAGTTGATCCCTAAATGTTATCTACGGGTAAATGCTTGAATAGGTCATACGAAGGCAGTATTTCTAAAGTCCCCAAAACGTACAAAAGGATTTCAGGAACTGTGTCCCAAAGTGCCTGAATCACCACAGCCGATTATTACGTGTTTGGAAATATGGTTAAATGCTGCGTTTTACTACTGCGCACTACTTACATTTCGATGATGTAAAGAAGGTAGTTTTACAATTCGATCCGAGACACGCTAAAGCTATCGAGAAAAGCTAGAAAGCCAGAAAATGTTTCAAGGTGTTCAGGTAAAATGTGATTTAGAAAGTATTCGCAATAACTACTATGCACTAGTGGAAAAATGATTCGATGTCGTTTGTGGATTCTGTTCAAATTGTGGATGATGTTTCCTCACACCTGTGTAGGGCATAAGGCGAAAAAAATGAAAGTGTAATACGAAAATTTGAAAATGTTATTGACACGAATTCAAATTTTCTCATACTAAGACAAATTTGTGAAGGTGCGTCGAATGATCCATTAAGTTGTTATAAGAATTACTTTAAATTTGCAAACATCACACACACATGGGGAACCGTTATTTTCATAATTCAAAAATATTTATTCGGCAAGTCGTACTCATTTGACTGAAACAAGCGTGAAAACATATTTAATGATTCTAATATTTAATAGATGCCACCTAGTTTGTGATTTCGTGGAAACTTCTTAAAACAGTAAGTGTTTCAGCGCGTTATATAATATATTTTTATCACTATCTTATGTACAAGCATTCCTGCGTCTGCATCGCCTATGTTTACTCATGAAGATCACGATCATAAATGATGCTGAACACTCGCCTTGATACGGTCACTCGGCCCCTCCACATTGTTCTCTGTACTGCATTGTAACTTACTCCACTTTGCCGAGAGTAGTTATGATGACATCAGAATTGAACATATCAAGCTATACCGCCCCTCCCCCCCTATCTTGTTTCGTTTACGACCAATATCTTTAATACTTGAATATCCACCAGCTTTTTCCAAGTGTTTGGAAGAAGGGTGAGTAATCAACAAACCTTTTAATTGTGCATTCGCTGTTTGTACTTCTTCTTATAAGATTTCCGGTCCATTTAGAGTCTCTTCCATGTCAAAATGTTCTTCTCTATAGCCTGCGAACAAGTTTTCTAGGTATTTTTTCCAGATGTTGATTTTAATTTGTTTGTCTACGATAATTCGGCCTTCTGAATCCGTGAGATTTCCCGACTGTTTGGTTTTAAGGCTGCCGCCGAGCTCTTTAACATTTCGATCCAAGTTGTAGCTGTCGTGTTTCTTTTGTAATACTACAACTTCCTCACACGTTTCTACCACAATTAAAAGAGGGTAACGCATCGGGCCCAGATAACGTCCAAACAGAACTCGTCAAACTATTTGACGAGAGAATAATCTCGATCATTACACAATTGTTCAACAACATCTACGATACATGAGAAATTCTAACATAATGGCTACAATCTGAATTTGTTGCGATTCCAAAGAAAACAAAATCAAAGAGGTGTGAAGAGTACCGCACAATAAGACTTATAAGCTTATAAGCCCTTAAAAGTATTTCTCATAATCATCCACAGGAGAATATAACGCGCATGTGAAAACCAAATGTCCCCAAACCAATTAAATTAAGAGCCATTTCACTCTTTTCTTAAGCTGCTTAAGCTTTTTCTCTACGTGATTTAATAAGGCTTATATTCTTCTAAGAAATCTACACAGCTCATAGGGCATACGTTACTGGAGAAATGTTACAGCTGTTGGTATAAACGAGGTGAAATTTGAAACAAAAATTGACAAATTTCAATCGTGTATATTTACAATACATTTATATTTCTTTCCTTAATTACGAACAAATGTTAACTTGTACTTGTAAATGATGCTAGTTTATAGTTACAGTGGTTAAATAGTTTACTAACATATCAAATAAACCTTATCTACTATATTTCTCAGTTTCCTTTATCGTATTTTACAAGGTATTACCTTCAATACCGGTGAACATTATTTTTTCATACATATTTGTGCTTGAATTTTATAAAATTATTTATTCATTGTTATTTAGGGACTATAATTGTTTGTCAACAAGTAGAAGAAAGATATTACACGAAATAATTTCATAAAAGACCTCCCTCATACTTAATAAAATACCGGGAATATAATAATAATAATTACTCTTAACAATAATAATATATATTTAATGTGATATAGGTAAAGATTATATTTTCCGATTATTTACTCGAACTAGAACTATGAACTTAGATTTAGTTGTCATTGTTTTTGTAATCAATGAATATCGTTAATTAAACTATTTGAAGTCAGAAATCCGCACAATGATTGTTGCGTTTTCAAAATCTTGGACGAAGTAATAGAGATATTCGAAGACAATTGAAATTAAGTCGCCGAACTGTGGACTATAACGTTAAAAAATACCAAGATGCTGACTCATTATCAAATAGTAAACGAACAAGATAAAGGAAAGTAACGACATCAGCGGAAGAACGCCGAAAAATTATCATGAGTGACGGAATAGGCCAGAAACCGGACTTATTAAATGAAGGGTAGAGGAGGGCATTTCTACGAAACAAAGATTTAATGTTTTTGTCTCACATAAATTATATTATTGAATAAATACTATCAATTGCACTGTTTTAGGTCTATTTTATTAAATACAACACTACAGTTTTTTCTTGAGCCAGTACTTCCTTTATTTATAGATTATTTCTTAGGGTGGGTAAATAAGTTTGTCCGATAATGTATGTAAAAGATAATGAGCTTTTTATATATGATACTGTTTCCGTAATAGGAGGAGACATTAATTTAGACTATCACTGTACTTTACGAAGTATATTCAACTATAAAATGGTATTTCTGTTCTCTTATATATATATTACATCTGCCACGAAATATTCTTATTCGTGTAAAAGTTGCTATAAAATGATATTAGTAATAAAATATAAGTTGAAAGTTTACTAGCGACTATTTAAAAAGTTGAGAAACACTATATGATGCGTGTTGCATACGCATTCTGTCCTAAAGTAATAATGAAAACGATAGGTGGCGTAATACAGAACATATTTCATACGTCAACTGTTAGCAGTTTACGCTATATAATTACTGTAATAATTTCACATTAGCAATAATGATAATCTATTGAAGACAAAGGAATTGCTCACACTATGCGCAATGAATAACTCAGGCTTGCCATAGGTACCGCATTGTAGTGTACTTCTGTATGTGTTGGAAAGCAGAACCGCAGCATCTTCAAAACGTAGCGGCTATTCGGCAATGCATCTACTTCTATACTATGCAATGCGTACGCTAATTTCATATAAAAGGCATTAACAAATTAGTTAGACAGTATCAATCAAGAAAGAGTATTATTCCATTCATAACCTACTTCCAATTAAGACTGCAGGGTGCCGATAGACATGCGTGCGGTTTAGTTACTATCTGTATTAACAACAATGAATGTACAGTCCCTGTCCAATTTATTGTGGCTTCTTGCTAAAATAGCGATTTTGTTAAAATATATAATGGAATTTATTCAAAACTAATATTTTGTAATGCCTCCTTTGGCTTTTATAATTGCTCTTATTCTTTTTGGCATACTGTCTATGAAAGCGTTAATGGTATGTCTAATTGTAGCATTATTTTGCCACACATCCTCAATATTTCTTACTAATTGCTCTTATGTAGTGTTTCTTCTCGAATAGACGCGTGATTTTAGATCACTCCACACGTTATCAATTGCATTGAGGTCGGGAGAATTTCCCGGTCAAGGTAACACTGACAGAGCGTGCGTTTCCAAAAAACTGTTGATGGATTTGGCCGTGTGACATGGTCCCTTAATGCATAAGGGCCTTTATTCCGATCTAAATCATTGATATATGGCATCAAGACATCCTCCAATACACGCTTATATTAGTGTTCATTCATCTGCAAAGATACAGTGGTTCAGGGTCTTCAACTGATATACAAGGTCATACCATAACTGACGGAGGGTGTTTCACCGTTATTAGTATACTAGCTGTACCAAACCGTTCAGAGGGACGTCGTCTAACAAGTTGAGCTTTTTGGTCATGGCTTCTAGTTTTGACTCATCGCTGAATACGATCTTTAACGAAAAGACATTGTTCAAACAAAAAAGAATGCTTTATTTACATATTGATTTAAGTTATTTTGTCTTACATTTCGCTGAGGTTCGATTGTGTAATATTGATGACTAGAGACCGGATTATATGCAAAGTGGATATATTTTATTTTATTTATTATATTTTACGTCTGTATGTAGATCTATTATACTAATTAAAGTTAATTAGCGTTAATTAACTTTAATCAGTGTAAGACATCTACAAATAGACGTAAAATGAAATAAAATAAAATATATGCACTTTGCAGATAATCCGATCTTTATTGATGACGTTTTGCCCATTCATTATATGGTCGTTTCATTATCGGTGTTAATCTTGGCTTTTTCAGGAGATGTCTGCATCTTAATCCGACTTCGTACAATGGTCTACGTACTGTACGCGTAGATATTTGCACTCGTTGTTGAGACATTACATTTCCCATTTCTTTGGCAGATAAATCTCGGTTTTCAGTTGCTAGTTTCAGGATATGTCGAGCACATCGATTAATAGAGGAACTTGTGGTGGGTATGTTTTCTTTAATTAAAATGGCGATTCGCTGCGCTATTTGTCGAAATGCTTCTTCTTTCTTTGCAATTGTGCATTGAGAATACACTCCTGTACCCAACAATGCTGCAATACGCAGTGTTTTCTTATTTGGTATGTCCCTTTCTAAGCCATAACGAAAAAATATAAAGCGCATACAAGCAATAACTTGAAGTGTAACATTAGCACGTAAACACGAAAAAAAAGGTTATTACATAACCAGATAAATATTCTTTCTACAATAGCAACCGATCCAAATTATATTCTACAAGTTACTGTTCTTGTTTCTATCCATCTTCTATACAGTACAGAATGATTCGTGAGGGAGATAATAATAGGCAAGGGTCATTAAGTGGCACTTCTTCAATTTCTTAGAAATATATTTAGGGAACCTATTTAGACAAGTACTGTAAACCCTATTCATGAATTTTATACTTGGATTTGTAAATTATCGCGTTGGAAACACAAAAGTTTAAATTTATATGATGACCCTGATAAAATGGTCAGAGACTGCAATTACTTACTATTTTAGTTTGATTGTGTTCTTAATGCAGGTTTTGTTGTTGTGGAGTCTTGTTCAACAACACAATCAAACTAAAATAGTAAGCAATTACATTAATTATTTTTAATATCGATAGTAACCGCACGCATCATTAACAGCACTCGTTTTCGCAGCCTTATTTCAAAAGCAGCATGAAGTTTGTAAATGTGCGACATGAATAGAGAAATTTAAAAAGAAATCACGCACCAATTGGGCGTAAATCTTACAAAGAGTTTGGCGAGGTTTGAAATGGGTGTAGCAGAATGGCTTGCAAAAAGAAAACGTATCGAATTTGACAAATTGATCGAGATTAATAGAAAAACATAACGTAGAGAAATGAGAGGGATTTAGCAATTCCAAGGTGACAGATGAAAGTTATATGGACGAAATGGGATTGATAAATGACGAAAATGAAATTAATGATGGTCATTGTGAAATACGGAGTTGGTGAGGTGTGCAATCATCAATATGGGTAACATATGAAGTGCTTTTTTTACACGGAGTGGTATAAAAGGGAACTCCAAAACAAATAAGAGGGCTAGCGGGTTACTATCAGCGCTAGGTGATAAATGAAATAATTTCAATGAAAAAGCGATCTGTATTTGCTCTAATGTTACTTAATTCAATAAATGAGTACTTTGGAGTCGAACTTCCTTCACCTGGTGGGAGTTATATAAGCAAAAACATAATTTTAATTTAGAATACATCAAAATAATTTATCGACAAAACACTTTTGTAAGAGAATATTTAAGGAAACGTGACTCATCAAAAAAGGAAAAGAGTATTAATTACAAGAACTATATCCGAAATTTAAATACACTACGAGTCATAAGTTTGCTTGTACCTAATACACGAGGGCAACCTGAAATATTTCCGGAATCGACAAAAGAAGCACAGTATTGGTGTGATTTTTTTATTTTTCGATGTGGTCTCCTCGAAGATCAATACACTTTTTCAAATGGTGCTCCAGTCTCTTCAAGCTTCGGAAAACCCTGGATGTTTCGAGGTCTTCAAAATAGCCCTCAGTAGCGATCCTCATTTGAGGCAAATCTTTTCCTCGCAGTGATTCTTTCAGCTTTGGGAATAGGAAAAAGTCGCTGGGGGCTAGGTCTCGAGAATATCTAGGGTGAGAGGCTAATTCGTAGGGCAACTCATTCAATTTGGACACGACGATACGGGATGAATGAGCCGGTACATTGTCGTGGTGGAAATGCACTTTTTCCGCTGCAATTATTTCCTTTTTTTTCTTCTTCTTCATTTTCTCCTTCAGTACTGTATCGAATCCGGTCCATAAATAGTAGTATTGCTCCCATGATTGTCCTTCCCTTCTGCAGGTAGTCTATGAGAATCACACCTTGGGACTCCCAAAATATGGTCGCCATGACCTTTCCGGCCAATGGAACAGTATTTTGCTCTCTTCGAAGGCGATTCGCCCGGAAAAGTCCACTGCTTCGACTGTTCCTTGGTCTCCGGTATGTAGTGATGGATCCAAGTCTCATATACGGTTACGAAACGCATGAAGAAATCCCTTGCGTTAAATCCTGAGTAGACACTCCTCTGAAACGGTCACCCAATTTCGTTTTTGCTCCGGTGTAAACAAACGGGGTACCCATCGCGCTGGAAGCTTTTTCATACCCAACGCGTTCTTCTGAGATGCCTGTTGTATCTGCTATCTTTTTCAGCGTCAATCGGCGATCAGTTAGTAAGACACTATGAATCTTGTGCACCATTTCATCGATGGTAGCGATTTTTGGGCGTCCATTGCGTGGTTTGTCACTTGTGCTTGTGCAGCCATGTTTCATCTCGCTCACCCAGAAGCTGATGGTCAAATATGATAGACTACATTCGCCATGAACCTCTACCAAAATATTTAGAATTTTCGTGGCCGTTTTCGAGGCCAGCCAGAAGTGTTTTATCACTGCACGAAATTTAATTTTACCCATTTTTACAAAACCGACTGACTTGCTACACAAAACACACATTTAAACAACAACTAATGATAGTAGACGTTTGAAATTTTGACAGTTGCCATAAAAAAAGTTGCTCTTGTCGATCAATGAATCATTACTTCGTGCGCTATCCCTTGCCGATTCCGGAAACATTTCATTTTCTGTGTTACACTCAGAACTATTTTAAAAGTATTTAGGGAACTTTATACTAGGCTTCCTAGAATGGCATTTACAATCCAATGTTGATAGTGTATATTTATAACAATAAGACTTACTTACAAAATGCATTCAAACATGAAAACAATGAATTCCTGTATTAAATTTTTATGATGGCAATAAGCAATAATGCATTAATAGTAGGAAATTGGAGAGAAATGCGTTATGAGTTATGAAACAGACTTTGGGAGGAATACCTAGTCATCCACCTGCCTTATAATAAACTGTACATTCAGTATGCATTCACTATATCATCCAGGTACTACTACTACAAACAAGGGAGTTGGATATTGAATTGCGTGCCAGAGTATGCGTTTTGCACGAGACAAATGTTTGAAATAGAGAAACTGTTCGGCAATATTTCTGAGTGTTGTGTGCGTAGGTCAATTAATTGAAAGGAAGAGACCGATAGGCTTTAGAGCATAAAGCGAAGTGCGTGAATTGGATGTGAATTAATTTGGAAGGTATTATCAGCAAATTAATGACCCAAAAACATTGCAAAGGTGGTTAAAGTTTATTTTTAAGACAGATCTTCTCAAGGAGTCTTATCATTAATGGAGTGGCCGCCCCTGAGTCATAATTGCATCCCCATTGATCTCTTGCGGGATCGCTTGCATAGTGAAGTGCGGAATAAATTTATTTTGTTATTTTAGACAGTACGATCAAACCTATAAGAGACAATATATATATATAACAATTTGATCATCTAAGAATAATTTTAGACATGTCTGCGCCTCCACCACACTTTAACAATACCAGTCTAATAAAACTGTTTAAATGTAGAAAATAAGAGGAAAAAGTTTGTGCACCTGAACTATTTTCAAAAAGAAAGTGGAATTGTTTTAAATTTTACGCAAAGGAAGATGAAAGTACTGTCAGATTCTAAATGATTTATTAATTATAAACGTAAAAAGTAACCTCCTCGATAAAAATAAATAGAAACGTAAATTTCAAATTAGACACGCATTATAAATTACTCATAAAAGAAAAGTTTTTACTTCTGATTATCTATTAAATAGTATTTAAAGACGGATAATGTGTTATATCCATCTACATATTTTTCAGTAATTCTATGAAGTTACTACTTTTATGAATTTTATAGCTAGTTATAGAGAAGAATGCAATATTTATTTATGTCTGTCAAGCACTTTTATGTTAATACCGTTAAAGTGGATTCGGCTATTAAGAACAGCTTTATGACTAGATTTTACGAGAAGTTAGAGTGGTGTAGTATACATATAACGACTTAGACTTTACAACGCGTAATATTGGTTAAATTAAGAAGTAAAATACTGCTAAATGCTAAAGAACCTATAATCATGTTAATTGCATGTCACTACATTGTTGAAAACTAAAGAGGCAGAAATCTGCATAAAATGAAGGTACTATGTACATATCTCAAATTATTTAGAATAACTTCCATTGGTTTTTTAATCATAATTTAATTTCCTTGTCATTACCAACTGCGGTGGAAAATCTCAGGATCTTTTCTTGCCAAGTGGGTTCTTTTGTTTATTTTCTTTTGTTTTAAATTAAAATGTATATTAAATTAAATAATTGGAGTAGCCAAATGTAAGGTTCTAGATACATATATATATAACAAAATGTATATATATATATATATATATATATATATATATGTAATACCAAAATATGGAAATGAAATACATTAGGACAAGAGAACACTGAATAAACACTCATACTGTATAGTATTTTTAGATTTCCTAAGCTTCGACTTCCACCAATACATCCGGAACTCCAAATTATTACGAATATATCAACTGGGACACTTCATTACTTGAAATAACTACTTATTATGAGAAATAACAAGTTTTTATCTGAAGAGACAACTTCGACATCCGCGACTTTGACACTGTTGTTATTTAATGATAGGGATACTCTCACTATATTCAACTTGTTTACCTAAACGATAGGGCAGACAATAAATAAACACTCTTGTTATCCTGTTTATTATTTCATAAATTACATAAGAAAATGCAATACATAACACATAACGCTAACATAGCGTGACTTTTTCTCACTTAACTCTACTACATCACCGCCAGGTGGCGTAATACAAGGAGGTAAGTTTAAATCTTAAAAATATACCCTATCACCATTGAAGGAACGAAATTATTTACAAATAAAGGCTGCCAGGTGTGTCATCTATTAGACGTACGAAAATTTTGAAGATTGTGTGTGTTATTGCTAGACGAAAATATATCTATTCGCATTTGTATTTTTAAGAAAAACGGATGTATATATATATATTGTAATGATATGTATTTATTGACTTTTAAACTTTTTAAAATATCAATGTTTTTCTACATTTTTCTTATACTTCTATATTGGATATTTTCTCGTCAGTGTATGGTTCACGCCCTTATTTTGTTATTATTGATGTTGTTGTTAGAAGCAAATACTGTTAGCACTCCCTCTTCATTTAATTTATTGTAATATTTATTCCGTACAGTTTTCTTTCTGTGTATTAAATTTTACAGATATCTATTTGAGTTGTTCATTACTGATATATAATTTACAATTCTAATGTTAAAAAAAGGCCTTTAAACAACATGTGCAGTGGAGACGTACTCACACATTGCTATCATGTTATTAAAATATATATGTCGTCCCGAAATTGTAACACACTATCTTCAAAATTTCTTTAATTTCATTCCGCCAAGACTGTGATTATTGTGTGGCCTATCATATTGGTAAATATGCTAATTAAAATGTGTGTATCCCCGGAAACGACCTAATAAATAATATTGTAAAAGTCACACATGTCGGAGTTGTCTCTCCAGAGAAAAAATTGTTATTTTTCGAATTAATTATAATATTTGAGATCCTTCAAAGTTATTCAAAGTTAAAGATTCACAGGTATAGCAGTAAACTCAATGGGAGCCCACGTGCTCTCGAAACGCTGCGTTCCGCATAATTAATTAATTTGTGTGAGTGGAGTTTACTGCTATACCTGTGAATTGTACATCCAAACAGTCCTTGCAATCGTTATTTCAAAGTTAAAGAGTGTATCAGCTGATATTTTCACAATAATTTGGAGTTCCGGACACATTAGTGGAAAACCAGGATATCTAGTACACGAGACATTACGTGTGAGTGTGAGTACGATTACAAAATTGAAGACTTTAAATTATAATAAATTTTCAAAGTTTACTGTTCTTTTGCTCTCATTTTGTATTTCGTTTATAATTTACAATTTTAGCTAGACAGGTATTGATTTAGGTATTTGTTAAAAACAAATTTTATTAAAAAGCGGTATATATACAATTTGGTTTGGCAATATATATTTTTGGAATCTTACATTTGGCTATTTGAATTATTTAACACTATTTATATTAGAATTTAAAACATGGTTGATGATTATGATGGTTTTAACAGCGTGATCAATCTTTATATCATCGGCATAAGCTAATAGATGTTAGCAAATCATCGACGTATATTGTAAAGAGCAATGGGCCTAGGTTCGGCCCCTGGGGTACTCTAGAGGTGAAATAAAAAACTCAAGATTTAAATCCATTGAAATAAGTGTAATTAATCTTATCAAGGAGATACGCTCGAATGAAGCCCAGAAAATTTCTGCCGACACCGAAACAACTCAAGCTTATCCAACAATTTACGATGATCTGTTATATGGAATGCGCGGGAAAAATAGGTATAAATAATATCTAGTTGACCACTTCCATCTGCAGTTTCAGCTATCGTTTGGGAAATCTACACTAAGTTATTTGCAGTAGTAATAAATAGATTGATCCAAGATAGTATATAATTTGTTGTAAAAATTCTGTACAGCTAAGTTAACATTTTGGTGACTGGTAAGAAATAACCAATTGGTTATAGATAAATCAGAATAGAGGTTGTAATAATTTGCTATGTAAAAATTATACCGAAAGTTATTGTTAGAAAGAAACTGAAATACCTTAGATGGTTTGGCATTAGGACAGTAATATCTACAGAGGGATGGTGATTATCTTTAACTAAGAGAAGGAGAAAATCATGCAAAACTTCCACTTCAGAATCAAAATTCAGACAAAACCAAATCTAAAAGTCGATTATTTGAATTCAAAATACGATTGAATTGGCACAGGTTCAGGGACTCTACAAAAGAGAGGAATAAGCTTAATTTGCAATCAGAAATGCTAGATTCAGATATGAAATTGTATTGAAATGATACCTCAATCTCGTGATATGTCACATTTCGATCTTCGTTGCTGATTGCCGTTTTTGGTGCATCTGCTCCTCTAATCGTCGCCAAGATCGATCCGTTCACGATTGGATTCTTCACACCACCGAAAACTGTTGACTGATGCCGAAAACAGAAACCAACTCCGCGAGGCATTCTTGTTGAGATAATTGTCTCAGAAAATTATTGCGCGAAAATCGGTTTAATTCCAATTCTCAACTAACTTGTCAACTTTGACAGTTCGTTGTAGCTACAACACTGCACGTATCCCACTGAAACTTTGGATTTAGGTTAACTAAAAATGGAAATTAATTTCTAATGTTGACACTTGATTAGTGACGCCCTCTATGTCCCTGCATGCAAAACTTAAAAGTTATCCCTTGTATTAGACTTTCAAAAGTTGTGTGGCGTAACATGTGCATCAACTATGTTTTCAAGCTTAACTGAACACGTGGAACATTACTATGGCAACTACGAAGATTCTATACTCCATTCACGTTAAGAATGCAGACTTGAAATAGATAGGCCTAAAAATACGGGTTTGCTATTGGCTAATGGGCGAGACATATTCACACGATTTTCGTGTCGCTATTTCCTGCAGTTTTTCATTGTATTTTTTTATGTATAAACAAGTTGTGGCAAAAGTAGTTCCTTTCAGAGCTATTTTATCTCATAATTTAATAATTTAACGTACTCTACAATCGATTATATAAATAAAATAATTTCTATTCTACTATTACGATTACAGTTTTGGTTCGGTATATCTGAGAAAGCAGTAGTAGATGCAGTTGCACGACCATCGAACAACCCTCAAGGGAAGCAGAGGCAGTAGGCAGATGCTAAATTGAATATATGGTTGATGAATTTATTATAGCTACAGATGCAGATTCATCCACAGATACATCAGATTCTGATTTTGCCTAATAAATTAATAAAATGTGTATAAAACTTAGAATACTCTGATTGCTCATTTATATCTTCATGCATTCCATACATTTAGTTAAGGTATTTTGTACAATGTAGTAATTTTAAAAGAACATGTGTACAAATTAATTGTATCAAGCATGTTATCGAAGAGAGGATGATGTATTAACTCGATAATACTGTTGAAAATACTCTTGAAGAATTTATCATAACAGCAAATACATAATTTTCGTCAGACCACCGTCATCAAAATCTGATTCAAATATCCGTTAATATCATAATAAATTGAAATTATTTGTTCACCTTTTTCACTCTACCCGTTGGTTTATAAATCAAATTTGTATGTTTATTTCATTTGTTGTTTTATAAATAAAATGCTAGCAGTAACGAAATCTTTTTTATTAAATTTATTCCAGATATGAAGAGAAGAAAACTATATAAATTTGTAATACGTGCAGTTACTCATTGATATGCATGCAATTATTTACTGAAAATGTACATTGGTTGTACTGCAGCCAGGGTACAGTAGATAAATATACTGACAGTGCTGTTTACTTTTTTACCGAACAGCTCATCTCATTTCATCATTGACAATAACCAAATTCTATGCAAGATTTAAGGATATTCTGTGTTGCCATGTGCTCTGAGGCCACTCGATGGACTTAGATACAGTCCCGTTAAGCCCATTATCTATTCTTCATAATCAGCAACATTCTTTTTTGTTTGGCTTTACCATGTATATATTGAATTGCTTACTCTCAACCATACCATTGAAATGGAGATTAACTTCATGACAAATGACTTGGTGTAACACTGTGTATATAACCATTCATGTCGAACTTATATTTTCGATTCAAGTTTATCCATGAAAATATTGTTATTTTAAAGCTTGTTATATGGCATTTATGTTCTCTTCAATTAACCCCAAATGCAATCTCATTTACTTTCTAACAGAATTAAATAAGCTCCAACCATTTCGGTAAATTAAACAACGAAAGGATACATTTATATTGCAATTGATGTTACTATTACTTTATTATGGCGGTATATATGCATATAAAATATTAAAAACTTTGCTATTTATTATACAAGATTTTGATAACCAAACTTTGATATTTGCAATGTTATTTGACAGTTTAATCGGTTAAATTTCACGAGTGTAATAAAGACGTCGATCGTAGCGCTACCTACTGCATTCTTAACGTGAATGAAGTATGGTTCTAAATATTAGATAATATTCTACATTTAAAAAATCAATGTGGTGTAAGTATTAAATACAATTAAGTTAAAATAAGCATACGCAAGAATATAAGAAGCTTGCGCTAATTGCAAAAATATTTCTCGCTTCTACTGGATCGTCTTAGGCTCCATTACCATTTTGCGAGCTCCTTTATTATTTTCATACTTAAAACACGCGAGTAAAATATATGAAGTAGTCAAGATTAATTATCCGGATCCGTCGTCTTTCGGTATTCCGCCTCTTTTTTCTTCCAATTCTGAGCTGAAATTCCTGGCTTTCATTAAGTATTCGGTATTCGTCTAACTCGTGAAAGTAATTCGCCATCTTTGGAGATGACGTTCGCTTTTATAAATTCATAAAACTAGTGCACCGTTGTAATGGAATTTATTTTTGTCTATTTCTTGTTATTGCATTTTAGAAAGCGTATATTTCCTATATATAATGAGCAGCATTGTTACATAGAAATAACTAGCTACATTACATTATTTCTTATATACTGTTAAAACGACATGTATAATTCTTGAATCTGAGAAATATTATCGTTGATCACGTAAGCATGGATATTGCTCTTACGTTCTTTATTGCAGTAAATGGATACAATAGTCTTCTTTACTTTGGATAATATTATTTCTTAACGTGCATACATGGAGAAGAATGTGTTTCTTGCAACATTAAATGTATCATACTTTTCCAGGATCGACAGTAATTATTGTGGCCACAATAACGTTATAATTAATGTTCCAATGTGATAGGTGCAACAAATTGAAAATACTCGAAAACGGTGTACTACCACAAGTAATATAGTAAAGTAATTAGCAGCTTAGTGTGTACAATACAAACTAATACATAACACAATAGATGTTAGGTAAAACAACAAACGAACAAGTATTGCATTAATGGAATGTATGGTATTGAATAATAAATAAAATAAATCAATTTAAGCACCTTAACTTTGGGTTCAATACACTAGAGAACAGCTAAGCATAATGAATTGTAAATTTTACAGTGTTTAAACGTAGGAGGTTCTGGGAATAGATCTCACCCTATACGATAAATATAGCCTCATTAGTAAGAGGTATTTCAATGTCTGCGCTTTCATTTAACAAATTAAATAACAATGATAATAATAATAATATTAAATACTAAAAAATAATACATATTCATTAAGAAAACTTCACAAAAAAAAATGAAATACCGTAATGTGAAACAAATCAAATATATGAAGAATTAGGCAAATCTAAGTTGAAATTAGCAAGTTCCTTGTCGAGTGTACCAACAACGCTCGCCACAGTACATTCGTCCTAGCTGTAGGGATGTGACGTGATCCTGATTCCAGGCGTAGTACAATGCTATTAACATCAAACAACAAACCAGGTGAGTCAATTCTTCCGGTTTCTTCTTTCAGCAACCCTAACAAAGTCGTGCCTCTCAATTAGCTCCTTGTAGAGTATCCTCCCTCCCATAGAATAACGTACATCGCCTTTATATGAGAGATATTTCAAAAATTTTCACTGAATCCTCGCCAGAAGATTGGTGTGAATGTTGTAGAAAGGATACCAAGCCATGGATACATATTCGAGGTTGGAAACCACGTGAAGAAGGAAAGGATATTTATTGCATCAAGGCTAATAAAATCTTTACAATTACGGAAAAGAAATTTTAATAATTTGGAAACGGCTGTCACGACATCTGAGGCATGACTAGAGAAGGTAAGCTGTTCATCATATATCATACTTAATCTTTAATAAAAGATTGATGAACAGTACTAACATATACAATCTTTTTGATATAAAGATATAAAGAAACATTCATCTATATTTAATTTTAAATGATTATGCAGTCACCAGGTATGAATCTTGTCCAGATCACGTTATAGAAAATCAGCATTAGTGAAAGAGTTAACGGCGGGGTAGATTTTAATATCATCAGCATAGGCTAATAAAAAGCAGTTAATGGACTTTACAAGATCATCGATATATATTAAAGAATCGCGGGCCAAAGTTTAATCCTTCAGATGCTTCAGAGGTAAAGTAAAAGGCTCGAAATTAAAATCCATTAAAATAAACATAATTAATTATGTTTAGAAGATATGAACGAATTAATATTAGGAAATTCCTGCTGACGCCGAAAAAACAGTTTCTCTAACAATTTATGATGATCTATCAGGTCAAAAGCATGAAAAAAGTCAGTATAAATCATACCCGGTTGACCGCCCTCATCTAGGGTCTCGGCTATTGTTTGGGAAATCTAAATTAGTTACAGTAGATCTATTTGACATAAAACCATACTGAGATACAGAGAGATATGGTTTTGTACCATAAGAGATACGCTTACTAAGTAAGCGTTCAAAAATCTCGAAAGAGAAAATTACGGCCACACATTGTTAATATTGGAACTATTAACCTCTTTAGAGATTGTCGGGATTCTGGCTATTTTCCATGTTTCAGGAAACATGCACGTGTGTAGGGCTAAATTAAAAATCATACACAGGAATGTTATTATCACCAGCAGTAAATTTGTTCTTTAAACTTTTAATGCACTGTATTACTTCATCTATTGAAACAGACTGGAAATGGTGGCCAGTTAGAATCTATATCTGGAAGATCAAAACCCAAAGACTCAGATAGGAAAATACCAGAGAACAATGTAGCGGAAGTCATCAACTATCGATGTTGGATTACTATATTCGTTAGTAGCACCACAATGTTTCCCAGGAATTCTGGTAGTGTTCTGCCTAGAGCGAGCAAGAAGAGTAGAAAGAACATGGATGTTTTATAAGACTGAGTTCACTATTACGAACGTATAAACTATAGGCAAAACTATTGTCTTTGAAACTCCATTTTTATAATAATTATCATGTATGAGTTTCAATTTTCTGTGATAATAAGCCTTCAGTTAGGTTCTTTTTAATTTCGGGAGAGAACCAGGGGGGATAGCGTATCTTCTAATTTGAGCGAAATAAAGGAACAGATCGATTCAAGTTACAATGTTCTTACGAACATGTAAAGAAGATGTCGATAATAATAACAGTATTTTAAAAGTTCTTTATTGGTTGAAAACGTTTTCCAAACAAACGTACACGTGTTAAGCAATCACGTAACAAAAGAGACACGCGATCGTCAGGCGGATTTTACTTGTAAGAATTACACGCAAAACACATACATGCATACCTCCTTTCTTTTCTGTTCTCCTTTATTGCATTACTACCTTTTCTCGTGACGAATTTCCTTTTCTTTTTGAAGAACTAATATTTGCTCCTACTTCATAATTCCTATTTTTTGTAGCGCGATGACTTTCAGAATGGAAATGAACATTTAATCGAATTTGAAAGCTTCCAGGAAACAATTCTTATATTTCTCGGAGCTCGGAAGTAATTAGAAAGAGAAATTTGTTCGCTTCGTAGCTTTAAATAAAAAAAAATAACTGGGGGGAGGAGGGGAAGGGTTCAAATATTAACAGTTCACAATTATTAACTTTCGACCCAACTACAACTAAACCTACCTAAAAAAGAGGAAGGCCAATCAAGTGAATGGTGACGGAAAACTCGTTTATTAATTCATTTTGCGGCATCCAGCCGTCTTGAAAGAAAAGATCCCCTTATTAAATTTCAATTCGCCGACGAAAGCGGATAGTTTTTTTTTTAGGAAAGCTCAACGGGGTTTCTTGGTGGGACGTGTTTGGGTAGCGAAATTGAACATTAACCCTTAATATATAATTGGCGGCAAGAAGGGAAATCCTTTTTCATCACAGTAGTTTTCGGGAATCGATATTCGTTAACGTAGGGGAGGGCTCTAGTTTTATTGAATATAAACGCAAAACACGATTTGTTTATGAATAACTTCAGCTTTTTGTTAAATGTACATGTGGGAGAATTATTTTGGCTAATTGACCTGATGGATGATCCCTTAGTGGAGTAACTTTTCATTGCTTTTTTTGTTTCATGCCGATAGGCCACATTGAACGGACTACAGAGAGTATAAAATGTTTATTTCCTTATTACTTATTACAAATTCTTAACTTCCCTTAGAACTAGTACAGATTGCGCTCTATATACAATTTGATACCACTATAATTAGAGTTGTTGTTTGGGCTATTTCTATCGTGTATGGAAGTATAGAGTCCGACGTTTTGGTAGTCTTTCTACTGTCGTCTTCGGTGTAGGCTAAACTGTCGAAACTTCGGACTACATAAGTTCAACAGACGATGGAAATAGCCCAAACAACTACTCTAATTATTATGATAACACCGCCCGACAAAATAATTTTTTTTGTCGTGGTGCCTGTAAAATACGAACTGCCTTAGAATATTTCTGATGTGCTGGTTCCAAAAATAACATTTCTTCGTAGCTGCTCTAGGTTTTGAGATACATCATGGTGACGTTTATTACCCATACGTAATAAATTTAACAGCTATTTATTAGTAGAACAGATGCTTTTTAACTTTCATACGCTCGGGTATAACATTAATGATGTTAATGAGGAACAGGGGGACAGATTTCACGACATCATCATTATGGAGGAATGATATCAAGGAAGATGGGATACCCATATGAAGGCCGATTACTCCTGGAACCATCAGCGAGACTATTCCAGTAAACCTCAAGCAAGGAAATCTTATGAAGGGAAATTTTTAACTGATGACTGAAGACTGTATGTGCATAATTTTCTGTTAAATAAATACCTCCTACCCATTTTTTTGTGTTCCAGTTAACCGTTATCAAACAGTAATATTTAAAAAGTTAGGCACATAACAAAATATTAGATTTAATTTTGACGAATATTTTCTAAATCAGACAGAGAGAGAGTGGATTTCGGAAACTATCTAATAGAACAAATCTGGCGGCATTTTTGGATTAAGCACACCAAAATTGCTTAATTACACTTAAAAACTCAGAGCCACCAAAATGTGTATTGGCCAGTGGAATCCAACGTCAACAATATCATGTCAAGAGTTAGAAATTCGGTATGGGCTTGAATTAAACAGCAATAAAGGTGAAAGTTTTGTTTTTAATAAGTAAATTTGTAAACAGGTAAAAAAGATAACTACTATAAGAAAGTTAAAGTTGGATACTAAACTAATTAATATGTGTGTAACGATATGTATGATCAACATATAACGTCTAGTCTCAAAGAGGAAAGATAAGAAATAGAGGTATTTGACCTACGAAGGCGACCTGAAATGTTTTGTTTTCTTGTTTGAATGGATTTTGTAAGTAAGTGTCATTGTTATAAATATATACTATCAACATTAGATTTTAAATGCCATTCTAGGAAGACTGGTATAAAGTTTCCTAAATAGTTTTAAAATAGTTCCGAATGTAACACAATGCGAGGGAGACCTGAAATGTTTCCGGAATCGGCAAGACGCACGAAGTGGATTCATTGATCGGCAAGGGCAACCTCTTTTATGGCAACTGTCAAAATTTCAGACCTCTACTGTTAATAGTTGTTGCTTAAGAGTGTGTTTTGTGTAATAAGTCAGGCGGTTTCGCAAAAATGGATAAAATCGAATTTCGTGCAGTGATAAAATACTTATGTATAGCTGGCACAAAAATTCGAAATATTTTGTTAGAGGTTCATGGCGGATGTACAGCATCATTTTCGACCATCAGCTTCTGGGTGAGCGAGTTCAAGCGTGGCCGTACAAGAACAAGCGACGAACCACGCAGTGGATATCCAAAAATAGCTACCAACAATGAAATGGTCGACAACATTCATGATACCGTGTTAGCCGATCACCGATTGACGCTGAAAGAGATAGCAGAGACAACAGGCATCTCTGAAGAACGCGTTGGCCATATCCTATACGAAATTTTGGATATGAGAAAGCATTCGGCGCGATGGGTACCGCACACCGGAACAAAAACGAAATCGGGCGGTCGTTTCGGAGGAGTGTCTGGCCAGGATATAACACAATCCAGGGGATTTCTTCGTGCGTTTCGTAACCGTGGATGAGAGTTGGATCCACCACTACATACCGGAGAACAAGAAGCAGTCGAAACAGTGGACTTTTCCCGGTGAATCGGTTCCAAAGAAAGCAGAGACCGTTCCATCGGCCGGAAAGGTCGGTCCATTTTTTGGGATTCCCAAGGTGTGATCGTCATCGATTTCTGCAAAAGGGAAGAATAATCATGTGGAAATACTACGAGTTATTGACCCGATTCGATGCAGTATTGAAAGAGAAACGGCCTCGTTTGCAGCGGAAAAAGTGCTTTTCCACCACGACAGTGTACCGGCTCATTCATCCCGCATCGTCGTGTCAAAATTGAATGAGTTGCGCTACGAATTAGTTTGTCATTCTTTATATTCACCGGAGCTAGCCCCCAGCGACTTCTTCCTATTCCCAAACCTGAAACAATCACTGGGAGGAATCAAATGAGGAGGTGGCTATTTTGCAGATCCAGAAATTTCTGTTTAAAATAAATATGACATATAACTTATTAGAACGAAACAAGAACAGATTTGGTTGCCATGAATTTTAAATATTATGAGGTATATTTCATATCACAAAATCACGCTGCTTTTTGACATTACATGTGATCATAGCAAATCCGTTAAAACACCAGTTTAGTAGATACAAATATACCAGGAAGATGAATTTGAAGTACCCGTAATGTTTACACGCTCCTCCTATTGCTTTACATAAACTGGAATATAATTGGCTCAGCGCATTAGAGCAGAAAATTATTACCGGAATTAGTTTGAGTTTAAAATTCGCCTACACAGTTGAAATGTAGCTCTGTGAAGTGTAACGTAGATAATTAGATTAGATAGCTACGGATAATTAGATATATGGAATATGACGTATGTAAAGATTACAACGAAGGGAAACTGCGATGTTTCTGAAAATAGCTTTTTTTATTAATAATAATGGGCTCTTTAAATACGACTGGGTGTAGTATGAAAAAATATACATTCAGATGGTGGAAAATTGAATTAACAATAATAATCCATGCCTTCGCATTCCCCAACAACTTTGCCAATGCCAGGGGGCATCTTTAAAACAACGTCATACACCATCTCAACTCACTGAGGGCAACATTCTATGCAGGGCAGATTAGAATGTTAGTCCATAGACAAATCTATGGTGATTATATAGAAAAGTAACCATGTTTGTACTTAACTTTTGGTAATAAATTCAATTTGTTATTTACGCTTTTCTTGCTTTTACGAGTTATCGAAGATTGAAGAAGAAACACTCCTCGTAGAATATCCTACTCCGTAATACATCTAATATTAATCGGAGAAAAAATAATAGATTCTATGATTGTGTAGATGCAATTTGTGAGGAGCTATATACAGAGTTCAAGAAACTTTGGAATGCGGTGAGGTAATAAATATTTTATCAAAGGCGTTATGAACAGAACTAGGTAAACTGCCTACTCTGTTTTTAACACGTACGAAGGGCAAGAAGAGCTTAAAATCTTTAACTTGGTTTCCTCCTTCATCATAAATGTGAAATATAATTGCAAGATCACTACCGAACATTAATCCCAGAAACCCAGCACATTCAACAATTCCCAGAACAACGTCAGAAACAGCAGCATCACTGTTGACGAAACTTAAGATTTATTCGCAGGAGTCCGTAGATAAACAGAAATCTGCTGTTCGGGTATTTCAAAGTGAACCAAAACCAACAAAAGTTCATGTGACTGTCGTAACTCTAGATTTAAATCATTATAAACTGTTAACCTTCATTATAAAGCTTTTAATTTCTTTTTTTTTTATGGTAAATATTGTTGTATCGTCACTTTAAAATTAAAATTTGTACGTATTTAATTAATTAAAACACGAACATGTATATACAGGTTTTTCGGCAAATCTCATTTAGCGTTGCGATATACATAAAACCACGTAGAAGCTTTAGTCGCTGCAGATTCAACCCGCCTATGCGGTAATACCGCAATAAAATAGCAGAGAATACATTTAGATTTCCTACACGGTCATTCATCATTCATCACTCATTTCGCACGCATCAGTCCGGGACGTAAACCCTTCTTTAGATAGATACGTCCGGTAATGTTCTATTCATGTTTCGGAGGGTTGTAAGGGGTTTTCCTACATGCGCAATGTACATATCTGAATTAAGTGGCTTAATATTTTCGCTGACCGCCTTTGGATGCGATGTACATGAAATGAATTTAACGTGAACATGCAATTTAGTCTGTGTGTGCTTTAATATTTAATGGAGTTAGAAGAAAATAGTTTCGCATAGTTTACTTTGCGAAATATGGCGGCGTTGGTTTAAAACACACACATAAATATTTAATTCAAGCGTAGGTTTTTCGTATTTTTGGTAATTTTCATATTCGATTAATTACAAAAAAATACGACGAATTTTCCCTTATTACTAAAATACTATATTCTCTTTACTCTATGTTCTTAATTTCGCATCCCTTTTTCACTACTGATAATTTAGTATACTATAACTTACGAGGGCGGATCTATATACGTACCCTTGACCCCCTTACAATAAAACTACAGGACATTATATTAATTATTTTTCGACATAGTCTCCCTCCACACTAATGCACTTCACACATTATTGCTTTAATCAACAGTCTCCTAGAAAAATGTTTGTCTGACCTCTGTAAGCCATCTCTCTACAGCTTGCATCACTTCACAATTATTGGAAAATGTTGCCCCATATACAATTTCTTTTAATTTGCGGAATAGCTTGTAATCACTAGGGGCTAAATCCAGCGAATATGGTGGGCGCTCCACTAATTCGAAGTTTGCTTGATGTATAGCAGCCACAGCAATATCAAATGTATGGTTGGGAGCATTATCCTGATGGAAACAACACGCTATGCCTTAACTATCCTCGGCGTTTCTCTTTAATAGCGTCTCGCAATTTAGAAATAAATTGTGCGTAGTGGGGACTTGTAATTCTCTGTCCCTTTTGCAAATAGTCAGACAGGATGATTTCTTGAGCATCCGAGAACACAGATAGCAAAACCCTTCCAGTAGACGCCACGACCTTAAATTTGCGAGGAGGAGGAGAGCCGTGATGTTTCCGCTCTCTACTTTGCACTCGAGATCATAGTGGTGCACCCATGACTTATCCATGGTCACATACCGACTAAGAAAGTTCTCTTTGTTTGCGTGGTACTTTTTCAAAAGACACTGACAAGTCAACGCCCGATTTCTTTTTGATCAATGGCTAACATTCGAGACACCTATCTTGCACCCATCTTTTAAATATCTAATTCTTCAGTCATTATATTGTGCACCACATGATATTATAAGCCAGTGTCTTTCACAATGTCCTTGATGCGTACTCGTCGGTTTTTGCAGTACGATATCGTGTACTATTTAATGTTTTTGACTATTGTTACCGTTATGGGGGGACCACCCGCATGTTGGTTTTCACAGGATATTCTTCGGTATTTAAACTCTCGATACCAGCGTTTGACTATATCATAAGAAACTGCAAACTCACCAATAGTTGCCGTAACGTCTTTATGAATTTGAATTGGCGTCATACCCTTTTTCTGGAGGTATTCTATTGCGGTTCTATGTTCTATGGGGTCCATTTTTTATGAATAATCACGACACATAATTCAAGAATTAGCCACAGTACAACAACACTTTGAGGTACAAACTTAATATTAGGTAGATATGATCTACAAATGTCAGTTAATTAAATGCCAAAAAAATTAATCAAACAACCAATTAGAAGTAGGTGAGACGTGGGGCATGAGAATCCGCTCTTGTATATACACTCCGTAATGCTATATTAATTATGTATTGCAACTAATGTAACATGTTCCATTCGTCGGAGCGTTTTATACACTCATAACTTAAACATGAGAAACTTGGTCACTTAGTTTTTTATGCAGTTTACTGTAAACTATCTTTACTATAGAGTTAAAAATGCAATCAAAGCCTAAGAAAAGCACCCTTCCATATAATTAACGGGTATCTTTTAAAGAATTTAGGTTGAAGACGCGTTGTAATTACATGAGTTTGCCGACGTTTTGCTCTCAGTTGCTTGAGCTCCTTCTAAGTGGCTGCATGTCATATCGTTGACACGAGCTGCGAGCTGTTGGCTTTTCACAGTAGCGATACGACATGCAGCGACGCAGAAGTATAATATTTGTTATTTGTCATCTACGTTAATATGAATCCTTTCTCTTTCGAATACACACACATTTGGTGACAATTTAATTTAATTCGTAATTTGAGTAGTTGAAAATGACAACGAATACAACTAATTCGAGGCTATTTACTCTATGAGTACAAACTTGGTACCAAAGCAACAGTAGCGGCACAAGAAATATGTACCGCATTCGGAAATGATGCCGTTAGTGATCGAACAGCACAGAAGTGGTTCAAGATATTTTCTTCGGGAGATCTCAGGTTGACCGATGAAGCACGCTTTGGGAGACCGAAGATCATTAACAACGGAGAACTCAAACAGGTTGTGGTGGAAAATTCCAGTACAGCGTGCCTAGTGCTTGCGAAAAGGTTCAATGTGAGTGACGAAATCATTCGTTTGCTTCTTCATTAGCTATGAAAGACGTGGAAGTTAAGTAAATGGATCCCACATAAATTGAAAACTGATAACAAGATAAGTTATCTTACCATTTGTTTGACAAACATTTCAGGCAACGCTAATGAACCATTTCTTGATCGGTTGTTAACTTGCGACGGTGAATATTATAGTCAAATTCTAAGCGTTCGTATCATTAGTTGCCGCATATTCATTCGATACCATACAATCCCAAGGCTTGCTTACACAAACAAGATTGTATTGTCTATTTGGTTGATAGCAACTGGAATTGTCTATTATGAGTTCTTAGAAAAGTGTCAAACCATCACTGCGAACTTTTCTTGTGAACAGTTTCAGCAGCTACACGTAGCACTCATCCAAAAACAGCCTACTTTAGTCAATCGAAAAAAGTAGTATTTCCACAGGATAACGTCAGACCACATACCGTAAGATTAACTCGGGAGAAGATTTCTGAACTTGGCTGAGAAAGGTTACCGCAGCTTCTATATTCTCACATTTTGCGAAGTGATTATTATCTTTTTCTTGACAACTATACACCGTTCAAAACTCGAGTTGATGTAATAAATGTAGTCCGTCAATTTTTTGATACAAAATCCATGAAGCTCTACAAAGTCGGCATACAAAAATTGGTGTAACGTTGACAAAAAGTCATTGAGTGTGACGATAATTGTTTCGATGAATACTAGCGTATTGTTGTTTCTTAATAAATATATACACTTTACCATAAAAAACCATACGTAGTTAGTTGTTACGTATAGAAAATATTGTAACAAAAATATATTAATTACAAGAAATACGTTGGAGTTGTTGGAAAGTACTAATGATTAGTACTGGTTTGAAGTAGTATCTACGTATTTAGCACTAAGAGGGAGAAGTTTAAAACAAAATCTTAAAACACACAACCCAAACTCAACTTAGTTATAAATTTGTTTAAAAGTTCTCGTTGCTCATCACTTTAAAATTTACCGCGTAAAACTTGTGCTTGGAAATACGTTTCTGCACAAATATTTTATAACCACATTCATACAAGATCCGATATGGCGAGTGTAAGGTAGAGAGTCTCAAGGGTGTAATATTGTAACGTTTATTTTAACTCTGGGATTTCGTATAGAATGAAAGGTATTAAGCTGGTTAAGCGAAGTCCTAAGGAAACTGCAAACAGAGAATCCTTTCTTATCTACGTGGAAACAGAACTAAAATTAAATGACTTCGATATTTCAGCTTCTTTCTTTCTCTATTTTGCAAATTTGTGCTAGTTCTTCACACCAAAAAGAAGTCTCACTCTATAGGAGGAAGCTTTTAAATGTATGCATGTTTTTATTACATCGTAATGGGATCTGTTAAGTTACCCTCACAAAAAGATTGCTAGCAGATGCTGTTGTTCGCTTTTAACAGAATTTCTTTTTTAACATTTACCTAAAACGATCTCTGTCTGGTTAAGTTTGTTATTTATAAACGAAATATAAAATGGGAGTAACAGAACAGTGAATTTTGATGATTGAACACAATTATAAGTCTTTAATTTCTAAATCATAATCACACTCACACATACTATATCGTATTCTAGATATCCTGGTCTTCGGTCTCCACTATACTGAAAATATCAGCTTCACATAACTTTGACTATACTTTTACTCTATTTAATTTGAAAAATAACGATTTTTTCACTGGAGATACAACTTCGACATCTGTGACTTTGACACTGTCATTATTTAATAACAGGTCGTTTCCGGGAATACACTCACTATACTCAGCTTGCTTACCTATATGATAGGCTGCACGGTAAACACACTCTTGATGGAATGAAATTATTAACAAGTAAACGCTGCCAGGCATGCCAGGCATCCGACGTACGAGAAATTTTGAAGATAGTGCGTTTTTATTCAGAGACGATACTTATTTTAATAATTTGATAAAAATGTGTTAGTATAGTACATTATAATATTTTAGTAATAATTTGAAATAAATTACAATTAATCAGAAATGCGTGTTTAAGAAAATTAAAGAAGTGGAAGTCCCAACGCTACTTTGCCTCCAACAATAACAACAAAATAAGGATGTCAACCATACACTATCGTGAAAAATCAAATATAGAAGTATATGAAAATTTAGAAAAAATCATCATTATTTTAAATGATTCATATGATAATACATATCATTACAGTATACAGGATGTGGATGCCACCCTGATTATTTTAAACAGAACAGCAAAAACCAATATCCAAGTGTTTTAGAGTTACTTAAGTTTAGTAGCTAGAGTGGAAAATCAGATAATTTTAAACAGATGGCTGTGCGATCTCAGAGGGGATGATATTTCTTGGTAGTACCATCTTTTCTACTACTGCTCTATGTAGTTCATGGCAATCTGACAATTAATTTTGTTTTGGCAGCCTTCGAAAGTGCATACCGTTAATATTTTTAGAGTAATAAAAAATGAACTCTGTGGATTAGCAAAATATTATCTTTTTCGTGGAAAAACCATCACACAATCCGAAGAGAAATTGAAAATATGTTGCAGAAATTCTGCCCTTTCACATTCTATTGTTTGTAAGTGGCTTACGGAATTTATGAAAATGTGGTCAAGCGAACACAAGTGACTCTCTACGTTCTAGACTTCCGCTGAAGTGACTACCGAGGAAATTATAAATGAAATCCATGGTTTCATATTGGCGGATCGCAGATCGAAGAGGTATGGTTAAGATAGTAAACATTATGACCGAATGCGTGCGCAACATCCTATATGAACATGTAGGCGTGATAAGGTCTTCACTGTTGTGAGTGCCACATTTGTTCATTATGAAACGACAACGGAATCGAGTGACCCTTAATAATGACGTTCGGACATGCGCTAGTGTCCAAAAAAGTGTTTGCAGTAATATCTTTTTGCTGATGAAATTGAAATTCATTGTTTCACGCCAAAATCGAAAGAAATTTCAAACGAGTGGGTTTTACATGACAGAAGAAGGCAAAAACGATATCATCAGCAGGGAGGCACATGACCATAATTTATGTTGTTGCACATTTCTGCGGAAACCTAAATTCTTTAAATAACCACAATTTGGTAAGACTCACGTGGTATTGCTTTTATAGACTATTTGGAAAAGATAAAAAGCCAAATTTCATGAAAAACTGATTAAAAAACGTCTTCATTTGGCTAAATAAAATGTGCTCTCCCTCCACGACAATGCACCTGCCAATTCGTCCACCGTTGTAGCAATGAAACTGGTTACTTTGCGCGATGAATTTGTGCCGTATTCACTTCATTCTCCGGATTTTGTTTCCTGGGACTCCTTCTCTTCCGAAGTACGAAACACTGGTTGCCTGGGAAAAAAATCTCATCGAAAAGAACGATCAACGCACCATACTTTTTTCAAAATGGTCGAGGTGTAACGGTAACAGGCGAAATGGCATTCGCTCTGTAGGCATATTGTCAAACTTTTTGTGGGAAAACTAGGTCGAATGGAACCCCTTTCAACACCTTGCTTTGTGAGTATTTGTAAAGGACAGCCTATGCTAAGACGACTCAACCACTCAAAGAAGAAGTCGAGTGTTGCGTTCGATGAATGTTGCATTCATGAGATTAGCCACCTTCCCTCGAAAACGTTTTCTTAAACTTCGTCGAAATCTACCGAAGGGGTGGCGGTAGCCATTTGATTGAAATTTTATTTCATGTCTTATGTCAACATTTACACTTTGCAAATCAATAAAGTTTTCAAAAATTTCATTAAAAGAAATTGTGTTCCTTATTGGAATGCTTTTATAATTCTGCATTATGTACTTTTGTATTTCCTTTTATTTATTTTCATGTCTCCATTTAATCATGTATTGTATTTGAGTTGTATGAATTGTTTCTACAGATTATCTATTTGCTCAGAGTATCTAAGTGTCCCATATAATTTTTATCGTGACGTGAAATACATATACGTATATATCTGTGATTGATGAGATCAATAAAGATTATCATTACTGTTATTATGAATATTAAATAGAAAAGCAATTATTTTTATTTCACTATTAATTTTGATTGATTGCAAATAATATACAAATAAATATTTGCATATATACACACAGAAAGCATTGTTATCGTTTCCTTTTATATATATTATTATATTTATTATACGATCTGAACACACGCCACAGTAATAACAAAAATGTTTTAAAATTATGCGCATATTTCAATTTATATTGTTTAAAAAACCTGAACTTCTATTCAAACTATATTCTATAGGTTTGTTAAAACCCACTGCAATATCATTTTACAAATTTAACCGTGACATCTGCTCATTTGGAACGAAATTATCAGTGCTCACACAGTACTGTCAAAAGAATAGTACACGTTTATTTAACAGTAGAACATGTAGAGTGGTCGAAGCCGTTGGCAAAATCAAAACGTCTAAACGGAAATGTAAACTAACAGCTATAACAGGGTAATGCATTAATAATCAATAATGTTCAGGCAATTAGCAAGGGCTTCAAAGGTTATACAATTAATATAAAGCAAATATTTGAATAGAACCAACTGTGGAATTCAAAATTAAATTATGTATACTGAGTGTTTTGCGCCCTTATGATCAAGAAAAGTATCTAACCCTACTGTGTCATTCGTATATATTATACAATTATAACATTCAGGTTATTATGACCTGAAACATATTTCATAACAAAAAAAGAAACAGAGGTGTGACGAATTGTCAGATATCATCTATTTAATGTAACAAACAATTTTACTGTCTCGGTGGTCGAATAGTCCAAGCGACGCGGGTTCAAATCCCGACTACGACGGTCGGGTTTTAATTACTGGAGTATGTTTTCTTCTCGAATAAGAAAGGAGTGAGACTATCTTCATACCACCGAAAGCTAAGACAAATTTAATGAAGCGTTCACCAGTTGCAGTAGAAACTAAATTGGGAAACTCTATTTACAATATTCAAAGGTTAAACCCGAATATTAACTGTTATTTTTTTGTTGTTTTTCATATTCAGTGTGTAATATTTTTTATTCTATTTGTATTGTGTTTGATTTTTTATGGTTTTGTACCTGTTGGACATAATTAAACGGCAAATGGTGACTCGAGCATACCGAACCCTACCGAAAAAGTGCCCAGCCACTGTACCTGACGGACGTTAGTTTCAACGCACAACACTTAAGTTGCCAAAGTCTAGTGCTAGCCCTCTTACCACTGGACCACCGAGCCCTTGAATTATTACTACTACTATTATTGTATCGTAGATCCCGTACCAATAGGACCTTAAAAATCCCTAGAAGAGGTGGAAACATATTTGGATTCGCCAAAATTTTAGCAGGGTCTAATAATCGTAGTAGGCGATGCCTAGAAGCGTCAGATTATATTGCGTAACCCGACATTTCACCCAACAAAAGGTGTTGTTTTAAAAAATATTTTTATGTATGAGTGTACATGCTATATTTGTTTGATTTTAGTTGAATATTTACGGCTGCATTTTATAATAATTGTTTGCGGCACATTTACTAGGAAATAAGATGCGTCTCCAATGATGTTTTAACTCGTTCCTACAGTACTTGGAAATTCTGTTCTATTCTGCCTTGTATGCAATCTTATACAGAGATTTTCTTATTACTATCATATAAAAACACTTCCTTTAGTGTACTTGAATGCGTTTCAATTTGGATTTATACTCCTCCACGGAAAAAACCGAGATTAGCATGTCCTGACATTAATTTGTTTCTCGTTTTACAATCTTGTTGTTTTAGGAATACAGTTGACTGTGAGAATATCATTCGCAAGATAAAAGGAGGAATTGCATATTTCTTCATTAACCATGACCTTTGCAAAATTAGGCTTCTAGTTTTCTCGCAATGTATAACATCGACATTTTCGTCTAGAAGGTAACTACTTCAAGCTGTAAGAAGTGACAAAATTATCGCAAGTTACATTCTAACTCTTGAATTCGTTACTAAAATGCTATAAAAGTCGCATATCTTGGTCTTTAGGGAGAACATCCGCAATTTTCCTGTGTATATTAGTAACTTCAGTGATAGAAAGTATAACTGCGAGAAGGGGTCCAAATTTTTATGTCATAGTTTGCTCTCTAAATACGACGAGCCATTTACTAAGAGTGGTGTTTCGCGTAACATTAAATAATTTGGGGGAATTATCTAGCTATATCTATCAGACATTTAAAACCGGAGCAAATTTATAAGTATGTCTTCTTTCGTGTGTTGTATTTCAGTTCTCAACTCGCATTGTATAAGATGTAGACGTTTAGAAGACGTTTTTAATAATATAGGAGTTTTAAATATATGTTTGTCAATCTTTCATCTCATGACTATCATGTAGGTTCACAAATAACCGTCAATCGCTCCCTGGAGCCCTACGTAAGTTTCAAAAACTGTGGCATCTACACCTTTTCAGTGCTCACCATGATCCTTTTGTACTTTAGGATTCGTTTTCTCCATTACCTTGCGTTTTACAAATTAATTAATAATTTACAATCAACTTTAAATAACATGCCCTTACTTGAAACAACGTGTTACACTTCTAAATTTAGTACAATATAGTTTCAATCGCACCGCGACGAAATGTGTTGTTTTGTAAAATGTGTAATTATTTTAGGTAATACAAAATATTAATAGATTTGTACGTTAAAGATAATAGGCTGACCGATTGTGCCAAACAATATTCAGGTTACGAAAGGTATGAAAATGAAATATAGTTTGTATAGGTCGAGTCAGTTATAACCGCAGCGTAGTAGAGTCGGAGATTAAAGACGAGATCATAAATTACTCTGGCCAACAAATAATTTTTTTTTCTCCTGGCTAAGATTTGACACTTGTTTTTAACTATAACATAGATACGCTAATGCCAAATATGAAATCCATTTTTCCCTAACAGAACACGTTTTTTCTACAGTATTTCCTGTTTGTCGATTCAAAAATTCTTGAAAATCGCTAACTAGATACAGCGCTCAAACAATTGAAAGACATTCCAGATACATTTCGGTCAAAAGTAATTTTTTCACATCTTCACATCAAATTGCGTCTTATGAAGCAATGTGTTAAACCTTTAGATTTACAAGAGAAGTACATTTGTCAAAAGTTTCCACGACTAAGTTACGAAAAAATTAAAGCTGCAATATTTGATGGACCTCAAATTAGAACTTTAATGACAGATCCAAATTTCATCAACTCTATGAATGAAGCTGAGAAAGAAGTATGGACTTCATTCAATATCGCGTACAATTTTCTTGGAAACAAAAAAAGGACTCCAATTACAAAGATCTAATGAATATGAGCATAAAGCTTCAGTTCCTTTATACTCATCCTGATAGGTTTCCAGAAAATTTAGGCGAGAGATTTCACAAGATTCAAAAGCCTTGGAAACTCGATACCAAGGAAAATAGGATCTTCGTATGATAGCCGATTACTGTTGAAGTGTTCAAAGGCTTTGTCAAACAAAAAAACACAGCAGAAAATGGTGCGGCAAACGAAAATTTATTCATTGATTGTTGTTTGTGTGTTTACAAGTGCTATTGTAGTTTTTTAAGGGTTATTAAATTAAACACTTTTATTATACTCGTGACTGATATTGTATTTAAATAACCAAATGAATTATTAAAATGTTGTACTTTGTTTATATCTTACCAGTTCTTAAGCCGCATTAATGATTTTTCAAAGAGCAGAGTATGTCATAGAGTTAAATTTTCACGTGATACACAAAAACTAATATCATTTTCGGACTCAGCACACCCAATCTAATAAAAAACAGGTCTCACATAGCAGCAGCAAAAATTGTGTTGGGCAGTGTTAATTTCAAATCAACTGAGAGAAATTTCAATCAAACTACAGCGATTACAACGACGAAGAGTGGAAATTTTTCTCTACGTCTGCATCAGTTGCTGCAATTTTTGTTGTCGAAAATTAGGGGTTAGATAAAGATAGAAATGAAACACACGCATAAATCTAACAGACATATAACATTGAATATTCACATGTTGTTTTTCTATTAAAGGTCTATAAACTATTAGAGAATGGGACTTTGAGGAATACACAAAGAAAGTTTAAAGCATTTAATTTAGTTAATTAGTAATTGAGTACGCTTTTATAGAATTAACTCATAACCAAGAGCTTGTAATGGTTTGCTTTGCATTTTATTTTAATACTTTCGTTGTATTACATTAGTTTAGTGTTAGACGCAAATACTTATTAGAAACAACGATGTAGAAACGAATAATTTTCATTATTAATTAATTGATATTGATTTCCGTTTTCATCAGCAAAACTATGACTGAACTCTAACTTGAGAAAATACTTAAAACATCGTTAAACTAGTACTACAATATTTTATTATAAACAGTGCTTATTTAACATTTACGTTACGCTAATATATGTATATAAGTAAACACATTCTTTCCTTTAAAATTTAAAATTTTAAGATATCATCGCACAACTTTAATTTACAACTGTATATGTACCTTCTGCTAAGTAAAATATAAAAGATCTGTTCAACAAATAAATTTAAATATACATATATTCGAACAAATCTGATATTGAATTCATTCTCTAGTGTGAATGAGCAATTTTAACGATTTGGAACGATACATGCAGGTTATTAGTAATATGGAAGCGTTTTAGACACCCAAATAAATGTCTTCTGTTTTAACTGAATATATTACTTTTGTTTTGTGTAAGTTAAGTAAATGACAAACAAGAAACAATTTAAACAAAAAGTAGCTACCAGTAATGCATCATATACTCATATTTTTCTAGGTATCAAAATCTGACACACATTGTTTAGCCACAAAAATTCAAATATAACACTCTAAACATTTCCTAAATTATTCCTTAAATTACCAAGCTTTCGCCCCATACTGTATAATTATATTTGTAATCTATTCAATTATTACTAGATCGTGATAGCACTCACCCAACTTCCGTTTCCTTCGACGCTTCTTGTATTGTTGCGGTTCTCGTTGGTGGTGGTGCTACTGCTATTATCGCTATCACACTTAAGACGCGCTCTGCGTGACGTCACATTATGCCGCCTGCAGTGAACTGAACGGGATAACCTGTAGCTTTGTCGTAGTGACGTCCGTACCGTTTCTAGTAAAAGCGTCGGGGGGCACGACGCACACGACGTCGCGCCGTGTACACATTCCGCACTCCTGATGTGCTGTTGCGCTTCTCGTCTTCGTTTTCGGCCAAAGTACGCGGCTATACCTACTACACGATTCGCGTACACGCGTCAAGCAGGGCCGTATTTTAAATAGTGAAAGCAGCCGATCGAAGGAATGCGGGAATTTGACGTTCACGTGTAGATCTTGACACGTGGGCGTTTGGAAAGCTTCAATCCTTATTTTAGAAAATTCGCAACATGCGATACGTCTATGCAAACATGATATAGTTTTGGTGGAGGAGCCGGTGTAAATAAGTTGTTGGTGTAGAAGTATTTTTAATAATTTAATTGCTACTATCATTCCAATGGACCTCTACCTGTGATTTAAGATATATACTGTGTACAATGCGACGTGCTAAAGTAAGGAAATTTTAAATTTCACAGATATCAATTAGAAAAGCATAACCTTCAGTTTTGAATTCACGTTAAACGTATACATACTTATTATGACGTAATCAAATTAATGAAAATGTGTGAATATTGGGATTGCACAGTAGATTTTTTATCAGAAGACAAGCACAATGACTGATATTGAATACGTGCATTTATCTAATTTAATTATTATTATATCATGCCATGTTTATTCAAGTAAATGCAGTGTAAATACTTCGGAGGTTGCACATTTCTTGTTTGAAATTTTACTAATGTAAGAAGTGATTTCCTTAATTTATTTCAAATAAATGAAACACGGGCATACTTCTTTATATATAGGAAAAAGGAAAAAAAATCGAATCAACCCCACAGTATCTTAAACAATTTAACTAATCAATGGCTACCGATTTCACGCACCTTTGTACATTATCGGACCAAGATGCTCTAGAAAAGGACTATAGAATCGAAACAGATAAAAAAAAATCAGTAGCTCCACGGCAGTAAACTTTTTTAAAAAATGCAAATGTTAAAATTGTATAAAGACGTAACACAATATATTAAAAAAATTAAAAAAAGTTAGCTGTAAGCCTTTTTTGGAGTGTCTTGGCTTGATTATGTGTAACTGTACACAAAATCAATATCGATTAGTTTATTGTTTAAGATACTTTGAGATTGGGGGTCGTTTTCTTTCCTTCTTCCTATTTTGCTATGAACTCATACCGAGGCTTTACTAGTATTGACACCGAAAACTGTTACAAGTAATGAAGACAAAATATTTGATAATACAAACACTTAAGTTATTTACAAAATATGGTAAATACCATTCGAAAGCATCCAAGATGTTATTTTAAAAATATTAATCATATTCCCCCTCAGACTTGATTTATATGGGCTAAATATTGCTTGCTCAGATACTACGTTTCAATGAGGTCTTCTGTATAAGGTACACAGTTATTATACACCTCTTTGTTACACATGAAGAACACTTTTCTTACATCTTGAGCAATTTATCATCACCATTTCCTGTCTCTTCCAATATGTATACTTTAGCAAGACTTTGCTCCTGGCTAAACTAACTCAATAGCATTCAATTCACAGTGGTAAGAAGGTACCATGACCATATTCCTTTAACAACTTTTTTCTTTTGTATTTGTTTTTACGAACTTTTTAGTTATTCAATTTTAGACACACCTGTTGTGCACTTCTGTTTTCTTGTAAGTTGTAGTATGGTAGGCTGGCTGTCCAGTATTATAAGCGAAAACCCTCAATTCAAACCTCTCTAGATGCGGTACAAGTTGAATTTTCACCCAATTTTCAAATAAACCGTTATTCACTTTACCATGGTACTCAATTGCTTCTGATTTGAAACCAAAAGTAAGGCTTCCACATTCTATAAAATCCTTTGTGGTATCAGCATGAACGTGATATGATCATTTTTAGGTTCTGTTTGAGTATATACATGTAAAAGAAAACAATAACTCTAAAATAAGATGATTTTCTGTTTTCCATATACTTTCTTCAAATAAAAACACATCCGACGGATGCAGTTGCTTTTAGTTCAGTTAATGCTCGACTGTTTTCCTGTTTCTTAAATTTAAAACCGAAATCTTTTAAAATGGTAGTTAAACAGAACTTACTAATACATACAATTTCCTTTGGTTCCAGCCTCAGATTTACTAACTTTGAGGATTTGTCGTGAAAATAAGCTTTAACCACCTTTGTGGTGTGTTTGGGATCGTTATCTTGCTGATAAGTGAACCCCTCTCCAATTAATTTACAACCTAGTTAGTACCGCATCGTTTTCTAAGATCCCCAAGTATACATCTCTTGCCATTCTTTCATCTGTTTTAACTAATTTGCCAATACTACCGCCTCCAAAGCAACCCATTACCACCATGTTTCCTCCTGCATGTTTCACAGTTTTCGAAATGCACTCGTCTAGCATTATTTCTTCAGGGCGGCGACAAATAAACGTACGACGTTTACCTCCAGATAATTTGAATTTCGATTCATCCGTCCATCACAAGTTTTTCCAATAATTTATACTCCAGTTTGCGTGTATAAAACGTAACCGTGGTTTCTTTTACTGCTATACTATCCCTCAGACCGGTTTTTGTTAGTTTGCGTTCTATTGCCAACGCACTTACTAGCTATTGGCGTTGTAAATTGAACTCTGCCGCAATTTATTGGTGATCTCATTTTGTTGATCTGGGCCCTCTATTCGTTACTTTTTATCATGTAGCCTAGCTCCTTTCTTTTAATTGTTCTACGCAAACAACACTAAGAAATATGTAATTGTTGAGCAATTTCTCTATTTGAAACATTTGTTCTATTTAAAAAAAAAATTCTCGGGCGCGTATCAATATCCGATTCCCTCCTTTTTAGCATTCATCGATCAAATAGACTAACAATTCGAAACAGTGTTTTCCTAACAGAATCACATACGTCTCCAGTATCTCGAGTATATACCGGATGCATGCTGAGTGTGCAGCTTATTATAAGACAGGTGGATGATTCAGTACTCCTCCCAAATTCTATTTCATAACGCATTCATTTCCAATTACCCAAGAAACGCATTATTGCTTTATTGCCATCGTAAAATTTAATATAGAAATATATTGTTTTCGTGTTTGAATGGATTTTGCAATGATCAGGATTAGCTTGTAAATGCAATTCTAAGAAGACTGATATGAATTTGCCTAAAAAAAAATTTTAAAGCAGTTTTAAGTGTAACACAATATATTAGGTGCGATCAAACTTATGAACGGTAGTGTACATTAATAGCAGATACTAAAAATATGTTAGAGAATATCGTTCAAGACAGGTTTTCTTGCATTATTCGCAATACTTCCAACAAATTAAATCTGTGGTTCTACATTTCTATGCTGACGAAGCTGCTGCTGTTAAGCAAAGCCAGGTATATGCTATGCTTGTTGGCTCTTACTACAACGGATCCTGTTCTGTCACGCTGGGAGAAATTGATCGACCTAATGATTAAGTAAATCCAATGTTATTAACAGTCCACTGTTTAAATCAGCAGATTATAATCGGTCTAGCAAAATGCATCAATAATATTAAATCGATTTTTCAATATCCTTTACACGAAATAAACTATATTATTTTATTTAGAAAGGTAGCCTTTCTCGCGACGCAAATTTTGTCTCATTAACCAACTCCCCATCTATTACTGCTTACGAGGAACCCAGTGGTGATTACAATATCTGGTACACCTCTATTACAACCTTTCATGCGAATATCGTATCAACTCTATATTAAAAATTCATAGATACCTGTGCAAACCGTGCCTTCGTATACCTATATACCTACAATGTCGGGAAAAAAGATGAATTTCTTTGTTTTTACGTTACAACGCGTGCACATCGCCCTATGTAGATTCTTCGCGGTCGACAGCGGCGCACACAGCATCGAAGCATAGGGGATATTTTAATCGACGACGAAGAGATAGTATCGAGGTACCGATGCTAGCGTCGCTATCCTCGATGCTATTCAATAAGCTCGGTCTAGTTGAATATTCAATTCTCCTCCTCCAGGAGAGCGGGCGTAACGTGAAATTGAAGCCCGCAGGGTCGACCGATGAACGGGAAGGATCGTTTTTGTGCGATGCCGACTATATACTACCACTTGTCATTGCACGTATATCCCAGGAACTGAATCAGAGCCGGGCTTAGGTAGCTAATCCTATACGGTCGATAGTATTCAGTTTAAAAGGATGGGGAAATTTGCCGTAGTAATGCGTGTAGTAGAGATTTTCTAATTTCCGTTGCATGTCATTAAAAATTCATGACGATATTATGACGATTGCTTGTACGGTCTTGCAAATTCGCTTGTAATTAAACGACACCTATATAGGTTGTAGTTATAGATGTGTTATATGGACGTTTTGCTTTTGACTATACCTATATAATAATAATAATAATAATAATAATAATAATAATAATAATAATTGCCTACAATAATATTTGCAGTAAAAAATACAATACAACAAATATGCTGAAAATATATATAGCGAAACAGTACTATACTTCATTCACGTTAAGAATGCAGCACATAGCGCTGCAATCGGCAACTGTATTACACTGGTGAAATTTAAGTGATGGGACTGTCAAATAACAATGTCGTAAACGTCAAAGTTTTAGTTATCAAAATCTTGTATAGTAAATAGCAGAGTTTTGTTATTATTATTATTATTATTATATATTATGGTTATATGACCTGATAAAATAATACCGCAATAATAAAGCAAAAATGACATCAATTGCAATATAAATGTATCCTTTGGTTGTTTCATTTACCGAAATAGTTTGAGCTTTTGGATTAGGGGCTAATCGAAGACCACATAAATCCCATATGACAAACTTTAAGATAACAATATTGGCATGGATAAACTTGAGTCGAAAATTGGAAAGTATAACTTCGACGTAAATGGTTATATACATAGTGTTATACCAAGTCATTTGTCATGACGAAAATATGTCTGTTAGTAATCTCCATCAATTTTAAAAGAGAAAGCTTCAATGGTATGGTTGAAGGTAAGTAATTCAATATATGCAAGACAAAGCCAAACAAGGAAGAATGTTAAATAGTATCTCAGACTTTCACGGCCGTTTATCATAGTCGTAACGGTTGTCGGGTTCCGCCGTGTCGCTAGGTTCTTTGTCTCTGACGTTTCGCGAACAATTGCGGTTCGCATTTTCAAAGGTACAAAAGCACCTCTGAAAATGTGACACTGCGGGACCCGACAACCTTTACGACTAAGGAAGAATGTTGCTGATTATAAACAAATTCTTAATGGGCTCAACAGTACATCGAATGGCCTCAGAATATATGCCAACACACAACAAGATCCTTAAATCTTGTATAGAATCTGGTTATCATCAATGATGAAGTTGGATGAGCTGCTCGGTGAGAAAAAAAACAGCACTGCGAGTATAATAAGCGAACTGCTTCCGGAATTGAACCGTGTCATGATGACACGTAGTAGTTCGCTTATTACTGACTATGGCCGTTGAAGCCCACGTATTCATTTCACAGCAAGTATACTTATCTACTCTATTCCGACTGCAGTAAAACCTATGTACGTTACGATAGTACAGTCAATAAATAATTGCATGCATATTAATGAATACAATAAAATAATTTAAATTTAATTGCACATATTGCAAATTTATATAGTTTTCTTCTCTTCGTATCTGAATTAAATTTAATAAAAAAAGATTTGTTTACTGTTAGCATTTTATTTATAAAATAACAAATGAAATAAACATATGAATTTGATTTATAAAGCAAATGGTAGCGTGAAAAAGATGATCAAATAATTTATTATGCAAACGATATTAATGCATATTGGAATCATATTTTCTAGTTAATATATAATAATTATAAATTAATAAATTCTAGTTATTCTCTTCTTCGATAACATGTTCGATACAATTAAGTAGTGCACAAATTTTCCATCATCTACATATAGTAAACTACTCACTCTTAAAGATTCTAGATTTCCATTTCCATATAGTACTGCGCTGTTCGGTTTGTGCTTTTATTCGGTTGAGTACTCTGTCTATCATTAATACGAATAAGAGTGGATTTACGTTGTCACCTTGTTTTATTCCTTTTTTCATTTGAAATTGAAACTGATTTTTGCCCCGCAATTTGTATCCTGAATCTTACTGTCTCGTATGTACCTCTGATGGTATCCAGCAGAGTTTTTGAGATTTCCATATCCTTTAAACTTTCCTATATCTCTCTTCCATCTATCGTATCAGAGGCTGCCTTCAGATCGATGTACACTAGAAACATTTCTTCTCCTTCTTCAATTTTTCTTTCTATTAAATTTTTCATTATACAGATATTGTCGTTCGTTTGTCTCTCTGACCTGAAAGGTGCCTGTTCTTCCTCTAGTCTTTGTTCCACATCAACTCTTAGTCGTTTTTCCAGTATTCTTGTATATAGTTTGTAGCCTGTTTATGCTATATATGTAGCTCTATAGTCTTCGCATAGGGTCTGCTGTCCTGTAATAAGCACTGTCTGTAAATAGACACATCTCTTAACTTTGACAGTTATGTATTTGGAAAACAAAATTTAGTTTTTTCTCGTTAAGTAGTCGAATGGGACATAAAAGTATCAACCAAAATTGGCACGAAAGTCAACATCTTCCAGTTTCTTAGAAATTCGTATCAATATACATTCATATTTTGTCAGTACTTATCAGAAAAAAGAAATAAGGAAAACCAACGAAACTACTACAAATAATTTTTCTTCAATCGAAGCAATTTAGATCGATCCCTGCACTTTATTTACAGATAGAGGAATCTCGTTGATGAAAGTTTGTTTTTCTAGCAAAATTCTGTGCTTCAGTCAATCTGATTAAATGAAGGATGCATTAAATCTGACGAGTCACAACAGTAGCTAAATAAAAAGAAAACGTATACAAACGTAAAACGCCGCAAGACAAAGAACGGACGATATCAGAACGTATTTTCATATTAATCTGCATCCAACCATATTTTATACCTTGTATCGAGGGGAAAGCTCTAGCTCACCCTCGCTTAATTGTCCCTACAGTAAACTCTCGGTGTTATTATTAAAAACAACGAGGCTGGATGTTTCATTATAGTTAATTACAATGCAGTAAGCGTAAGGCATATTTTTTAGGGGATACATCAAACCGCAATCGCGATAAATCAACAACGGCGGGGATAAAAATGAACTGTAAAATATTACTGCGGGTATAATTACAGCGCAGCTTCTAAGAGAAATCCTCGAATATACTCTATAATTGTTACTAAAACAATGTATATTGTTGTTGAGAGCTGTAAAGTAGCTTGAAGTAGGTAGCGTAATATCCTAGATTATGATGTCTTGAAGCAAACTACATGTATTTTATGTAGTAATTTCATAGAAAATTGCAATCTTTTATAAAAAAGAAATAGTACTTCCTGGTCTTAAATTGTGGAAGGAGAGTATAAGGCACTTCTAATCGCTGTTCAATTGGTTTAACTACAAGGGAAGGCTCTGTTGAAGCAGTTGCTAATATATATGTAGTTCTAATAAGCACTTATAGATATTTAGAACGGAATACTTTTTACTCGACACCATTTAAATTTAAAGTTATGAGGGGTATGCTGAAGAATTCGGTAACTAAAGCATAGCAAATAGCAATATTTCAATGAAATGTGTTTCATTTTTCGACGTAATGTCCCTCAAGATCAACACATTTATTTGGTCGATGCTCAAGTTTCTTTATGCCTTACCAGTAGTCATTTTCCTCGAGTTTTTGAAAATAGTGGTCCACGGCAGTTATCAGCTCCTCATCCGAAGCAAATCTCATATCGCCGAGGTATTTCTTAAGTCTGGGGAAAAGACGATAGTCCGGCGGAGCTAAATCCGGTGAGTACTGGGGATTCTCAAACGCTTTGAACTTTAATTTGACCAATTTTGTTTCCGTAATTCCGCTGTTGTGAATTGGCGCATTGTCTTGAAGGAAGATTTGCTTTCTTCCTAGTCTTTTTTCGGTGATAGCTGCTTTGAATCGATCCAAAAGTTTAGAATAGCATTGCTCAGCAATCTTTTGCCTCATTGGTGGGTACTTGATAAGTAAGATTCCCTTCGCAACCTAGAAAGCGGAAGCCATCACCTTTCCTGCCGATAGAATGGCTTTGGCCTTCTTTGGAGCCAGTTTACTATGTTTAGTCCACTGTTTTGATTGCTGTCTTCTTTCCAGTATGTAGTGGTGGATCAATTTTTCATCGAATGGCGCAGAAAGTTGTTGGATTTTGCTCCAAAATGGCTGAAGAACACTCCATATGTTTCATTTTTTGAGGTGGTGTAAGCAAATGCGGCACTCATCTTGCACACCGCTTATTTAACACTTAAAATGTACGTCACCTGTTCCCTTGGAGATTCCTCTAACCTTAGCAATATCTTTCAATGTTCGATATTCTTTCTTTGATGATAGATATTTACAATTCAACATGACTGAGGCTAAAAAGAAATGTAAGCAATATAGCGTTATTTATTGCAAGTTTAGTTTCAATCTATCCGTGTCGGACAGACATGCCCATTTGACTTATGCGTTTGTCCAAACTGGATGTGAATAATTACTCTGATTGAAAAATTTCAGTATTAACAAACACTGAGCTGTGGGTATAATAAAAGTATTCATTCACACAAATAACGGTTTTATTATTTAATAAATTAATATGTTAGCTTATAAACATAAAATTTAAAGATGATAAAACCAAGATACCGGTTATTTTGTTTGAAAAGAAAATAAAACAGTAACGGTAGTTGTATCGGAAACAAAATCTCTATCCAAAGTAAAAAAAAGTAAAACGAAAGTTTCTCCATCGAAAGTGCACATGGCTGTTGAAATAGGGAAAGAGGATCAACGTTGCTTTTAAGTTACTATGAAATATTAAATTGCAATACTGGAGCTGTTACAGCGAATTCATTTCCGCGAATTTCAAACTAGATATTAGAAATAATGCCCTAGTGCGAACAAGCGCACTAAACTTTCTCTCAAAAGTTATTAACGCGGACAATGGTGAACGAAGTAGTAAATAAAATATAAACTACTCAACGCAAATATATGTAACATGAGAGAATATCAAATGATCAGAACATAAACAAACCTTTTAAAAAATTAAGATATGAATATACGCAAATAAATTATTACTTAATAAATTTAAACCTTTTTTGGCATATTTCTTGTAATGTTCGATATCGTTTCTCCATCAATGGCGTATGAAAGAACTAAAGTATAATAGAAACAATAAACTTCAATTGACCAATGTTTAATAAACTACCTTTGTCGTTTCTAATATTCGATAATTTATTACATCAAAGTGCACGTCTTTACAAAAGGCAATCAATTGTAAATCTAGTGGAGGAATTGATGGATGAAATAATCAAAACCTTGAATGAACAAGAGGAATCAGAGGTAATGTGGTGTGGTATTAGCAGAGCATTTCACTGTGTGACTTACTCAATCTTAGTTGGAAAATTAGAGCAGTATGGTATTAGAGGTAATACACTAGATTTATTAGATTCATATTTGGCTCGGAGATTCTACTAAATCAAATGGGAGATATAGTGCTAAATTCAGTAGAGATATAGAATGGGATTCCACAAGATTCCCTCCTCTTCTCATATACATCAGTAATCTACCAACAAATATAACTCAAGTACTTGTAATAGTTTCCAATGATACATTAAAACAAATGAATGCTTTTTAGCAAAACAGATGAATAAAATCCAACGTATGATTATTTTAATGTGGTACATTGCAAAAAGTAAAAGTGTAAAGATATCGGGCATACACCCATCAAATAGTTGTAGCTTAATAAGATTAACTGAGCACTAGAATTAATCAAAAATATGGATAATTTACTTGAACATACCTAAACAGTACTTAAATTAATTGTAAACTTTTCTGAGTAAGGGTATTGTTTATTATTCGTACATTTCATGAATATTGAAACTCGTAAAGAAGATCTGTTATTGGATAAATATCAGGCTCAAAAATCTTTCTTTAATTAATCTAAACTTTTTTCTGAACACTGAAACTGTTTCATCATATCATCATTCAAATTTTATCGACGTTCTCCAACATTTCCGCCATTTACATTACAATTGCACCCTATCGTTCACCAGAACTACACTTCACTGTCAACTGTCCATTACCAACGTGTAACATTAAAGGAATATTAGCGAGCAAACATCCTCACCCCCCGAATACACACCCCATCGTGTTTTTCCGATAAAAATCATTTGCGCCGCTGAAATGAAGGTACGGTGAAAACAATAAAAACTTTTTTCATGCGTCCCCTACAGTAAAAGTCAACGAGACATGTAATCGTGACGACTCGCCTATGAAACATGCTGCCTCAGAAAGAAATGGTGGAATTTCAATTTTAGTTATTCTCTCTCTAAAAAAAATGAATAAATTAAGTATATAGCTAAGCATATTGTTGGACATTTTAAAAGATCCTTTTTTGTGTTATTTCTCGAGTTGACTCAAAAACTTCCGCTGAATCCACTCAAGAAGATTTTCTTGGAAGTTATAGAAAGAATACCAAGCAACGGACGCGTATCTTAACCTAGAAACCACGTTAGCGAAAAAAGGGTCTTTATTACATCGAGGCTAGTAAAATCCTTACAAGTGCGAAAAATAAATCCTAATAATTTAGAGATGTGTGTCGCGACATCTGATACATGACTAGAGAACGTAAAATTTTCATCATATATCACACTTAAATCATTAATAGAAAACTGGCGATCAATTTTGTTATTAATTCAATACTAAGCATCGATTATATCGATCTTTCCTGTAGATGACATGAAGAAACATTTATCTACCTTTAATTTTCGGTTATTATATAGAAACCCGGTATGAATCTTGTCTATATTACGTTGTAGAAAGTCAACATTAGTGAAGGAGTTAACATCGTGGTTGATTTTAATGTCGTTAGGCTTTAGACCAGTTAATAGACTTTAGAGAATGTATATTTTAAAGAGTAGCGGGCTAAAGTTCAATCTTTGAGGTAGTGAAGTAAAAAGTTCGAGATTTGAAGCAACTAAAATAAACATAATTAATTTTGTTCAGAAGATATTATTGAACTAATTTTAGGAAATTTCTGCAGACACCGAAAGAATTCAACTTCTCCAGCAACTTATGATGATCAATCGGGTCAAAAGCACGGAAAAAATCAGTATAAATAACATCCAGTTGACCACCCCCATCCACGATTTCGGCTACTGTTTCGCAATCTGCGCCAAGTTAGTTACAGTGGATCTGTTTGACATAAGTCCATGATGAGATACAGACAGATATGATTTATTACCATGAGAGATACGCTTATAAAGTAAAAGTTCAAAAATCCTTGCGAAAGAGGAAATTAGGGCCGTTTCTCAAGATTGGAAATTCTGGCTATTTTCCACGTATTAGGAAAGGTGCACGTGTGTAAAGCTAGATTATGGAGCACACACAGACGTGTAAAAAAGGTCGTACTACAATCCTACACAAAAAACGAAGGAATATCATCACCAGCTATTAATGCTTCTTTAAACTTTGAATTTACTGCATTACTTCATCTACCGAAATAAATTGCAAGCACAATGGTGGCAAGTTACAATCTATATCTGGGAGATCAGAGCTCAAAGATTTAGGTAGGAATACACCAGAGAACAATGTAGCGAAAGCATCAACAATCGATGTTGGACTACTATTCTCGTTAGCAACATCATAAGCTTTTCCAGGAATTCTGGTAGCGTTCTGCTTAGAGCGAGCAAATTGCCAGAACGAACATGGATCTTTTAATCTTTTATAGGACTAAGTTCGCTATTACAAACATATGAACTATAAGCTAAATTAATGTCCGCTTTAGATAATGTGGGTAGTCTTTGAAACTCCGTTTTATAATAATTATCATGTGTCGTTTTCCATTTTCTATGATAATAAGCTTTTGCAACTAGTAACCGCACTTTTGAGAATGGAATGCTTTTCGAATACTTTTCAGTACTGAATACACATCCAAGAACGTTGGATACAAATACCGAATAATAATAGAAAAGACAAATGTTAACAGGAAATAAAGGATTAAAAAATGGTAAGCAAAGTTGTTCGCTCATTAAAAGAATGCGGAAAAAATTACAAAAATCAAGATAATAGAAGCATTTTGCAAAACGAAACAAATAACAGATAAACAAGATAGTATCTCAGACTTTCACGGCCGTTTGTCATAGTCGTAACGGTTGTCGGGTTCCGTCGTGTCACTAAGTTTTCTGTCTTTGAGGTTTCGCGAACAACTGCGCGAACCCGACAACCGTTACGACTATGGCAGATACTTTGAAAGAGTACATTAAAAAATATAGATGTTTGACAAAAAATTATAAAAAGTTTACGTATAATAAAAAACTAGGGTTAATTAAGTTGCTAAAGGAGCGCAAAAGATTAGATCAGGGGTCTCCAAACTTTATCACTCTGCGGCGACTTCCTAGTTTAGTATTTTGTTTCGCGGCTCTTGTCAAAATATATACGTACACAGAAGAGTAGAAAATGTAGTAGCACAATCCTTCGCGAAGAACCAAGGAATGTTATTATCACCAGCTGCGAATTTGTTCTTTGAACTTTGAATGTAGTACATTTCTTCATTTATCGAAACATGATTGTAAATACAACCGTGGCAAACATCAAAACACCAATCAAGATCTAGGGGTTATTTTTTTTTAATATCAATAACATAATCACATTTACATTGATTACTCTGTATATTCACATATCAGAAAAAAGCAAAAAACATTCCCGAAAATGTCCAGAAATATAATATTTACCTATATTAAATTTATTCCTTAGTTTTTATTCAGAAAGTGTAGTGGATATGAAGTTTAGAAATTAATAAGGAAGATAAAAACAAAAAAAAACAGATTAAATGGATTATAACCAGAAAGACGTGGACCTTGGACGATGAACATTAAATCAATATTTTTTAATATTCAGTGCGGCGAACAAAGTGTTTAATGCGCTTTGAGGGATGCCACAAAGCGAGGCACTCGCTATATGTATATGTACTTCGTTGGATTTTCGACGATACGACCAAAAAAAGGAACTTAGATTGTTTCCCGCGGCACAAATTAATTGCGCTATCTCTGATCCGTTAATGAAGGAATATACCGTTTTAATAAATTAAAATGTGTTCTTCAAGCTGGCGTGCGTTGCGAAGGCGAATTTAAGATTCGCTATTAATCCATTATATCCCCGCAGATTCGTTCAAAGTTTTAAACAACATAATTAAAGATTTTACGTTAAACCAATTTAGAAATGAACTCGTTTCAATCTCCATCTCGTTCGAATAAACTCGTTAAAAATGGTAATCAATAATGCAAATGCAAAAATAAGTAAGCTAACATCATTAATATCTTTCATTTCTCTTCCAGAAGGTGTTCGTTACTACTTTATTACTATATTGTGAACTGCAAAATTATGGAATAAATTCATTAAACTTGAAGCAATTTGTTTTTAGAAGAATATATATATATATATACTACCGCTCAAAAGTGTTTAGGCACTCTCACTGACAGCAAAAATGTATAAAAACTCAGCAAAAATGTTAATAATATTTATTTTTTATGTACAGATACACGTACTTGAATAAAAATATATTAAATAAATGTGAAAATTAAAACGTTTAATTTAAATTTTGCTTTCATCTATGTGACCTCCTCCTGATTTAATAATTGCATTCTCGCAATAAGTTTTGCCAGAGTTTCTTGTGTTATTGAGGTCCAACTCGATTGCAATTTGTTCCACATGTCAGTAGCTGATGTCGGAGCTGATTTCCGTACTTCCCGATCTAGTTCTTCCCATAGTAACTCGATTGGATTCAAGTCGGGGCTCTGGGAAGGTCATTCCATAATTTTGAGAGTTCCTTCCTCTTCTAAATGGCGTAAATAGTCTTTACATAATTTAGAGGAATGTTTTGGGTCACTATCTTGCTGGAAGATAAAATTTTGACCCAAAAGTCGAATTCCGGAAGATATTGCGTGGTTCTGCAAAATTTCGCGATAGCCTACTTTTTTTAATATACCGTCAATTTTCACAATGTCCCCTACACTAGTGCCAGCAAAATAGCCCCAAATGATGATAGAACCTCTACCATGCTTCACGGTAGCAGCAATACACTCTTCTCTGGCACGTTCACCCACAGATCTTCTTACGAATATGCGTCTTCGGGTTCCGAACAGCTCAAATTTGGACTCATCCGTCCATAGGACGTTGTTCCACTCTTCTATGGTCCAGTGTTGGTGTTCACGAGCCCATTTAAGTCGCTCTTGCTTGTTTTGTTGCGTAGTAATGGCTTTTTCATCGCAATACGTCCATTGAGCCCGGCTTTCTGTAGGCGACGTTTGACTGTAGAAACACTGACTAGTTTTTGGCGACCAACATTTAATTCTGCGGTGATTTCCGTGGCTGTTTTGCGTCTATTTAACTTGCTGGTAACCACTATTCTGCGATCATCTGCAGATGTTGTCGCTTTTGACCTTCCACTCCGTCTTTTATTAAGGAAACTGCCGGTTTCCCGATACTTTTTTACGTTATAGTCAACCGTAGCGTCGTGTATTTTCATTTTTTTGGCAATTTGTCGATTACTTATGCCACTTTTATGGTAAGCTATTATAAGCGCACGTGTTTCCGTACTAATTTCTCTTCACGGAGGCATTTTAAAGAATTGTCACACGATATTTCGCTCGCGACGTGAATAGAGTAAATACCACACTGCAACTGACCATAGGTTACAGATTTCACTATAATCTTCTAGGAAGGTAATTTAAACATTATTACCTACAATCTAACAGATGACTAAATTTACCCAGTAAATTCAGAGGGATTGTTATTGTAATTGCACCGCAATAAACAGTTTATGGTAATCCGACCAAGTGCAGGTAAATGATAGTAAACCGTATGCGATATAATGGGTGTTTATCTTACTGAACTACGTATTTGATTTTATTATAATGTTTTTTTTGATAAACATAATACTATATGAATAATCCATGAAAACAGGGGTGCCTAAACACTTTTGAGCGGTAGTGTATTATAAAAATTATTCCAGCCTGAATGCATTCCTTTGGGGGTTTTCCTTCTCCATACCTAATCCATAATAAAGTAATTGAAAAGGAAATGCCCTAAAGGACCCAGAACACCACTCTAAACTCTGTATTATATGCTTAAGATTTATTACTCCTAACAGAAACAGAGAATGATCTACAGAAAGGGATATATCCTTACAAAAAATATGAAAAGAAAATATCGGCAAATAAAACAACATGGATAACAACGAAAGAACAAGAACGCGTTATACAAACACAAGAGATTAAATTTTTAATAAGAGTGAACAGTTGCACAAGATCTGATAGAATAAGAAATGGAGATATAAAAACAACTATAAGTGGAAGGAACACGTAGAACAGATGCAAGTGACGAGGTTGCCAGCCTGGGCGAGAATTTATAGATCTTCAGGAAAAAAAAGTGTAGGCACACTAAATAAAAGATGGGTACCGTAACAGGCAAAATGTCTGAAATATAAAGTGAAGAAGAAGATATTTATATATATATATATATATATATATACATATTTTTTCGAATAAAGGTCGTTTGAAGAGTGGAAAACATAAATTTTATTTAGAAGAAAAAGATAAATGCTGTTGTTCAAGAAATGAACGTATTGTTCCTACAGAATAACACAGGGAAACTAGAAATTTTAAATGAATCCTAACTGAAGTAAAACCATTGAATTTACAAGTTTTACTGTTATAGAAAAAAAACCGTACGTCATTAAAAATTTTAATTTTTAAAAACAATGCCCAGAAGCTTCCTCAGTGTATGCGTTTCTGAAAGTGAATGCTGAAATTTCACATATCACGCTAAAGCACTTCCAACACTTCCATGGTTTTCTTCGTTTTCAGCTAAGCGTTCAGATGGAATTGTTAATCATTAACACAGAATTGCTGTCGCGTCTCGTAGTCTAATTGTTACAGTTCCGTCACAACTTCAATTTTGTAAGGTTGAAGCGGAGTATTCGACAGACGGATACTTGGTTTAGATCTAACGCTACTCTATGTTTCTTTTCAACTCACGCGTGAACAGCTTCAATGTTTTCTGGAGTTTGTTGTTGTGTTCATTGAGCTGGACCTATTTCGTCGAAATTCCTAACACCTGCGTTGATAGCGTGGAATACCAATGCCTCCATTGAGCAGCTGTCGCTCTGTCATCATTCTTGTAAAATGCCTTAGCCGTAATTGCAAGTTGCAATCATACCCATTAGTCCACGATTACTGAATGACAGGTAGTTATGCGCGGCCGGTGCTACTCCTGCCTTTCTACCAACTTCATAGAATCGCTACTACCACATTCAAAATTTCCTGTTTCCCTGTGCCACCAGTAATTGAATTATTGAACAACCTTTTGAAAGTAATTCTTGTTTTTGAATTGGAAATTCTCGTGTTTAGATGTAGCACGTTGTTTTAATTTTACTGATACTATTGCAACACTACAAAGTCTTTTTCTCGCAAACCACGCAAAGTGAGATTTGGCATCCATTTTCTCTGATATTAATGAATCTATAATCTAAGTAATTGGAATATTCTCTAGTGACCTTTTTTTTAATTTTATACTCCCTATTGTGAATATCATTATTGATACTGCTCCTACTTGTACAAGCATTAGCACTATCACCACCAGAATCATATTTTTGTTTTAGAAATTTGTCGTATTTTCCATTTCGAATAATTATTTTCAATTGTTCAGATAGTTAGGTACTTAGAACTATGTTAATTTCTGGAATTGTTTGCAATCGGCAGCTACGAGGAGCAAAGACAATTAGCTAAAATCAATGACTAGCATAGTAATGCTGCTAAATACAGGTAGTAATGGTATTGGTGGAATCATTTACGGGAAAGACAATGTGAAGAGGGAAAAACGCTAACATGCGGACATGTTTCTATTTACCCGGCGTCATCAGCGCGGTTTCGAGCGATTTTTCTGCCCAACAGATTGCAATTCGCTTTCGACTAATATCGCCGAATCTAAACTAATATCGTAAGTGAGCATTCTTGGCGCTATCTAGTGCAACAAAAATAACGCACTCGTGTCTCAGAAGCAAGCGTTTCCCAACTAAACCTGAGAAGTCGCGCACTAACAGGGCATAGGGTAGCTGCACATGTGAATGATCCCTCAGCCTTACCATGATATACTAAAAACACATCGAAAAATGGCTAGAGAACGATACCTAACCTAATGATTCCACCCATACCATGGGTAGCTGTATTTGGTAGCATTTTTACGTTAGGTGTTGCTTTATAGGGGTTTTTTTGTGTGTTTAAAATCAATTACTTTTGCTTTTTCGTTTTTCTTCTTAATAACTGTTTAACATTTTTTACTGATTTTCAAAACTTTGGTGGAATACTTTTCTGAAGGAGTACACTAGTGTTCCGTGAAACATAGGTTAAGAACCACTGTTATTTATATATTCACGTATTCAAATATTCTTATTATAAAGGTTTTCATAAATTGATATAATTGGTCTCAGCAAAGTGGGGCAAGTTACTGTGCAGTATCGAGAACAATGTGGAGGGGCAGAGCGGCCGTATCAAGGGGAGTGTGCAGTAACCTCTAGGCGATGCGGGTGCAGTAATGATTACACAGAAAATAATGATAAAGAATACGTTTTGTAACGTGCTAAAAGACTTACTGTTTCAAGAAGTTTCCATCTGTGGCATCTATTAAATATGTTTCTAGAACTGTTTCGGTCAAATGAGTACGCCGTGCGGAATGAATATTTAAAAAAAAAAAAGGAAATGTCCGTTCCACATCGGGTGATGTTATACTTGCAAGTTTTTTGGCCACGTCCATAGCAATTTTGTAGGTTTTATCACCTCGTTATCTCACATCTTCCAGTCAAGTTTCGAAAATATAAACAATTCTTTGCAATCCCCTTGCGTATTTTTCCGCTGATATTTTCCGTCAAACTTGATATCTTCATGCAGAATATTTCGACGTCTACGGGCTTAAAAAATCGAAAAAATAAATCAATCGAATCTCATATCTTCTGAATATTGTAAACGTTCTCACATATACGCGCACATATATGTATACCACCCCGGAAATAATCTTACATCTTTCATCAAACAATCTTCCAGTCGAAACGATTTTTTCTCCGACGTACGTATACACCGCTCACAAATCCATCTTACTCCATCCTCCACGATGATGATAGAAATATGCCTCCGCGATAAAACGCGTCTCTTCTCCCCTCCTATCGCTTTCGAAAGACCGGCGTTTTTTTCGATTTCGATCCGGCACAACAAGTTGTAAGGGAAGTCCGGTGGGACTGAATTGGAACAAATCTTCCGTTTCGCAGGACGAACGATGACGGAAGCTGCGAGCTCCGCGTGTTTCCTGTCGATGTAAGGTGGTAAAAGTAGATGAGGATAGAGCGCTGGCAAGATGCGAAGGGGTAAAAAGAGAACGGCCTCCGACGAAATATTGGAAATAAGATGTTAGATCGCGAGGGGCAGATATACGATTTGGGATGGTCTCTTTCGGTGCTTGAGAGGTGGTTCGAAATATATGAACGAACGAAATCAACTCTTTAAGGACCTAAATATGCATTTCACTTGACCTCAAATATAATTCATACAACATTGTTGCAGTATATAGAGTGTATGCAAAATATAACGTAACCACAGAGTAAACAGAAACGACAAACCCATCGACGTTTATGTTTTAAGCTCCAATCTGACCGGCTTTAAACCGACTCACTCGTGATTTTTAAACTTTCGCCATGGTTAATATATAATAGTCGTGTATTTATCTTAAAAAAAATAGATATCGTTTCTTGTACATAATTGCATAATTATGTGCAATTAAATGCAATTACATGCCTATTGCATATTTACACGGTAGTAACAAAGTCGAAGGCGAAGTCTAGCAAGTGCTGCTCCAGTCAAACAGACACCGCAAAATAATACAAAACATAAACTCCACAAAATTGGCAAACAACAATCATTACTTTTCAATCACAACAATCAACCTTTGATCTGTCACGTTATAATCGCGTGTCAATATGACTGTCAAACACCGTGGGCAATTCAAATTTTGCGCTCTTATTGAAACTCTCTGTACAATCAACATCTTTACTAACAAGAAAACAAAAAAGAAAATCAAAATAAAAAGTGTCATATGTTACTGCAAAGAAAGTAGACAAGTCTTGACAGTTAAACTAAACCTTCTTAAATTAGTAATGTCCTTGTACATATTAGGCAATGAATTGTAAGTTACAGCAGCATTATAACTAAATGATCTTTCAAACGGAGATGTAGAATGTTGAGACCTCTTCAGTTGGTATCGACGCCAAGTATTTAGAACATGAATAAAATAACGTGGAATCAAAAAATCTTTAATAGGCATAGGCAAGGATAGTTGCAGAGTCGAACCCTGAACAAATGCAACTTACGACTGTTTTCTAGATTTAGCTATGTCAAGTTCAGAATACTTTCAGAAACATAATCATATCTACGAAGGTTATAAACCAACCCGTAATAAGCTTCTGTATTTTACGCCTATCAATGAGACAGTAAACATAGCCATAAATAAACTCGCAATAATTAAATATTGATAAAGCTAATGACTCACAAAGTCGCAACTTGAGGCTGGAATTCAAAATGTGTTTCTTCAAGGAAGCGTAAGATATCTTAAGAAAATATGTAGCATGTTCGGTAAATCGTAATTTAGTATCAATGTATAACCCGAGATTTTTAGGCACATCAATGAAAGATAGTTAATTACTAGAAATTTGCAAATTAAAATTAAGTACTAAAAAATCTATATTTAGTACCAAACGCTAAGGCATTAGTTTTACTAAAATTAAGACATAAAGTATGATCAAATGATAACTAGTGAATTGTATCTAAATTACGGTTGATAACATTCATTGCTTATCTGTAATCAACAACAGAAAGCGAGAAAACAATTGAGTATCGTCTATATAGGACTGAACATTACACGTTTGCATAGAATTTAAAATATCATTTGTATAAATTATGAAAAGGAATGGTCCTAGACTAAAACCTTCGAGTACATCTAATTGAATATTCGAAGTTCTCGACTTATTATTGTCGTAACAGATTGTCAAATAGTCTATTTTCAAAAGTTGTTGAGCACTGATCAAAATTTATATAACCGTGTTGCCAAACGAAATAGTTAACATTTATGTCAGAACTTCAAAATAATCATACGCTTATATTAACTACAGAAACCGATTAATCTATTAACAAAAGTATTTCAACAAAATTGATGCAATCGCTACTTACCTTGCTATATTTTATATTTTGTATTAACAACTTTAATTGCAGTACAAACAACGGAAAGTTCTTGATGACATATTTAGTAAGTGTTCAATTCTAAAGTCCGTACTTTACAGTTCTAAGGACACCGCTTCATTATATTATACCATTAGAAAATAAACCGAAACTAATCAAAATAACATCTTTTCTTATTTGTAAGCAATCAATTTTTCTGTCATACTTTTTTGTATTGCAATTTGACTTCAAAGAAGCGTGTATAACAAAATGCGATGAAATATTTGCGTGTTCTGTTACAAGTATTGATTTATCGCTGTATGTTCCAGAAATATTGCATATCGAAACCCTCCCGATCTTACCCTTATGCATACCAGATCTTGTAGAGCTAACCTGTAACATGATCTAGATATAAATAATGGTTGCGTAAGTATTTACACTTGGAATAACATCGGCTTTGATGAATGACCGATAAAAATCCTGCTTCTGTATGTAATTCAGAAAGAAACTAACTTACATTGGTGTTGCAGTGTCATGCGATGTTATTTACAGATTATTAAGCGTATTATTCAGGTAGTACTTAGTGTGTATAATGTCTTGGAAAAGGGATACTGTTCCAAGAACCAACAATAGCTTCTTATGCAAAAGGGGTATGCATGTTCCTCTGATATAAGTCAGGGATCTTACAGTTAAATGATTCCAGTAAAACAATGTACATGCATGTACGAAGAAAAACAGCATATAGATATAGAGAATCACACGTAAGCTTATTTTAAAATTTTGGGCATAATTCAAAAAACCAAAACATACAGGGAAGTAAATGCTCATAATAGCTCTGAAATTAATTGCTTTTTTGCAATTAAGATAACTGATGATTATTTATAAGTATAAAATGATTTATTAGTGTTAACCATTTAGTAGATTATTGCCTTTGAAAGTGCCATTTACTCATTTAGACAAATATAATACAGTGAAATCTCCCTTGAACGGACACCAACGGGACCAACTGAAGATGTCCGTTCAGGAGGGGTGTCCGCATAAAAGAAATATGTAGTAGATACAACAAAAATCGTGTTTTAACGAAGAATGAATATATTAAAAAAACGGGGACATTTAAATCGTATATGTATATAAATGTTTTTAAAATAAATAAGAAACTTTAAACTTAAGGAAAAAAGTTTATTTCCTTTAGATATATAAATACAAAGTATAATATATGTATGTACATAGATACATAGATACATAGATGTAGTATGTAATATAAAACAATGAAATGAATAGTCGCTTTAAGAACGCAAAAATTAATATATTGTTGTTTGTCTTCTCTTTTTCTTTAAAATGGCGTCTTGAAGTCGTATTTCCAATTTAGAAAGAAGCTCCAAAGACTCTGTATCTCCGTGATTTTCGACAGAACTTTTGAGCTGCTTCGTCAGGGTAATAGCTTTACCATAATTTGGGATAGCTTCTGTTAGCACTGGAACCTCATCGACAATAGAATCTTCCGAAAGTTCTTGTATTTCAACTGGACTTGCAATTTCTTGTTCTGAATCTGGATCTTCAACATACAAATCTTCATCTACGTTCAAGAAATATTCTCCCTAAATCGCTTTAAAACTTATATTGTGGCGGATTCTAAATTTATTGAGCCAACCAGAAGAAGCACTGAATGTAGAATGTCCCAAAGAAGCGGCTATTTCTCTTGCTTTACATCGTATTAGCGGACCTAAAAAAAAAAGTTTTTGCGTTTTTGTCACGACAAACCTATTGGTAATCTCACTTTTTTTATCTATTTTAGAATTTAATATGAAAAGACACATTAATACAAGAAAACCTTATCTAAAAAAAATCATATGCATACCTGTTAAAGGAATCCCCTTATGCCGAGCTGCTGTAAACCAGTCAACACAATTTGTCAATTTTAGTACCATCACCTCGAAAAGCTTCTTTTTTCATTCAAATTGCTGTTCGACATCCATTTGTTTAGAAGGATTTCTTTATGTTTAATTATGTCTGCAGCTTGTGTTTTTCCAATATTAAAACGTTTGGATAAGTTCCTTACACTTAATTTCTCTTTATTGTAAACTTCAACAATCTCAATTTTTTGTTTAAGCGTGAGAATTTTTCTATTTGGAGCCATTTCTACAATGAATGTGTCGCCCACTGTGTCTATTCCGCATAAACATCAGACTAATATTGAAAGCAGATTCAATCGAAAACGTACACTCAAAGAATAAGAACGATAAATCCCCGACCAACTTGGGGAAGTCCCTAATTCACGCCAGGCAGAAATGCACGACATAGGCCGTTTGTACCGAAAGATTAAAGTCGGTAAATCTCCGGTTTACTCGGGGAAGTCCCAGCGAAATTGGCGCGCGGCGCGTTTGAGAAATGCAATAGCAATACTCTCGATATAAAAATAGAGAAGGCGTTTCTTTTTATTTTATTTTTTGTCCGGTTAAGAGAACATTTTCTCGTGTCCGCGTGCGTTCAAGAGAATGTCCGTCCAAGAAAGAGTTAACACAATGGAAATTATATGAGAGCCGATCGGGACTATGAGAAACTGTCCGTGAAAGAGGGTGCCCGCGAAGAGAATTTCGCTGTACTTTAGAGATTTGTAAAAAAAAAATCAGTAGAATGTTTTGCTGTATTGTCAAGATAAGTTTTCGGAACGTTCGGTACCAAATAAACACTATTCGCTGATTTAACACGTTTAAATGCTTACCTATGAGGTTTTGTGAAACACAGTGACGGAGCTGCGACCAAAATTAGACGCCGTTGGTGCAGAAATATTCTCAAAGTGACAAGATGCTTTTCCAGGAGAGCTCAAAAATATCTCAAGGAAAACGGCAACATTTTGAATATTTAATAGGATGAATATAATTTATTTTTTTTTATTTCTTTCTACAGCGTAACGTATTTTAACTTTCTTATTGCTTTAATATTCCTTACTATTAGTGCACTTCATTTGGTTATTTAACAGGTTTACAGTATTAACGCGTTAATAATCTTTCATGCACAATATTGTCTTCCTTCAAAATATCTAAAAAAGAGGTACTTTTTTTCAATTGACTTTTCTGTTTTCACCACCTATACCACAATATAAATAAATATATAAATGAATAAATAAATGTATATATTCTCTTGCATATAAAATATAATTCTGCCGGGTGCTGATCCGAGTAGATAGCTGAAGGTAGAAGTATGTAGTTTGACGTTTCAATTAAATTTCTTTTACCTTTTCTGTCACGATTCGCTTCAGAAGAAGATAAAAGAGAGTTCAACACCCGGAAGAATTATGTTTCATACGCAAAAATCTCAAACAAAATTCTATTGTATATATATATATACATATCGTCAAACTTACCATATACAATAAGCGCTCGCTCATGTAAATACCCGATAGTGGAAACGTCGCTGCCATGTAAACAGAAAATTGTTACTATAGGATCAAATGGAACGCCCGATAATATAAACAAGCTTGAACCACGTACAATTTGATAATGTAAGCTTAGGCTAACGGTTATTTCCCGATTTAAGTGCGTAATTGAATCGATCAAGAGAATGTTTACATAAACGTTTTCAGCGTCGGCACCGGTTGTTCCCCGATTTATGTATGGGATTTTTGTAAGCGTTGGCTGTCTTGCCTCTCGTAAAATAAAGTAGTATGCAGCTAAAATCATACCAGAACAGACTTGGCATCCACATCCAATAAAAGAACACTTTTAAAATGAAGTGATAAAGTAAAATCATAGCCGAGATTAAAAAGGGTGGCAAAAACATATGGAGTATCTAAAGCCACAATCTGTAAAATTAATCGATTCAAGTGTCAGATACATACGAAGGCCCGGGAAATCGCAGAACTTTAAAAAATGCCCAAGCACCTAGAATGGAAAATCGTCTGTATAAATGGTTTCTAAAACAAAGGGATAATCATATATTTTATAAAATTATGGAATAAATTCGTAAAATCTGAAGCATTTGTTTTCAAAAAAATACACGACCATGTCAATTTTGTTTTTTTTTTTAATATAGATTTTTGCATAAACTTTAAGTATTTCTCATTTCTGCTTTTCAAGCAATGACATCATCGACAATGTTTTAAGTGTCTGAATCTAATTTGTTGTTTTATTATGATAAATCATTTAATTATTTGCATGGTACCACTTACATTTTAATATCTCATACGACAAAATTTTCGAATAAAAGTCATTTAAAAAGAAGAAAACAAAAATTTTATTAATAACCAAAAGCAAAGATCAACTCTGTTATTGAAGCAATAAAAATCATCGTTCTCTAGAAATGTGCCAGTTGCCGTAATTATTATAATTCCTTTATTTTTGCTTAAAACTTTTTATTTTCTGTATATATTGCGCTAAAACTTATTTCCAAATAAGTGAACATATAACCTGAATGCAACGTAAAACGTAATATAATTCTTAAATCATTTGCTAAGCTGAGTTTATATTAAACTACTTATTACAGTGTAGCAATTTATTGAATAGGAACAGGTTCTATTTACTCTTTTACTATAAGAACTTAGGGTAAGTACTGATCAAAATGACGCTTAAACTGTCAGAACAGAAGAAATTAATGACATGAATTACATGTTTTAGATATGAAGTTAGTTTATAGAAAATTAAAAAAAAGATAGGACCAAGAGTAGATCCTTAAGCAACCCTACTTCTAATTAAAAAGAATTCGTTAACAATTAAATAATTTAGAAAACATGGTTAAATTAACTGTTAATTAACAGATTTTCTTTTAATTAGGCTAATGTTATATTATGTTATCATGTTACCATCACACTTTGCCTATGTACATAAGCAACCCAACAAAAGGAAGTTGTGATCACTATCAAGAAATAGATAGTTGATACATTTAATTGCAGTAACTAAAAGGACACTAGCTACTTGTTTCTTTTTTTTTTTAAGGAAATACTTCCTAATAATACATACTTCAAACAAAACAAAATTAAAAGTAGAATCATTTTAGAATCTTTGTTTAGACTGGACACAAGAAATAAAACACCTATTAGTAATGTAAGCGGTTTTATTAATAAAAAATATTAAATACATTCTTATATTCTTATAGAAAAACATATAGCACCTAGAAATTTGACATTTTACCTCTTGTAGAATACAAAAATATGTCACTGATGCTTGTTGTTCATCTTTCCTATCTGTAAAACGAAAATCTTTTCATTTTATTACTTATAAGATAGTGGACGGACAAGGTTAAGTTCAATAAAACATCAGAAAATACAAGAAAAAAATAAAGCCTTTTCAACCACCACCGAGAAAGACGAAACATCCCTCCAAAAATGAAGAATGTATGCGTATGCATGTGTAGGAATAGGAAAAAGATTGTATATACGTGCAAAAAAATAAATCGAGGATAACATAAAAAATACACAGCACCCAATTTTACAGTTTTCCACATCGTAGGATTGCGTAAAACGTGGATAAGTGAAAAATCGGGTAACATTTCAAGTTTAAAGCCCTTTTTTCATGTAAAACATAAGATTTTTCCATACTTATATAAACTAAATATTAACGAAGATATCAGTGTATGACCATCAACCAATGATTTAGAGTATAGCTTTTGTTTAATAACACGTTATTTTTCTTGTTATCACAGCATTCTAGTTACTAATAAAAACATATTATTTATAAAACTGTATTTCTTTTCCGTAAAATATAAAAATGTTATATTTAAGTAAAAATATAGGTTACTTCATTTAAGAGAAAAAAACTTATCTTGTAATATTAATTACTTAACCGTATAAAATGGCGAAAATTAAGTGACATCTATTAAAATTTCATATAATTAACATGTTCTAAGGGCTCCTCCTAACGACGGAAATCTGTATCGTATGATTTACTTTCACGGATATTGCACATCATCAAAAGAATCAGGCCTGCTATAAATTTTACATTTGTCTTTATAATTCCAGCACTTATTTTACTAATATACACATTTTGATAGATGTCGCTAGTATTGTCTTTTAAGACCTAAATCTACAATCAACCTACAAAATTAGTTCCTCGTTCAAATATTCTGGTAAACTTAACTTGGCAGTAATTCAAAAAAGTATCATCTTGGAAAAGGTTTATTAGCAATTATTTAAAGCTAGCTTCACTGTCGTTATCTGCAAACCAATTCTTCGGCGGTGGTCTAAACGTACTGGTGTTGCTCGAGGCTTGAGCTCTATACTCTTCGGTTATCACTTGACCACCCCTAGGTCCCTGGCTAAGCCTTGAAGTACTGCTCTGCCACATGGAACTATGCTCAGTTCCTCCTCTAGGCATGTGCAGAGGTTGTATTTTGGTACTTCTTTGTGATCTTGGAGTACCTTCTGGCGTAGTATATTCACTTGCTGTGTCATACCTAGATGGCGCTATCCATCTTTCAGTGAATTCGCTAGCCGATCTTGCTAGACTAGGTTGGCTTAGAGATCGTGCTAATGAAGGATGATGAGATCCCTTATATTCGCTATCTTGATCTTCCTCGTAGTATCTCGGATAGTAACTAGATGCTTCTGATTGGTTGTCGATATGGTCAGGTCGTCCGAAATCGACGATCATTTCTGACATAGATCGGAGGTCTGCTTCGCTTCTGTAACTTGATCGTGATGATTTTCTCATTCTGAGAGGTACATTTGGATGCACGACTGGATCTGCTGTGAGCGTCTTCACGGAGCTTCCTCCATCAGAATCGTATTCATACAGTGTTGGTAAGCTGCTTCTGCGACTTCTAGTGTCCCAATCGTTCTTTTTACGATAACGTTTAGGTCTTTCTGGTGCTAATATACGGATAATTACATCCCATTTGGGAGGTTCGAATAATTTCTCGTATCGACTGTCGTATCGTACGCGTTCGTAATCTTCTCTAACTACAGCTTCGGTCAGGAGAGTCCTCAAAGTCGACTCGGTAGTAATAATCTGCCTCCATTTCATCCTGTCAGCGTGTGTTAATTGGGCATTAAACGTTTCAGCGCTTTCGATAAAAGGACCATCGTCATGTTCAGTTGGCTGCAATACACGGATCAATGTGCTCCAGTTAGGGACTTGAGGATTTTCAAGAGGAATGTTGTAAGTGCTCAAGAAAGTTTCGCGATCAATTTGATGATGATGTTGGCTACTATATTGCCCGATACTTCCCACCAGCTCCGGCGAATTCAATGGTAATTTATTGTCGTCAATTACATTTGGTGGAGGTACATTAATTTGAGCTCGTTCCATTTTAGGAGTTAAAGTTAAGCCAGATGCTGAAGATATATCTGAGAAATTTTCCCAATCGGGTGGTTGTGGCATTTCTGCAGGGTAATGTTTAATAGTGACGTCCCATTTGATATCTTCAATAGGCTTAGGTTTCGTGTGGTACTCAGTTACCAGCCTCTTATGTCTTTCAATATCTTCAATTGTTCGTTTCTCTGTTATAGTTCTCAAAAAGACATCATCGACAACGTGAGATGTTATCTCTGGTTTATGTATTGCGGCTATTGGTGGTTCCAAAGACTCAGGTTGTTCGCTATCTATGATATAATGTTGCTTAGGCACAATTGGAGGAGGAGGTGGTGGCGTTGGTGCCACAAATCTGTGATGGGAATCGTCAATAACTTCAGTAACCGAGTGCGTATCTGTCATTTCGGTGTTCAAAGATGCTATCGATCTAGCTGGAGTAACTCTTTGCGGTATCTCTTCGAGATATTCCTGTTGTCTTCTCAAAATTTTGTTATAAGTAGGAGGCACTTGAACATGTTTAGGTGGTGGGTGCAATTCCGGAACGTAAGTGAATTGAGTTCTTTCCATTGGTGGAGGACTCTCTACCGATCTAACGCTTTCTTCTCGTTGTTCAACTATAGTTGACAAGTTCCTATCTAATCGACTGACTGAGCTTTCAGTGTCGGACATGGTTAGACTAGGAGGGGACGGTGGAGGTTTTTTAACGCGAATTTGCACATCGAATTTAGGCTGTTCTTTAGCCGCCGTCAAGGCTGCCGCCAATCTCGGCGTTTCTCTTTGCATATGTTCCTCGTGAATGTCGCCGTAGCCGTCGCTATAATAGCTTCCGTCCGGAATATATCCAGCATTTTCGTAACTTCCTGCCGACGGTATGGAGTGCTCGTCCTCAGGCTCCGATGGCGATTCCGACGGATAATCTGAAGGAAGAGTATCGCTTATTAATGGACCGTCACTTCCAGAGCTGCTTCCTGTTGCTGTTACAGGAGCATGGGCACGAGGTATTTTAACACCTTCAAACATTGATAGGTTGCCTGTTAATATAATTAATATAGAGTTAGTATGACATGGTTAGTCGCATGTATACGGTGGTGTTAACGAATCGCTGTGTTCGTTTCTTTGTTGCTTACCGAGTGAGGAGGACATCTTCGTGATATCAGATTCGGTGCCGATCGAGGAGAACGGATGCTGGCGAATGACGGTCATGTTGCGTCTGCGTAGACAGTAGTGGGAACATCCGAGGCCTAGAAGTAGTAAGGACAAAAAGAGGATGCCACAGATTATGAGGAGAATTTGGAAACCGCCTAGAGGTGGCGCTACGGGCGCAGCAGTCGGCAAAATTTGTCTGGAAATACACAATAAATAGAAGGTGAGATTGATAAAATTGCCAATATTTTATATATGAAAATTAAAAACATAAAATATTTTGCTTTTTAAAAAACAAATTTCTAAATTTGAAAATAAGTTCACATGGTATAAATATGTACATAATTAAAACTAAATCTGATGGTATCTGCGCAGATGACAATTTTGAGGATTAGGAAAGGCAACCAGAATAAAACAAGAAGAACACATACAGGTGGTAAAGAGAGCTAGAGCTAAACTTAAAAATACAATGTTCAATTGTTGTGTGGGCGCTGTTCTGTGTAGTCTGCTTTAAGTCATTATCGTCAATACCTGTACCGCGAATAGTAGCAATAGCCAAGCCCCGCGCATTTCAGATACCATGCACCGTGCTAGGTAATTCAAAATGTATTGTGTCGTACCTAGAAGAAGTTGTCGATACATATTCATTCCATTGTTGCCCCCAACTTAGTTTTTGTTTATCTTTGACTAAGCAGGTAGCGTCTTCTAATGGTATCCTTTCCTGAGCTAGTTGGTTCAAATTTTATTTTTTGTCAAGATGTTCACTTCTTTATTGTATTTTAGTCCTACACGAGCTTCGACCCGTACAAAATTGATAAAAGATTTAGATTATTCAATTCAACTAATTTAAATTTAATCTGCTGGATTATATGGTTTACCCTTTGTCCAGGTTACAATGATGATCTAACAGAATTGTAGCAGATTTTATTTTAAGAATAACAATATATCTTAAGGTTCGTAGAATGGCATAAGCTTCAGTTGGAAATATGGTCGTGTAATCCGGTAACTTAAATTCTATTTATTCATTTCATAAAATCATTACATTTACAAACGCCTCGGCAATTATATTTATAAAATGTAAATACTTATAATAACACCCTAATCGCCTATAAAATCTTTAATGTTGAATTAATACATTGGTTTCAAAAGTTACAACGGAAAAAGATAAATAACATTTATACCTGCAGTAGTCGGCAGAAGCCGAACTGTCTATGGCATCACAGGAAAAGTACCTTTGATGTTCTCTCCGTCATAAGGGGAGACATTAATTATGACCACCACTGTACATATAAATGAATACCAGGATATTCGAAAAAGAAAACTTTCCTAATATTTTCTGTGACAATTATTCATTTTAGCAAACATAAATTCAAGTTATTTTTGCACAGAACCAAATCCTAATCCTTTAACTGAAAAGCGTTATTTTTCTTTTGTAGATGTGTGTGCCGCAATCATCATGAGATATAAAATAATCCGCCCCTTCAGGGAACATTACATCTATGAAGAGGATTATATTTCGAGAAATACATATGAACATTACAACGCAACAGCCGATGTTCCAATTGAACCTATGGGCGGTTTTCGCCTGATATGTCTTGCGATAAACGTTTTAACGAATCAGTTCGCCGACACCGGAATTAGAAGATTCAAACGATCTGACGAAAAGCGCTTCCGGGCTACCTTCGAAATATTTCGCTCTCGTCTTCCTTTTCCCGGTATTTTAGACAATTTTAGCCGAAACATTTAGCGTTACCTGTAGCAAGGTTTATACGACCGTTAAACATAACTCGGATGGCAATTATTAGAATTCAATAGCGTCCAAAAGCTGTATAAGTTGCCGTCTGGGTTACTTCAGTAATTTCTAGGACTTAAATATCATTTGAATGGTAATTTTGTATTGTTGGATTTACAGGATAAACAAGAAGTTTATATCGATATTAGAGTACTGTTAGCTTGTAAGAACAAACTGTTAAAAATTAATTTCAGGGCCGAATTCCAGTATTTATTTAAATCCTACAGCCGATAGAAACTCTAGCCCCTCCATATTGAATATGGCCCCATCGAAAAGAAGAAGTGTTCAGCAAAAACTTGAATCAATATCAAGATTAGATTAGTTATAAGATAAGGTTTAATAAGACACATTCTAACTTCACACTTTCCACAAATACCTGTGACTAATTTAGTGTCATTAAGCTTTATTACTTAAAACTTAAACTTTATTAGGCAGTATTGTATGCTCTAACCATTGGTAAATTGGCAGAGGACAAATTGTATTATAATCGCAAGTTAATTAAGGTGCTTTTCATATTAAATGAATAGGTTATAAGAACCACTGTGCAAAGACATACATAAGAGCAAAGTAATTCAAATTTAATTTAAACGTCTAGATATTACACTAATATAGAATTGGTTAAAAGTATAAAATTAATTTTAAGTGATTGTTCAGAAAATGAAACCCATTAGAAAAATATTAATATAAAAAAGGGAAACATAAAATTTTTGAGACAAATGTGGGGGTAGCATGAACAAACGTAAAAGCTACAAGGGGAAAAATGTTGAAATGTTTTTTTTTAATACCTTTAAAACTGTAACGAATTATAAGCTCTTTTTGAACCAACAGATATATTTTTAAAATAGTAGTCATTTAGATTATAGTAAATAGTTGGTATATATAATAGTACGATAACCAGATAACGAAAAGTTGTGAAACAGAATAACTTTAAAAAAAGCATCTAATCAACAAGAACTTAAAAAGTGGATGGGGATCTGTAAAAGTTATCCGCAAATGGACAGATCAACTTGTAACTTGTTTTCCAAGGATTCCCAGACTTCCCAACTTGTTAAGGGTGAACCTTGTATTACGCGCTTATAAAACTTTAATTTTAGTGATAATATCAAATTTGTAGTTTAATTCTAGTAGACAAATAAAATAATGAAACCTTTTTATCTGCACTATACACTTATTTATTAAATAGCCCTATGTTTATCCTATGGTACAGTACTTGAGGGTCAATAAATTGATTTACATAAGAAATATTATATTGAACTTTTTGTGATAGATAAATAATTTTGAGATGTGTTTTTTTAATGTTATTTTCTCTTGCACTTGTGTTTCTTTCTAGTTCAGTATTAGCTTCGTTGCATAATTTGCCAAAGACAAATAGTTTTAAATAAGTTTGAGATGTGATAGAAACGGCAATAAATATATCCTTGAATACCTGTCAAAATAGATGTGATAATTGTTTATACTGTAGTAGACATCTATTAATGAAATATTGACATGTTCATCAAAATATGTATTTATTTTTTTTTATTGGAAAACATAGATTTTAGACAGTTTTGGTTCTCATTCAATTTTAATGTATCCTTTCCCTTAGGAAAAGTCATCGTGGCATCGTGTTCTTTTGTTAAATTTTTATAGTATTGCATGAAATAACTGCAGTGCAAATTGATACTTATTTGTTTTCTATATTTATAATGCACCGCTATTACCTATAAAAGAAGATTTTCTGACGCGACAAATGTGTGCTATGAACCGTTTGCAGCGATCATTTTTGATATGTTGTACTAAAGAGTTAATAAAATTGAATAGGTGTTCAACTTCACTTCTACTAAGTTACAGAACAAAAAAATCTCTACAGTTAAAATCAAAAGTACTACCTAACAACTGAACAGAATTATCCTCTGCCTGAACATTAAGTCATTTAAATAATTTCATACCCTACATTTTTCAAAGAACAAACAACTGATACTACATGACTAAATGATCACAGTATTTGCTCCTTAGAAATGTAGAAATATTAATTAATGCCCAAATTTGCGAAACAAATTCTTGCACTTGTTCACCTTAACATCTTGCGTTATAGTTTTGAACACACATCATTGCTTATTTCATTTTCAAGAAAATAAGTCAATCTTGTGTCTAGAGATATAATCTAAGCAAAGTCAGCGACTAGGGGGTATCTACACGTCTACGTTATCCCACCGCAGCTATAGCCATGATATAGCAGGACAATAGCGAAGTACTGCTTACGGCAAATTACTGATGGACTGATTGTAGCTGCAGCGAGAAAGAATAACGGGAGACGCACATGCACATTATAACCGTTGACTTTGCTGAGATTATTTCAGAATAATATGTTGAATCACCCATTTTTTTGAATGAGTAGACGACTTTATTACCGTTTGATTTTAGCTCGATTTTTGGTCAGTTGTATAGCCCTTCGATTCAAAGACTTTATTGTGAAATAGTATAGATTAACATGTATATCAATGTAAGGTATATAGTAACATACGTATATATAAAGCAGTATAATTTGTAGCAACATTAACTTACGGTAAACCCGGTAATGGATCTGGCGGGGGTGCTATCGGTGGTGGATAACGGCAAACAATGGTTATGATTTCATCGCCGTCCATCTCCAGACCCGGATGAAACCTCACGACTATGTTGTTGGTGAAAACACGTAGAGGATCCTAAAATTAGATGCATAGCACGTGACAGTTAAGGAATATCGATGATGTCTAGAGTATTGTTATTTACATAGGGCGTTTCAGTAGCAATGGTACATACATTTTTAAGCAAAAAAATATATAAAGAGATAGGTGTTTAGATCTCAATAGTTTTTGTGTATAGGGATTATAACGTGGAGTGCATTACATGATATAAATTATCTGTTAAACCACTGACAAAACATTGTCATTTATCAGTAGTTGACAGTCAGTATTAATTAATTATTAAGCGCTAATTAAGCCGTATCAGTATCAATGATCAAGTAACCACAAAATCACTTTTAAAAAAGCACTACTTTTCTGATGACTAAAGTCACCAAATGCGTAGTATGACCACCACATTCAGCAAATTATTATCCTATGAAAAAATTGTGCGAGGAACTGGTCAAAGGAATAGGTCGTAGGAGTTCAGCATTTATGGAAGCCCTTTTATTTTAGGTGGATCAAAATAAACGGAAAAACTTTAAATAAAGTAGTGAAAAGAATGGTACTGTTATGCCAAGGTGCAATAAAACACAGGGATGGATTTTTTTAACAGAACCACCGTAATTAATGTACACGTTTTTCACACTAGATTATGTTACCTTTCTAAATACAGTCCCTGCCCATTTTACTAGGGCCACCGTATAAATTTAAGCTTTTGTGTGTTTCAAACTCCATAATTAACAAATACAAATATAAAATTACAATACTTATTTAAATACGCTCTCCAAATATCTTTCTAAGAAATTGCGAAAATGCAACTTAATGATCTCTTGCCTATTATCTCCCTCATGAATCATTCTGTACTGTATAGAAGATGGGTAGAGGGAAGGTTAAAAGACATAGTAATTCGTCGAGTATTATTTGGGTCGGTTGCTATTGTAAAAAAAATATTTATCTGTTGGTGTAACAACGTTTTTTTCGTGTTTACGTGTTAGTGTCGCATTTAAGTTATTGCGTGTATGCGCTTTATATTTTTTCGTTATGGATAAAAAAAGGACATACTAAATGAGAAAAAACTGCGTATTGAGGCACTGTTGGGTACAGGAGTGTATTTTCAACGCACAATTGCAAAGAAAGAAGAATAGTGCAGCGAATCGCCGTTTTAATGAAAGAAAGATATCCATTACCGGAAGAGCGTTTTACGGCAAGAAAAGGATCACTACTAATCGAGATGATCGACGTATCCTGCAACTAGCAACTGAAAACCGAGGTTAGTTACATATAGTATATAGACGAGTGTACGAAACAGGATTAAAATGCAGACGCCTTCTGAAAACGTCAAGCTTAACACCCATGATGAAGCGAGCACTTTATAAATGGGCAAAATGTCATCAACATTACACAATTGAAGATTGGCGAGAGGTAAGACAAAATAACTTAAATGAATATGTAAATCAAGTGAAATTTTTTTGTTTGAATGTCTTCATTCAAGATCGTATTCAGTGTTGAGTCAAAACTAGAAGCCATGACCGAAAGAGTTCAATTTCTTAGACGATGTCCGTGTGAACGGTTTGGTGAAGCTACTGCACTAAAAACGGTAAAACACCCTCTATCAGTTATGGTCCTGGTCCTGTGTTTCAGTCGAAGGTCCTGAACCACTCTATTTTTGCCAACGCACCGTGAATCAACACCAATATAAGCGTATATTGGTAAACGCCTTGATAACATATATCAATGATAACATAAATAAAGGGCCTTACACAATAAAGCGTCATGCTACATGATCAAATCCATCAATAGGTTTTTGAAAACGCACGCTCTGCCAGTGTTACCTTGATCGGGAAATTCTCCCGACCTTAGCATTACAAAATACTAGTTATATAGTTGTGACGATGTCTATAAACAGTTCTAAATAAACGTATGCTTCTACAATACGCTTTTCATTATATATTTCAACAAAATCGCTGTTTTAGCAAGTGGTTCTAATAAATTGGACAGGGACTGTAAATCTCAATGTAAATTTGCCAAGTTAGTCTTTGACTTGTGAACGAAAGTATATCTTCCGACTCAGTAACGTTTCACCGCGCATATTTGACACCGAAGAAACTAAAAGATCTTACTTGTCTGGTACCGCATCCCTTCAACGGTAACTCCAATTTGTAGCTCAACGCTCCCTTTCCGGTAACCTTACAGGCCGAATTCCTATCAAAATCCGCGTACGCTATCCCATAGAAGTTATCGTTGAATTTAAGTTCAACCTGCATGGATCCTGACGCGCAGTTTAGCGCCGCTTTTGTACGATTCAGGAAGATTACGGGACTCAGGTCGTCCAATTGCGTTACTTTTCCATCCAAGGTGGCTTGCTCGGGTAATCCATCGCCAACGTATTCGATATTGTTCGCTTGATTCGCATAGTTCGATTGGGAAGAGACGGAAGCAGTTAAAACCGCGATAAGGAGAACAGAACGTAGATACAGAGACATCTGAAACAAAGAAAAGAAAGTAAATATGTGTATGGATTGAAATAACTTAATTCTATAGAAAAAAAATCATATCCTCTAACAGAAAGAATGAAATATTTTTCATGCGGAACTATTTGCAAAGATTTTTCTTATTTTGTGCTGGACAAGCAAACGTTGTATACATCTGTTAAAGCGTACAATCTTTTAAAGTACAGAAATATTGTTGTAAGTTGGATTTTTTTTCAGAAAATTTTAACTATAGAAACAAATTTCTAGATAAACACAAATGCTGTTATATGAACTACTCGTACCAAGTATTATATAATATTTGCCTACTAAATAATACACTCTAAGATGTAGTGAACAGTAGAAGTCAATATTGATATTTAATTTTTTAAATGAGGGTTTGCAATAATTGCATACCCCAATATCTGTCATTTTCGTTATCGCTCTTTTTTGTAATGTCAGGATTCTACCAACGTGTATATGTATAATTATCCCACATTAAGTTGCCACAGCTGTTGTCTATCTATAACTGTATGATATGCCATCGATAACGTAGACCGATTTAGCAATCTGCCAACGAATTCCTTAACACGCATATACGAGACAAAATCATGAAATAAGTTACAAACTGCTGTAGGAAGTTTGGAAATAACAGTGAGCTATTTCCCTATCTGCCACTGTCTTAGCATAATCCAGTTTTATGATATTCAAGTGGCAGTTACCGAAAAACAAAAAAAAAACAGGTCTACATCACCACAATGCCAGGCTGCATTCAGTCCACTTGACCTAGGCGAAAATTGTAGAATTAGGGTGGAAACACCTTGAACAGCCAGCTTACAATACCAACCATAAAGTAGAAGCAAATACAATTAGTCAGAACAATGTTTTAGTTCCCTGCACACCCGTTGGAAGGCGCATTTCTAATATAAATTGTTGATAGTAGAACAGTGTGTTATCAGTTCAAATAGCTATTCCATCGGTGTAGGTACATATGTATAGTACGTGTACAGTGTATTACTCACACCATAACCATACTTATAACTAGAAACCGAACTATATGCAAAGTGCATATATTTTATTTTATTTATTTATTATATTTTACATCTATATGTAGATGTATTACACTGATTAAAGTTAATTAGAGTTAATTAACTTTAGTCAGTGTAAGACATCTACAAATAGACGTAAAATATAATAAATAAATAAAATCAAATATATGCACTTTGCATGTAATTCCTTTCTTTCCTTATTTATTCGGCAATTGCGGTATTTTTAGTGTTTGGTGAGTTTATGAGTGAGATTATTTTAAATAAGTTTTGTCAAAGTTGTCAGTGTTTTGTATATGATTTTTGTTTTATTTTCTTCTATAGTAACTAGACATAGAACAAAGTTTATTATTTTTATTGTATTTCTCATTGCAGATTATTATAAGAAGTCATAGTCATCATTTCGTTTTGATTTTTATTATGTATCCAACAAATATCAAGCGCTGTTGTCTCCCGAAATGTAGCGATAACAGTAGCGGAGGACATCCTTTTCCAAACTTTGGTGAAAATCTTTTTAATGTGTGGGTTCAACAAGTTAAGCACCCAAGTTTTCAAAGCCTTTCAGTAGAAGATATCCATAGGACTTATGTGATATATGAAAGTGTTTCAAAGTCGAAACTCGTTTAATATTCTCTCTAACAATTTCTATTATTGTACGTGGGGCGGCGACGTTTAAATACCTTGCAACTCCATTACTCAGCTCACTAAGCAATTAAAAAAATGAATTCCAATGAAAGATGCAATGATATGTAGGTACAAAGAATCGGTTATCTAGAATGCATAGCGCTTTTAAAATGGACTTTATACAACGATAATAAATTATAGTAGGAATAGACAGGTCAAAATAGCATATGTGGGCAAGAGAATACAACAAGTCTAGCAAAAATATCGGTGTTAAGGTTTACATCGAAACCAGTAGGCGAACATAACAAATCTCCATAACGACTTGCGAAGGCCATGGCTGTCTTGTTATTGGAAAAAATATGGGATGCGTATCTTTGAATACAAATAACTAAGCAAAAAAGAACCAAATGTATAGATCGGATTTATTGAATTACGTATCTTCGTTTAAAATAAAGAAAGACGCGACTAACTTTTTAAGATATCTTTTATAACCTGTTGTTAGGAATGCTGGGTGTATTGGTGGAAATAATGTAAAAGAAACACATATAATTTATTATTATATTAATTTATTAACAATTAATAAGACACATGCGTACACAGCATGCAGAATACACAGCCTGTTAGAAACTTTAAAGGAAGGCAGTACAACCTAAATTATGTGGAAAAGTCTTAGTGAGCATGGGGCCGTAAATTAACAGTTTTGGACATGCAGAAGATTCTTATTTGTTATTCATTTTTATAGCGTTTGTACATTTTATCACTTATCTCTTTTTTTATTCACAAAAACTTATTGTTTTTACTCCACCATTGAATTAACGGACACCCATTGTTGCCGGTATTCCTTTTACAATGATCGAATGCATGGCATCGAATCAATTTAAGACAGGCCCATGATTCAGAAAGACCAAGATCGACATTCAGAGGAAGAAGAGGCAATGTCACTGCAGAGGCAAAGCAGAATCTGAAGACAAGTTTACGGAGGAATACGTGCTGAGCTAGAAATTAGTACTCCTCTTGTATGAAGAATTCTTTACAAGCAGCAGATCTAGGATGCTAGTACATTCGTGCAACTCTGGGGATTTCTGAACGACTTTGCAGGTTATTGACATATTATTACAGAGTACTTGCTACAATTGCAAAAAAGTAGTTTGCGGGCAATTATTGTTTGTCATATTTTCCCAATATTCGTTGGCGGATCTTCTGAATGGAATACTGACTCTGTTATCATACTTCAAATTTATACAACACATGACATCAGATCAGCTGAATAATTTAAGTACTCAAAGTCTGTTGCACAATAAATGGTTCTGTTTCCAAAGCGTTCATGCAGCATCCTATGGGATCAACCACCTCTTCACAAGCAAATTTCGTGTGCAGGAAAACATTTTTTAATCTCTCGTAAGATATTCTGCCCTTAATGCTCTTGGCTGACAGCAACTAGATACTTCTCGCCGTCCTCAGCCAGATAAGGACCAACAATGCCATGCCAGATGTAGCACATTGAATGGTAACTCGAACACTGAGGAATAGTTTCGCTGCAATAAGATCTGGTCATTTAACCCAAGGAATTAGGTTGCTTCTTTATTGATGCAACCCTTAAGGTGAACATGACATTCGATTGAAAACCACACATTTCTCAAGAAATTTACTCCTTTGTACGGTACACTCAACTCTTCATAGATTTTGGCCGTTATCAAATTCGAATTCGATACGAATATCTCAATGTTTGACATATGGATATTTCACCAAAATAAGTAGTATGCACTTTACCCGCGGTTTGTGAAAGTTCTAAGACTTCGACAAAAGCACGTCCTTCATTGTTATTGCTACGCTTCGTTCTTTGATGGCATGGAGAGCCTGTGTGCTGACACAAAGCTTTACCGTGTAGACCACCTTTTAGATTTTTACAAAAATTAGGAAAGGAAGCATTTATTGGAACAAATAGCATTTCAAAAAATTTGTCCTTTCCATGCGTTCAAACTAATTTTCAAAACATTGTTTCCGCGTTGTAATTAGTATCTCAAAAACTTCTCGTTTTTTTTCACCTTACACTGTCTTTCTCGTGAATGATTTCACCAATATCATGAGTAGCTGCATTTTAGCGACATTATTATGTTAGGTATTGTTTTCTAGGCATTCTAGATGCGTCCTTTAATCACATTACGCACAGAATCGAGGTTTTTTTTTTTGGATAACAACCGATTTTGGTCGATCTTCACGAATTCATTGCTGACGGACACACGTACACGAGGAAATTCTGCAAACGTATTGCAAATAGTCTATTCTGATTTTGATCTACATTACTACCAGAAACTGAACGAAACCATTCTAGGTATTGCTATTGAGCCATTAAAATCGCAAAAATATTGCATTTATTAAGTGCTCACTGTAGACAAATTAATCGGTTAGTTTCTAAGCTACTACTATTTTCACCAGCGCAAATATTACCATAAATTTACTAAAAAATAGCGCCACGTAGTGTTCGTCTGTAAAATGTTAAAAGCTGAACTACGTATTACAACGAAATTTCTCAATTATTGAATTTTACTCGGTGAATCTTTGTTGAAATGTTGATGTTTTTCAAAGTGTTGATTCAAACTTGGTCCATTAACTCGTCCGTATGAACGAAAATAGTGTTGTGCTATAAACGGTTTTTCCTCAGTTTTCCTCCATTTTCAAAACGATTTTAATACGAGCGTAGCAAGCGCATGACAGTTAATTATAAACAAGTCAAACATAACAAATGAATGTCGCGCGAACAATTCCGCGGCACATTTCGCTACTGTTTGTTTTGGCGAATAAATTTTTTACATAAAAATTTAATATTTTCATTAGGGAGAACGTATTTGTACTGGAAATATTTGTTTATGTTTCATTTGAAATCAGGAATGTATAAAAACAACAGAAATATAGTAAATTGAATTCGAATCACAAATTGGATTAAAGTAGGGACGCGTATTAAGCCGACTGTTATTCTGTATAGTAATGCTATTAAAAGAGCCAAACAAAAAGGAAAAACTACGAAAGTGGGAAATTGGAAAATGAATGCAATTAAAGTACTAATTGCAGATGATATGGTATTGATAGCAGACTCAGAAAAGACATAAGATAAACATGAAAATAAACACGATGAAAACAAACACAATTATAATAGCGACAGAAGAAGAAAACGTAACTACAAAATCGAAGGAACAAGTTAAAAGTTACAATTACTTGAAAACAACAGGAGAATAGAGAAAGAAATAAGTGAGTGATTAGGGAAATCCGCAAAAGTATATAATACATTAAGAAACACATTTCTAGACAAAAAGGAAATACAAAAAGAAATAAAGACGGAAGTGTATAAAATAGTGATCAGACCAACACTAACATATGGCAGCGAGTCATGGACAACCATGAATAGAATTAAAAGCAAAGTTACGGCCATGGAAATGAGACTCCTAAGAGAAATAGAAGAAGTAACAAGGAGAGACAAAATCAGAAACACGACAATCACCAATAGGTTAAACATCAAGCCAACAGAAGTAATCATAGAGGAGAGAAAACTGGGATGGCTTGGACTTATACACAGAATGGAAGAGGATCGAAGGGGATTTTTGAAGCCAAAACATGGGGTAAAAATAGAATAGATGGGCCCAAAACACCTGGAAAGAACAACTGTATAGAACATGACAACACAACACAAAAGAAGTGTGGGATGAATTGAAGCCAAACAACTGGCTCAGGAAAGGAATCTGTGCAAGACAAATATAAGAGAATAGTAGGCCGACACAGCAAAGGTACAAAGGACGTAGGATTAAAAAAAATTGAAATCAAAGAGCAAAACGAATGTTTTAAGTATAATTTTTGTATTTTAAAGCTTGTGACCAGATGTAGTTAACATTATATGTAACTTTGGAAAAGGATTCCAAAATTACAGATACATTGTATAGCTTCAAAAGTTGTACAAAAAAATTTGCACTATATAGTTACACGAGGGCTGTTTCTTTTCAACTTTCGACGGTTCATAGAACCAAGACAAGTGTAAATAACGAAAGAAATTTATATTATAAATTAAAATTATACAAACATGGTTATTTTTCTACATGATCACCGTAAAGATTGATTAATTTACCATATCTCTGGACGAAGTTTTGCCTCTGCCTAGAACGTTGTTTTGAAGTTCCTCTGTAACTACGTTTGGCGCTAAATGGGGTCTATCCCCAGAGTGATCAAAAACTTTCCATCGAAATTGTTCAAGAAGTCGTTGAGTTACAGTAGTAGTGTGAGGACGAGCATTGTTATGAATGATAAGAGCTTCAGAAGTTAGCATGCCTCTTCTTTTGTTTTGAATGGCTCTTCGTAATCGTTGTAAAGTCTGATAACAAACAGCTGAATTGATCGTAGTCCCCGGTTCCATAGACTCAACAAGCAACAAACACTTTTGGCTGCCAAACACCGTAGTCATAACTTTCCTGTTGTGGAATATTTATTTGGCGAGTTTGAGTGCATCTAGTGTGGTGTTATTTTATTTCGGGGATGCAGTATTGAATCCAGATCTCATCACCAGTCAGAATTGATTTCAAACATCTTCACCTTCAACCTCATAACGGGTGCTGACTTTGTGGTCATCAGACAACATCTTTGCAACCCATCGAGCGTATGCTCACAGTTTACTTTAAAACTTAAGAAATTCCACACTCAGCTCACTGAGAGTAAACCACTGTTTTTCTTGAACCATTTTGTCAACTCGTTGAACAATGTCCTCTGATGCGACAGACTAGCGTCTTTATCCGCCTTCAAAGTGAACATCGGCTCGGCCTTCTTTAAACTTCTTACACTCGCACTTGGCGGGAGAATCAATTTTAGCGGCCATATTTACGTGCTTGCAATTCAGATGAAAATGACGTAATTACATTGCAGGTGGCAGCAATTATAGCGAGGGAGATGCGCAATCATCTTCATGACATACCCTTCTCCCTCTGCTTGCGTGACTGTTTACAGGTACGAACGGAGGTTGAATAACGTACAGCCCTCGTATCCGAATTTCATTAGGAAGATGTGAGAATGCGATTTTTTGTTACCTAATAATTCAAACATGTAAAGTTTCTAAAAATGGAACTACTAACGTCGACGATAGTGATTCGCTTTCTCACAATTTTTCCTCTTACAAACGGAAACCAGTCAGAACTAAATTACAAGTCGCAGAAACCCTTCTTTTTTGCTTACCAAAAACCGTATAATTACCACAGTTATTAATAACAGTACTTTTCTGGCTAGGTTACGTCAGTAACTTGCCGTTTTGCGTCTGCCTACCTTACGGGTCCGGCTGCGAAAATTAATTCTACTCTCTCGATCTATAACAGCACTTAATCAGTCCGGGGGCCGCTTTTATGTCGTGGGACAAGGTTTAATGCGGATAGATTATAAGTGGGATCGATACCTGCGTTAAAGGCGCTTAATTACGATTATTTTTAGACGATTAATTCGCTCATCTGCCGACGGAAAGGATACATGTGTATATATATTAGTAAGCAGATATTTAATTTGCACATTAATGTGACCAATATCATCAATAACTAATTCATTATACCACTGAATGCAAGACAAACTTGTTATTGATACTGTATTAATGTTTGCGAATTCTTTCGAATACAAATTAATAAATTTTGTGGTGATAATTGAGTTCAAGAAACTTTTGATTTTGCGCATAACCGAGAAGCATCTAACATCTCCAAGCAGAAATAATATGTCGAAAGTACTAAAGCGCCTCTAATTTCTTAAATGCAAATTTAACTCAAAAAATCCGAATTTGTCTTATAGTGACCCTACATCAAGATCTAAGGGAGATGATATCACTGAATTTTGATAGTTTCTAGAATGCGTTGTTTGCGATGTTTGTTAGTGAAGCTGTATTAGAAAGTCTTTAGGTGGAAAGTGAAAAACTATCTTATAATTGATTGGCTTCGGTGTATACTAAAACGAAATGAAACAATTTCTTAAGTATCAAGCACATAATCTTTAATGAATGTAAATATCTGACTTAAAAAGGTTACATTGAATATTTTGTTCCATTTCTATGAATTAATTTTACATTCAAGTGGAGGAATTTTCAATCTTTAAAACATAACAAAATGCATCTAAACGAAAGAAGGAAAATAGAAATATTAATAATGGTTCTGACATAGTTCGTTTTCAAGAAGAAGTATGTCATTTATTCAATGAGAGATATCCAAATTGTCCGTTTATAACTAAATTAATTGTAACTACAATTATACAGACACTTATAAAGTTGGACCATGTCAAAATCGTCTCCGAAGTGAACCACCTTTCATTTGCTGATGAATAACAGCTTAATTTTCTGTTAACTGCCAAGAAAAATCCAAATTTGTCGAATCGACAAATCAGATTAGATAATAACACAGGGAAAACAATAATGTTAAAAGTATTTCATATAGCAAAATATCGTTCTTACAAAATGAGATTAGTGCAGAACCTGGGAAAGGATGATTTTGACCGGGAAGAAATAATGAACATGTATCATAATGACCCTCCATTCGTGCAATCCCTTTTTTCAGTTGTGTTAACTGTAAATGCACAATGCAATTAATACACAAAATTGTTGTTATTGATAGGCTGGCAATCCACATTGGATGCAACAATTGAACAGATTAATGTATTGACAGAAACCGTCGATAATAATGTTTTGGAACCCGTCTTTTTTAATTAAACTCTAAATGGAGATCAATGTCGAAATTTTCTCCAATTTGACCTAATTCTGTTACTAATAGTGTTACTGTGAACTTCATGTTGAAGAGTATTTAAACGAAATTTTTGAGAATAGATGGATTAGTAGGCGATGATTTATTGCATAGCTAGCTAGATGTACTTTACTTTTTCTTGTAGGGTTATTTCAACAGTACAGCTTCTCCTGATAACCATAACGTCGTAGGTGAATTAAAGAATAAAATTCGTCAGAAAATTCGATCAATTACATTGGATGTTATTAGCAATATACAACAGTTTACTAATGACATTGGGCATTGTCACTTTGTAAATAGCCAACATTTTGAGCATCTGCTTATATACCTATTTATTTATTTTGTCACTTACTGTTAATTTCTATGACTTCTTTCTTAATTTTTTTTGAATAAATGGTCCTGAAAACCAAAATTCAATTTATTCTTGCGCCAACTTCAGTTTCGGTACATATCCCGCATCTACCCATTATTTTGGTACACATCGTGGGCAACTAACCATAAAATAGTTTTCCCGTTTTTATTAGAAACTTTCCACTACAGCATATTACTACTTTTTGGTAACTATCGAACAGCGATTGTAATACTCTGCCAAGAAAAAGAAAGAATGTATAAATCTCCATTAGAAAAATGTCAAGGACAAATATTATCCAATGCAACAAACATCTGCTAAAATATTTCCAATATTGTGCAAAATAAGTGAAAGTGTTCAAGGATCTTTATGAAAAAAAAGTGTCTTCGATTATCATGAATTTTCATGTTTTATGACCTCTCTGTATTTACTTCAAATGTGACGATAATAATAAAGAGGTTTACTGTTGTTAAAACTTGCAAATAATTAAAGAAAGTAATCCAATTGTGAGATCCAAAACTATTAAATAGTTAGGTTTATATGGTGAACGAAATCACGCGTTCTAGGAAGAGTATAATGCATTTTGCCAGTAGAATTTAAGGGAGATGAAAACAGTACGAAAAAAATGTTAAACAATTTACGTTCACCGAAAATATGGAAAGAATGGTTTGATTTCGGTTTCACCTTCGAAAATCAAGCAATAATATTACCCAGTTATAAATAGAAGTAGACAACCACTACCATTAATACGTCATAGATCAAGTAAGTAGTATTTTTATGTGAAAAGAGAAATGGTCCAGATTATCATATCTTTCTGTTATAATTTTTCCAAATTAACAAACATAAGATACGTTTGTTTCTCAAATTTTGCGATAAATCAACATCAGAAAATCCATGTAAAAAGTTTATGCCCCTAATTAATATCTTTGAAATTATTATAAGTTAAAAAATATTTTCAACAATATTTTCTTTGTAATTAAAAATGAAGTGGGACTCTCACCCACATACGATTTAACACCAATAATCTTTAGCCTTATTGTAATACAATACAATACTTTTATATCTCTGACATTTAACGTTCTAAAAAAAAAGAACGAATGCTTAAAATATTCCGTGGGTATTTTAAAATCACGGGCGAAATCGAAAGCGTTATTTCACCTCCACTGAACTGAATTGAGGTCATCCATCTTGCCCAGTAACAACTTTCATTTTCTTACTGCACATGGATAACATGATTAATGCATTTATTTGTGGATACGCAGCCGCAAAAAATAAAAGTGCGATGTGTAACGAAGTAACCGAAAAAATTTTTCTTCACTGGATTTGTTGAAACTAAGAAGGAGAAAATAGAAAATAAAGCTAGATTTAAAAGGTGTTTAGTTTGGAATGTTATTAGTCGAAAATGTTGTTTTCAGTGTTAATAGCAATAAAGCGAGCCACTTTAATAGCGATAATGAAGTTACCAATCTAAGAACACTTTTGTTCTAAAATCTAAAGTTTTAAAAACCAGTATACATATAATTTGTATTGCGATTTGAGGTGAAGGTATTACGATTTGTAAGAAAGATTTCTTTAACTAACATAGCAACAAGGATCTACTGAGGCAACTTATGCGGAACTTATATTCGACTAATGAAACAAAATCTGTTTAAAGATTTCATGGTTACTTCAGAACCAGTACAAAATCCAATAGAATGCATACACACAGCAGCTAATTATAAGGATGCTTTAGCAAGTACTTCCAACAAGGCTTGAGTATGGGCACAAATGGAAATCACTTGGATCTAGATCTGGTGGATAGAAATGAATAATACACAACCGGGAATCTCGATTGATCCAATTTTTTTCGAACAACTCAACTACTGTAAGACGACACACTATTACGATAAAAAAAGCTTTCTTATGGCCCATTCAAAATCATTTCCCAAGAAGCGCTCTTTTTTAAAAGATCTTAATATTTATCACACGAGACATTGTTTATTGCGGTGCTATTTTAAATTCTCTAATAATTTCTATACGCAAAATAACAAATCAAAGTAATGATATCGTTTTGACTGAAGAGTTGACATGAAATGGCATATCGACTGAGTGCACATTTTACAATAAATAATGATTTGAAATTGTTTCGCAAACACTAAGCTAACTTTCTGCGAAGATTTGTTACGGTTGATAAAAGCTGGCTGCATTGGTATATTTCTGAATCCAAATGATAATCTCTAATCTAATGTATCTGCGAATAGATAAAGATTATATTGCAAAGCATCAAACTACCGACAGTATTACACTATTCAAAGTAGTTTGATGCTTTGCAATATAATCTTTAGCTATTCGCAGATACAAATAGGTTGACTGTCTTTGTTGAGATTATCATTTGGATTCAGAAATATACCAATGCAGCCAGCTTTTATCAACCGTAACAAATCTTCGCAGAAAGTTAGCTTAGTGTTTGCGAAACAATTTCAAATCATTATTTATTGTAAAATGTGCACTCAGTCGATATGTCCTTTCATGTCAACTCTTCAGTCAAAACGGTATCATTACTTTCATTTGTTATTTTGCGTATAGAAATTATTAGAGAATTTAAAATAGCACCGCAATAAACAATGTCTCGTGTGATAAATATTAAGATCTTTTAAAAGCAAATAAGTCGTAATAAACAGGAAATGTTGTTTAATAACAGCAAGTAACACTAAAATGTATGCTTCTAAGATTGAGATCTGAATGATATAGGTAGGTTGATAATTGTTGTGATTACGCTGACTTTCATACATTTTAATTTAAAGTATAATATATGGAAGAGAAGAGGGTTACATCTGGGAAACTTGCCTTACTAGTGCTACAAGTGATCGCTGAAAAACTTAAGATTTAATATATGACGGTTGTTAAAAGCATTTTTTGCCGTCTTCTCTACAATTTAATTTATCTTGGTGCATTTTATTATACATACAAACGAAACGACCAAGATTAAAAAAGCAAATCTTCATCGCGCATCACATACAATGCAGTTTAACAAAAAAAACGAATTTTTTTTTAAATGACATCTTTTAAATATCCACCTCGCTTTTCGAAATATCCATGAAGTCGAGACTGAAAACTCGCTGTAACTCGTTGCAGCATACGTACACTGCTTTATCGCTCTAATTTCCTGAGTAATGTTGCCCTTCAAAGCCTGCCGCGTTCGAAGAATATTTTAAAAAACCATAGCCTTTAAATACCACGTCAGAATATAAGTCGTTCAGCAAACATGTTTCTTAGAACAGCCACGCAAATTCACGTAGTATGGATTGTTGTTCTTGCTGAAACCATAAGTCGTGATGTTCTACAGCAAATCGTTGAGTAGTTACAATCATCTTCTTCGAAAAAGTACGAGCCTAATATTCTGAATGCAGCCACACCGCACTATAACTTTTTCACAATGCAAGGGTTGTTCTTGAACTTGTTGGGGTTGTTCGGCAGCCTAGTATCGAAAATTATTATATATATTCGGTATATCGCTAGACATGCGTTATTCGTTTCAAGTGAAGCCGTTGTTCGATTCATTTTCCAGTTGCCCAGTATGCAATCAACACCTCGAAGCTTTTCACCGGGTATAATTTCTAACTACTTCATATTCACATCTGATGCTGTAACACCAGTATATGCCGAACAAGACAAATCCTTAGGGAATTCTCGTTCTTATCGATATTTATTGTACCATTGAACTACCATCGTGTAGTCAGAAGTTTCTGATATAAATTTCCATTAGCTGAGGCTCTATGAAAGCTAAGAGTGGAATAGCAGTTTAGAATGAAACAAATAGCAAATGCTTTTAACTGATACGTCTTTGATGCTAGAATAAACAAGATATACAATTGAATTGCTTTATCATGATGATGAGGTTCTAATACGAAGCTGCGGGATCAATTCCACTTGCTCAGTGGGTTGGTCACTAAAAGATGTTACTCTTATACCTTAAGAAACCAAAAGCGAATACCGGCAGCACACAATATATTCTTTTTGTACTAATAACTTTCCATACCGCAAAGTGTTCTTTACCATCAAGGATTTAATGCAACTATATCATCGGTTAATTATAAATCTCCGATTATGAATCGTATCGCTTACCGCTGTTACCGAGCCGTGGCTCAAAAGATTAAAATCTTAAGCGAAACGTAAAAAAAACTCATTTCGATTTTAGAGCTTGACTGGCTTAAGGCTGCCGCGCTCGTTATACACACAAACCTACGTTAACGCGAAAAAAGGTCCTTGATGTTTTATGGTCGCAAGAAAATGAAATAGTTGTGGTCGCTTAGACATCCCGTTAACCTTGGCTTGTCTTTCGCTATTCTCTAGTGCGAAATAGTTGATCGGGTGCATATATGAGAGAACGCCAGACTCTGTCGTCTTTTTTATTCGCCGTATTAAAACGAAGACAATGCCTTCTTTACGTTTGTCTACCCAAGTTTACCGGCACGTCGGTTGTACATAATAGGGTTTTCGCGAAAGCCTCAACGCGTCAAGAGAGGAACATCTGCAAGCTGTAGATAGAAGGAATGACGTTAATATTTATAAAGGAAACGCATATTTATTTATTTCAAGCGAGTTTTTAGCATTTGTCCTTAACGATCAGCACATGTTCTAATTGCTTCTTTCCTAAAGTGCCAGGAGCGTAAGAATAATCTTGGCTTATCCAATAAGTTGTTAAACTTAATCCATATGTATTGATTCCTCATACGGCGATTAACGGATGATAATCCATAACTACTCTGATGCTTCGATTACTTCAAAAGATCAAGTTTTAAACGATGATCCAAATTTGAGAAACAGGAAGTTTACTAAGAGATTCAAAACCGTTTATAAGTTTTGTTGATATTCACAATAGTGTGGCTGTGCTTTACTATATTTGATCCAATTTTACGAAATTCTAGCAATTTATTCCTTTTACTCCTTAATTATTGTATCTATGTTTTATCGTCCTTTGCTTTAGATAATTTAAATTGTGTCGTCTTTTGTTGATGATGAAGAAATTGACGTCGTCAAATATTTTCTCAATGATGAAAGTAACAGAAGTACTTCACAAGAGTCTGATAGCGAAGAATATGATAATGATGCTGATAGAACTCGTGTTGGAGGTAACTCTTTTACTTCAAGAAATAAACAAGTTTTCTGGTATCATAATCCCACCTTACCTCGTCAGGAAAGGTAGCCTTAACATAATGTTTTACTGGAGCGTTGAAATCCAATTCGTTTTTCAAATCTGGAGATCAATCCCAAAGCTTCTTTGTTTTCAAGTTGTTTCCGTAAGCTTTTTCTCGAAATTATCCTAAATTGGATGAATCCTGAAGGAAAGATTGTTTACGAAAAAAATTGGAAAGAAATAAAATTTTTGGAACTAAAGGAGTCTTTGGGGCTTTGATACTGACAAACATATATAAATCTTGTGACAAAGACATAACGCACCTTTGGAGTAAAAATAATGAAAGGAACATATTTAGCGTAATAATCTGCCGAAACAGATTTACATTTACAAGACGTACATCATGCACTAAGGTTTGGTATTGCAAGGAAAAGACGGAGTAACATGAGAGAATGTCTTTAGTATGGGATACCTATTTGTAAGATACTTGTGTACCAAATTGGTGGATATGGTTGATTAAGAACTCATAATTTTCAGAGGAAGATGTCGTGTTAGGTAATATATTCCGTCAAAGCCTTGAAGGTGTAGACTGAAATTTGGGACGGCTCATGATACCGTAACAAGCTGTACATGGGGATCTTGAAATTTATGCTGGAAAGCAGGGCGATCAAAGAAAAAGGAATCAAGAGATGAGGGTTGTGAATATCACCTGTGATAACTTTCTTTCCTTTTCTAGAACCTAGCAAAGTACTTGCCATCAAAAAAATGTAACATTAGTTGGTATGATTCGCAAAAATAACCTACTGATCTACCAGTTTCCTTCATAGAGTCTACAAATCATGAAATGTATTCCACAAGGTTTGACTTTACGAACGACATTATGAGTACTGATTATTGCCCAAAGAAACATAAGCCTGTTACGTTGGTTGGTACTTCGCGAAATGAGAGAAAGGCTGATGACGATCAAAAAAGGAAGCTGTGACAATTTTCGGCTACAATAAAATGAAAGGACATGTGGATAACACGAACAAAATGACACGATTATATGTTTTAGAACAGAAGCTCCATGGTGCAAATAGATACACATATCTCTAGCGAATTGGAGCTGTCCTTATTTAAATTGCCATATAATCTAATTATATGGGAATTTGTTCAGACGGTCTACGTGGTGTAAACGGATACACATGGGTTTAGCGAACTGGAGCTGTATCCGACCGGGAACCGTGAAATTTTCATTCATTAAAAATTTTACAAAAATCTAATCCAATTAAATTCAACGTTGGTAATACCACGGAAATTCAATTCATTATTGAAAACCCAACGGAAGTTATTCTAATAATTTAATACACCATGTATCTTACATATGTCCCTCATAGAAGCCCTAATGTCGCAAATCAGATGTTGTGCGAAGTACACAGTTATATCTAGGGGTCAACCGACTTACTTTAAGTAAGATAGACGTCAAATCAATGGATAATTAGTTTTAAGCATCACCTCTGACGACGTTATAGTGCTAATGTCGGCGTAATAATTCTTCTATAGTACGACGAAGTAAATTTGACAAACAAGAAATATGCGATCTAGTTTACCAACATCTTTTTCCTCTTTTCCGCTGGTCTTCACTTTGCATGTTTGACAGCTGGGTACAGTCTCATCCGGTGTTAATTTATTTCGAAGTACTTATTTCTAGTTTGCAGTTCATTTGAATCTGGCGCGCTGATTTTTCTTGGAGTGTAAATAATAAAATGACGGTGCTGCTTGACCTGATGCATTTTTTTTGGTCAGACAATAAGCAGTAGAGTCGGTTTTGTTATGGCTTCAGGGAAGATGTATAGCAAGCGCTTGCTCATCATTCGAATGAATTTTCGTCAATTCTTTACAGATTGTGGATGTGCCACCAAATATACATTTAATAACACAGATAACAATGTAGATGGATTAAAACTATGTTTAATTTAGAAATTTTTAGCCGTAATATTTCAGACTGGTACAAAGTGCTTTTAAGTTTTTTTTTAATTATCGCCACATTTCTACCGTGTGAAGTAGAAATTCGATAATGATTAAATTTAAAATATGGTTTACACCTATTACCGAGATTAGCTTCTAAGTACAAATCTTGAGCGTTACCTGCAAAGCAAGTCAGAAATTTCAAGTGAGAGTAGACAAGACGTTTGCAGAACAAATGATAGACGTTGCATATTTGCAGTAATAACATCTTGGCGTTATTAAATGTCTAACAAAACGTCAGACGTCGGGAGAAGATGAAATTGTGCTATCAAGGAGGTCGTTGGAAATACATATAACGTATAGAGAGATAAAAGATCGAATAAGCTCTAAAGAAAATTACTTTTAACCGTAAAGAAGAGTTGCAATTCATACCTTACGGTATAGTAATCCCATTAGTTTCACTAGAGACGTATACGTGTATTCAAGAAAAGAAAGGATGGTATTAGGTTAAATAAATCTACCAGGACCATTCGGGAAGTAAAGAATGTTTTGATTTCATATCTGATCGCGTCCCACCACCAACACCGGCTGGTACTCATGTGTTTTAGTTTGGCGGCAGCTATGATCTAATACAGTTGATTACTGTTTCGTTGTGCGACTTTAAAATGTGTGACAAAATTGGCGATCCCGCTAAGTGCGAGGTACGCAATATTATCCGCTTTTTAGACGCGCAAGAATTCCAACCCATCGAAATTTATAGGCAGATAACTGAAGTTCACAAAGCGTCAGTTCGGAAATGGTGTATCATGTTTAATGGTGGACGAAAGAATGTTCAGGATAAGGATCGCTCGGGCTAATCCTCAGTGGTAACTCAAAGCTAGGATAGAAACAAAAATCCAAGGAAATATCCGTTTCACAATTAGTTAACTGCACTCTTCTTTTTTCTAGAAATTTTAAGAACTGTGTTACACGGAATTGTTAGCGCAGATTTGAGATATAATAAAGTATGTACCGGTTGGGTTCCTCGAATTTTATCAGACGAACACAAAATCAAACCAATGGCAACCACATTGGCATTTCTCATGTGCTATGGCAATGATGGTGATGAAGCTTTAAATCACGTTGTCACTGCTGGTGAGGCTTGAATATCACATTTCACACCAGAAACAAAGCGCCAATCAATGCAATGACATCATCCACAATTTACAACGAAACTTCAAAAAGCAAAACAAATTTTGAGCATCAGAAATATTACGGTTACGGTGTTTTGGAATCGCAAAGGCGTCCTCCTCATTGACTACATGCCTATTGTCAGATGTTTCAGCAACTTCTCCGCGGTATTCAAAACAAGCAACGCGGAATGTTAAGCAGTAAAGCCATCATCCTCCAGGATAATGCACTTCTTCATGCAGCGGGAGTGACATAAAACTGGATTCAGCAGTTTCGATGGGAAATTTTTCAACATCCGCCATACAGTCCGGACTCAACAACAAGTGATTTTCACTAATTCCCCAAATTGAAAGATTTTTTGAGTGGACAACGCTACGGAAGTGATGATGAACTTAAAGAAGCCGTTAATCAGTGCTTCAATAACTTGGCAGCAACTGAGCGCGCAAAAAGCATGGTAAAAGCGTAAATTTATCGTCCGGTACCAGCGCAATGCAAAAGAGCCGTTCCAACTACATAATGCATCCAACATACGTGGAACGATAGCGTTCCAACTTCACATGTACCAGTTACTGAACGGTCAAACCGATACATGATCCAGAGTAGAAACCGTCTGTACTAACATGCACAGTATCAAGCTGAGTACTAGTCTAGTCATATTTGAAAAATATAACCCCGATCAGCAGCGATACACAAAATGGTTCCGAAAGTGTTCCAACTATCTTAAAATTGCTGACCGATTTAGAAATGCTGCAATTCTAACGCATGCGTGTTGATCGGTGTATGAACTGAGATGCGTACCGTACAAAAATCGGTGATTGGAACAAACCTATAGAAAACTTGATAAAACGGTACGGTAAATGTCTAAATTTGAACGATCACTACGGAGAAAAGTAGCTGTAAAATACACTTTTCTCAAAATTTCTATAGAAAAAAAAAACATTCCTCGCTTTCCAAATGGCCCTCGTATATATGCCTCTCTTAATTTCATTTTAAAAAACTAATATCACAATGTAACCAGTTCTATTCTGAAACGATAACCGAATATTTATACAGCAAAATAATGTCTTAGCAAGCGTCAAACTAATAAGCAATTCCATTAGCAGATATGGCAGCGAAATACCTACACAGCCGCCTAAACACCTAATAAAAAAATGTCTCAGCAATCGGTACATGCATGAGCGAACGTGTTGGTACATTCTCAAGGATAGCAACTGTTACTTTCTTCGATATCCCGATTTCTCGCTTTGTGTTCTTTGAAGCCTGTGATTGTATGCGTAGTGTTTATCTATATACACGCATTTTTGCCCGTTTCATGCAGACGTGCATGTGCAAATGCCCCGTTCCAAATCTGTATGTATGTATATCTGTATGTACGTATGTACTTGTAGAGTGCGTGAGTGGGTCTGTTCGTTGCGGTCGATTGACAAAGCTCAACCTTTTATTCAATTAACGCAACCTTGTATCTATCATTCATTGTACGATACGCGTTGCTGTGTTTCGAAAAGTTCGTAACTGTAATTGCCGTGTAAATTACGAACAATAGGTATGCGCATAATGTAATATGTATATCAGCGTTATGTGTTACGCATTTATTATGATTTTATGTAATTGAAAATTTAAGTTCGGTAGCTAGTGATTAAGTAATTAAGATAAAGGGGATTTTCGCTTTAATGTAGATTAGTTTAGAAAAAAGGCTCATACGAGGTAGGCACAATAAATTCTCGGCCTGACGTTGAAAATGGAAACTTGGAACAACATAAGAAATTTTATTTTTCCATGTAATCTTCCCTTACTTCTATACATTTATTACAACGATACCCTTGTAAAAATAATCTGAAGTTTTTCCGCCAAAATGTTCTATAACAGCTGTTTCCAACTCACTGTCGTCTTTAAAACGACGTCCAGTAAGATTCCTTTTTAAATAGAAAATAAATAAAAATCAAAAGGAGCCACATCCGGACTATACGGTGGATATTCCAATTCTTGAAAGCCACATTTGCGGATGGCAGCTTGTGAAACGGCAACAGTATGGGAGCATTGTCGCGCAATAATCGCACAACTTTTGTTAACTTTCCACGACGTTTTGCACGGATACTGTCGCTTAATTTATGCATTAAAGACGCATAGTGTGTGCCGTTCATAGTTATATTGCGCTCTTTCAAGTCAATTAGCAAAGTGCACTCACAATTCCCGAATATTGTGACCATCACTTTTTTCATTGATAGAATGATTTTCGCCTTTCTGGGACGAGGTTCATCGGGTCGCCGCCATTTCATGGACTCCCTTTTCGATAGAAGATCGTAAAACAGAACCATTGCTCTATTCAGTGGTAGTGGATTCCAAAATCGGTTTTGGGTCGTGTCCACACATGTTTAAAAACGACCGCGTATATTTGACTCGACGTTCACGTTGGAGAGCAGAAAGAAGTCGCGCTACCCATCTTGCTTTAATTATATTCATACCCAAATGATCATAGAGAATTCGGCCAAGACTTGTTTCGGATATATTTGTTATCACTGCTAATTCCTTCACTTTCAAACGGCGATCTTCTAGCACTAAATCTTCGATAATTGAAATTTGTTGAGGCGCTATCACTTTAATTAGTCGAGCTGATCATTTAACATCTTCAAGGGATTCTTGCCCCAAACGGAAACATTTTTTCCCACTTTTTTACAGTAGAATACGTAGGAGGTGAATCACATAAACGCCATCTAAACATTGGTTCATGTGATTATGCTTACGCCCTTCTTTTGCTAAAAGCTCTCTTTCGGTCATGGCTTTTAGTTTTGACTCATCTCTGAATTCGATCCTTAACGAAAAGAGATTGTTCAAACAAAAGAAAGTTGCTTGATTTACATATTTATTTAAGTTATTTTGTCTTACCTTTCGCCAATCTTCAATTGTGTAATGTTGATGACGTTTTGCCCAATCATAAAGTGCTCACTCGTTATCGGTGTTAATCTTGGCTTTTTCAGGGGGCGTTTGCATTTTAATCTGGCATCATACAATCGTCTTCGTGCTATACTCGTGAATATTTTGTTGAGACATTACATTTCCTATTTCTTTGGCGGATAAACATCGGTTTTCAAATGCTAGTTGCCAGATACGTCGATCATCTGGATTAGTAGTGATCCTTTTCTTGCCGCAAAGCTCTCTTCCAGCGCTTGTAGTAGGTATTGTAAACACTATTCATGAATTTTATACTTGTATTTGTAAATTATCGCATTGGAAACACACAAAAGCTGAATTTATGTGTGTGGTGGCCCTAATAAAATGGACAGGGACTGTAAGTCTTAATTTTGAAAAAATATATAAGTTCCTAAATAATTAAACCGTTTTGATAAATAGAAAAATCTTTGCACTAAGAATCCTTTGCCGTTCCTATTAAAATTTGTTTAGATGAATAAAAATAAATATTAAGAAAAACGATTATCTACCCGAAAACGTAAAAGATACTCCACGTTAAACCGAACCACAAAATAACAAACGTTTCTTTTCTGCTGATACAATCTGCAAACGGCATAGAAGAGAGGGAATTAATTAAAATTATCAAGATTAAAGTTAATCCAGAGGCAGATCCAATTATATTGTGCCAACATAATAAAACTTTCCCTGAAAAAATATAGATTCTAATTAGAAATTAATTTACATAAGTCAATTCCGAGATTTCGTATCGCCTAAATCGCAAAAAGGGAAGAGAGAAACTTTAGCAATTTTCTGCGTCTCGTTTCAAATAGTTACACAGTATGAATAACGCAAATTCTTACAAGTAGGAAAGGAGATAGATAAGTTGTAATCTATATAGAGCGCATCAAATAAATTTTACTAGATAACACATATTGTTTTGTAGGCATTCATGCTGTAAGTGAAAAGAATACAAACTACAGAAGATGAAAAAGTAAGCCTTGAATTAACTTGTGGTTGACCATATGGAAAATGAATCGTTTGTTACCGAAAAGGAAATAAAAACTTAGTATCACCATTTATTCTGTGGTGCCATTGATTTTCTTTAAAAAAACTATTTTTATTAACTATTCAATTATTGATATAAAATAGCTGCTATAGATTAAATTAAAAGAGTAACAATTCCCAAGTATTTCAATAATGCAGGTATACCAATTTACAATATTTATTTTATTTACCACTAAACCTAATAGGTACAGAGCGTACCAAACTATTCAATTGCTTTGTTGCTATAAAATAGCTGCTATAAATTAAATTAACAGATTCCAACAATTCCCGAGCACTTCAGTAATATAGATAAACCAATTTTCAATAGTTTGAACATAATTTTGTTTATCACTAAAACTAATAGGTACGGAGAATACAAACTGTCGACTCATGTTAGCGTTAATTGCTACATTTACTATTAATTACTCTATTTAATGCAATATACCACATGCATTAATATTTCAGATGTAAGTAGATGTCATTTAAACATACAATTACTACGCCCACTTTTCTATTTACCGCAGTAATGCATATTTCATTGCTTCATAAATACTTTCGACGACTCTACTACAAAACTCATTAAAATAGCTTGGAACTGTAGGAGAAGTAAAAGCATATATTGCAGTACCACCACTACTGTACGAATATCTATCAATCGATTATTGCGGGTTCTTTTTTATAGTCATTCTGTCAACGTAGACGAGAAGCCTTAAAATGAGACGAATAATCAGACTGTCTCTTTTCTATTTCTTCCCCTATTTCGATCAGCATTCGCTCCGTCAGAGCGCCATCACCGTCCTAATGGAATTATCAGTCTTGCCGAAATGCAGATAATGTCGATTGTTACTGTTATTATGAATTGGAGACGTTCTAATCTTTTCTTTCCCTTTCCTGACTAGCAAGAAAGTATTGATAAAAGTATGAAGTGAAGTAGAAAAGTTTGTAAAGGCTCTTAATCAGGGTTAATACGTTACTCTCTGTTAGATTTCTGTTGATTACAAGAACGTTATGCCTACTACAATGATTCTTAAGAAATATTTAAATACGAAGTGTGAACTAACGAGAATGATTTGTTTTAAAATATCTAATTTAATATTGTCCCCTTCAAAGTACGCTCTTTTGGAATACATACAGCGTCTCGAGCGAATTTTCCAACAATCGAGGAAGTCTTGTCCCGTTAAGCTGTTTAGAACTTGCGTCGTGACTCTTTGGATATTGTTTATTGTTCCGCAATAGGAACCTCAGTTTTCGCTTCAGCTTTGGAAAAAGAAAATAATCACATGGAGTCATGTCTGGACTGTAGAGCCTAGTGTGGGAGTATTGAAATATTTTTCTGTGACAAAAATTCTCTAACAGATAATCAGCTGTGAGTGAGGGCATTTCCGTTTTACAAGATCCACAAACTATAAAAGGTTTGGTTCACTGTCTGGCCTTGCGGTAGGAATTCTTTATGGATAATTCCACAAGAATTAAAAAAGATGATAAGCATGGACATGATTCGGGATTTGTCAGTTAGAATATTTTTCGCAGAGAAAAACACTCCAGTACTCCCACTCCCGCCTTACAGGGTAGGCATGGCTCCATGTGATTATTATCTTTTTCCAAAGCTTAAGTGGAAATTGAAAGGTTCCCATTACGGAACAATAAACAACATCTAAAGGATCATGACGCAGATTCTAAACAGCCTAATGGGACAAAACCTCCTAGATTGTTGGAAAATTCACTGGAGACGCTACTCAATGTAAGTAAATATCTTTTTTACAGGAAGACCCTTTCTTTTCTTTCTCTAGGTTTCATGTTTCTGTATCTTTATTGTCAGTTCCCTTACAGGAAAATTGGGACAAGCTTCATTGTTAACATTCCGAGATCATCTTAAGTTGTAAGATGTATCGAATTTATGTACAACGTCAGCATGTCCCAAAAATGTACACTCACGAGGTTCGAACTCCACAAACCTGTGTCTGCGCTTAAGTTGTTTTGCTTGTATACATACATTTGTAAATTATAGTTTTCGTTTTTTCAACGTGATGTAGCCGTTTCTAGGTTCAGTCTTCTATAATACTATACGCTTGATATAGATATAAAGCTCTAACAGGCATACATGTGTACACTCAGATCCAACCCTGAAACCTGGTAACTGGTGCATTACTCAATCGATTAAAGCATGCTATATGTAGTCCACAACTGGTCAACCGTAATGAATCAGATGCAGACATATTAGACGGCAATTTAAAGAAGGAAACTTACCTGCATGAATATTACTGTCTAGTACAACATATGAAGCTCAGCTTCGGAAATAATACATTGTGCTTATTAAACTGAAAAGTATACAGCAACACAAACGTAAAAATATTTATTTATCCTGAAAAATATATGTAAAGTATAAAAGTAATCGATTTTATAGAAAATTTACAATGAGAAATATAGTGTTATTTTTAATACACATAATAATTTCATATATGGAAAGAACTAAATAAGTTTAACCCACTAAGGAGTTTGTTTAATAGTAATAAAACAATGTTATCAAATAATGTTAACTTTGGACAATGTTTAACACAGGCGCAGATAAATGCTATACGCTAAAGATATATAATTTACATACCAATATATACACGCGAAATAACTATTCATATTCACTAAACGATTATTACATAAAATGCATTAATTATTTGAGATAAAATCAACAAAACTTTAACAAACATAAATAATGAGCTCGATGACAAAAATATCGTAGTATCTCTGCAACAAAAAGTGCCTGCATACTATAGTATTCATTGCTTCTATCCTTGTTTAAACGTCACCAAACATTTAATCAATATTGTTATAATCCCAAAATACTTTATATTATAATCCGAACCCCGAACCTCGCTTTAATCTCTTATATCCAGTTCTTTTGCAATATTAGTTTTCCACGCATATAGAGTATGTTTATTTCAAAACCTCTCACCCTAAATTTCTGAAAATCTAGAAATTTATAACATTCCTAAAACACGTAAGAATTACTATAGAGGAGGCACCTTTTTCTAAACTCACCTACTTCAATCCACTGCCCCCGGGAGCAACTCCCTTGAAAATCTTAAATGGAAAGGGATATTGAGTAATACCTCATTTTAATGGTCTTTTGTAGTAGTACACTTTGGAGTTTAGTTTTTTGAAATTGATCGATTCGTTTAAGAGTTTTTTTTTTAATTTTGTTTTGCTTTGTTTTTGTTTCAGGCTAAATATCTGTTACTGAAACACATATTCACTACTTAAAATGTTTCATTTTCGTTTTCGCGGTTATTTAAGAATTAAATTCAACTCAGTGCAATAATTGTTCAAAATGCTGTCCGTTGTTCGCTAAACAGTGGTTGGCCATTGTTCAAAACTGCGTACACTTTCAAAAACATATTTCTAAATTCCACGACGGGTTGCAGTAATCCTCTGGCAAAGTTCTTCTAAATTTTGAAGTTGAGGGCTAAATGCAACAGACTTTCCAGTGGCGTCAAATCAAGCCATTCTGTAGGTCCTCTTCGTCTTATTCATTTATTAAGTAATACTTTGCCTAAGCATGCAAGCTTTCTCGCCCATGTTAATCGTCTCTCTTTATGCACGCGTTTTAAAACCAGCTTTTTGCGGTCTATGCATTCCGCTAAACCTGCTGCCAATAATCGCCTTTTGGTAGTGGTAACACAAACGTTTGTTCGTCGTTAAACGTCAATCTTGTTACTATAAATCTATCTTCAGCTCCAGAAGTCACCTGTGGCCGCACACTTCCTCTATCAAGATTTTGTCCTGTCTCCCTTCTCTGGACCAATGTGTAATGCACACGTTTCGGAGATATCCTTAACCGTAGGACAATTTCTCTCTCGGTATACTTTACGGTCAACTGTCTGCGTCTTGGCTTTTTTACGCTCGTTACTTTATCAAATTGTTACAATTCCACACAGGAATGCTATAGAATGCTAAGGATTAATACCTTTGCCACATGTACTAAACGATTACCGAAGTAATACTGAACCGTTTGACCGAAAGTAATTACTGCAAGTACCCTATCCCATCTCCGTGAAACAATAGTCTTATTCTTGGAAAAGAACAATAAAACGTAATCGGGTGAAATTTGTACCTAAATGTTTGGACTTTACAGATTATAGGTAACAAATTTATATTGGCATACAACAATTTACGAAGGTGGATCCTCATGCGCCACCCCTCACTTATTTCCAATTGGTTTTTCGATTAATGTTCTTGACATTTATTTAACTAACATTTGCAGTTCATATCTACATAATATCAAGTTTGTATCTCAAAGTGATGTTGTGGCGTGGGCTAGATCTTGAATTGTGTGTCGTGATTTTTCATAAAAGTGGATCCCCTGGAACAAAGAGCCGTAAGAAAATACCTCTAGAAAAAGGGCATGACGCCAACTCAAATTCATAAAGACATTATGGTAACTATTAGCGAGTCTGCAGTTTCTCATTATATAGACAGGCGCTGGTGTCGAGGTTTTAAATGCGGAAGAACATCCTGTGAGAACCAACATGCCGGTGGTCCTTCCATAACGGTAACAACAGGCAAAAACATTAAAAAGGTACAGGATATTGTACTGCAAAACCCACGAGTACGCATCAGGGACATTCTGGAAGATACTGGCTTATCATATCATGTGGTACACAACATACCGACCAAAGAATTAGATATGGAAAAGTTGAGTGCAAGATGGGTGTCCAGATGTTAACCATTGATCAAAGAATAAATCGAGTGTTGACTTATAAGAGTCTTTTAGAAGGGTCCCAAGCAAACAAAGAGAACTTTCTTGGTCGGTATATAACTATAGATGAATCATGAGTGCACCACTCTGATCCCGAGTCCAAAGTGCAAAGTAGAGAGTTAAGGCATCACGCTTCTGCTCCTCCACACAAATTTAAGATCGTGGCGTCAGTTGGAAAGGTTTTGCTATCTGTGTTGTGGAATGCTCAAGAAAACATCCCGACTGACTATTTGCAAAAGGGACAGAGCATTACAGGGGCCTACTACGCACAATTGATTTCTAAATTCCGAGATGCTATTAAAGAGAAACGCCAAGGAAACTTAAGACACGGTATGCTGTTCCATTAAGATAATATCCCTAGCCATACATCTGGTATTGCTATGCCTGTTATACATCAAGCAGGCTTTGAATTAGTTGAGCACCCGCCATATTCGCCGGATCTGACCCCTAATGACTGCAGGCTGTAAATTAAAAGAAATCTTACGTGGGGTAAAATGTTCTAGTAATTATGTGTAAGTGATGCAAACTGTAGAGAGGTGGTTTACAGAGGTCGGACGAAATCTTTTCTAGTCGGCTGTTGAGATGTTGGAGCACCGATAGCGTTAGTGCAGAGTGAGACTATGTCGAAAAATAAAAAATATAATGCCACTGTAGTTTTTTGTAAAGGTGTCAGGGGTATAGGATAGAGATCCACCCTCGTATAATAGGGATTAACAATTTCACGATATGCCTATCAGTAATATTGTTTTAAAGGAATTTCAATTTGCTTGCAATCTTATGGATGTTAGTGTAGATATAAAATTATAATTTATTTGTTAAAATCCCTTCAGAGTTGAAATTACTTTTCTTCTTGTAGTAATTATGATTAATAGATACCATAAAGATTTTATTTCACCATTTCCCCTAGATCGAGAATATGCAATAAACGTTAACGATAATATTGCAAACATTAAGTACCCAATCATAGAGGCAACAATCTGTAATTAAATCTTGAAAATCCCCTTGCACCATGCATTCGCCTCTTTAAACGCATGCCAGCGATGTACATAGATGCCACGACCGCAGCACCGCATCCATAACGGAATGCATGTAGTATGCTAGAAAACGAGTTTGCACGCCGGCCGCGATTTATTGTTTTCAAAAGGAGAAGGTGTTGTCATCCATCGTGGTAAAACGCGACCTCTATGCACCATCACCGGCGAATTTTTTCGTCGGATAGCGGTAACACGTTTTCAAGATAAGCGACTTGCCGTTCCTGGTCGCGGCTGCTGCCAAGGAGCGCATCGCAGCTCGATAGCGATCGTTGCCAGAGCGCGCCGAGAGAAGAGAACGCCCAACATCTCGAAACTAATGCGATAATTATAAGAAATTTGCTTCACACAGGCCGTAACAAATCTTTTAAGTTTTCATTAGCGTTGTAATGGCGGGTATGAACTCCCTGGCTGCCTGTTAGTCTGGACCAACGTCCATAGTCCCTACATAGACGAACAGAGTAATCAGTGTTGCTCCTCTAATCTAATTACTGCTTATTATAGGTATTATCGGGCGTATTCTAATTACGGTTCTCCGGGTCTATGCGAAATGAAGCCTTTGAAGTTAGGTTAGCGCTGCTGCTTGTGTTCGCTTGATGGAGCGTTAACAAGTGTTAAAATAGCGAGGAAAAAGAAAAAGAACAACAGCTTGCTTCTTCAGTAAAACAATTTAATAAAGCCGATCATGAAATGTGGATAATTTTCGAAATGTTCGGGAAAGGTTTTATTGAAGCTTTGAAACGAAATATGGGGGTTTAACTGTTTGTGTATTTATCACATATTACATTGCTATAATTTTACTTTGACCATATTTCCTGTACCTGCATTATATTTTTAGCGATACTGTTAGTTAAGTCACAATTGAGAAAATTTATATTTTGTACATACAGTTATGCTCATATAAGTATTCAATAATGTAAGATATCAAGAAGATGTATGGGCTGAGCTGCTAAACTGCGTATCAGATTAGAAACAGAGAAGACATGGGAATTATTAGAATACACATGGGAGGGTTCAGTGCAACAACAGGGTTATTAAAAAAATCTAGCACTTTCCATAGCCAGAAGATTATATACAGTTATAGATGCCAATGCTGTGCCTATAAATTAATAATGGAATAGTGTATTTATATACACTTCGCAAAAAATGTATTACGTAATTCATTTTTGTAGCGCAATCATGATTTTATGACTAACGGAACTTTTAAATTTACGTTAATATACTCCAAGAAACAAATTGGTACACTTATTTAAATAACATAGGGATCAAATAAAAAGGCCAATCTAAAACTGGAATGCCAACCTGATCAAAGTATTCCCTGGTGATTATCGCTACATGGGGTCATGCATTAACAAGAATTCGTTGTCTGTTACTTGTGCGTATGGTACTTTATCATCTTGTAAAATGTCTGTTATACACATGTGAGCAGTCATTGTGCCTCTATTTACTGATACTAACTTTGTACAACCTGCTAAAGAGATGTCTTCACAAATCATGATAGAATCACTATCAAAATCAGGCGTAGATCTGATATAGCACCGGCAATAGTACTCACCTTCTCGTCTGTACACTGGTATATGTATATCTGGGATACGAGATCTGGGTACTTATTCGTGCATTTCTGACTCTAGCCAAGTCGGGCTGTAATTACCTTGCAGTTACATGCCTCCAACGTAATGCTTGTGGTCTTAAAAGCTGGTCATCTTGAGGTGTAGTATAATTTGGCTGGCCTAGTACCCGTCTTGGTATATAACCTCCTGTTTCTCTATATCTGGCTACTGCCCTACAAACACTTAACTGACTAATATTCATAACATTTCTTGCTCGTATGTTCTCTTATTGTATTCTGGATTTAAATACTACGATTTTGGTATTTGCACAGATTTAGAATTTACAGACTTATTTCTTTCATATTCTGCTGTGAAAAGATGACCAGCAATCCATAGAAGCTAGCAACAATAGAATTGAAAGCTTGAAGCTCGTTTTAAGTTACTTTTTGGGACAGGCAGAGAGAAAGTTTTAAAAGGCCCGACATTAAAGTACACACATACACTTGCACTATAAACATGCATTATGAACAATTTTTTTTCTGGACATAAGGCAAAATGAACTAAATGTGTGCTCGGATCCAACTCTTTTACTTGACTACAAATAATCTTAAGTATATTTGGAATTGATATAAGCCTTCTAACTTCAATTGTTTTGGTACTGCTGCGAAAGATTGAGGAAAAATCATATTTCGCTACTTTTTTGTGTGACTAACGTTGATTCGGTTAAATGAGTATAAGAAAATATCTCTTGCACTTTGGTTAAGTTTGCTGATTACATGTTACATAAAAGCATTGTCCATTAATGAAGTAATCGTTCAAGGAAAGAAATAACGTAATATCAAAATGGAACACATAAAAAATTACAGCAACCAATAGGCAGCCAGTAAGTTGTGACCCAATCTATATTTATATCCACTCAGGCCACATACATCAAATACCACGCTTATGTAATCTCATAGATCATTTCAACTTAAACAACTCCAGTTCGCAAAGCGTACACAATAAAAGGCAACAAAAAGAGCATTGCCGCCGTACATAATTACATTATTATCTTTATTTATTTGCTGCCACACGAATATCATGCAAATGTATCTGGACGCGGTTTCTCGGAACAGCTCCGTCATATTCGCTTTTCATACGGCTCATATATCAAGGAAAACATTTAAATTCACCCACATATTATCGTGTAACCTGTCCTCCTCGCCCATTCGGTCAAAAATTGCCGATCTCCGTAGGTGTCGTCCCTGAGTCATTGAACACCGGGTGCCCGTAAGAAACCTGTTACTAATATGGCGATATCACGTTGGCTAGGTACCGTCCATGAGCCCGAAATTAAGAAACACTTTACTGTTATAAATATACTTGTATATATATCGCGATATTTTAATCTCTCACGACTTTCGATTCTTGTTCTTTGTTCTCGGCGTTCTCTTTTTTTGGGCTGGTTCAGTTGTCGAATTAATTCGGTCTTGTTTGTCGATGATTTATCTTTGTTTTTTGTTTCGCAATCTTTTCAAGAGGATATTTTTAGAGTTCAGAATTGATGGGTTGATCCTTATTTAGCATTTAACTCGACGTAATATTCTTTTTTATAGACCAGGAGAGAATATTGCACTTAACATCTCGCACTTACTGGTGGGCGTATTTCCACGTACATAATTTTGAATATTAATGTGAGATAAAAGTATATTCCTTTATTTAAAAAGGATTCTTATGTAAATGTCTTCGTAATAACCTACATTGTTTTTCATTAAAATTTATAGAGCATATTGATTAAAGTAGATGAAACCAAGAAAGTATAAATTTCGTTCTTGTATTCACATGAGAGTAGCACAAATTTCACGTACCTTAAGGCATTGGAACCAATAACGATTGCAAAGACCGTGTGGTTGTATAATTCACAGGTATAGCAGTAAACCTCACCCACACAAATTTATTAATTATTCGGAATGCAGAGTTTCGAGAGCAAAGGAGCAAAGCAAATATTTTTTTATCATTTTGACAAACCGGATTATTACAATCGCGTCAACACCATGTTATCGTCAGGACCGAAGAGAGAATTAAAGAAAAATCCCCTACCGTCAATGATGATAATCATTAAAGATACTATTAAGGACTGTCCCAACTTAATCAATAATAACTTGAAATTTAAAATATTAAGTTCAAATCCCACCATTCCAAGAATATATTCAAGAATCTTGGAAAAATTCACAAACCAGGTAATTCCATGAGACCTATAGTATCCGGCATTGATTCCCCAACATACAAATTGTTCAAATGGCTAGTGAATGAATACAAGAACTTGCCCCATAAGATAGATAGCCTAAGCGTAGAAAACTCCTTAGATTTTGTAAATAAAATTAAAAAGATTGAATTAACAGTTGGGAAAATCTTTGTATCATTCGACATTTGTTCACTTTTCCCAAGCTTACCAATTTCAAAAAACTATGAAGTATTTGGTTGAATTTCTGAAATTAAATAATAACGTAGATGACGTGAAAACCGCGGAATATAAAAGGTTAACAAAATTATGTATGTCACAAAATTGTTTTCAAATAGGCGGCATTATCTCCTTTTATTGTGAACCTTTTCATGAGCAAATTTGAAACTAGCTCGAAAAGAGAAACCAAATATTTTCCGAGAATTTGACTTAGTTACGTACATAATATTTTCGCAGTGCTTGATACCAGTAAAGGGAACATAAAAGCTTTTCTAGCAGAATTTAACTCAAAATTCACTACGATCAAGTTTACTATTGAACAAGAACTGAACAATCTGCTTCCGTTTCTAGGTACTCTAATCATACGCAATAACAATAAATTAGAAAGAGACATCTACAAAAAAGAAACTAATTCCAACAGATTCATTACGGCTGATTCGCACCATTGCGAACAACAAAAAATGTCTGCGACTATTTTCTGGTGAATAGACTTAGATTTCCGCTAAGCAAGAGCAGGTACGAAAAAGGATTAAAATATATCAAAGATGTAGCGAGGTACAATGGTTTCTCTTCTACAGATGTCGACCGTATCTTAAGGAAGGTCCAATACAAACAACAAATCTAAAATTCCACATCAACAAGCACCGGTAATAAAAAATTTCTAACACTTCCTTTTCACCCAACAGTAAAAGGGTTAAGTAACATTTTTCGACAATTAATGAACGTATTTTTGTATCAAAAAACAACTTAAAGAAGTTGTTAGGCAATCCCAAAGATAAACCCGCGATGATGAAAAGAACATGTTAGACACTATCGTTTCGATAAACCAGAACTGTCAAGCGCAGCAAAATCCAGACATAAAATTGATTTAAAAAATCTCAAACTTCTTAAAAACGTAAACTCGTGTAGAGAATTAGAGGCGTATGAAACGATATTTATGAAAAAGAACAGAAACTTATTGAACAGAGAGCCACCCCCAATTGCACACTTAAACCTTATGGATAGGTTCGTTTTCGTTCCGTCCATTAATGAAAATACACACATCTGAGACTACACGCAGATTGTAAATAGTCATATGTTTTAAAAAATTGTATGATACAGTTTTTACATTCAGTCGGTAACATGATTGACAATGGGTGTCCACGTGCTCTCGAAACGCTGCGTTCCAAATAATTAATAAATTTGTGTAAGTAGAGTTTACTGCTAATTGGAACCAATAGCTTATTACATCATTTAAAATTTCAACAAATGAGTAATTCAATCTTACTTCTTCTCTGTGTTAAAAGCTGGCAAAAAGCTCGTACGAAAAGTGGAAATTTTCATTGTTGTGACTGCTGGCGCTTGTTATTTTGCAGTGGGAGTAGGTAAGACTATCACAAAATACACAAAATGTTAAAGCAAACATTCAGGGGAATATTTTGGACCAAACATAAACTTACGGCTTGTTTCAAAAATGGTCGAACATTAGCTGATGATAATGAACATTCCGAAGAACCACAAATCAGCATTATATTGGAACATGTCCGTAAATAAAGTTATAAATAATCGTAGAGAGACTATCCAAGATATCTGTAACATTGTCATATTCTCGTATAGCACATATCAGCTGATTTTATCAGAAAAATAAAACATGAGTATCATGGCAGCAGAGCCCAAGGTCGAGCCGTTTCCCTCATACAGTAGTCTTTGGCGAAAAAGAACATTTAGTCATTGTTCCTTACTCACCCTGTTTAACTTGACGTCTTTTTTCCAAAGATGAAGATCAAGTTGAAGGAGCGATGATCTGGTACGATAGAGGGTGATAGAGGTGAAACTAGAATGCTAGACTTCTAGAATGAATTTGCAGAGATGAAGCCCTGGTATTTTTCACACTTTCCGGTGAACGATTACATATTTAATACTTTTACAACGGTTGGCACACTTCTGCGTTGTTGGCACTCTGTGGTAGGTGTTTTTATGAGATTTTTTAAGCGACTGTCATCAGTTATGTTTATCCCCACTCCTACAAAGCTGTTCTTGATTTAGATGTACATACTTAGTAAGTATGTATACAGATGTTAAAGTAAGTGTGTCTTCGTATATGAATGACAGCTTACAGGATTCGTCATTTTGAGGTCACATAAAGCCCTTATTGCACTCTCCTGGAGAGTGAAGATACGTTCGTGTTCGGACAAGATGACCCACAGCTCCAGTTCATAGATGATAATATCACGGAAGTTCGCGAAATATTCCATTCTCGAAGCCTAGTGAGTGAAAAAAATTATTATTGTCTTCTCGTACTGTAAATGGCAACAGGCAATTTTTTCGCCAATATCGACGTCCCAGCCCAAACTACTATCCACATGGAGATCCAACAATTTAATACTGGTTTTAAAAGTTTCCTTTGTTCCGTAGAAAGAAAGCGGCATGTTGTCTTTTAGGTGAGTTTTCTATTTCTTCCATAACTTTTTCTACTTTTTTATTTAACTAATTATCTTCTGCGCACAAACAAGTAGTATCAGTTGAGATATTTACTACCAAATCATTTATAACAAATAGCAATGGCCTCAGCACCTATCCCTGAGGAACGCTACACTATCTATGCAACACTGTAAATTTACATATTGAAGCCTATAGGATAGGTAAGATGGTAAGTAAATAATCAGAAGCAAGGTATACTCCTATTAGTGTTTGACATATCAGAACAAGTTAATATCATTAAGATGATAATGTTGCTATTTAAAGCTAACATTGATGTTATTTTGGGTTGAATCAAGTACCTATAGCACTTGATAATAAAAAAATATCAGCCAAACAACGCATTTACAAATAGAACATGCAATTGAGAAAGTGAGTAATGTAAAGTGTAAATATTATCAGTCGAATAAGAAATCTTCTTCAATTGTCTAGACTCTATAAATGTATTTTACATTAATGACAGCGGCTTCAAGTTTTAAAGTAAGTTCCGGAGTATATTTCAATTATTATCTCTACAAGATAAATGAATTCCCAGAGTGAAAGTAAAAGTGAAAGTGTAAATGGCTTAAAAGTAGTCTATCTTTCTCTGTTCATACATATTTGTTAATAAAGCTGCATTAAAATGAAATTGGTGATTAAAACTTATAACTGATCATGATCAATTTAGTTGTAATTAACTCAATCAGTCGATCGAATAATTGGTCGAATACGCCCAGTATATGAAAGTTAGACCGTGTTAGAGAATAGAGAAGACGTGCCAGGAATTTAAAATTTATTTCATTCAGTTCTAAGCAAGCATATTATCCTAATGGAACCATCCTGCCATTTTGAGCCTTCCCTTTGTAATTTCTGTCATTAAGTGTTCAAAAAGAAACAGCCCAATATTCAATTGTAGTGGTTATACATTTTTTTAGGAAATTTATTAACGAAATATCCCTTTCCTTACAGTCAAGATAGTGTTTGCTTTTATGAAATACATTTATCATGGCTGTTTGGAGCTTATAGTGACAAATCGTCTTCTCCTTGCGAATGCAAATAGGAATTAAAATATTAGTAGGGTGTGGAGTGCACCTACACCTTTCTTATCAGCAATGCCTTAAATCTGTGTCAAAAAAATTTCCAACGCGAAAGATGTCAAAGTCCTACTAATGCTTAACTTTGCCAATTTATGTAAATATGCCTTGAATTTGCGTCAAAAAAATTCCCAATGCGGAAGATATCAAAGTCCCTTAGTAGGTTATATGAGTAAACCAGAATACGACATACATCATCCACATAATTTAATCAAACGAACAAATTTACACCTCAGCTATGCGGTGCTGTTAAAGTAACTAATTATAGAATTCCCACATCATTTGCAATCACCATAACCTTGATCTTTAGAACCGAGTTTAACGTAATACAACGTAACGAAACATATGCGATTGCATTAAATAACATCTTAAATTGTACGTGAATTCCTCTCTTTGGTAGCAGTACGTACTTTCGAAAGTAAAAGCTGCACTTTAGCGCGCCAAACATGATTATTATTACATACTATATACAATATGTAACCTCCTTTTGCAGTCGGCCATATGTTCGTTTCGACTCTAATTTGCGAAGGTATACACGAATAGCATAATGATTGCATAATTGAACGCGACTGTATCAATGGAATTAATTATCGCTGAAACGTACCGAATTGTTCGTTAATGTGAGCGCGTATAATTAGAATTAGGCGTAGCGAAACGCGTTGAGAAGTTGGTAGCAGGCTATAGGTGATTGGAATAGGTATTGTCGGAGTAGAAAATTTATGTTTGGGAAGGTAGTAACAAAATTAAAAGGGTACTCTAATGGACTTACTCGTTTTTGCATGTTCAGGTTGACCTACTTTCAATATCGCATTTGGTTATTGGATAATGTTCCAGATTTCCGGGTTTGTTATTAGAACAAGAGTAAATTTTAATATTGACGTCGGAATGAACAAATCTCAGAAGAGGAGGAAAGTAAGTCAAGAATTTAGGCAAGTTACACTGATGATAAAAGCAGACTCACTGGTTTGGTTGATTATATTTCCTCTATTCAATAATAGAATGAAATATCGGGTTTTATAATGAATGTTTTCATGTTAATATGGTGAAATGAATTGAAAATTCTGATAGAATATTTTGTACGTGAGTGCAGAAATTATTAAGGCAATACCGTTACGCTTGTAGCAAATTATACAATTACCAATCCACGACGGCTGCAATCGAGACCATCCTTGGGCTTTCGCTACTGCAGCTGGTGCTGAGGTCAGAAGCAACCCCAGGAGTCAAATATAATGGATGCAAGGTATTCTCTGGCAAGTTTGGAGACCATACCAGCACCTTCAACTATGTCGAGCAGACGTGCATAACTTTGCTGGGGGTACAATGTAAGCAACGAGGCAATAAAGGCATGTGCACTAAAATCGAGACGAGGATTTCCCGCTGGTTTGCGGACGTTTCGAAATCCTCGAAAGGCACAGTTACTGGCCATCCAGACATTTGAGGAGAACTCTATTGATACGCATATGACTAGGGCACTACAAGCTGTCAGGTTTGACTCCGAAGTGGTATTGGGGTGTCATAGGTGAAATGAGTGCCAATCCACTCGGCGATTAAACAGAACGAAGTAGTTGACTTGCTACCATGTGATGCCAGTGGACGACCATTCTCAGGTTCTGAACCGACGTGTGGGAGTACCTATGGCAGCATTAAGGCCTATGTTAAGTCCGAGCTCGGCGCCAATCACCGGTCCTACTGGAATGGTGTAGACGGTTTGAGACACTGCAAATCTATCGGGATTTATCCAGGTGAGGAAAGACTGCGTACCGCAGTCCTTCCGACCAAACTGAGAGCACTCAGAACGATCTCAAGTGGACACTGCGTACTAAACAAACACATGCATCGTATGGGTCTAGTACACTCTCCTTCGTGTAGAAAGTGTGGGATACCAGAAAAAATGCCTGCGTACCTTCATGTCGACTGCCCGGCAGTCTGCAGGGAAAAACAGGTTCACCTTGGGGATGGTTAGCTTGACGAACCCAAGTTAGGAAAATTACCGCTCGAGCGGATTATTGACTTTGTTGCGCAGATACAACCTGGTCGAGTAAACTAAGATCACATGGGTGCACAATAGGAGAGGTACTGGTCGAGTTGCTCTTCGGGGTTAAAATCCTCGGTTATACAAAAAAAAAATCCGTTACTAAAACCGTTATCCAAATCTTAAATGAATGTACAGTTATAGATAAAAAGTTAACAGAAAAGTTAAACTAAATACCCTTAAATTGCCGTATTTATATTGCTTACAAAAAATACACATACCTGGGAATTCACATCATCAGATAGTTCCTAACATTAGTTCACCGACGTATGCACTTGAAAAATGGTTGGTTTCAAATGTCAACAGTATCAAACTAACTTCATCGAAAACATCACTGATTTTAAAATTAAATAAAATATGTACACCTAAAACCAGGTAGTAAACTTACATACATACAGGATGTCCATGATATAAAATAAAAAACCTATGAAAAATGGAAAGATCTAATTTTATTAGACTTACGTAAATCCAAAATACTTTCCGAATATTAATTTGCAGACGGGAAAAAATGATAAGGGTATATAAAATAAAAATTTGTTTATTATTTACAGTCTAAATATTCGTACGTAAGCATATTAGTGCACTCTTAGCATGTCATTTGAAAGGTAGACAAATGTTATCTTGTATGTTGATGGATGCATTATATATGCACATTGTGCATTCATAAGAGGCAAAATTTCCTAGGGTTTTTTTAATCCTGACGTTCGCGTCGTAATTGACTCAAGATTCTTTGGATTGATGTTCTATATAATTACACCTTTTCATTTTCTGTACTTTTTTGTTGTGTTTCAGAGACATCCTGCATATCATTACACTTAGATTGCTAGTATTCGATTCCTCCAGGTAAAATTGTAGAATATATTAAATTAACGATGGATCAGAATTGATTCTCGTTTAACGATAAATGCTATAAGTAAACTTTCGATGCTACCTTGGGGAACCTTCTGTTACCATTCTTAGCAAATCTGTTTTTAAATAAGTCAGAAATTAACATTCAGAGCAAACAAAAAAAAATCACTGAATTATCGGCGAAATACATAGATAATATCTTAGTAGTCATACACAAAGGATTCAATATTCAAAACTTCATAAATTCATTATATCGCTTCATAAATTTTACATTTGAACTAAAACAAGCATAATATGATTGTTTCTAGATTTAGCACACACACAGACAACTACAGATTCAAATAATCATACACATTCCATAAATACAAAGAACCCACATTTTATTTTCGAATTATATCACTTTTAACAATCAAACTTTCTAAAGAAACATTTGCTAGGGAATTCGAGTATACTTTTCAAATAGCATAAAAAATGGTTTTGACGAAAAACATGGTAATTAAAATAAAGTACATACTCTGAAAGGAGATATAATATTCAGTCCGCCGTTCCAGTTCAAAAAACTCCCAATGACACAAATTTGGCAAAGCAACATTAGAAATCCTTTTAGAAAGTGTAATTGCAGTTTTTCCGAACAATGAAATACTTTCAACATTTCTCAAAACTCGTTCAATGTACAAAACCAGCTAATAATCTAAAATAACTGCAGATATGAGGGTCAAAAATGCAGTTCGTGATCTACAAAACATTTATCACATTTAAAGAACCACCCTTTTGAAAAGTCAGCAATAAATCTGCACCACGATGAAATACAGGACATTATTTTGATATTGAAAATATGGAATTATTAAGAAAAGCAATAAAAAAACCTAGATAAAAAGATAAACAACAAATTAACAAGTTTTATATCCTCAACGGAATACACTTCACAGAACCTTTTTTACTAAACTAAACTAAAGTTGGTTTTATAAAATAGTTTATTGTAAAATTATATAAACAATTTTTCGAAAAGCAAATTTTGTTTGCCGTGTAACGTCACCTTCTGGAATAATTTTGCAATGTTATGGGACATCGTGTAGATCAGCTCTCGAAAGGATATAACAAATCTAAGATATTAAAAGTAGTTGCAAAAAAACCCTGACTTGAAATATTTTCGGAATCGACAAGGGATGGCGCACGAAGGTTGAAAGAACACTTTTGAATGGCTGATAAGACGGCCACAAAAATATTTGCTAGAGGTTCATGGCGGATGTACTCCATCATTTTCGACAATCAGCTTCTGGGTGAGCGAGTTCAAATGTGGTCGACCAAGCACAAGTGACGAACCACGCAGTGGACGTCCAAAAACCACTACCAACGATGAAATCGTCGACAAGATTCATGATGTTCTGTTAGCTAATGGGCGATTTAAGGTGAAAGAGATAGCAGAGACAAGAGGAATCTCAGAAGAACGCGTTGGCGATATCCTACAGGAAATTTTGGGTATTTTCGGCGCAGTTGGTACTGCGTTTGCTCACACAGGAGCAAAAACGAAATTGGGTGACCATTTCAGAGGAGTGTCTGGCTAGGATCCAACGCAATCCAAGGGATTTCTTCATGCGTTTCGTAACCGTAGATGAGTGCTTTTCCACCACAACAGCGCACCGGCTCATTCTTCCAGCATCGTGGTGTCCAAATTGAATGAGGGGCGCTATAAATTAGACTCCCATCCACCATATTCACCGGACTTAGCCCCCAGCAACCTTTTCCTATTTCTAAACCAGAAAAAATCACTGGGAAGAAAGAGATTTGCCTCAAATGAGGAAGTAATCCCCGTTACAGATGACTATTTTGCAGACCACGAAACATCTTACTATTCCGACGGCTTGAAGAGACTCGAGCAACATTTGAAAAAGTGTATTGATCTTTGAGGAGGCTACATCTAAAAATTAAAAATAAAAACCACACCACTACTGTATTTTTCTTGTTGATTCCGAATTGCAGGTCGCCCTCGTACATACTCCGATTAACTTGATAGCTACTAGGAAGAAAGACAACAATTTCAGATAACTAGAAAATTTTGAGACACTGATACAACATATTAAATTTATTTTGTAGATAATAAATTGGGCAAGACTATTTATTTTTTTTTATTCAGTAACAATAATTTACTCAAATATGCTATAATAATAGTAATATACATATATTTCTGGAATAATTTGGAACTAATCTCTGACTAAATAATTAAAATATTTTCTGACGTGGTGAATATTGTGCTTAATGCTTAAAGTTTGTAATATTTATTACTTTGTAGAAAGGAGTACGACAGAGGTTTGCTTTCAAACTCAAAGCTTTGCCATTCTTCATTTAATACACTGTTTAATTGCACCTTACTTAGAACTTAGTTCGCTAAAGAAGGGTGTATGACGTAATCCGTGAATTGTATGGTCTCCGTTGTTAGGCGACAACCAATCGAAGTTACAGTACTTTCCATTACACTTGATATCGTAACACCATGTACCTATCTCTCTCCTTTTAATATAAGCTTTGTATGTCTCTTTTCAGTTAAATTCTTACAATATAAGTGGAAATGTTTCAAATAAATTGCTTACGTTCGCACTATTTGGAAATTGTAATTACGGATAACAATCTGAAAATGAATAGAATCATCCCCGCGCTTAATTGTTGACATAATACGGCTTCACATAATTTTTTCATCCTTGGACCTGTTTACGAAATTTCTTCGTTTTCGTTGAAATAGTTCAAGTCACATCTTCGCGATTATAATCTTTCAAAATTTCTTGAAAACAAAAATGTTATTTATGGATCAATTGGTAGTAATCACAAACTGTAGCACCCCGTAGCACTCTATTAAAATCCTTACTGAAGTTAGACTTCTATCAAGATCCGCATCTTTCCAAATTATTTATAATAATCAGTCTCGGCAAAGAGGAGCAAGTTGCAGTGCCGTCCGGCGAACAACGTGGAGGAGTGAAGCGTGCGGCACGTAGAGTCGGGTATCCGTAAGCACGCTTGTTCAATATTATTCAACTGCTCGTTGTGAGTGCTTATCAGTACACACACACACACTTCGAAAATATTAAGGTTTGGAAACGGGGTATTTCGAATGAATCAGAAAAGGTAATAGCGAGTGTACCCGATTTATAATACGAAGACGATAGAATTGAATGTGTAAAGTGCGACAACTATTTGATGTGTACCAGCAGGTGGAAGTGTGAACGCCACCTAAGAAGTATAAGGCACTGCTCTGCAATCCGTGGCAAACGATACAGCGAACAATTAATATTTGATATAGGTGTTTTATTCTATGTAATGTACCGTTCACTTTACTAGACCAACAAGCAATTGTCTCTATCTGCAGTGCAAGTGTTATACATTACCGTCGAACATCGTTAAGAAACTTTATGCCATTTGCTCGTGACTATATTGAAAGAAGCAGAATTGAAGGATAAAAAATTGTGGTTATATGTGAACGAAACAACTGATCGGCAAAAACATTCCGTGGTGGATGTGATGATACGTACAATGGAAGAGTTTGAACCGTCATTCCCTACCTTACTTGCTTCCAAAAGAGTTGCAAAATGTACTAGTGATGAGATTTTAAAAGTGGTGTTGATGGCATTGAACAAATTTCAAGTTTCAACAACCCTACTTTTAATGTTTGTTAGTATCGCAAACATTCCTTAGGCCGACCTCTGAAAGAAGATAGTGACAATTTGTTACGTGTAACATTTAAAATCCATGCTTTAAAGATTAGGGCACAATTGATCCCAAAATTTTATCCACGAGTAAATGCTTTAGTAGCTCATACGAAGACAGCATTTCTAAAGTCCCCAAAACGAACGAAAAGATTTCACGAGCTGTGTCCCAAAGTGCCTGAACCACCACGATTACTACGCGTTAGGGAACATGGTTAAAGGCTTCGTTTTACGGCTGCAAACATTTTGATAATGTAAAGAAAGTAGTTTTAAAATTCTATCCGAGAAACGCCATAGCTATTAAGCAAAGTCAGAAAATATTTGAAGATAGTCAGGTAAAATGTGATTTAGAAGGTATTCGCAAGAACTGCTATGGACTAACGGAGGGAATTGAAAAATTACAAGATGATTCGATGTCGTTTGTGCATTCTGTTCAAATTGTGGATGATGTTTACTTACACCTATGTACGACTGAAGGCGTAAAGAATGAAAATGTAATACGAAAATTTGAAAGTGTTATTGACAAAGATTCAGATTTTGTCATACTAAAACAAATTTTTGAAGGTCCGTCAAAAGAGCCATTAAGGTGTCACCACATTAAAAAATATTTATTCCTCACGCCGTACTCATTTGACTGAAACAAGTGTGAAAATACGTTTAATGATTCTAATATTTAATAGATGCCACCCTGGAAACTTCTTGAAACAGTAAATCTTTCAGCACGTTATACACTAGGGTGGCAGAATAAAATAGACACCTGCTAATTAAAAAAAAGATTCTATTCTCGTTATATATACAAAATATTTTAAAATTTTTAAATTAGACTAATATTTTGTCGATCCACCTTTACTTGCGCGAAGTGCTGCGAGTCGTCGTGGCATAGAATCTATTAAATGATTAATGGTGTCTTCTGGAATATTTAACCACTCTTCTGTAACAGCTGCCACGAGTTCTTCCTTATTGCTGGGTTTTCGGGGTCGTTTCGCCATATTTGTCTGGATTATGTGCCAAACATTCTCTATCGGATTCATGTCTGGTGATTGGCCTGGCCATGGTAAAATCCGAATGCCCTGTTCCTCTTTCCATGTGGTTGTTGTTCTTGCTTTGTGGCAGGGTGCTCCATCCTCCATAAAAGTGGCGTCTTCTTTAGATAAAATGGCGTTGTCGAATATCGGTAGTAGTCCTTCTGTTAATATTTGGATATATTTTGCCGCATTTATATTTCCGTCGCAGATTACTAATTGCGATCTTCCAACATACCACATCGCATCCCACACCCTGATGTTCACACCGCCGTATTTCACCGTCTGATGCAAAAATTTGTCGTCCAGTTGCTGTGACGAACATCTCCATACCCACGTACGATCACTATCACTGAATTGGCAGTATCTGCTTTCGTCTGAAAAAATGACAGACCGCCAAAACTCTTCGGGCTTCGTTCGCATTTCGATTGCCCAAGCTATTCGGCGCCGTTTTCGAAACGCCGTAAGGACAGGTTTTTCTTTGCCACCCTTTTATACATCGCCACACTATGGAGGTATCGCAGAACGGTGCGCTGACTTTTCTGTGAAGTTGCCGCAAGCTCAGCTGTACTTTTTCGCGGTTTTCTTAACACTTCGCGCACAAGCACCCTTTTACTTCTTTCAGAAGGTCCGGCACCACCTGGTCTCGGCTCGACTGTTGTTTTTTCCTTGCGTTTAAATTGTGTAATCACACGGTTAACTGTGGACAACGGAATATTTAAAAATTTACTTATTTCACGTTGCGAAGTGCCGCGTTCACTCTGGCCAACGATGCGACCCGGGTGAAGTCGCTAATATCACTCGAACCTTGTAAGCGAGGCATAGTTGTAACGGTACTAAACTATGACGAATTCGTTCCGATACATATACTCCTACCCTAATGACAAGAGAAAGTTCTTAATTCGTTCTTAGAATTTAGCTGTTTACATATTTATACCGCTTTACCTGGTGTCTATTTTATTCTGTCACCCTAGTGTATAGTGTATCATTATTTTATGTAAACATTCCTGCGTTCGCATCGCCTATACTCGCTTATTAAGGTCACGATCATAAATGATGCGAGTACGTAAGCGTTAATGAACAGTCGCCTTAACATGGCCACTCGGCCCTTCCATGTTGTTCTCCGCACTGCACTGTAACTTACCCCACTTTACCGCGACTACTAATTGGTTTGGTTATAATAAGCAATAAAGGTTAAATCCATTGACATATGGAGCTGGTTAACTACCGTAAACCAGAAATAAAATTTAGATTTAATTGGATATTAAGAGTCGAATAACGTATTAGAATAATATAATACAACCCTGAAACTAACTTATTATTAAAATAACGTCAGATAGCAATTTACAAAGATACACTATCCTGAACCCGAGTACAATATTTAAGAGGAACACAAATGTGGACGTATTCAATGCTATTCCAAAACGATTTTCACCCGCACCCGAGCCACTGTGCATCCTGATGATATCATCTCATATGACCATATCGCATGAGTATCCGTCGAAATGTATTCTTTTCCTATGTCTATTGAATTATTAATAGACATAGGAAAAGAATACATTTCTTTACACACCGAAATGATTCCTTTACATGCGACATAGTCCGATCCTGTATAACACCGTCGTCATCGTGATGTACGCCACTGCCGAAGTACAAACTGGTTCATAGCATTATCCGTTATTGTATTGAGATTTATCAACGCGACTTAGAAACTCGATTCCTAGAGAGAAGAGCGTTGTCGTCTAAGCAACGTGGCCCGCGTGCGCGGGGGTCAGCGGAGTAAATATATTAGCATACATCAAAAATCGAAGTAATAACAGCGCACCGTAGGCTTTAAACCTCATTACCATCGCCCCGCATCTACCACGCTTGAATTATTCAAAAGAGTCTTGCGCAAGTAAGAACAAGAAAGCGTCGCGGCTCGATCGTGTAGAACGCGGTGTTGTTGCTGTTGTTCATGATCGTAGCCGCTCCTCCTTCTTGTTCTTCTCCTGGCATAGGAGCGTTTTTTAAAGGTCGTGATCGCCTACGCGGATACCTTCTAACGCTAGATGGAAAGACACTGGTAATTATCTTATGCAATACGAACATCGATAGAAGCTATGCATGTAGCAGTCGGCGTGTTTGAATGTAGATTCGGTGACCGATGTCTAAGGGAAAGTGGTATATCGTATATATACGGACGACTCATCGAGAACAATCTGGTGAAGTTCTTTTCCAAACCAATTCCAAAAGAAAATAAAACGCTCGAACGTGTCAAGGTTTTTGTTGTAAATTTGGCACTTGGTCTAATTATTTCGACTTGGGCCACTTTATGTCGAAATAATAATAATGGCACTACATTCTCTCTGCAGTTCCGCGGGTTCTTTGGGGAGGCATTTAAAATGCATTGATTGGGGTGGATTAGTTTACGTTTTTCAAGTTTATGTTTGTGATGGTTTATTTTTATTATTATGGCCGCTTGTAAACACCTAATTTTGCCAGATACCGCATCCCAAACTGCAAGAGGCTCTATCTCTAAAACCATCTTCGCCCAGTCCTCCCCTCTGCATAGCTTCTTTAATTTCTTTTCCCCAACTCCTTCTTGATCTTCCCTTTTCCTTCTATTAGGAGGCATCCATTTCCAAACGTTGTGTGATAGTCTGTCCTGATCTATTCTCCTAATGTGGCTATATCACAATAGTTGTTTAGGTTCTATTTTATGTATTAATGATATGTCAACTTGCATTATTTCTCTTATTCTTTTCTATTTCCTTCATGATCTAACAATGTTTTCTTGCAGCAGCGTCTCCCGTACATCCTTATTGACATTATTTTATTTTCCGTCTTCTTATTAGAACATCTGAGTCTTTGTTTTCTGGAGAATAACCAATTTGGCAATCTTCCATACTAATGAGAAGGTAGATGTCTTGAGACTAAACAAGTAACAGAGAGAAGAAATAAAAATAAGGCGACCGGTATATTATCTCTACCTACTGTACAATTATCTTTTATTGATTTAACAGCATATAACACCTCGGCTTCAGTCACAGAAACAAGATTGATCAAACCAGCATCCGGGAATATCGCAGTAGGAGGCATCGGTGTTAATGAAGGTAGAAGGTACATCGATTGGAAAAATTTTCGAAAAGCGTCTACTATCGAAGATGGATCAACAAACGTGTTGCCGTAATCATCCCTCACAGCATCAGGAATACCTCCCTCGCCCCTCCGGGAAGGCACAAATCGCCAAAAATATCTGGGATTAATTTTGAATAAATCTCTTGTATAACCGCTTGTTTCAGTTTCTTTCGCATACTTTTGAAAGTATTTAAATCACTTAAGCAACCTGTTCTTTTATACCTTAATCGATAATGATTCTTCAGTTTAATATTATTTATGTAACTGCGTGGTCTACGTTGGTATATTTGTAAATAAATGTCGAAACTATAATTAATAATGAGTAGTACAAATTAACAAAGTCTGCACACTTCAAATTATACACTTTCTTCTGTTTATTACCACGCATAGTATTAGATTGTGATGATGGAAATGATAGGTATAGTGCTAGAACAAGGCGATCGGTATCTTCGGTTATTAGTTGAAACACTTCTCTGTCAATAGCAATGGTGGAAATATTGATGACAGCTAGACCTAATAATCTTCCCCTAGCATTAGTTATTGAATTAATTTGTGTTAGATTAACAAAGTGTAAGAAATCATTCGTTATGCGATTTTTATTATCAATTATTGTTGGATTGTTGCAGTGTGTAATATTAAAATTGCTGAGAATCGTAGTTTCTATAAAACTAGTATTTATAACATTCAGACTAGTTAGAAAATTCTCAAATGCAGGAATTGAAATATCCGATGGTACATAAACTCCACAAATAGCGAATTTATAATTAGATAAAGCGATAATAGCCCCGACAATGTCAACAAGCGGAGTAACATCCTTAACATGTGCAAAATCTAGTTGCTTATAATTTAAAAGGCTCTTAAAAGCCAAAATCACTCTACCACCACAATTTCCTTCAATTAATTCAAAGTTGTGATCATCTCTTAACAGAATATATAGGTGGAAAAAGTTCATTGCTAAATATATTTGATGATAGCCAACTTTCATAACACAACTCACGTCAAAGTCTAAACTGCACAGGTTCGTATAAAACATATCACCTTTACTCCGTAATCCTCGCACATTCTGATAACAAATAGTAAAATCTCTGTTGGGACTATTCAGATTAACTTCCATATAGGAAGAAACTAGACACCAACAACTTATTACGCAATTGGTTATTCAGAAATCTCGTACATACCGGCAACCTACAATTCACTTTAAGCTATTACGTAAACTGATTCGCTATTGTGATCACGTAGTCGGATTTCGTTTTCATAGAAGAGCCCTCGGACGTGATCTAATGATAGTTCTAGTAAGACGCGCATCGAAGGAGACAAAAGAAAAAAAAAAGAAGAAGGAACAAAGGACAAGAGACGTAAGACAAAGAAATTACGGTACGTTTTGTACGAAACAAGAAACCAACGCATACCTCTGCGCTTCTAGGCGTACTTACAGCGCTAAGTGCAACATACGCAATGAGAAATCGATGCGGCTCTGCATCTATTAGGCGACTTACCTCGTGTAGTAACTCGCTCGATATTGGCAAAAGAAGACAATGCGGGAGTTATTTCACCGGCGGCGGACGCATATTCCTAGTTCCCTCGGATGCCGTACAGATGACGCTCTGTAACAATAGGCAAAATGTCAATTTATCGTGTATCGGGGAATGTGGGTTTCTTCTTAATATCAAGGAGGAATGAAAGGTAAAATAACGGAGTTGTGGACGAAAACTTGTTCTCGTAAAAATTATGTAGCTGTTATGTTACCGTTGACATTTATATTGCGAAATGGCGAGAAACAAATTACGACGTTTATACGAATGTAGAGGAGACCGTTTAAACTCTGTCCTGTAAATTATAATTACTTACAAATACCACATTATTTCTATCAAAGAAATTTGTGGCTTGACATTTTCTGATTGTTTTTATCTACTGCAAAAAAGTTGTAATATTATTCCACTGAAAATTACGTCAATACAAGGAAGCACTAAATATTGTAATAAAATTTAGTTATTTCTAAAAGCATGGCAAATCTACAAGGTGTGATCCTAAAGTTTCCAAAATGTAGCGATAAATAAAACTGCAAGGTACCAACATTTTAGTCACCTCCATTAATACAATTGTCCCCTTGAGAATACAAACACCGTCTGTGCCACGAGAGGAACACGTCCTGGAGTCCTTTCTTTACTAATGTACGAGATGTAACAGTTTAATTTCCGGAATGTACATATAAATAATACACACTACCGTCCATAACTTTGAAAGCAAGATGAAATTCCTTTGAAATACTACAACTGATAGGCATATCGTTAATCCCTATTATAAATTATTGTACACAAACATAAAATTGCTACAGATAATCCGTAAAGTTCAAACACTCAGATACAAATTTCACCCAAATACATTTTATTGCCCTTTTCCAAGAATATGACTATGGTTTGATGGATATGGGGTAGGATACCTGCAGTAATTACTTTCCATTAAACGGTACAGTACTACGTCGGTAATCGTTTAGTGCATATAGTAAAGGTATTAATTATTAGTATCCTATCGCTTTCCTGTTTGGAATTAGTTTTTTGAAATCAATGCGCAATCGTAACAATTTGGTAAAGTGCTGAGAGCAAACATGTTAAAAAACAGATTCTTCGCGACGAAGGATATACCGAGAAAGAAATTGCTTTACGGTTAGGGATTTCTCCGAAAGGTATAAATTACGCATTGGCCTGGAGAAAAGAGCCTGGAGAGAAAAGAGACGAAATGGGCAGCCACGGGTGACTTCTGGAGCTAAAGATAAGTTTATAGTAACGACTTCGAAACGAGATCAACGTCTAACAGCACCGGATATCGCAACGCGCGTTAATACACAACGTTAAATGTTTCTGTTACCACAATCAACAGGCAAGTCTAAGCGGATGCATCGGCCACGAAACACCCGGTTCTAAAACGCGCGAATAAATGGAAACGATTATCACGGCCAAGAGAGCATGCTAGCTGGTCACTGAATATTTACTTTGCTGTTATTTGGTACGCAACACAGAGGTTTTGTTCGTCGGGGGCTAAGGATACATTAGCGCTTACTATCACATTCAAAGTACTTGTCTGATACATCTATATACTGACTTAAATGGCGTTCCTACTTCTGGAAACCGACCTGAATATCATTTTCTCGAACACTATTGCACAACCATCTCATATTCTGCCAGATATTGGTTATACTAGAGAATGTTCATCTTTTCATTGCCACGTTAGCCAGGAAGTCTCTCAGAGCTATAACTTGACCCATTATTATGACAAACAATTCATTTCTTAGACTATAATTTCGGTCTTTTTCTTCAAGCGAAAACTCATAATCTCTTCAATACCTCTAAATAGCATTGTTGATTGACTCTTTGCTCTTATTGAATGGGTTCAGCTGCAAATTTTTTTTTTAAAGGCTAATACGATGGTATATTTTGTTCTTTTTATCCTTTACCAGTTTCTTCAAACTGTAATTTTTCGAAATGGTCACATATGATGGATGATTTTCTTTTCCATATCCTGTATGGAATTTTCTTGTAACCTCTGCATAACTTCCATCTAATTTAGAATAAGTTTTTGATGATAAATACAGGTTGTTATATACATATACCATAATGTTTCTACTTGTCTTCTGCCAAATAGCGCATGATATTCTAACACAAAAAATATAAATAGCGGTAAATTTAACAAGTAATCTCAAATCGGAATAACCTTTATTAATCTCGCTTAGTATGTACTCTTTTAATTATGTATGTACACGTTAAAAATTCACACGCTTTATATGGTAAGCACAAACTCAAAGTTGAAGGTTTGATTTCCGTTAGATTGGTGAACGTTATAACAGGTAATGTGATTACCTCGACTAAAAATACACTTGAAATAAACAGATGTTCAAGGATACATAATTTTATAAGTGATGTATGTATGATGTTTACAGTCAATTAGATAACATTAATCATATGTTTATGTAAGACGAGTTATAGCAGATATGCCTATAATATTATTCCAGTAGGTGGTAAATCGTTTATTTAACTGCTAATTTATAATTATTTTTTTACAAAAAATAGCGAAATGAACAAGGATTTGAGTAACACTGAAAAAGAAACCTTAACTGAGCATTTCTTGCATTGCTTACAATACGAGATTCTCATGATTTTCTTAAACACTGATATTCCTAATTAGACAAAATTCTTAATCATCATTTTAAACCTTCTGAATAATAGACATATTCCTCAAACACAATCTTTACTATTAGTTCATACATTATAAGATTTTATATTTGCGATAAAACATACACAATGAAATGGGAAAATCACTCCATAATAACGGTTATTTAATTAGCTTGTTCGTAATAGAAGCCTGTACGTATAACATAAAAACGAAGTAATAGACTATTTCGAAATGGCCGATTTGTTATCTGTTCATTTAACTGGTAGAGTTTATATTTAGAGGTTAATTGGTTTGGATCTTTTATGAACGTATTAGAAAGAAACGGGTAATGGAGGTTTATATGTCAGAATAATATTGTAATCTTTTTATAGGATCTACTAATCACTTGTGATTTTGTCTTTTTAATTAGTCGTCGCTATATACATAATGGTAATTACAACTTCTATTACAGTAATAATATGTGTTTTCTTATATTTGTTCCATTTCAGTTATTAACAATTGATGGAATGCAATAAAGTATTGAAGGCACACTGACTTTAAGTAAGATAATAGTCTGATTTTGTTAAAAAACATCACGTAAATGTCCGTTAGGCAAAATAAAAGAATTTAAGCTAAAATTTTTAAACTAAACACTAACTTGATATTTGAACTTATGCGAAGTTAGCATTAATTAGATGACCAATAATTTACATCTACAGACCTACATGTGCACTTACACATACATATATGCATTGAAGACTGTATTTCATTCATGATTGCAATTGGTCAATGAAATTATCTGAATGATTAGAAATTTCTGATCTGTAGAGCAATTACTATCAAAATTGAGGCAAAATGTTTTTCGAATTTTGTCCATGGAACAAAGCACTGTAACCTAATCAAAGGAAACACTTCTGGAAATTAACTTAATCTAAACTCAAACAATAGATAGAACAAATCTATGATTAAGAACCAAAAACTTAACGATAATACCATTCACGTTCCTTCCGTACAGAAATAAGAGCTGAGTAGTCTTAACAGGTAACAAATTTGACTTAATAATCTCTGTTATTAAGAGGGTGTGAAAAGCCCAACGATATTGCATTACTTAACATAATAATGCTACTAAATATAAATTCATGTTTCTGCCTACCAGGCGTCATCAGCATGGTTTCGAGCGATTTTTTACGTAACACATTGCAATTCTCACTGGGCACTATCACCATATCTAAACTTACAGCTCTAGTGATTCTTGGCACTATCTAGTGCGTCTGCCGGTTCAAACACAGCGAAACAAGCGGGTGCAGTTCCCAACCCATTAGCTAAACCAGACAGGGCGCGCACCAACAGTGCATACATTATTTTTTATTCTTGTGACACTAGACAGTGCCAAAAATACTCACTTGAGTTTTAAGTTTAGATATGGTGATGCAGCCGGGTAGGCAGAAACATGTCCGTGTGTTAGTGTTTTTGTCTCTTCATATTGTCTTTCTCGTAAATGATTTCACCAATAGCATGAGTAGCTGTATTTAGCAGTATTACTATGTTAGGTATTGCTTTCTAGGCATTTTAAATGTGGTATTGCATTGATCAAGCAATTAAGGGATATCGCTTTCTTTGCTTCCAGGAATTTTCCAAAGTCTTCATCACTGGTTGCATTAAAAACAAGTACTACATTTCTGTTAAAATCGAAGTTGGTACAATACTCTATCTCTATTAGAATAGAAAATTCCTACGCGATGAAAAAATTGATAGATTTGTGTCCAAATAAAAAAAACGGAGACTCAACCACTGTATTTGTTTTCGAAAGATTGATATAAATTTCAAGGAAGCTCTGGCAAACCAGGCAAAATATCCCAATTTATTTCAAAAGGTTAGTCGAGCAAGTTTGATAGATAGCAATCTAAAGATGCCAACATATTTCAGGAAGCAGCAGCAAAGGGAGGTGAACCTTTTCTATCAAATATTGTTGAAAGGACTTAAATATTAATATGTTTTGGTAAGATGGACCATGAGCTATAAATTCTTAATAAATACATAGCGTCTGTATTAGTTCTGTTATGCACAGAAAATAAAATAGCTGCACTTTATTTAATTTAATCCATATATTTCAAATGCAAAATAAGCATATTTTGTTTCCATTTACTAATATCTAAATAGTAAGCGTGACCAATAAAGCAAGATAAGTCTCGGCAATTGCGCAATATTGCCATAATAAATTTGATATCGCTAACCTCGGTCAGTTCACGTGAATCACCATATACAGTTTTAATTTTCGAATAAATTTTCACTGTCTTACATTCTCCAGCTATGTTGAATAATAGCGAACAAATTATCTATGGATAGGTTTTTCTTTGCTAAAAGTTTGCATAGGCAAACGGCAAATGTCACATGTAAATTTCATTGTCATGGTTATAGACTTTCGGTATTGTTATATAATTTCAAAAGATTAGCTTCCTAATCTCCAATTTTGTAGAAGATTTTGACACGACTCTTGAAATTTCTCATTTGTTTCCTTCCGTAACTATGCAGATTTGCTTTCATTTCTTTCGTCCGAAGTTTTACAATATTTTCTATCTGAATATAAAGGAGTTACACCACCGCTCATAATAGTATGGACACTTCCTACTTTATGCAAAATTTTAGGCTTGCTTCAAACCCTCAAACAAAACAAGAAAAATATTTATTCATCTACGGCTTGTGTACATGTGTACACCAAAGAAAAGGTAATAATAAACCTTAGAAAACATAAAGCAGTTGTACTTTCTTCTCATCGAATAATCCACCTCTTGCACGATTCGCGATTTTTTTACCAATTTCCTCAGCATAGCTTGAGGAGTATTGTTCTACTCTCTTTGCAATACCGTTCACAGATGGGTTCTGGACGTTGGACATTCTCTTCTAACTCGTCTGTCCAGTTCGTTCCACAAAAGCTCTATCGGATTAAGATTCGGACTCTGGGGAGGCCAAGTTATTATTGTTAATATTCCTTCATTCTCTGCATCAGCGAGGTAGTTTTTGCATAATAACGACGTGTGCTTCGGATTGTTATCGTGTATCAACTCAAAAATGTTACCTGTTAAGAGCATTTTCTTCTAATATCTCGCGATCATTCCCCTTCCTCATTATTCCATCAATTTTTGACAAGGTCCCCTGTTTCACTTAATTAGAACCAACCCCATATATGAATGGTACCATTATATTTCTTTATTGTTGGTGTAATACATTCAGGAAGCATTTTCTCGTCTTTTGAGCGCCTGGCAAATATTCTGCGGTTTTGAACTCCTGGACGATTTTACTGGTAAGTGTACCAGTTTGTTCAAAGCGGCGAACAATTATTTTTTACATTAAGTCTCCCGGAAATATTCGGTACAGAATATCGTTATATATGAACTTAGTTCTTTAATTAGTAAATTCTGCACGTGCTTATAGAATTATTAAATGAGTAAAAGTAGTTCTTTTCAAAATATTTTGTTAAAATCTAAAGTGAGCGGTACTGCTGCTGCTCTTCAACTTTTCTTTCTGTTCTTCTTTCTTTGCATGCACTTTTGTATGTAAGTGTTAAGCTTTTTCCTATTATTATAGGCTACTGTTAAATTAAATTCTTGAAAGACACAAACACAATTCACAAGAATTTTGGAGCGTAGTATGAAATAATTGTAAGTACACCGTGATGATTGCCAAATATTGTCTAAGGAAAAGATTTCCTTTTGTATTCATGGTAAATTATAATTTTTAATACATCAAGAAAAGTAATTTCAGCAACTTACTTCTTGGAAGTTGAATTAATTCTTTCCTATTATTGAAAAAAAAATAAAACTAAAAGCTAGACTCATGCAATCATCTATACACATGCTATTTGAATTATGACCTCACCGCCAATTTAAATATAGCACCTATTTATTTTAGGAATTTCTGCCATCGAAATCACTCTAACCATGAAGGAATGTTCTTTTATATTTACTCGGTACACATCCATTACATGCGCACTCTTGAGGATCGAAAATTTCACAGCCAGGTGGGTTCCGTGTAAATATTGGCACAAGTTCCTGCAAAAACTACGTCATCTCCGGTGTTACCTAACAAGCCACACTCGTGAATAAAATTTGCACTAATGTAGCGTTGATTCATGACACAAAAACGACAGGACGTTATGCATTGAATATGTTATACAGGGCTATCCGAATAATATCCGCATTATTTCTCAATACGTAGACTTAAGGTGATAATGAAAAGTGAATATATATTTCTGTGGGATGTAAATTATATAAAAGTGAAGTATCAATTAATTTTATTCATTCAAGAATACAAATTTAAATTGCCTTATTATTATGTGCACTACCGTGAAAACATTGCTATTAAAGGCATAAAGGCAACTTTCCCATGGTGAGTTTGCTTATTCAAGCATCTAATAATTAATTGCTGTGAAGTATATTCTCTGACACAAAATGCATCTAATTTACCTTTCTAGCATGCATGTTTCCTATAAATGCATTCAATTATCTCCTACTTTATGAATGGACTATTGTTAAACGTATCCCATTGTGCATATAAATTTTAAATTCAATGTAAATAAGTTATATTATGCTCTATTAAGAAAATATTTTACGATCAAGTGATATACTAATTATTAACACTGAATTTTATTGAAAATATTTATTTACTTTCGCTCACATGGTTACCATATAGAGCACGTTTTCTATAAAACTGTTCAAACTATATAGGTGTGTAACATAATATGCTGCTAAACAAATAATTGGTGGAATCATTCACAGGAAGGACAATATGAGGAGACATGAAACGCTCACACACGGACATGTTTCTACCTATCTATGTGATTTTGAGGGAATATTTTGCTCAACACATTGCAATTCCCTTTCGCCTACTATCACCTTACTTGAAGAATAATTACTTGCAGCTCAAGTAATTATTCTTGGCGCTATTTAGTGTCACAACAACAACACACTCGTCTACCAGTTCACGCACACCGAAACAAGTGGCTACAGTTCCGTAATCCTTTTCCCGAGCAGCACACGGACTACTAAACCAGAGAGGGTCCATACCAACAGTGCATAGGGTAACTGCACATGTGTCAGGCTTACCATAACGTATTAGAAAACAAATCAAAAATGCCCAAGAGAACAGTACCTAACAGAATTATGCTAAATACAGCTGTTGACGTCGGGAGGTGTGTTATTACTATAAATCATTTCCGTTAAACAATTTTTCCACTCTGATTGTATGATACCGCCAAATTTTTGACTTCAGACAATCAGCTATTAAATTTTATCGTTAGCTTATAGCTTCCCATAATAAAGTAAGAATTAAGCGGAAAATGCAGATCGGCAAGCCTTTAAGAGCATTTCAATACGTTACTTGATCACCTTAAGTACTGCTTGGGCATATTCCATTTATTCGCTTTCCTCAATCTGGTTGCTAATTATACAGCCTCGTGCATGCTATGTCAATTTCCGCCGTAGACGCTTTTACAAACATGTAAGTAATACAACTTACCTATAAATTCATATTTGTAATGGCATTAAGTATTTCGTAACGAACAAATGGAGATAAGATTATACACTACATTTGTATGCGCCTATGAGCTAGTTTGATGTAACTGTTATTAGAACTTACTTGAGACAAACACATTGATACATAATAAGACCAGTTATTTTACGCGTCATTGAAAGTTAGAAATTCGGTGTATAGTAGTAACGTGGGCGGTTCCATTCTATTGTAACACATTATCATATAATTATATCTTAGAAATCTTATCGTTTGAAGAATAAGCAAACAATTAAGATGCCAATAGTAAATTTTTAAGTAGCAACTAACTGCTTTTGAAATCCTTTGCATAATATCCAGTACATTTTCTACAAAGATACATAACTATTACTTAATAATGCTGAACTACTGAATTAAAATATTCGGAAAGTGCAGTTTCAAAAGAAAATACAATTTAAATGTAGACCATTGTTTACGTTCTTAAATAAGCTTAGGCTATCAATATTATTTATTTCAAGCATCTTTTAAATTTTGCATACTGGGGCATAGAGGACGCCATTAATTAAATGTCACTACTAAAAATTGACCTCCATCTTTAGTTAAACTAAATCCAAAATTTCAGTGGGATACGTGTAGTGTTGTAGCTATGAATTGTCCAAGTTGACAAGTTAGCTGAAAAATGAAATTAAACCGAGAACATTTTAGCGCAATATTTTTTTATAATTTTCAAAAACAATTATCTCAACAAGAATGCCTCATCGAGATGGTTTCTGTTTTCGGCGTTGAAGCACCACATCAACAATTTCTCGTTCTTATGGAGAATTCAAACGTGAACAGATTAGTCTTAGAGACGATCCAAGAGCAGGTGCACCAAAAACAGCAGTCACTCAGGAAAACGTCAGTGTTGTGTGCGAGATCATCAACGAAGATCGACATATGACATATCGCGAGACTAAGGTATCATTGGGGATTTCAAAGACTTCAATTGAAAAAATGTTGAATGAAGACTTGTGTATAAAAAATTAGTTTCCCGTTGGATACCGCATCTGTTGACCGAAACAGCAAGCAGCTAGGGTGAGTTCAGTCGTGAGAAGCAGTCGATGCCTTCAAAAATATAATTTGGTGGTGGCTCTATCACGGTTTTGGGAGGCAGCGGGATATACAGAATTAGTATCAATAAACAGAGGTACAGTGACTGACCATATGTATATACCGACATTTACAAGATCATGTAGTACCATATACACCAGTAATAGGCATTGTGTAATAATGCACGACCCCATGTAGCGATAATCGTCCAAAACTACGTTGATGAGTCTGGCATTCCAGTTTTAGGTTGGCCTGGGGCGAGTCCAGATATGAATCATATCGAGAATATGTTGGACTATCTTGACAGGATGGTGCGGACCCAATATGTTGCCCCAGTAGAGCTACAGGGATTAGACGATGCTCTCCGTTTGGACTGGGAGAATTTAGATTAAGCAGTGGTGGCAATATCGTGTAACAAGCTGCTATTCTGTAATTTTCTTTCCAAAAATACAATTTCTTTTAGTATATCTGCTTAATAAAAGTTTCAAATATGAGTCTATGTTTTCATTTGGTTTCATTGTTTCTTGAGGTATATTAAGATATATTTATCTGAGGCTCTCTTTGTGCTAGCTCGAACACCACCTATGCTGGTGCAAAAGAGGAGTGAAACTGAGCAGAGAAGTGACTCGAGCAGAGAAAACATCCATATCATGCTCGACAAATGGCAGGAAAGGTGGAGCAGTGATACTGGGCGTGATGTATGGATCAAAACACTAATACGGGACCTAAGACTGTAGGTAGATAGAAAGCATGGTCAGGTGACCTACTTTCTTACGCAATTTCTGACAGTACATGGTTCCTACCAGGTTTGGTATAAGTGAAACAGACGAATGCAACTACTACAATGGGATTGACATGGTCTTCTTTGAACATCCAACATGGGCCCCACAGAGACAGCAAACAGAAAGGATTTATGAAGCATGTAACATCAACTACCATCGTAGCAAGTACACTCGAAAATGAATAAAATTGGAAAGCAGTAGAAACTATGGTGCAAAAGATCATGGGAACGAAAGAGAGCGCTGAAAGATCGAGGTACAGAGCTAACATGCAAAGCGAATGGCGTATAGAATAAGACCTATAGCCTTCTCTCTGAAGTAATGCCGTAAGCAGTTCCGGAGGGAATACAGCTCAGCCTCTGGGGGTCTTTTTAGTGAGTATGCCATGTTAGAACGTCGGAGAATCTCACACTGCTGCACCACAGAACCAGATGCGGCGTCGCAAAGAAAAGGATATACTTTAAAGTTCCTTTAGTGATAAAATCATTCTCATACAACAACAATGAATTATGCAATACTTTTTTGCTGAGTGGATGATTTCTTCACTTAGGGACTTACTATTTCAGGTTGGACTTCAGATTTTGTTTAATAAGTTGATTTCTTCCTTATTAAAAGTATCTGAGGACTAGTTCCTAATTAATTTATATGAACAGTTTTTAGTTTATTTATGCCGATTACAATTGACAACCTTTCTCCAAGAACATTTACTTTATTTGAAACTTCTTTAGCAATAATGTTTTCTAATTCATTCAGAATATTCGAAGATATAAGTACTTTAGTTAATTTTAAATACTATAAGTTCTGAATTCGATATTACTAAATCCTAAAATAGTGAAGAGTTATCATAAGACATGGAAGTGAAATATTTCAGCAATCCTGTATAAGGCTTTTCTATAACACGTCAAGCTTAAAATGAGGAAATAATTATTTAAAAGAAAATAGACAAGCATAATTTCTCAAACCGTGTACAGTTGTTAAAAAAAGGTTGATTTTACAACCACTTCCTTTTCTTCTAAATACCGCCAGACAAGAAAATTGCTTCGTACTTTTTTATTTACATTTTATTAACCGGACATTGCATCCATGCTTGACTTTCCATACAAATATTTTATTTAAGAGGATAAATATACACAAGAAAATATTGTTTGCGCAAAATACCCATTAAACAGGTACGTTGACCATTGCCAAGTTAACCTTTCCTTTCTTCCAACGTTCTTCACAGTAGGCGTTCGATTCGTTCGGTATGTCACTTCTGAAATCATCGCCGCGATTAGCATTCGAGCCACGGAAGAGCGGCAAGCATGTAGTACGAGTGCAATGTAAACAATTACATCGCCGTAACAATTATCTGAAGACAAACCTCGGACAGTCGTCGTCGACGTACGACGCCGTCCACAAACGTGAAGCGTAAGTCACCAGCTTATTTTGTATTCAGCGAACGTAGTCATGAGTCGACCATCGTCTGAATTCATTACTACAAAATACCTGATGCGATGACGATATGATGCGTTGTCACTTTCTCAATAGCTAAAGACAATAGATTCTCTATTTTTGCTTGGGTTGTATAGTTAAAGGAAAACGAGAACGTTTGTTTAATACTTTCTTTGTTTTCTTTAAATAATATGCTATAATATGTCGTAGAAAACACTTTTTTGAGTAGAATTATATTGTCGCTTCACATTTGTTAAATAAAATTGAATGGCACAACAAGTGGAAAGTAACTAATTAGATCACTTATTCCAGTAATAGGCAACGATATTTTGTCAACCGACCTGAACGTGATGAACAGTTTCTAATGTTCTTTTGAAAATCCCTTTTTAATAGATTATCAGTTCAAACAAAACTTTGCGTTGAAAGAATTTAAATAGGTTTGTGGACGCTTATGCTATTATATCTTATTAACTAATGTCATTAATTAATCCTCCTTGTAGCACACATACATCAAAAGCTAATTACCTTTTTGATACCGAAATTTCTAATCATAAGTACTACTTTTTTTTGCGAAACCATTATTAGCACAGTGAGATAATAAGGTATGATTTGCAAAGTTTGTCTTTTGTGTAACAATTTTCATTAATATGAAAATTCTTTTTACTATTGCTAAAGTGAATTTTGATTCACAAGAAACAATGACAGGTACACATTCCAAACTAACTTCTTAATCATACTTTTCAAATCATATACCAAGGCTTAGATTATCATTTTAACCCTTTTCTTCATATCTATAGATATCTATAAGATACCTATAGATATGATAAATATTTATCTAAAAGCAATTGGGTTAATGCTAGACCGGTATAAAAATTACAACCAGTAAAAAGAACCATATTTATTAAAAAGATCAGGAAGGCTAAAAGAGACTACTGTCGAGTGGATACCAGGCCATATCGGCAGTAGGATACGTAACAAGAAGGTTCTTGCCTGGGCAGGAGCTGACCAAGCGTCACTAGGATAAGAGCCTGTGATTGGTTGTAATATTGCGGATGTAACTCACCAAATATTAACATAAAATACTGGCAGTAGTATCTTGCCGAATAAATGATTAGAAATCCATGTTGTATATGGATAATTCTGGTCTAAGGACTAAATTGAATAGACGGTATCTCTATTGCATTATTACATTACAAATAGGAGTCTCATTGAGCATAAAGAAGCTCAATGACTAACTTTTGCGCAAATTGTTTATGTGAAATTAAAACAAGGAAAATATCTTCATTGCACGTTTTTTTTTTCTTTCATAAAATTTCTGCCGGATTAATGAACTTAACTTTCAAAGTTGCAAGTCGTTTGTTGGTCTAATTATGAACAGTATGTAAATTATTATGCAAAGTACAAGTGGAAATTTCTTTTTATCTGAAATGTCCTTTATTTAATTACAATATTCCTTACTTGCTTGATACTGGCGAAGTCGAAAATGCCTTTATTATTTCCAGCATATCTTCAAATACAGTTGGTGCGGAAGGCATCTCTTTGAAAGTGCTTTCACTGTATTGTCCTGTAATATTACCAATTTTAACACACATTTTCAACTATCTTCTTCAGGTGGGTGTCTTCCTGGGTATTTACTGATTGGAAGAAGATTCATCCCCATTCCCAGACATAAGAGCCCTGCTACTAGTCTTGATCTTCACCCAATTGGTATGCTGCCTGTTCTGTCGAAGATCTTAGAGAAGATTATTGACAAGAAATTGCGTAATCATCTGTCAAAATTTCACTTGTTACCTACTTTCCAATCTGGTTTTCGACCAGGATTTATTTGTATGTCTGCTCTTACTTGTATTGTCGGTGACATCTTATCAGCGAGCGACATTGATGGTTTGACAGCATTGGTACTGTTGGATTCCCCCACGGCTTCCTACAGGATTGATCATAGTCTTTTGTTAGCTATTCTTCATTATATTGCTCTTCGCTTCTTTAGGCCATGCTTACTTGGCAGAGAACAGATGGTCGTTGCTAGTGGTCAAGCGTCTGATTGGGCGATTACGCGCATAGAAGGCCCACAGGGATCCATATTAAGTCAGTTGTTCTCTACTTACATGGCGCATATGTTCATTCTTCATAGTTTCACATGTAATCTCCATCTCTATGCTGATGATTCACAGTTGTACAGATCCTTCTACATCGATGAGGTTCACAGTAGTGTTGATGATAACCGTGACCTCAATAATCTATATACTATTGCAAGAAAACATTGCCTATTGTTAAATGAAACCAAATCATACTTTACGGTGTTCGGTAGTTCTAAAGTGAGGTCGAACATACTTCCTAACACCAGACCCGCAATTAACAACACATCCCTCAAATGTCAAAGTTTTAACAACATGGCAGTAGTTGTATTAAACGCGCTTACTTTAATTTACAGTTAATTTATCCCCACCGATATTCCCTTGACGTTTCCATTAAAAAGCTGTTATGTGATTTCTTGGTGTTATCATATTTTAATTTCTGTGGCGTCGTTTATGGAAATTGTCTAGACCAGATCGACTCAATTAATATTCAGGTGGTACAGAACGCATGTCTCAGATTAGTTTATGGAGTAAGTCAGCGTCAAAGGATTTCTCATAAATTTAGGGATGCTGCATGCTACATTTCTCATATTTTATTCATCAAAATTTTTAAATACTGGTATTCCGCCTTATTTATCAAACAGAATAAGGTATGGTATGGATGTGCACAATATCAACGTCCGCAGGAGAGACCTTATCGATACATTTAGGTATCATACCCGTTAGTTTGAGAAAAGCTTTAGCTACGCATCTGCACGATTATATAACTCACTTCCCCTAGATGTCATGGAATCATCATTTAATGCCTTTATGCACGCTGTTCATAATAATCTAACGAATGAGCAATTCTCCAGCAGAAAAATATTTGCACTATTGCAGTATGCTTAATGATTTGATTGTGAGCAAATTGTTTTTTATTTCTTCTTTATTCTTGGGCCATCATTAACAACAAGGAACCTTCTTGGTCTACTGAAGATGATAAACTGTTGGATAGACATTTAACTATAGACATTTTGCTTATATTTATGTGTACATACGTTCGTCCTCTGTATACCTTGTTTTGTCAGTAACGATACTGACAAAGTAATACCTCTACTATTTCACTATGTTCAGATAAGAATTTCGAAGTAATTTCCAGAAGTCTACGTTCATAAATCTTTAGAGGAGATCTACAAAATTAGGTGAAGCTCGAAATCTTGCTGCATGTATAAGTGTCAAAATAAAAGCGAAATATACTTGATGTATAACTTTTCATAAATTCAAAGACAAGAATAACAATGTTCACAAGAAAATATTGAAAAGAGAACCTATTTTATTCTTGAAATATATCTCAGCGTTAATGTATATACAGCTATCCAACAAGCAAGGATACTTACTTATTAGATACTGCGATTTGTCACGCCGCAAATTGTTTTTTCCTAATTATCCAAATAAAAATAGATTTACCTGGAAACAACGACTACCTTGTTAAAATCCGCGAAATGTATTCATGGAATCGCTAGAAAGCCGCATCATTCCAACCAATAATTCAAACGAGCAAAATTCTAAATAAAGCCGTGTTTCATCTGCAAAGAATGCAAATGACATTTAACACCGCCACTAGAATTCTAAGAACGCAGCACGTATAGAAAGAGAAGAGACGTACGCGTACCTCATTAACATTAATCTATTTCCTCTTCCCCAGAACAACAGCGGCGTGTAGCAATTACATTTGACGAGTCCGATCTAATCTGGCACGATTTTTTTTGTGTGTGTAACAAAGCTACAAGCTGCATATTCATATTCGTATTCCTAGAACGACTTTACTTTATCCTATCCGAGATCGAAATAATCTCCTTTCGCTTCGAGAAGCGTCTAAGAGGTTACGTTGCCGTGGAGGATGCTACGGGGGAAGTCAAACCGTCAACATTTATATTACGAGCGAGTGTATGAAAGTCGTCAGATGCGTTGTCAAGTGAAACGATTTCCTGATTTGTTCGGGTGTTGACCCAGGAGAATATCTCCGGTCGATCTCCTTGCTTAAACAACCATAACTTCGTCGAAAGTAACAGTTATTAAAAAGATTAAATGCTTGCCACATACACATTAACATTCCACCAGCGATGTATCTGTCCGTACTAATATTTCTTATGACTTTACAATTATAAGGCAGCATTGGCAATTTGCCACTTGAAACGTGTAGAAAAATGCATCTCTAATAAGTTCGACGAGATTGAGAGTAGAAAGTTAATTGGATATCGGATAAATTGTAATAAGATCTCAACATAGAATTCATATTATATAACTTATATTGATTGAGAAGTTATAGAAGCATGGGAATTTATTTTGTTCTTATTTGAAACGTTACAACAATGGGAAAAGTAAGTCTGTTTGAAATTATAAAGTATTTACATAATAAATTGCATAATCATTAAATAAGACGTTTTAATTGTATTAAAAGCCGGAGTACCTGTTTGTTTTATTGGTAAAGATTTATTAGTATATACTCAACGATACTTCTATGGCTCCAAATAAACTTCTTAACAGAATATTTGAAATACAAAGAAATACAAATACAAGAAAAAATAATTTCTATTTTTTTATTGATTTATCACACTTCATACAGAGAACATTTACAGTAATGGTAAGTCGGAACAGCAAAATCTTATATGTCCAATTAACACAAAATTAATAAATAAAGTGAATAAATGACGATTGCAAGGACTGTGTGGATGTACAATTCACAGGTATAGCAGTAAACTCCACTCACACAAATTAATTAATTATGCGGAACGCAGCGTTTCGGGAGCACGTGGGCTCCCATTGTCAACCGTGTTACCGACTGAAAGTAAAAACTGTATCACACATGCAAATTATTTTCTACGCAAGCTCTAAAATTTCTAACCATATGACTATTTACAATCTACTAGGTGGCCTCATGCCTTTTACGGGGAAGGATGGACCGAAAGCGAACCGTATCATTTAACAGGGTCTATGGTAATAAATCCATCAAACTCGAGTGTGCAATTGGGGGTGGTTCTCTGTTCAATAAGTTTCCGTTCTTTTTCATATATACCGTTTCGTACGCGTCTAATTCTCTATACGAGTTCACGTTTTTAAGTAGTGTCAGATTTTTTAAATCAATCTTATGTCCGGATTTTACCATATGCTCTGCTACGCTTGATAGTTCAGGTTTGTCGAAACGATAGTGTCTAATCTTGTCCTCGTATCCTTGTATCATTCGACGTTTGTTCACTTTTCCCAAGCGTACCAATTCCAGAAACGATGGAGTATTTGGTTGAATTTTTGAAATTAAATAACGTAGATGATGTGAAAACCGCGGAATATAAAAGGTTAACTAAATTATGCATGTCACAAAATTGTTTTCAAATAGGCGGAAAATGGTTCGAACAGGTGGAAGGCACGGCGATGGGTAATCCTCTATCGCCTTTTATTGCGAACCTTTTCGCGAGCAAATTTGAAACAAACCTGAAAAAAGAAACCAAATATTTCCCGAGAATTTGGCTTAGGTACGTAGATGATATTTTCGCTGTGTTTGACACCAACAAAGGAAACATACAAGATTTTCTAGCAGAACTGAACTCAAAATTTACCACGATCAAGTTTACCATTGAAGAAGAAGTGAACAATCGCCTTCCGTTTCTAGATGCTCTAGTCATACGCAATAATAATAAATTAGAAATAGACATCTACAGAAAAGAAACTAATTTCAACAGATTCATCACGTTTGATTCGCACCATTGCGAACAACAAAAAATGTCCGCGATTAGTTTTCTGGTCAATAGACTCGTCAGATTTCCGCTAAACAAGAGCAGGTATGACAAAGAATTAAAATATATCAAAGATGTAGCGAGGTACAATGGTTTCTCTTCTATGGATGTCGACCGTATTTTAAGGAAGGTCCAATACAAACAACACATAAGAAATTCCACGACTTTGACATCAACAAACACCGGTAACAAGAAATTTATAACTCTTCCTTTTCACCCAACAGTAAAAGGGTTAAGTAAAATTTTCCGACAACTGAACATGAACGTGTCTTTTGTGTCAAAAACAACTTAAAGAATCTCTTAGGAATCCCAAAGATAAACCGGAGATGATAAAAAAGTCTGGAATATACCAAATCGCATGCAATGATTGTGAGAAAGTTTATATTGGACAAACAAAAAGGAGGACAAAACGAGGTTCAAAGAACATATTAGACACTATCGTTTCGACAAACCTGAACTATCAAGCGTAGCAGAGCATATGGTAAAATCCGGACATAAGATTGATTTAAAAATCTGACACTACTTAAAAACGTGAACTCGTATAGAGAATTAGACGCGTAGGAAACGGTATATATGAAAAAGAACGGAAACTTATTGAACAGAGAACCACCCCAATTGCACACTCGAGTTTGATGGATTTATTACCATAGACCCTGTTAAATGATACGGTTCGCTTTCGGTCCATCCTTTCCCGTAAAAGGCATGAGGCCACCTAGTAGATTGTAAATAGTCATATGGTTAGAAATTTTAGAGCCTGCGTAGAAAATAATTTGCATATGTGATACAGTTTTTACTTTCAGTCGGTAACACGGTTGACAATGGGAGCCCACGTGCTCCCGAAACGCTGCGTTCCGCATAATTAATTAATTTGTGTGAGTGGAGTTTACTGCTATACCTGTGAATAAAGTAAATACATTAAAAATTTATACTTCTTTCTAAACTTAATGGTGAATGTTAGATTCTCTATTCCAAATAATTTCAAACATCCGAGTCTTCATACTATCAACCAATTTAATCAATGTTGAAATAGGAATATCATTCCAACACCTCATTAACGCAGATTTTAGTTCTGTGACGTTATTGTATTATTTATTATTAGCATATACCTCTCTTGCTAATATTCCCCAAAGATGTTCGATGGAGTTCAGATCAGGCGAGCAAGCACGCCGTTCTAATAAATTAATTTCCTTTTAATGAAATCACTGGAATTATAGATAGCTGCATTGTCTTGTTGAAATATCACGAAAGTCTATTAGAACCATTTCCAGAAGTTGCATATAAAAATTCAAATTCATTCAATAAAAAATGAAACTTAGAGGTTTTATTGTTATGGGTAAAGGATGCCCAAACTATTACAGTACTGCCACCAAAATGTAGGTTTATAGCAACTTCTGTTCTTGCACAAGTCGTGCCAATAATATTTCAAACCATCAGGCCCATCCAAGTTTTCATCAGAAAATATGACGTGATACTCATGATCCCTTCTCATATGATCTCGCGCAAATTTCCTTTCCATGGACACGTAGGATACTAACCGGAAGTTCTGAGGATTGACTTATCCATTTACAGTAAATGTAGCCTCATCAGTAAACATTATTTTATTCAAAATTTCTTCATTTTCATTTTTCATATTAAACATTCTTTCGCAAGAATCAGTTCGCTTTACTTTCTTCGGAAAGCTCTTGATGACTTGACATCTTTTATGGCTTATATTTAAATTGTTTCAGGGTTTTGTACAGAACTGTACGATACTCTAAAATACGTAGTTACATCTAAAAATCCTACAGACTCTCTACATAACACGGATATTCAACTTCATATGTTCTGTTAAAACATGATTGGTTTTATCTCTTGCATTTTTAGGGAATTTAGAACACAACCATTGTCTTTGAATTTGTTAAAAATGTTTAGAATTGGTACCTACACAATTTAATCATTAAGCTATAGGTAAATCTCCCACTCGTGCACAACTGGTTGCCTGCCGTACTTCTAATATATTGACAATTATTTTTAAAGTTACACATTGGAAAAATGTATGTATAATGATAAAAAAAGAACCCGGTATGAGTAATATGTATAAATGCTGAAAATATAATAATATTTTTAAATAAAAAAACCGCAAATATTAAAATGAACACGAATGCCATTAATTAGATATTACAAAAAGCATACATATGTATGCGGCTTTTCAATTGGTTGATACCCCAGTAGTCACTTAACCAAAAACACAATTCTACACAGAAGCTTGTAGTTTAATCCCCTAATTTAAGGGCAGAATTGAATTTAATTCTCCACCACTGCACTACGTCTTTATCGTATCGAAGCCAACGAACAAAAGAACGTGCGACACATGCACTTGACCAAAAAAAGTTTTTGACGAGCAAACAGTAATATGCGATTCGTTTCGCTTGGAATCGAGTATACAGCATTTTCGAAAAGAATAATATGAAATCAAATTACGCACCTAACAACACTCGATGGGTCCTACAAATTTATCAAGTTTCAAACTGATATGAATGAAAATTTATACCTATTGTAAGCTTAGCGTATTCATGATAAAGAATTAAAATATATAACTTTTTCATCTTGATATAACGAAGAACAATATTTTTGGATGAGATCATTCTTAGCAATTAAGCCATTGTAAACTTAATGTCTTGTTTACAATGGTGATTTCCTGCTTTCCAGCTTTTACGACACTTTTATAACTCCTATACATTATAGGTATTACGTACGATGTACTTACATCAAATTGCAGAGACTGAGAGATCGAAACAAAGACAATAAATCCTTCTTTACTACCTTTACTTTCCAGTCTATACGACGTTCTTTCGGATACTGCTTCATTTGTTTTCGTCGTCCGTGTGAGAGGTTACTCGCTTCTTTTATCGTTGATGTCTCCACGTTGCCGCTACTATAATGCATTGCATATAGCGGTGTTCAGATGAGATCACGACTAAATATATTATTACAACGTTCATCGAATGTGGGAAGAATAATATACCAGCTCGTCGTTTAAAAACTGTCGTGATGTTGGTATTCTTCAACGTGATACAACGCCTGTGAAAATATTTAGAAAGCTATTTTTATGGTATATTGTCGTCTCTTACTTAGGAATAGACTGTCTCTAATTAGTTGATTGCCTAGCAATTGCTTTTTATGTTTAGAATATGCATGTTTAGTAGTAGTGCAGTACGTTAATACGTGTTACATTCGGTCGTTTTTTATTTTTGATATGATATTTTGATGTATTATTCCCATACAAATAAAAAAGAATTAATTATATGTTTAATCGAAATTAAGTCATCTCCTGGGAAGATTTTTAAAACAAAAACTAGCAATTTCGGGTCAATTTCTGTTTCCATATAAAATAAACGCCATTTTCATTTACAGAACAATAGAAAAAGTAAAAATAATAATATAATTATTCTGTCCAACAGATCAATCATACAGTCAATAACAGGACAGAAAAAATATATAGATATAACTTGACACCTAACACAACGCAGTGCTCTTACAATATAAAAATAACTGAAACATATGAACAATAATTTTATTTTTTTTTAGTTTTTTTAGTTTATTAATTTAGAAGAATATAAAGTAAAGTAAATTAAACTAATAAATAACAGTATAACTAAGCATTATTTAAATTTACGAACGACCCTAAGCAGCAAGCGTAAATATACAGACAAGAACAATAATTATTATTAAAATGGGAACAAATTCGACATATCGGCGAATTGAACATCAATACCATTATTCAACAGATTATGCAGAAACTTAATAAAGTGGATGATCGAAACCTCATTGTGGATACAAGTCATGTAGCTTAAACTATAAATAGTTTAGAAAGCGTCTTTGAACTTTTTCAAGGGAATCGGCCTGAGTTTTATAAAACAGTGACCAAATGAAGGAAGCATACTCCAATTTGGAGCGCACATAACAAAAATACAGCGTTATTGTAGAATATGTTAACGAAAAGTGCTTTGTATTGCACATAATGATTTTAGAGATGTTTAGATAATATCCCTAATGCGTTCGTTGAAAGTAAGTTTGTAATCGGATGTTACTCCTAAATCTTTTATAGTATCACAGCGATTCATTGTAATATTTTTAACGGGATATTGTTGATTTATAAACTTTGATTTGCGTGAAAATGAAACAACATCACACTTCGATATATTAAGCTCGAGATCATTGTCAATACACCACAGGCAAAGAAAATCTAACAGACTTTGTAAATGCTGGTAATCCAAACTTGAAAACAATTTTAAAGAATCGCAATCTAGAACTTGAGGGAGATTATTTATGAAGTTTAAAAGGAGTAGTGGACCCAAATCACTATCCTGCGGTACTCCCGATGTAGGAGAGGAATGACTTGAACGATGACCTTTATAACAAATTCTATTCTATTAGAGAGGTAGGATTTAAAAAGTGATTGCAATAACGGAGAAAAACTAACAGCTTCAAATTTCATCAAAAGCTTGGTATGATTTAGACGATCAAAAGTTTTCAAAAAGTCAGTATGACGTCGGTCTTCTCGCCACAATCTAAACAATTAAATTTCACTAATGCCAATTTGCCAATAAAAATGTTTTATAGGCATAATCCAAGTACGCTTGGAATCTGACCGTTTATTTACATGCTGAACCGCGAAAGTACTTATGGTTTGTAAAATTACAGTTGCAACTTCACATGTTTTTAATACAAATGTATAATGCATTTAAGATATTTTTACAGTCATGCTTGTAAAATATGTGTGAATATATTGGTAACAATTCTAGTATATATCCGTATACATAAAGCCGAGAATTTACAGGATTCTTCCTGTATATCCAATATACTTTAATTGTATGCCTAATGCTTTGATATATTGCAATTCTAGAATACTTAAATTAGAAATTAGTCATTTTTTTGCAATACAAAGAATATTTATTTGCTTTTGAATTTCTGCAATAGATGGGTAGCCACCACATTTCTTTGACAATCTTGCATTTACAGGAACGGATAATAAAAGGTGTATATTCTACACACAAAAATACAGATTTAATTTGAAATAGGCATTTAAATAGATGACAAGTCATTACATTTGCAATCATGTTTGCCAGACTTCTAGTTCATAAATACGCTTGGACAGAATTATAAAAGACACATCGCACATAGAACATTGTAAAATTTTACAGACACGTTTTGGAAATTTTACAACAACCTTTTACTGTGTTGTCTACCTCTATCTACAAGAGCCTTCCCCATTATATCTCGGCAAAAAGTATTTTTGGTAATACATTCAATAAAGCGACGTCTTCCTTATAAAGGTGACCTTAGTTTAAGGTAGGATATCTGTGGTCATCCATTCTTTGTTTTCTAAAATTAGTTACATAAGTTTCATAATATAACATCAGAATCGAAGGAACAGCCTTGGAACAAGTTAAAAGTTACAATTACTTAGGAGCAATTATTGAAGACAACGGGAGAATAGAGAAAGAAATAAATGAGAAAATAGGGAAATCCGCAAAAATATATAACACATTAAGAATTACATTTTTAAATAAAAAAGAAATAACAAAGTAAATAAAGACAGAAGCGTATAAAAGAGTGGCGAGACCAACACTAACATATGGCAGTGAGTCATGGACAACTACGAATAGAATCAAAACCAAAGTCACAGCCATGGAAATAAGATTCCTAAGAAAAATAGAAAGAGTAATAAGGAGAGACAAAGTCAGAAACACAACAATCACTAATAGTCTAAATATTAAACCAATAGAAGAGAGACAACTGGGATGGCTTGGACATATACACAGAATGGAAGAAGATCGAATAACAAAGACAATCTTTGAAGCCAAAACAGAGAGCAAAGAAAGAATAGGTAGACCCTGATACACCTGGAAAGGACAAATGTATAGAACACTACAAAAAGAAATATGGAATGGATTGAAGCCAAACAAGAGAATAGTAGTCCGACACCGCAAGATACAAAGAACGTAGGGTTAAAAAAGTTCCATAACACTTAAATAATACAAACTTTTAAAAACACTTCTTGAATTATAAACTTGATGAAAAAAGTCCTTCTTTACATCTGCATTATCTATAGTACCTGGCAAAGAGGGATATTCTACGTGCTAGACGGATGTTTTATGTTCTCCTAATACATTTGCAGAGATCTGAAACGATTTCAATGCTCTATCCCGTGACTAGAGACAGTAACAGAGCGAGAGCAATAAAAAGTAGAAGAACCGATGACGATAACCGTATAATACGCTTCCTCGTTTTGCTCGTCGCGCAATGGTCAGTCGTACTTTTATACGTCCTAACTCCGTCAGGCAACAGGCAAGCACGCAGGCAGCTGCAGCAGCCAACGGATAGTCATTTAAATAAATCAAGCAAATGTTAGACATTCCTCTCGTGTAAGTACAGTTAGTAATTACTGCTCGTGCTACGTCTTAGTTTCGTTCTGTTTTTCAGCATCCTCTGCGCGCAAGGAGTAGTAAAGTGAAAGATTGACATCGCTAGAGGTAAGAAAGGAATTTCGTCGAGTAACAATATAATGTTTCAGATCTATTTACCTGGTAAAGAAGAAGAAAGAAACTATTTATCTTATTTATTTCCATTTTTTTTTATTTTAATAGGTCACACGGAGATCTAAAATCGCCAATATCAAACAACAAAATTATATATATATATATATATATATATATATATGTGTGTGTGTGTGTGTGTGTATGTGTGTGTGTGTGTGTGTGTGTGTGTTATGCGGCTTTATGAAGCCGAAATATGTACGTTTTGCAGCGTATAAGAAGCCCGAAACTCATTTATGAAGTCCGTGTTCGAGCTTTCTAAATCTTGCGTGTATTTTGGTTAGAAGGTGTAGTACATATAATCTAACGTGTTTTTGAATTTTTCGGGAGGTCTCGTAAAGTTGGTGTTTCTCTTAAAATATGCAAAATTTAGTTCCACTGAATTTCATAGAGCCCTCGTCAAGCTGTATATATGCTATACTCATAAAATCAATCTTATGAACCCCAGTACTCTTTACCGATTATGCAAAGCCCAGGTATCTGGCAACAGTGTAGAGGATGAAGGTACATATATTTGCTTTCATTGAAATGATCTGATAGATGTTTTAACCTTAAACAAACGAAATTTAAAATAGTAATTTTGGTTAACTTAACTTTAATTAATGAGAGAACAACGTAAAGAATTTGCTGTTCTAGTAATTTATTCATTTTCATTGTATTTTACAATATAGTCTTCAATTTGAGGAAGGATATTTCTTTTCTATTCTATCGTAAGCGACCGCCATGACTTTGTTGGCATATACATCCGGACGAGCTTCTAATTTATATTTTACATGTTCTAATTATTCTCTTAAACAATTACTATGATATTATTACCAAATGTCTAAACATTTCATTTCCCAGAACAAACAAAGTAGCTTAGGGTTGCTCATTAATGTAAAACCGAAGTTGCTTATAAATAACCTCAGTATATGATGTAAATTAGTACAAGTTGTAAACCATTTGAATACAGTTCAACAGGAACTTAAGTCAACCTGTAACTCAGTAGAAAATATCAATATACTTAATATAATACGTGCAGTGTTTTATTCATCATCGGTATTTCATTAATAGGGCGCCTAATTTCGATCTTCAATGCTTCGGTGGTCGCGAGCTTATGGGCATAAACCAGTGATATATATATATATATATATATATATATATATCAAAGTTACTCCTTTTCGTTTTTATTTTATTTCAGACATCCTGTACACATATGTATATATATATATATATATATAAATATATATGTATATATATATATATATCTTGTTATTCTCTAAGTTTTTGCCCCGCGTTCGGCGTTGGTTCTTAGAAGAACCATGTACGTCATGACGTTTCGATGTAATCGCATACATCTTCTTCTTGAGATCGTCTGCAAGACACAGCTTTTTATTGGTATAGCCCATTTATATAGTACGTAGACTTAATTTACTAATAACAGATTTATTACTAAATGCTTTTACCAAATTCTGATGCGGACGCGACTTAATATATAGATTACATATAGAGCAATAATTACATACGACTTAATCTCATATGTAAAGTTACAAAGGAATTTTTAGTCTATTAACAAATAGAAAGACATTTATGATACATATTTAGTATATTTTTCTTAATATTCTAAAATTTTCTTCCTTTCATATTCCAAAAATTAGGCTAATAACTGACATTATTACATACAGAATAATTACATTCCTTTTATTCCTTTGTTACCGTTAGATACCTTGAACGCGGAACGAATACAAAAAGAGGGAGAAATTTAATTTTGCAATTGAATATCCAGAGACAACAAATTTCACAACCGAAGTCTTTCATGCCTGTCTCGCAGACGGGATTAAATTAGACACTCAGTGTTAATTAGATCCACGCCTTCTAAGATATTCGAAACCGTTCTGATATTTTAAGTTGGGAACCTCTGAAAGGAGGAACGAACAGACAAAAAGACCTTAGCGCTTATTGCTTTAGTGTGAGAGGTAACGTTTCGCGTTTGCATCTGCAACAAAGATTAAATTTTCTGCTTAATAATTAAAATGGGGATTTACACCGAGTGTAGATGCATAAGGTTTATTGAAGAAACACTCTCCTTTAATAATGTTGGTGTTTTCAGATCTGATATCATAGTTACAATAATATTTAGTTAAAGTATAGAAGAATACCAGTCTGAGTGTTAAGGAAAATGAATCCTAATTTGCACAATTAAGTTATTGTATAAAGGACAATTGTAATGTCTAGTTTTTTAAGTACTTTTAGGTAATTTCTTAGAATTACAGTTCTGTCAGTGATCTGCTTAAAAAAATGACTTTTAATCATGGTAAGTCGAGAACAAACTATTGGTTTCGATGTAATACGGTTACTAGTTATATTCATAGAAAAACAAACCCCTGGAGGCAAGGAATTTCGTTCCTTAAATATATTTATTCACTCCATGTTCAAGTATTTATTCTCTGAGATGAAGAAAGATGATACAACCATATCGAGATGGTATTCTTTTAAGTAATTGCGGACACCAATTTTGGTAGTTTTATAGTTGCTCAAGATCAAGGTGACCAATTAGTGAAAACATGTCTATGGAGCTGACGAACTTATGTGTACCTTCAGAATATTTCGGTGGTATCAGTGGACGTCAATTCAATAATGTTGACGAATTGAAAATGCATTTATGTAATATGAACACTGCATTCTTGACAGTTGTTTTTTTGTGTACTATCAAATTTGGTTATGAGTTCCGGAATAACCGGAAGTAATATGAGTTTCAAATCAATTTGTTGTAATACAGCAGATGTTCTAGTTGCCTGTAACAAATATTTCAAATCTAGGTTAAGATGCTAATAATATTACAACTTTTCAGGTAAAAATTTTAGTTTTCTACGTTTGGAAAGATTCCTAGGCGTTATTGTTAATCTGTATCTTCCAATAAGTTTTTACACTTTCAAATAGAATTTTATGTGATTGGCTGGTGCATGAAATACGATTTGCTGTGTAAATTTACAAAATATTTTTCTCTGTATACTGTTAGACTTTTCAGCATAGAAGGACCAATATAAGGAGGAAAACCCGAAATAACGCCATCAAATGTATATATATTATAACATCTAGGTATTAAAAGTTATTTGAACTTACTAGGCCAAGCGGTCTATTGGCAAGACTTTCCCCCTGAAAGCGAGAGGGCGTAGTTTGAAATCCTACCGACACCGACCACGAAAATTATGAATACATATAGATAACATATACATATATATATATATATATATATTGATAAATTCGAAGTTTATAAGTTGCAGCACCGTCAAATAAAAGTTATTATGCACTTATAATTAAGAATGATTTGTAAATTATACAGATTAATGATACATATATATATATATATATATATATATATATATATATATGTATATATATATATATATATTCCGGTCCAAATTCGTTGTACTCGTTTACATATTTTAAGGCGTTCGGTGTTCTGTTTGGAAGCATCAATGGCGCGTAGTATGCTACTTTTTCTATTGAGTTAATCCTACGTACAAGGTGAACTAGATTTATTTTGAATATAAAATTATTAAATATTATGGTACAGTAATATTTGTATTAGTTAATGCTATAGCACCACTTGCATTTGTAGCAAAAAAAATTAAACAATCGTAGATGGAAATTCCTATGTCAAGAAGTAACTTATGTAATTAAAGTACACCTTCACAAGATTCTAGGAAGCATATATTACAATGTTTCTCCATAACAACTACTTTATTATTAGAGCTCTGACCCTAAGTGAAATATCATTTTTAGTGTTACTGTACTTACATAGACAGCTTTCATTAAAATGATCGTTCGCACAATCTAATCCGACTAATTCCAGTGATAACTGGCGTTCCTCTGTTCACTTGGCTACGTTTTTCTTCTTGGTAGTTATAAGCGATTTATGCTACTCTACAACTGAAGCTAATTTTTTAATCAACGCTGACAAATTGAAGCTATATATGAATATATCTTGCACAGCGAGATGTTGTTCGATTCAGAGTAATTTGAATAGACGTGTTACCTAATGTGACAAAACTAGTATGTCAACAACAAATGTCAAGCGCTCTCGAAAAGTTTATCTTTCACAATCTTTGACTACACCTTAAATATTTTTCCTTTTGCAGAAGCGATCCAAATTGAATACCCGTACACTATTTCCGACAAATTATTTACCTTTAATTCAAATATTGACTCAATTGTAAGCCTCTCCATGCGTATATGCAACTTTATACAACATGTGTGCTCGGATTTTACTAAGGTTTTTTCATTTGTACTTGAATGCTTCTACGTAATCTAGTCACCTTACTACGACGCAAGTCTATTCATATCAACAAAAATCTTCTCAACTACAACAAAAAAGTGAATATATTTAGCATAAAGTCTATGAACTCTCGTTAGCAATTGTTTATCCGGCATAAATTTGGTTATTACTTATTTCATTATCATTTCGACTGTCCACAATTGTTGTGGTCTATCAATTATCATACTGCTGTTTATCTAAAGTGCTTACCATGGGGACACACAGGTTCCTATTTTTTCTCAGTAAACACGATATCCAAAGTCCTCGTACTTAATTTTACACCAAACTAAAACCTGTTAAACATCATTCAATTTAGAAAAAAATCTCTACCAAAAGTGTTATAAAAAGATATGCATCGCTTTCAAAAAGAAATTGGTTATCACCGACGTTAAATTTGATTCTGAAAAAAGGAATTAATACTAAGTCCTGTTTATGCTTTTTGTAGCAATATTTCATTTTGTTCTTGGTTTATCAGAATCGAATAATTTATTAAAAATTAAAAGCTTACAGTCATATCAGAAGCAAACAACCTACATGAGCATGTCCTCTCAATATTCACTTTTCATTGAAACTCCTAGCAGACACAAAACGCCTGTGATAATCTGCCAATTTCCATACCAAACCTTCGAAACGGATATACATATATGTATATGCGAATATATAGGAATAAAACCTTTAAGTACTAGCGAATACTTCTGTAGCAATTACAATAATTCCCTATATCGAAACCCGGGATCACTAGGAATTTACCACCTACAGCACTCAAAGCGCAGACTTGGAAATTAATACAGTTATATACCTCCTCGGGTACCAGTAATCACCGTAATTGGCCGCATAGTTGATATCTAAACGACGATACGTTTTCGTCATTATCGCGCAAAAAACCAAGATTACATAAAGAGTAGCAATCGCTACAATTTACATAACAAAGGCATAAATTTATTGTACAACAGAGTCCGAAAATATCTGAATACGAATCATAAACCTATCTAATAATTCGGATACATTCTACCGTTACAGTACAGAGTCATGTTTTGTAGGGGGAATACAAAAGATATACTCCAACATCTGCGCTTTGCAAATGATCTCTCTAACGCGGCCGAACACTTCGGAGTCATTCTCTTAGAACAGAAAAATTACCTCGGCTACGCTAAAATTGCCTATAATAGCCGCGTCTACATTTTCAACAGCCGGCTGTGAATAATGATCGACCGAGCGAGAAAAAAGACGAATTTGAATTATTACTCAAACAGATACATTGTTGCAAGTTACCTTCTATAGATCTTCTGCTTCTTATAATTAATTTATGACATGGTTTCAAGTTATATATGGCGTAGTTGTGCGCAAGATGAAAGCGCTAACAACATGCTACGTCGTTGAGAAGTGTATACCTCGGAGCGTCTCGGACCTAAGGATCCTCTCTTTCTCGTTCTTTTATGCTTCGAGTGTAATTGCGTTTAGATGTACAGTTTTATGAGGATCGATTATTTATAAATGTATGTTATAAGGTAATGGTAAAAGGCATTTTACGAGCTTGTTAAGTTAAAAAAGAAAGCCCAAAGCTCCCTTAATTAACGTAAATATCAATAGATAATTTATTGCCTTCGCCGTCTAGAGCATACGGATGTGTACCAATATTCCTGCTTCCTTGCAATCCTTTTTCAAGCAAAATTAAAGAGCTGCTTAACCAATGGAAAGCTATCACGAAAAGAAGACTGCCCACGAATCAAGAACAACTGTACGTTCGAATGTATAATGCTTCTGAAGGTGTAACACAAGAGCATTACCAAAGCCATGTTCGCCATATGGAAACATATTTAGAAGGCTGCCTCAACAGAAATAAAATTTTGAACTAAACTAATGCGTATGAGGTAGGTGCAGTAAATTCATGGCAGGTTCAAGCGTGTTTAAATCCCGTCACGGCATACACGCACATACGCGAAGTCTATGCTATAGATATGGCGGTTCGAAGTAGTAGTTTTTAGTAGCCAGCCAATCAACTTCACCAACGCATGAAAATGTTTGAAGTAACGAAAACTGAGTACAAATTTTTAACAAAAGAAGGACATACGCCGAATAACATACAACAACGTTTAGATGGCGTTTACTGTGATTTATCTCGTTCGTATTCCATTGTGAAAAAGCGGCAAGAATCCCTGGAAGATACTGGAACGGTCGGGTCGACCAATTGAAGCAATAACGCTTCAACAAATTTCAATCAATGAAGATTTAGTGTTAGAAGATCGCCGTTTGAAAGTGAAGGAATTAGTAGTGATGACAAGGATATTTGAAACAAGTATTCACCGAATTGTCCATGGCCATTTGGGTTTGAATAAAATTAGTGCAAGATGGCTACCGCGACTTCGCTGTGCTCTCCAACGTGAACGTCGACCCGAATATGCACGGTCGTTATTAAACATGTGTGGAGAGGATCCAAAACCGATTTTGGAGTGCATTGTCACAGCGGATGAAGCAATAGTCCTGTTTTACGATCCTTTGTCGAAAAGGGAATCCATGGAATGGCGGCGACCTGATGAACCTCGTCCCAGAAAGGCGAAAATCGTTCAATCAACGAAAAAGACGATACACACAATATTCTGGAATTGTGAGGGCATTTTGTTAACTGACTTTAAAGAGCGTAATACAACTGTGAACATAATATATTATGCGTCTTTATTACATAAATTAAGGGACAGTATTCATGCTAAATTATTGCACGACAATGCTCCCGTCCATACTGCCGCCGTTTCACAAGCTATCATCCGCGAATGTGGCTTTCAAGAACTGGAACATCCACCGTGTAGTCGGGATATGGCTTCTTGTGATTTTTGTTTGTTTTCGAATTTAAAAAAAGACCTTAGTGGACGTCGTTTTAAGGACGACAATGAGTTGGAAACATCTGCCATAGAACATTTTGACGGAAAAACTTCAGATTATTTTTACAAGGGTATCGAATTATTAATTAATCGTTGTACTAAATGTATAGAAGTTGGGGAAGATTACATTGAAAAATAAAATTTCTTATATTGTTCCAAGTATTGCATTACACACACATACATATATATATATATATATATATATACGCATGTGTGTAACTTAGAAAGTAAATTGTTATTATCTTCTTCTTTTTCTAATAAAATTGTGTCTCGAACTGTTTTGGTTTTTTAATTTATAAGTTAAAAGAAAGTGGAAAATCATTCGCAATAATGAGAAAGAGTTATTTTCACAAATAGTGAAATTCATTCGATATATTAGTGTCATAATGATGTAAATGGTAAATAGATTTGAGTAATAACCAAGCACATTTGACAAAAGTGGAAAACCGAAAGAAAAGCAAAGTATTATTATTATTATTAATATTATTGCCGAGATCAAGTTGCAATTATTCCTATCTCAATTAGTATGCATGTGGTAATGGTTACATTAACCTATTGAAGTAATTGTATTCAATTACAGCCAACTAAAAAAGACAGTTCTGATTACGACTTCCCTCATAATTTACTTATAAAAAAAGAATTAAGCAGCAAGAACTAAGTACATACAAACTTCAATTCTAGATTACTCTCTGCCAGCAATTTGTTCAATCTGCTAATTAGAAAGAGATAAAACAAATTCAACTACTTAATTATTAATTATGGAGAAGGTTACATTACACGCTTTTCCTGTACAAGCTCCATCATTTCTACGTAATGAGTATTATTACGTAATTCCTACACTTCCTTCGGAATAATTTCGCCTCACCGCACAAGCAAAAGGATCTTGCTGAATTGAGTGTATGTCCAGGAAATAGTAAGAGGTAGTTATAGTTATTGTTTTACAATGATCGTGTTGCGAAATGAACTAGTAAAATTCACAATCATTATTATGGAACAATGCTATTGATATTATTAAAACGTTTAAAGAGAGAATGAGAAAAAAAATAATTTTGAAATTATATTATATATTAATTTTGTAATCTGCACTACACAAACTACAATACTATAGGATTATCTCCTACTAAAATATTTGGGTATTTAAATTAAATTTTCTATTAAAATAGAAAAAAAAAACATTATCACCGTTTGCTTATATATAATATTAATTGTAAGAGTGAACTGTATTTGTTTTAATTGTTTTAATTGAGAAATATGTAAATTGTAAAGTAGCTATTACATTGCATCTATCTACCTATAAACTTCGCACGAATTAAATTCACATTACATCTAATTGTGAATATACGCGCCAACACTGTTCTATTTAAAATATAATAATCCTCGCAATGAGAAAAAAAACACAAAGCTAGATAAATAAATAGGGCATTCTTTCAAGTACAGTTACATTGAATAAAACAATCACAAATTGGATATTTTCTGCAATGTATTGCACGACTATTTAATTTTTTTTATGTACATGGTAGCAAGTGAGAAAAATTGTGCGAATTTTCGTTTGAATCAGTCCATATAAACGTTTTAGAAGATAATTTGTGCACATAGTAATGCATGAGGGAATTAAACATATTGATTGAACATTTTGATTGGTTCTTTAAAAGATAACAGCCGTGGTTGGAATCTAAATTAATAAATTTAAGTGGAAAATTAGATTTATAAACCAGAAAATGTTGTATGGGAGATAATACAAATAAACATGTAATTATTGGAGTTCTGGACTCCGCTGGAATCATTATGCATATGAGGAATAATTCTCAATTTCAATAGTTTTCAATACCATCCAGCTTTACCACAGTTTCGATCTTTCTAATAGAGAGCAAGCACTACATTGTATTTCATCCGATTTGAATAATATATTTGAGCTGGTTCAGCGACATTCTTTGATCCTAAATCCATCTAAATCCTCTGTGCAAGTTTTTTTCTGACAAAAATAGTTACCACACATTTTTTAATTCAGATTTTCTATTAATGGTATCTTGTTACCCGTAGAGGATGACGTCAAGAATTTAGGTTTAGTCATTGATCGCAATTTTAGGTTTAGTACTCAAATACTGAAATATATTAAAAATGTTTATTATGCCTTAAAATTAATATATCCCCATAATCATTATTTGTCTTATAAAATAAAAGCCGAGTTATGTGAGTCCTTGGTTTTGGCACAATTTAATTGCTGTTCACCAGGTTTTAGACCATGTTTACGTCAAGATATGTTCCGTAAAGTTCAGCATGCCCAGAACTCCTGTATTAGGTTGATAATTGGTGTACGCAAGTTCGAACACATAACCCATAAATTGACTGACTACATTTACATAGGGGATTTATGTATTTTGGTACCGTTGTCTTCAAAGCTCCAACATACTTATACAACAAGCTAAGGGAATACGTAGGCCAGAGTCAGTAATAAACCAGATCCCACCTTTCTTTTTCTGTCTTTCTTTTTCCCTTTTTTTTCTGTCTCTCTTTCCTTTTTTTACTCTTTTCACCTTTTCTTTCTTTTTCACCCCCTCCCCACTTTTTTTCAGTTTTCTTCTTTTTATTTCTTTCTCCTCTTACTCTTATTTCATTTCTATATATCTCATCATGACACAGTCCAATTGCGGAAGTAGTTCGTTTATTAACAAACTAAGTTTTCGTACTCATGCTAATCACAAGAGTTTGCGACATAGGAATTTTATAACTACTCCCATTCATAGGAGCTCTGTATTCCAACTGTCATTTTCTTAGAAGATTTCCACATTTTACAATACCTTAACTGCCGAAGTTAAGGGTTATCCGTTGCCTAAATTCACAGCATGGTTGCGGAGATCCTTGTTTCTTAGTCAGCGGTGAGCACTGTACCGACTATATCTTTGATGTTTCATGAAGTGTAATAATGAATGTGTTGTTAATTGCTTTGTTGTAAGAACTATATTTCTGTGCTTAATCCATGAGTGGGAGATTTAAGCTAAAATTAGGCATGTTCTCTCTATTAATTTTATTTTCGTTGTATCATAAGACTGAATGGAAGACCAAAAATAGTTTTGCTGTATTTTGCGTCCAGTCTTTTGATGTTCTCTCTAATTATGTTTTCTTAGTTTATAACCTCCACATTTTGTAATAATTTGATTAAGAAGAAAATAAACTCTATTATTATTATTACATCCCTCTTAGAATGAAACATTTCTTATAGTCCATTTTTATACATTTCAGCTACACTATATCCAATCAAATTTTGTGTTATATCATAAGCTATGAGTTTATAAACACAATGTATACGCGTACACATCTGTGATACATAATTCTTTCTTTTTATTTGGATTATATAAGCGATTATAAAATTGATTATAAAATAACCTTCCATATCCTATATTTCACGTACATTGTAACAAAAGCTACAGTTCATTTTCGCAGTACCCATTTAACCTCCCAAAGAATGGTTCGGTAAAAGTAATTGCGATTTTTTCTGCTCTGAATGGTACGCATTTACATAATTGAAACTCCGCGTCGTTACACGTAAAATTCTCGCTTCAATTAATAGAATCTGAGAATACTTTCTTTATCATTTCAAACTACCTGCCTACCCTACTTCGAAATTTCCTAGCTTGCAATGTTGGAAATTAAAAACGACATCCGTTCTCGGAAAAATGGCGCTATCACGAGATTGTGTAGCGACTCACTTGCACGATGCAACAGTAATATGCTTTCAATCTCCGTAGCCATAGTATTTCTGGTGCTCAAAATTTGTTTTGCTTTCATCGGTTTCATTGGGGATTGCGGATTATGGCATTTCGTTACTTGCCGATTTGTTTCTGGTATAAAATGTGTATCTGAAGTCTGATCACAAGCGACAATGTGATTCAAAACTTGATCATCATCTTTGTCATAGAGACTTTGAACTGTCAATGCAGCTGCCATTTATTTGGTTTTGTGTTCGTCTGGCAGAATTTGAGGACGCCACCTGGTACACACTTTCTTAAAGCCCAGATCTGCACTAACAATTCCGTACAACACAGTTTTTGAAAATTCTGGAAGGAATGAGTGCAGTTCAGTAATTGGGAAACGCCTACTTTCTTGGATTTTTGTTTCAATCTTAGTCCTCGAGTCCGTCAGTTATCACTGAGGATCGTTTCGAGCGATCTTCATCGTGAACATTCTTCCATCCGCTATTAAACATGACACTCAACTGCCGCTTCGTTCAACACCTTACCGTAAACCTCAGTTATATGGCTATAAATTTTGATGGGTCAGACATTTAGGGAGTTTAAAAAGCGAATTATACTGCTCACCTTAGACTTGGCAGGGTCGTCAATTTTGCTACATATTTTAAAGTCGCACAGCTAAGCAATAATCAACCGTATTGGATAGTAGCTACCCCCAAACTGAAGCGGATGAGTACCAAGTTCGGTGGTGGGTCGATGGCGGTGGTGGTGGTATTTGTTGGGGATCCTCATGAATCACTTCTTCAGCATTTTGTAGCATTTTGACTGCACCTCGTAAGGCGTAATTGTATTTAGAACATGGTAATTATTTGTATTCTTAGTAATGAGTTATTTATTCCAATGCTTCTCTTGGTTCAGTAAATATTCATTGACATTCATTTGTTTGTACCCAGAGCTAACCAAAAATCAGTTTTGTAAAAGACGATATTTAGAAGTGTCTTTGCTATTTTCTAATATGGTGTATATACTACATTATTCTAAAAAGCAAAAAACGCAATTAGTTGTTTCTAGGCCTACTTGGTGTTCAATAAAAAAATATACTTTATAAGTTATAGCCTTCAAATCAAAGTAAGTGCACGTTCATTCTCATCCTCAAAAGAGTACAGCCCTATTGCGACATTAGCAATCATAACAGCGAATATGATCACCTTAGGGCTGTGCGGTGGACGTTCATGCTCTCTGCGAGAATTAGTGTCAGACCAGTACCTACAATTTTGCTTATTTACGTAACTGCTGACATGAAAATTAGCCCCAACACTGAATAAAATGTCAAAATCGTCAAGCCGTCCCATTATCCGATCGATAGAACCAAGCCGTGCATTTTGTAGACATAGAGATGCAAATCTTTGAGTAAAATGTTGTGTAGATGATCTTGAAACATTAATCGTATGACTTCGTTTGCGTATAGATAATGTCGAATTCTGTCTGACTGATTGCCATACATTCTCGATGTTTGTAGTATTTCTTTAGGGTCCATTTATTATCTCGTGAGATCGAGATTGTTGACGTTATATGATATTCACATTCTAACAAACATCGGGCTAAAAACATCAACTAATAGACTGTAGTATAGTGGTTAGTAATAGAAATAATGAACACGCATTACACATTTCAGTTTTCAGACTAATCTATCTATTATCTATCTATCTCTTATGTGTGCGGTGCTGGAGTCTAGTAGTGGAAAATGAATTCGTATTATGACACTTCAAAATAAATCGATACATATTTGAGGTTAAGTTTGCATATTTATATTAGTTTTTTTTAATATTCCTATATTTTTATAACCTATAAAGATTGAATATTGAAATGCAAAAGATCATGCGTTTAACAAACATATTTTTAGAACGGTCCGATTATATACTTGTGTTTCTATTACCATATTTACCTCTCTTTTTAAATCGTAAATTGGTTTCTGTGACAGTCTCACGAGATAATAAAACGACCATACCTACTATTTGTTATGTATTTGATGAGTAAATAAACTTTAGAAGGAAGTAATTTTGAATTACTTTATTCAGATACTTCAAAACTAATTAACATTGTTTTAAATGTCGTAGAATCTACACGTGGCGCCCTCTTAAGTTAGCAAAATATACTACACTATCAAGCGCACGCCTATGGTGCGCCGCTCATTTCGCCTTCTAAGTAATTACGTATATATTCCTCGAAATGCTAACAACTGGTCCAGTTACTCGTAGCCAATAAACTTGTTTAATGTCGAAGACACGTCGTTGCGATGTTTTATCTTTACGGCTCTTTTTGAGTCGTTACATAATCCCTCGATAGTACGCGGCGATCAACCCACATAACACGACCGCCCTTAACGCTTGTTTCGTAACGGTTGTACTGCTGCCTTCCGGTTATAACTGAGCCGTCGGTGCGTACCGAAACAGGTCAAAGTCACGACATATTCGGCTCTTCCGCCGAAGCAATTATTCAACCCCGAAAGTTTACGGTACGCGCTCCCATTACGTAATCTACCTGTTTGATTCGACAAGCAGCGTGTAGGGCTGAGGAGGATTTACGTCAGCGAAATGGCTGTATAACTGCAGCCAAGGCCGGTTCTATGCGATATCTGATTTTATACCTGCGTATTATGAAATAGGAGCACGCAATGGTAAATGTGTACTTTGATTCACGGCATGGTTTTGTAAGGTGAATAACTATAAGGTGTTAGTAATAAAATATCGAACAGATATTCACAGCCCGAGAACTAGATCTAGAAGCAAAATATCTCCTATAACCTTTATTGCCCAATAGAGAATAATTCAATTTACAGAACAATCTAACAATAAAATAAGATAGTACATTATAGCGCAGTAAAAATAAATAAAAATCAGGAAAAATGCACAGTCGAATCAAACTAACAAATAAATTAAATGGAATTGCTCGGTGATACTAAAAGGCAAAAATAAAATTAGACAACAATATAGCACGTACAGAGACGTCAACAAAATTGATCCTCAAGTAATGGGTGCTTTAAGTAATATCTTAACGTAACTTCTTTTATATGGCGGAACCTCAAAAATAGAGAAGGACCTCGTTGCATACTGAGGTACTAGAAAATTAATGTGGGGGGAAGGGAGGGAGAATCAACGATGCAGTTAATTAGTTTAAGTAGAAAACGGCTGCTAAATTCCTTTCTTTGATCCGAAAAAGGTACAAACCCATGTCTCCTCGTAATCAGGATCGCGTCTAGGATAGGTACTATCAGTTTTGAAGAAGAGATATTTTAAAAATCGTTTTGCACTCTATCAAGCAGTACCTATGGATGGAGACAGTGAGGATACCAGACTAAGGAGGCGTTCTTTAATTTTGTACGGATCAGGTAATATAAAGATTTTAATGACGCAGGGTTCTTAAATAATCTGCAGGATCGTATGAGAAGTCCCAAGGATTTCAAGACAGAATTTGCACAGATACTACGTGGTCTGCAAACGATAAATTTGCGTCAAACAGCACGCCCAGGTCCCTTACATATGAGTGCCCGGGTCATAATTTAACTCACATTGTATTGATGATTGACATCTAGACTATCCATACTATCTGGGAACAGTATCCAGACTGCTCTGGACAAATAAACAATCTTTCGGGGAGATTATAGTATTACAGATGTTAATATCGTCGGCGTGTGTAAGTATATTGCAGTCCAGTTTCGACAGAAGGTCGTGAAAATTAATATTGAATAAAAGACCGAATTGGATCCTTGGCATACACCAGGGGAAGGGTGTTAGGTACGATCAGATCAATTCTGTTAGACTTGGAGGAAAACCAAAATCACTTAGTTTAAATATCAGAAGTGAATGATTGACAATGTCAAATGCTTTACCAAAGTCCGAATATAGATTCGGTAATATATTGTGTTAATTTTGTAAGGTTGATTGTAGTAGATATGTCAGATATGAAACCATGTTGTAGTCTAGATATGGTAAGTACAATTTAACTCTAGTAGAGATTCTGTGAATTCTATGATACCATATTGTCGCCTGGATATGGTAAGTAAAGTTTAATTCTGGTGAAGATTCTGTGAGACAAAAGATGTTCAACAATATTTGCAAAGCTTGGTAATATATATAAATTTTTATCAGATTTTTATAGCTTCCTATGAAGCTATATGAAAGGATAATAAAAAAATATTGTTGGATCACCGATATTCCTAATACAACAAATGTTGGATATCTGTAATATACTGTTATATTTATTAGCACAAAATACAGGATAGATACAGATAAACAATATAAGGTAAATAAATAGAAATGTGCCAATAGGTTCAGGATCAGAGACACAAATAAGCCGCTGCTCTTCCTCCCAAACACGAAGATGGCCTACATAATATATACATACATAATAAAAGTATAGCTATACGGCTTAACTAACACTTAAATTAAAATTACAATTAAGTGGGAATGAAAAATAATATATGAGTAAAGAAGCGAAAACAGAAGAAAAGAAAACGCTAACTATGTGTAAAGGTAGTAGCGCTTACGCAGGTGACGAGCAAATAGTGTTGGCTTTAACACTCGACGCTCCAATGGGATTATGTTAATATATTTGACAATCATGTAAGAGATTGACCCTTTAAACATCTCCAGGCTATGAACTGGAGGGGTGACTAGACCACTAAATCTTAAATTAATATTGCGAACGTCTGTTCTAAAGAGGATCTTACGGTAGAGATAGATAGATTTTTTATAGTAAATTGATTTTGATAAAAAATAGTAGCACAAAGCTCAGCTCGAAGTGACATACACAACCAACCTCAGAGTGTGGGATATTCTTTCAAACCTACAACTGGTGATTTTACATTTGCCTATGCGTATAATTTTAGCGACAGTAGTTTCTTAACTTCACTTTGTATTTGTAGTACATCTGTTTGGTTATATTTGGTTACATTTATATATGTATATTCAACCATTATATTTTCCTTTTCTTTACCAAGAGGTACTATAATAAAGTCATTATCATTATTACTATTAGTATTAACAATAATAATAATTTTCATGAGATAACGGTTATACACTAAAAGCTCGGTAGACAATCAGGATTTTAGGTAACAGTTGCGTATCACTTGAAAAAAGCATGGAAATGCTTTCAGAGGTAGCATGCACCAACATACCCTAATAACCCGTGCTTAAAACCAGCTTCTCACGAAGTTGCCCGAAATTTTGTTTATAGATCACACGTGTTTGAGCAGATATTGCCAGAAAGGCATACTTATGTAAGCATGCTTTGAGCAGTATCTTGGGTACCCACTATAGATATGAACATTAAAGGACTGGGTTTTGACATATACATAATTTTACTTTTCGATACCCATCAAAACGACTTTATTTAACCTAAACAAGAAAGGCGAGCCACCGAAGAAACAAGAAAGCCATACAGGAAAGAAATATATGATAACTAAACATAAATGTTACACTACCAATTTAGCCTCCAGAATTGATCTCAAAAAGCATCCAAAAGCTTGTTTGTGCGTTCTTAAAATCTGTATACTTGTGACTTACTTAATATCTAGATTTCTCAATTCCTGAAACTGTTTCTCTCTTTGCTGGCTAAACGTACTGAATCCTAGGATCAGGTGATTTACACCATTTCCATCCCCACACCGATACTTTGGAGAGCTTACCATTTGCAGTGTATACAATGTTCAGGATATTGGTCATGGCCAAATTTTAATCTGCCAATTGTTGAATACCATCTGGAAACTGTATGATCTATGTGTCAAGGTCTATGTTCTATATTACCGCATATCAAGGTATATGCGTCGGTCTTTCAGTGTTGTAGTCCTGTGAATGATTGTACCAAAGTAACTGTAGCTCTTTCTTCGCTAGGGTTAGAATATTTTTCCAACCTTGGTACCAGAAAAAAATCATTTCGTAACACCGTCTTCGACTAACAAACCTACTGTTTCGTTAGGATGTATGTTTGTATGCTTCCTAACCCAGTAGAAGGGTGATTCGTCACCATTTCCAAATACGATGAACTTAACTTTGCTAGGCGATATACAATGGGATGCATCTATTGATTAGTTTTATAGTAACATTATTTAATCTTATATCAGGTATATAGTAAGCAATAAGAAATAAAGCTCTGAAGAACTTCTGGAGTCGGCCTACAGACTTAGTAGTAAAGTATTTCGTTTAAGCCAGTTTAAGTTAAATAAATTTAGGTATTTTATGGCATTTTGATAATACGTAAGACGTACCTATTTCTTCAGTTAAATCTTTAGGGTAATTTGCTAATAGCGATACTTTTGTAGCATTTGATCATATTTACAAGAAAGCCGTAAAGATTCTCTCGTGATTCACATTCCACGCAAAACAATAGACGTAAAATGCCATTACCGTACTCAGGACTTTCGTCGAAATACCGAACAAGTCTGCGTACACAATTTTATCTGACCTAAAAATCTATGCCATTGTCTCAAGTTAAATGTTAATGTCTCGGAGGCCTAGTTTTTAAAACTCGTATATATTTACTTAATAGGAAGAGAATATGAGGATATAGAGCTAATATGAAGATGTATCTTTTAATCAAGTTATAGTTAATGGTGTATATTGGAGATTAGACATATACGAAATCGTTTATGACATAGGCAAATATTCTACTGTTATAGCCTTAGGACAGAAGCAACTGTTTCTTTAAGTGTCGATTAATCCGCAAAATTCAATATACGTATTCACATTAACTATAAAGCTCAAAAGTTTATTGATATATCCAGAACCGTTACATCTACTCATAAATTTACTAAGAACGTTATCTTAAACAACAAATTTTAATCAAGAAAACATATTGACTATTTCATATTCTAATAAATTGATTAGCTAGAACATTCTTGAAATTAAATTATATTCCAAAAATAAAATAGAGAAATTTTTATGTCCCACTCTTTAGTATTTATAAATTCTAAGAACATAGCAAATCATACACACTTTCGTTGACAATTACTGTGACATCTCCGTGATAATTTAATAGTTTCTTTCGAAGTGAAGCGCTTTTTTATTGATTTTCTTAAAAATTATATAGAAATAGAGGAGGAGTCTCTTTATATAATTTCTACCAATCGCTTGAGTCCACAAGCAACAATAACTTATCCAAAACAAAACCGAAATAAACGATACGTACAGCACAACATTACTATAAATACAATGATACTCTGTCTAAATAAACAAATGAATATTATCTATATAAATATACAAAAATTGTTGACGCTGTTGATCAGCTAGATATTGCAATTTTTGGCACCACTTCACCATTATTTACTGTAAATTCCAAGAAAAAAGTCTAAGGTATAGCACTATAATGGGAAGTTAAGATATACAGTCTAGATAAATCAATATAATGAATATGAAAACAATTAAGTTTATTATAAGACTTGGTATGTTCATGAAATTCAAGGAGCTGCTACACATATGAACATTAATGATTGACAGACCATAGGAAAGGCCATTGAACGTATTCAACAATGTATGGAACACATTTGAGCATTCGCTATGAGTTTTTCTTCATTATTACTGTAACTATGTGTTAAATAGTTTCTCTTTAGAAGTTTCGTTTTTCAAAACATGAGGTATATGTTGGATATTCCACTAAGAAAATGTATTTACTTTTAAATATCTTAGTAACTCAACTGGTTTTCTTATTCCACCGTTGTTAACAGTGAGAAAATTATATTCTGATTGTTCTTGCATCGTGCTCAAAATTTAGGAGCTCCTAGTAAGTCAGCATAAACTTCAAGTATCCGATCTGACGAGGCTTCCGTGGGCATCGTCTAATTTGGAGCGTCCATTAAAACATACAATGTATAATTTTTAACATCTGAGAATAATGTGTCAATTAAAAAGCAATACTGGATTACTTCTAAATGAAATAATTTATCTTCAGAATATCATATTTGTGTCTATTATAATACCGTAATATTCCTGCTTGAATCTATGTTGTTTAAATAAAAATAGCATTTTATGTATTGTATATATAATATTGTATAAGTAATTATGGAGTAACGCATAAAATTCGTAATTCCTTTCTTTGCGATTATATTGAAATCGCAGTATCTCGTAACTTAGGGTTTCAAAAATACTTACTTTTGGCACCATAAGAACAAACATACCTGTTACAATGGCAACAATATGACGTCATCGATGACTTTTTTAAAGAACACCTGTATATTTTATTCCATTTTTAGATACAACTCTCTTTTATATGTACAGATACGTTATAATTTTGTTAAGTATCATCGGAAAACATTTGAGAAAAAAATTGTCGAAATTTGAAAAAAAATATCATAACTACGTAATTGAATTCAACCAGTAACAAAATTTTGAAAGAGCATAAAATATTAAAGGATATTGTTCATTCAAACACAAATTTAATAGAATCACGTGCTCCTTTTTATATTGATGACCCCATTCATTCTCACCTTTTTTGAAAAAATTCTTACTACTGCACGCTATTTAAAATTTTTACGTGATTGCTTTGGCTGTGTTGTTTTCCAATGACATTGATATCGACGTGCTCCATCAAGATATTTGGTTTCAATACGATGGACCATCACCTCATTATAGAATTGGTGTAAGGGCAAATGATATGTTTCTTAAAGATGGCTTGGTCGCCGAGGGCCTATAGAATGACCTCCTAGATCCCCGGATCAAATCCTATAGGACTTCTTCTTTTAGGGTCATTTAAAGGACAAAATTTATGTGAATTGACCGAATAACATAGAAGACCTAAAAGTTCGAACTTGCCACGAGATTAGATTGATACTCCCGGAAGCAATTTACCTATCAGTTCAAAGCTTTTATACTCGTTTAGGTTATGGCCAGTTAGTTGATGGGGAGCAGTTTGAGCACTTGATACAGTGAAGTTTAGTTAATTAATTTTAAGTAATAATTATCTTTTGTTACTCGTCATTTACTTTGTATTAAACATATTTTTTACTCTTAGCAAAATTACTATATATCTACAGATATAAAAACCGTCTGTATCTAAAAGTGCAATACAATCTATAAGATGTCTTTTAAAAAAATGTCAATGACATCATATTGTCGCAGTGATAACAGATATGATTGTTCTTATGATGCCAAAAGTTAATATTTTTAATGCACTAAGTCACGAGTTTATGCGATTTTCAGTTAAATTATAAATTAAGAAATTACGAAGCAATTCTTACAAACTTCATAATTGTACTATAAATTGTCATTGCCCGTCTGTAAGGGTAGCCAATATTCAATGTATATTATATCGTATTGTTCAAAATTTTAAACAATGTTTCCTACAGGTAATTTTTGAAGTAGTGTTACTACTACCTAACAATGTATTAAGTAATTACTTTGCTATTGTTTGTTATAGAGGTATAGTTTGAGCATATACGGGTTGTATTTCAGAATGACGTTTGCTGCCTGTGTAAAATTTTCACAGAAAAGTTGACAAAATGAAGAACAATAATTATGTGCTTTATGTTACGGCTGAAACCAGAAAACATTTCTTTGGCCAAGTATATATTTTGTGGAACGCTGAACGAATATTTTACGAAATATTACATCTACAGCATGTTAAAGTACCACACACCGGTGTGGTAATTGCACATCAATATCAATAGATGAAAAGCATTAATGAGTTTTATGTACATTTACGTACATTGTAATTCTCTAAATGTAATTTTACAGCATCATTTCCGCTTACTAACTACTTGTAAATTTACAATAACATCTCTAGCGTAAAAGATACCTAGAATGTTACTGTAATTTTCTTTCTACTATATAGAGACTGACTCCTAAGAAGAAGAATTAAAAATCTAACGTTTGTACGAGAGACAAACAGTTTCAAAATAAACATCTAAGATATCGTACCACCAACAGTTTTTGCTGCATGACGCATGCTAGTTATCTATCTGCAAAAGCAACATTTTTTTTCCATAATAACATAGTCACTTTAATTACAGTTAATTTTACTGTAGCAGTAGGTAATATGTAAGATGTTGTTAAGATTTATGTGACCTAACGGATTACTTTTGTGCCTCGTTAACTATAACCACTCGCATTATATGAAAGGATATTCAAACTACACCGGAGAATATGACAGTTACATACGTGCATTTTTTGCGGAATGAAAGCAAAAAGATACCAATTAACATTCCTAACAAATAAGTAAATTGCAATTAGTGGCAAGTTATGATTAAGTAGAACAATGTAGATAGTAAAACAATTCAAAGAAAATTATCACACCATTATCTACCAATATCAAATTCTACAAATAATTCTCACGGTTCTTTAAAATATCACCTCTAGCGTACTCCAAGTACTACAAAATAATAAGATACACATAAAAAGATGGTTTCTCTATCTCTTAAATACACGTTCATAGAGAGAAAAGTGTAGATAAAAAAACTACACGAAAATAACGATTTACAGACGGTAAAACAGTTTCAAATAATCACGAATTAGCAGATAATGAACGTTGTTACTGGTACGAATTACAGTTTCCTTCGTCCTTGGCGCTCTTTTTCAATCTTTTATTTGCTCATTTTTTCCACCACGACGTACCCACCAAGCGGTAAAGCAAGGCAACCTTGATAATTTGTAGGACGTACGCAATTCGACGACTTGTTTACCTGTTTGCTTAAAATCATAATTGAAATATTGGTCGAACGTGATTTGTTAGTATTATGTTAGAGAATTACACGGAAAGACGATATTGAATCGAAATCTGAGTTTATATACTGAATCTATTAGATGTGATGTTATACAAGGCGTCCCGAAAGGCATCGTCGTCAGGTTTAATGTATAAATGTTTATTTTTTATTAAGATACAGGTTTGGGAGTTTATTTCTTAAAAAATCAGCAAAATTCGTTTTCTAAACGTGTTCTGTTATTTTGCTGGCACTAAACATGAGACAAAATTTTCAAGAACTTCTTGGTACATATTCCCTGTGTTCACCGCCATACCTCTTCGAATATTCTCTTTTAATTAATAGGTATATTTAGATATTCAATTCCAAACCCCATTTTTGTAACCGAAATAAATCTGCTGTTCTTTCGTACTGCTACAGGCAACAATTACAATATTTCTTTTTATTACAGTAGTACATTCATTTTCATTATATAATTCGAATAAATACGGATCTGTACATGGCCCAATATTTCGTGCCAGCACTGCATTTAAATATTATAGTACGTAAAGTTACCACCAGTGTATTTGGAATACAATCAGATTTGTTCAGACTAATACGCTTTTGAGTGAATAAGAAGCACGGTTACAGGCATTCCCTTTACGTTATATTAGCATTTCCTTTACAGAAGCTGTATTTATTAAAATTAAAAATCATTATGAGTTAACAAAAAAAAAACAAATTCATGGTATGTATTTGGAATGACCCCTTTCACATTCTGAACTTAGGTTAATACGTCTTCTTATATTATCCAAAACATTCGATATCAATACTGTCACCTTCGTGTGTTATAGAACTTTGTCCTATCAAGTTATGTAGACTATTAGAAAGTGATCCAGATTTAGCTTCTAACTAGGAAAGAATCCAATATTATTAAATCTTGAGAGCAAGTTAACAAACGACACGTCGTTAACACTTTCAGTAAAGTAGTCTGTATTAATTCATGCTGTATAGGATTTAGTCTCATCTTGTCGTAAAAGATGTATCAGTTTGAGGTTACTTTTTAAAATTATAATAGAACACATAATTATTTAAGATATAATAATTTCTTTATTTCATACACTGTCTCTTAGAAATTTTGATAAATTCACGAAAAACTATAAGGTACTCCGTTTTATTGACTAAAGCTGTACGAATTTACTACGATTAACGCAGTTTTGCATGCACGGAAACCAGTTTTCGAAACGTCTCTTTCATATTTCTGGAAGAATATTGCGAGTTGCTTTATTTTTAAGGCCGACAACAACTTCATTAAGCAAAGTAGAATGCATTTCTTGGAATTCGCTTATAGCATGTGAAAATAAAAAGAAATCGCTGGATGTCTACTTCATTTCGTAAAGCAAATGATCTATTAGATCCCTTTGTTGGAACTGTAATTGAATATTCAGCGTCAATTATGCAAAATAATAAATAAATTATATTTTTAAATACATGAAAAATGTTTTCAATTAATTTCCAGCGAAGAAGGTAAACCACAATCCCTCAATTGAATTTACCACGCATTTATCAGACAATGTAAGAATAGCGATATTAACCACTGATAAATCATCATTTTCTTAAAAATGTAACAAAGCTCATTTTTGAAATCCACACTTTTCATTTTGTGTAAAAATTTATAGCAAATGTAGCAAATTAGTGTACAACACGCAAAAATTATCCAGTAATTTGCTTCTTATTTTCGTCTTTAAACATTTAAATTAATCGTCACCACAATAATTAGTTGCTATGTCAACCGTTGGATTTTACACAGAAACGCAAAAAATTGTGTTCTTCATATGTTTTTACAAAAGAACCTAAAGATGTTATATTTGGTATTCAGGAAAATTTGATAGAATCTATTAATATGCAACCTGGAAGATATTGATTAAAATTTTTCCTAATATGATCACGCGTTATATCCTTTTGATCACAGATCACACCTAGGACCGACTTCTTCCTTTTCTTTCATTCATTACATTGCCAGAATTGGCCATTGGTCATAATTCTTACATATATTGTATGATCTGTGACTAAATACTGTTGGTCAAGAAAAATAATCTGTTGTGGTTTTGCTTTGCAGATCATCTTTGTTAGGGCTTTGTTGCAAGATGCACATTTATATATCTATATGTGTACGTAGGACATCCTGTCCTCTTTCTCCATTTATTGAACTGTTTCTGTTCCTTCTTTTTTCCTTTCCAATAGCACTCTAATAACTTTTTTCTACTATCAGAATGTCTTCATGCACGTGCTGATCGTCACTTTTCCAAAAAAAAGGTAATACCGAGGATAAAGAAAATAGTTTAGAAATATTACCAATACAAGGAAGTACCTTGCATTCATTATTATTTACGACCAAGTTATTTTCGCACAAGAAAAGGTGAACATGAAATACATGGTGAGAAAGTTGAAGAAAAAGGAGAGAAAGATCGATTCCGCGATGGGAAACATACATTGAACGGGCGAGGAAGAGAAGAAGAAGAATATTACGACTTAACACGTGATGTACCTTTAGAGATAAAGCTATTTCTTGGCCTCCACAAATCGCTCACATTGGCAGGAAGAACATTTCAGCTCTTCGATTTCCCAAGAAGTTATGAGCTAGAATTTTAAAACTTTCCAGGATATGTTGTTTTTCAGGAATTAAGTTTCACCTTCTCGATGCATGGCATTTACCTAATTTTTCTTTGTTCTCAGTTTTACGCATAACACATAAAACATAGATTTAGCAGGAATATAGAACTCCTTATTTTTTCGGGTTCAACCATTTTCTCCTCAGACCTCATGTAGTGCAATCTTTAATTTTGGTCATCCAAAAAAGCAGCACAACTTCATTCCCAATACAATGATCACAACCTCCATATATCTGCCATTAACTTCACTCCATTATAAAGTCAATTTTTGTGTTTTAAGAGAATGAGAGGAAACTCTTAAATGTTTAAAACGTTTCAGTGGTTATATGCATTATATTATTATTATATTACCGTTTGTCACGTTTAACCAGCGTGCATAAACTGACTAGTTCAGAACGGTTTAATGCGAGCATTAATAAGTATCGTGGGATTAGCAAATTCGCTGATGCGTAATGCATGGCGAATGCACACATCTAATATTAAATAAACCTTTATTGCTTCCCATAAAAGGAATTGAGTTAGAAAGAATTCTTAACATAATTCCGGGCACAATTCATATTTATTGGTAAATTGCATTTCAAAGTTTGCGCTTCCAAATTTATATGATACTGTAGATTAGTATGCACATAACTTTTCATTTGTCATGTGCGAATCAAAAAAAATTAACAAAAGAGTAATAAGAAGAATAACGTGGAAACTGGCTTTATATAAACGTGGTGACCAGCTACACAATATAAATGACGAGTCATTAAAAAGAGTGAACAAAGAAATAATTAAATACCAGCATAAACGATCAAATCATTTTTAATGTGATAAACAAAAATAAAATACCTTAAAAACCAAGGCAATGAAAACAAATATATCTGCAATGTAATTAAGCTAAACGAGCGGATGTTTGCGGAAAAGATGAAGATTTACTAAAGGAAAAATATTCCGTCGAAATCGAATAAAGAAATTATATTTAAGGCAGCACTGTGGAAACAACTTTGTGATTTTAAAAAGAAATAAGGTAAAATAAAGTAAACAGAGACTTAATGCGCTGTTTGAAAGGAAAAACAAGCTTTCTCAAAAGGAGTGTTAGTATAATATAGCAGTAAAGATAAACGCTCAAATTTCGTGGTATCGGCTTCTGTGGGCGGAATCGATGCATTCGCCTTTCCAATATCGAGGACTGTTTATGCTTTTGTAACAATCTGCATATATGTTACTAGTTGCATTGATACATATTAGAAGATTAGTACTCTTTCTAGTTTTGAATAACTATTATTTATTTTTACTAAGTAATGTGGTAAAGGCGTAAGATGGAATGTGATCAAAAGACGTTTACTGATTTATATTCTTTATTACTGAGAACAAAGTTAGTCAAAAAGTTGGTGAGCGATTTCCAGATTGGTTTACAACTGCAAAATTAATTGATAACGTAATTTATCGTATTCTTCTTTATATCGACCTTCATTAAGTGACTTTGTTGATATTTTTGTTACATTTGTTTATTTACTTTTCTGTTTTACCAGAATATACCTTCTAGTCGATATTTTTCTGTATCTACGTTAACATTTCAGCTTAGACCCACTTCACATTTAATTAATAGGTTTAAATATACCTACTGCGTTATATACATTGCCATTAAATTATACATGTATTCTTTATCAATTATATTCAACAAAACAATCCCTTCCTTTTTAGAGCATCTCCACTTGAGCAGAATTTTAACTTATGCGTTCATTTTCAATTCTTCATTGTTTAAACCAATTACTCTAAACCACCTCAATGATCCCTTATAATTTGCTTAATTTAGTATTACTTCTCAGTTTGACATTTATCTCATCTCATCCTGTGGTTCTTTTTTCGGTATCTAAAACCGTAAAAGTAGCTTGCTGCGTGATTTAAATCGTTAGAGGTCTGTGGATGCACAGCTTTCTGATTCAAAGGAAACATACTCATCACGTCGTTTCTTTTCACATCCTCTATCTTTCATGTGATTATTACAATAGCTGTTGGTGGTTTATGCAGATCAACGTGCAAAAATATAACCTACATAAGCACAAACAGCAATTTGCTTTTACAAATGATAAAAAGGTGGAAGTGTTTTAACTATGAAATCAAATAATAAGGTGACTGCAATAAAACTAGCGTCATCTATCTGTTAGGCCCGGGACTTTTCAGCCCATGTGTTATATGTGACAACTTATTATTCTTCATGAAGACTAAACATTACAACACGATAAAGGTCGTTTTCTAAAAATCTATAATCTAGCAAATACTAATTATATATTCAACCATTACGACATTTACTTCTTATCTTATGTAAATGATAAAATAATTGGTAAAAAAGTGGTATTGAAATGTTAGAGCGGCGCTGGAATGATTGCGTTGCTCTTGATGGAGATTACATTGATGAATAAAGCTAATTCTGAACCAAGAAAACCGTGTTTTCTTTGTTAGGGCCGGGACTTTTCAGCGCATGTGTATTAAGGTATAGACATGGATATGTGCTTGGATATTAGTATACATACATACAATTTAAACAAGCATTTTTTTATAATACATAGCTAATAGTAAAAGTAGACGAACAATATCTGACTACTTATATTTATTATTCTAGTAGGTATATATCGTATTTCAAACTCTACGAAGCAAAACCACCGTAATATAATGGCTTTAATGATTGAATAGACAATGGTGTGTAAACAGGAGATGACACGATAACGGAAATTGGTATTGTTTGATTTTTTAACTGTTAGAAAACACTCTTTCAACAAAAACGTAAGCATCATCGAATTAGTAAAGAATTTCCACAATATTATTTTGATTTTAGAACTATTGAAAAAATCCGAACTTTTTCCATATTTCCTCGTCTATTTTATTATTTTTTTATAAAAACAACGGGTTATGTGACTAATTTAATTTATACATAATTTATATTTGAAATAATACATTATAAATTAAAATTCAACAAAAATTTAATCTTTAAATAGAATGATCTGCAGTACAGCTACCGACTTTTTGTAAATTACTTCTGATAATACTTTTCATTATACACGTAAAAGTTTTCGATATAATTCCATTTTGAACTAACTTCGATAGTTCCTTGTAGCTACAACGCTACACGTATAAAGTTGGAGGTTAGTTTTTAGTACTGATATTTGATTAGTGGCGCTCTCTACGTCCCAGTATGTAAGCTAAACATCCCTCGTAACTCCTTCAATTCAGATAACTTTCTTGACAATTCTTCTCGTGATATTTACATAGTTCACATGTACTAATGATAATCTATCTCATCACTGCATACAACTATTAAATCTAAATGGACCCAATAAATAGAAGAAAAATAATTTTATACTGCAACATAAATATTGTATCGAACCCGTAAATATTTTCAATTCTTTATTGGGCAATGAAAACTTCGCTTACAGCATTTCTAAATATATTTATATATTAGATAACTTATACATTATTATAATATTTGCTTTCTGTTAGCGAAGTGTCGCTTAGGAACATAACTAAGATATGAAGCATGGATTACACTAGATATTTTGTGAAGTGGAAAACAATTTATTACTCCCGAAAGCTCTGAGTTTCTAGTATATATTGGGTATATCTCAAAAAAACAAGATATGATTTACAAAGAATTTGCACATTTGTATATTAACGTAATAATTCATTGATTAACCGTGCATCGAAGAAACACTTATTCTATGCAGTGTGGGCTATTTCACAGTAGCATAAACTCTATTAATCTCTAAAAATACTGCTTTACCTAATAGCTTATCTAACATATCAAATGTACGTATGAAATAAATTTGATGAGTACATTACATTATTTTCTCATAAATTATAGCAGAGTACTAATAAATTTAGTACCTTAAACGTCAATTACAGATCAATTAACAAGTGTATGCAAGCACAACTTGTAGCCTCATCCTTTACTCTATCACCTATCCTAGAGAAAGCCGTCGAAATTGTTATTACTAATGGTAACATGATGTTTCTTATTGTCAAATATACCTCGCTGTTAATTACTTCTGTCAGTACATAATGGATGAATCTTTCTTTTCACGCAGGCGTCTTTCCTTTCAATTTAAATTGTCTATTGATAAACCTTTGTCATTTTTACTTCTGTAAGTATATTTAGATAAAAATGTTTGTTATTAGTAATAATAATAATAGCAATAATAGAGTTTATTTTTTCTGCACTAAATTATTACCAACTGTGGAGGTTATAAACTAAAAAAGATTATACTTCATAAGAAAATCGAAAGGCCAAATTCAAAATACAGCAAAACTGTTTTTGGTCTTCCATTAAGCGTTATGATACAGCGAAAATAAAATTAAAAAAGATAACATGCCTAATGCTAGCTTAAACCTGTATTCTGTTAATCAAGGATTAAACACAAAAATATAATTCTTACAGCAATGTAACTGAACAACATAGTCATTCGCTGAATCATGCTTAGAGTTTAGACAAAGAATAACTTTTAACTTCCACAGTTAAATTATTATGAAATTTGGAGGTATTATCAGAAAATGACCGTAGGAATAGTAATAATCATGCCTTGTAGTAACTCTGACGGAGCAGCCAATTAGGTGCGAAATATTAGTGAAAGAATAAAAAAAGCGATTTAACACATAAACTGATTCTTTTTGTTTAGCGCAACACAAGCTTTACCTTTATTGTTAAATCTGTATATAAGAAAATAGATCAAAATAATTTTAAAATGACGGCCCAATCTGAACACAATTAGTTTTATTCGAGATACGAGGGGAGGTCCAGAAGTTCGTGGAATGAAAGGGTTTTAAATGAAATAAAACAATAAATCTATTTTTCCTTTTCAATATAATCACCCTTAAGCACAATACATTTATTAGATCTATGTATTAATTTTTCTATACCATCATAAAAATATTTTTTATCTTTCGCCTCAAAATGGGCCAAAATTGCCTCCCTTACCTTATTGTCGTCGTCTTCCACGTAAGTCTTTTTTTAATTTGGGGAACAAATAAAAATCACTAGGTGCCAGGTCTGGACTGTAGGGAGGATGGACTATTGATTGAAAGCCATGCTTGTGCAGAGCAGCCATTGCAACTTTGCTCTTGTGAACCGGCGTATTATCTTGCAAGAGCAACACATCCTTGGTCAATTTTCCTCGACGTTTTTCCTTGATGGCCTCCTTTAATTTTTCTAATATCGCTGCGTAATATTCTTTGGTTATGCTCCTACCGTTTTCTTTGTAATCAATTAATAATATAAAAAACAGTAGCCATCAACTTTCCAGCCGATTCTGACACTTTGAATTTCTTTGGCGGTGGTGTCCCCTTTTTATGCCATTGCATGGAATCCTGTTTGGACTCAGGCTCAAAGTGATGAACTCATGTTTCATATCCGGTAACAATCCGCTCCAAAATCTGTTCAGGTTTGTCTCCACACAGCTCCAAAAATTGTTTGGACGCGCAGACGCGCTGCTGTTTCTGCAGCGGCGTGAGCATTCTCGGTACCCATCTTGCACTCACTTTTGTCATACCCTGGTGGTCATGTAGGATACGCAAAGTGGTGGTATCTGATACCCCAACTAATGCAGATAATTGTTTTTCCTTCAAACGGGCATCTTGCAGTACAAATTTTTGCACTTTTTCGACGATGTCTGATGTGGTGGCCTCAACTGGCGGGAGTCGTCTTCAATCGACTCGCGTCCGTGTTTAAAAAACCATGCCCCATATAAGTCATTGATTTACTAGGGCACTGTTCCCCATAATCGGTTTGCATTTCATTCAATATGGTTTGAGCGTTCTTTCCTTGCTAAGTAAGGAACTTTATCACAGTACGGTGTTCAATTTCCTCCATAGTTTCAGTTTTCTTCCGGATTGACTTGTTCAGCAGGCAACTATTCGTAAACGACTGTAGCGGTTGTGCGCTTTTCGCGCATGAGATTCGCAGTTCTAATCCATAATGCTATAGGGTTGCAACTTAACTTATATATGATGAGTGACCAATCAGAATGACCCCTACCGAGCGCCCCTATCCCCACTCCATCCCCTCCATTCTACGAACTTCTTGACCTCCTCTCGTATATAAAGCAATACCAAAAAAAAGAAAACCAAAATTATTAGATTGAGATAAATTTTCGATAATAATTCTTCTACAAATACGTTAACTCAGTCGAAACACTGCGCAAATATGTCACTAGAGACTGAATGGTTCCTCTTTCTACAATTATATTTTTACACTGCGACGAACAGCATTTTCCTAAATGAATATGGGGTCTTACCCAATCTTGCCGACATTTAATCTATATAATAATTAAGATTAATAATACTTACTTCGTCAGTAAAAAAACAGTTATAACATCAAAATATATATTGCTTATTATTAATTATTTATTGCGGCTTATGTTATATGCTCTCCAGTTATAAGTGAGATGAAATTATAATGCTTATTCCATTTTATTTCAATTTCTATCAAAATACCAAATCTCATGTAACATGTCGATGTGAAACTCTATTGTTTTAATATATACATAATTCACAGTCGATTTTAAAAAGTTAAAGCTTCTATAGTTAATCATTGGGACGTTCCATCATGATTCACTTTACAACTAAATAAATACAATCAACGCAATTAGTACTTGGTATCCGTTAACTACTTGGAACAAGGCGTGTCTAATAGTTCCATATGCGCGTAATTATTTTATATCTAAACTAGTCGCATTTGCAAAGTAGCATTTCCTATCTAAACAAGTCAACGTTTCACTTTTCTAATACATTTCACATAGTTCTGTCTAGATTTCTAAAGTGATCGCCAACTGAACGTGTAAGAAGAGAAAAAACATGTTAAAAAAACGATTTTAGAAAATTTCCCTTTATATTATATCAACACCGTACTATGTTGTAGGAAAGAGTCGTTAGAAAGTGTTTTTCTTCTATATTAGATTTAAGAAAGAACACCGCTTCGTTGCTTGTAAAGCTCTAAAGAGCAGCAATAAAAACAATAACAATTCTTTTCTATTATTATGGGAGCAGCGTTAGACCAAGAACTCATTAGATAGATTCCGTTTTGTGATTTGCACGAAACAAAAAGTGCGATCATTGTATTGTTAGACACAAGTAAATGTAAGAGAACGAAATGTGTTAACTTCCTATTGAACTATCTGCAAATGACGTCGCATTATGCCAAAAATTTATTATAACATTTATGGGCAGTACCTTCCATTGGAGAATATAAAGTTGTAAATTACGCTAATTGCTCTTAAACTGCATTCACACAAATACTAGTTTTGATTGAAATTAAACTGCAATTGATTCTTCCGCCAATTTCACCACCACATTTCTATAAATTTTAAATAAAGACATTAACTACAATATTCTGTATCTCCCACTTAGAACTGAAGAATTTCCTACTACAGGAACGACTCTCCTAATACAGTGCAATAAATAAATTCTTCTTTACTAAGACATCAAAGGGTTTCTAAACTAATGCCAATAAAGCAAGTAGCTAATATTTTATCGTTTCATATTGAAAGCACTCGCAAGTATACGAGGCGCAGTTCAAAATTAAGGGTCAATCAAGTATAAAAACAATTGGCAATACTAATTGGTTCGCGCATGCGTAATAACGACAAATGGTCTGTAGGGAATGTAATCTCTATGTTGCCGTCAGTTTTTGCGAACAGGGGTTGTAGGTTCAAATCCTATCGGAAGCTGCGAAATTTTCAATTTCCTCAAGTATTTGAATCAAAATTTAACGTTGGTAATAGGTACGTCTGTCTTTGGAAAGCCTGTTGAATTTGCTACTTAACTATTTCAGGTTTACCATAGCTTCCATTTAGAAACATGGTAACGACAATTTTATTTAAAATTTCATTCTGCTTCAAAAGTATACAGATATTTTTTTAAAATTTTGAATTATAATGAATAAGGAAATTGAAAACACTACCTATTTTTTTAAATATCTCGAATATGGTAAAAATAAATACAGAATTAGACTTAACTAATGGTAATAGATATGTTAAAAGAATATGCATTACTTTATGATACGTTTAATTGTTTTTTACACTGAATTTGGGCTAATCTACACATTTGTTCTGTTTGAATTGTAAATTTTGTTTTATATTCTGTTGTGGAGTATCACTCTCAAAACCTATCTATTAATTTCCATTGTATGCTGAACTATCTTAAGTCATGTGTCTATAATTCGTCGAAAAGAACATGTCAATCACTACATAATAGAATGGAAATTTACGTTATTCCTGTTTGATGTTATTGTTAGTAATAATTGACTCGTTTAGATCGAAATATAAAAATCAAATGATTGACTAAAATAAAAAGCTCTCACATTAATCTTGAAAATAAATGCATTCAGAGAAAGATGGTAATGTATAATCCGAATACTAGCTCCAGAAGGAGACAAATGCTTGTTGGTTTAGTTAAATACGGTACATTACATAGAATAAAACAAACACGTATATCAAATATTAATTGTTCGCTATATCGTTTGTCACAGATTGCAGAATAGTGTCTTATACTTATTAGGTGGCGTTTACACTTCCACCTGCTGGTACAAATCAAATAGTTGTCGCACTTTACACATTTAATTCTATCGTCTTCGTATTCTAAACCCGGTATACTCGCTATTACGTTTTCTAGTTTATTCGATATACCCTGTTTCCGGAACGTACCTAAATGCGATATTTTCTGTGTGTATTGACAAGCATTCACAACTACCAGTCGAATAATACTGAACAAGCGTGCTTTGATACGATTACTCGATTCTCCGTGCCGCCCGGTTAACCCCTCCACGTTGTTCTCTGCACGGCACTGAAACTTGCCCCTCCTTGCCGAGACCACGCAACACATACACAAGCATAATAATAACACACGTCCGGCCGATTCCCCCTATAATTGGGGGATGCAAAGGCATGTATTGTCATTATATATATAACGATAATCATACGCGTAATTTTTATACGACACAGAACGATCATATAAACCAACTCGCTCTAGCATTAGAATCGAAACTATCAAAACAGCAGTCTGAAAACCTTTCGAATGCGCTGAGTATGTAGACAAGAATGGATTTAGCACGTCTGTATGTAATCCATTGTATCGTGTCGTTATTATTATTAAACTCAACGAAACCAATACAGTACTATGATTATACGCGCGGTGCTGTAAATCATCGAAGAGTTAAGTTATAGGCTATCATTATAGAAAAGATACGTATGTGCTGTAATGAAAGACTTGCTAGTTAACGATTGCGAAACGGTGTAAGCGAGAGTTCAGTAATGGCAATTTTCAATAAAGCGACGTCCGACCGATGGGCAGCAAGTAAAAGTGAAATTATTTTTTTTGCAATTTACTATCTAGTGTGCAAGACGTACTCTGGACTCGACTACATCGATACTAAAATAAATTAAATTGAAATGTATGTATGTATATGAGCATGATGACGTGTATAAATTTCATAGTTATAGAAAAAAATAATGGGTTGATGCAATATTGTACGGTAAGTCACAACTTACGTTTAAAAATAATGTGAGTGCCTATAAGAAATATTTATTGAAAGAACATTTGGCTAATGGATTATCAACAGAATAAAATAATTATAAAAATCTTCTATAAAGAAATGGAAGAAAAATTACACATCATAATTAAGGTTGGTGGTTTAACCAAAATTATAAACATGCAACATTAGTAACTGGCTAGTTTCCTTACTTATGGAAAATATCAGGATTTAATAGTATCTTTATAGACTCTTTCATTCCATATAAAATTGCATATCTTATGCTTTAAAATTGTTATTACAAAGCAATGAGCTAAATTAAAAAATGTATCCTTCAAGTTTATTTGGAACAAAAAGCTCTTGGATATATAAGAAACAGAACGTCAAAGGCTAAGTTAGTACATATATAATATATAATAAAGAAGAAGATCATAAGGTTTACAGTTTCTATATAAGATAGTGATGGCAGTGGTGTAAGTGGTTAAACACACTAGTTTAGTAAACAGGAAGTGTGGGCTCAAGTCCTACCGGAAACCGTGAATATGTTCAATAAAATTTTCACAAACTAACTAAATTGAATTTAACGTTGGTAATACATATATTACAATATATGACGGTATTCATTATCTCCATTTAAATTTCGATAACAAAAAAGTTAGTTTTTGTTATTGTATGTCCAAAATTTAAAATTATAATGAAGTCTATTTGAGCAAAAGGTTGCTGAAACTAAATTAATTTGATGATATCAAAAGAAAATAGAAATGTTAGACGGACTGCTTTAATTAACAGACCATTGGCCATAATATGACGAATGTGGGTAACGAAAAACCTGCCTACCAGGTGTCATCAGCGTGGTTTCGAGCGATTTTTAACTCAACACTTTGCAAGTCCCTCTCGAACACTAACACCGTATCTAAATTAATAGTCTAAGTGAGCATTCTAGGCACTATCTAGTACGAAAGAATAATAAGGATGCCGACAAATTCCCAATTTAGTCAAGTACTTAGGTAATATTTTCGCGGTTTCTGATACTACGAAGGCTCAAACAAGTGTTTTTACGAAACTTAACTCAAAATCCGAAACTACTAAATTTTCAGTAGGAAAGCGAATGAACAACCGAATAAAAACATATAACTGACAACAAGAATCCTTCAAATTGTGTGGTGCTGAGAGTACCTCTACTTTTCGTGTCCTTTATACTACTGTAAAGTCTTTGCCATCGTTAATCTGTTTGAATTCTAATTAAACAGTATATATTTACTTTTGTATATAATAGATTTTAGACTTAAACTAATATCAAGATTAATATTAATATTAATATCAATATCAATACTAAACCACCGTTGGCATTAGTAATGATAAAATTATAATTTCCTTGCAATTATCCAACGTAATTAAATTACTGACAAAATATCAATCTCGGAGAGACTTGAGTATATTACACGTGTAATGGTAGCATAGTACGTCGGAAACGTAAAGATTGTGGGTTCGAGATTGATATTTTTTCTGTAATTTAATTACCTTGGATAATTGCAAGAAAATTATAATTTTGTCACATTTTAAATTTATCTGGAATTTACTTTAGCAAATAATTTGTGGATTTCATGTCAACACTAATCGTCCTATTTGTCCACCATATTTTGTATTACACGGCATATATAGAGGAAAATGCATACTAATGCGTTCAGCCCACACTCATCTCGCTTGTTAATTGATACAAGAAAATATTAACAATAATAATAAATTCTAGATTATACTAGTTTAAGATTATACTAAGCGTATCCAACAAGGGATGTTATAAAGAAAAACTATATACATATAACACGCATCACTTATATATATACGAATACTAGTCATTACACATTGGTATAGTTATACTGCAGTAAGAAAAATAAGATGATTGCATTTGTGTCGAAGCAACGGCTAAATGGTTAGGAAAAAAGAAACAAAATCTTTATATCCAACAACACAATCTGGTCAGCAAAACTACAACGATTTCATTCAGGAGTTAACAATTTAATATTAGCGCTACTTTTATTAACTAATTTAATTCGTTAGTTTTCGGTCATTAGTCTGTGTAAATTTTGTTCAATACTAGTGCATGCAACGTGTGTATATTTAAATGGAAATTGCTGCATTCTAACCTATCTAAACGCATAATTCATTCTATAATACAGAATGCAACTTCGTTATACACTAGTTTAAAGAATTTTAATGAGATGATTCACTCTGGTCCTGGATTTTTGGACTTTTAGAATGGAAACACTGGACTTTCCCAAACACATTAGGTCTAAATTGTCCCAAGCAACTATGTATATATAGTATTCAATTGAAATAATATTTTGGCTTTTAACTGGCAAGCTTTATATAATATTTAATTCTATAAAATAAGTTAGTTCAAGCGTATTATGTTGTTTAATCACTCGAGAATAAAGAAATTGTTTTACCTTAGAGTGTACCTACTACGTGACAAAACAAAAATACAGATCGTCTAGTAAAAGTATATATTCTTAAACCAAATTTTATTCTAATATTTACAGTGTTGGGAATAAAGAATGCATAAATTTTCATTGAAAAATTCATAATCTTTATAGAGAAAATTTTATAACGAATTTCCGCTCCAAGCAGTTTATTCTACTATTTGCCTGGGAACTGCTGCGAAGGTTCATTCCAAGCAATTTGTAGGCTATCATATACCTGCTTTAAGGAAGCATGCGAATTCTTAAACTTGCCACGTCTCAGACGAATTCGACAATACGTATATAAGAATATACAAAACGTGTTGTCATCCTATGGCTTGTTTCTCCGAAAGCAACATTTTCCACAGACCTTGAGGTATTATGCTAGTCCCTAAGGGCGAGCAATTCCAGTCTCCTACCTTCTTCTGCAGTGGTTCTTGTACGTGATCAAGAATCTCTACGATATTGTCTACCTTCCTGAGACTTTCTTTTGGTATTCGAACGTGTCTGAGATATAATAGGGCGAAGACTTGGTTTGCTTTCAAGCCTTACAATGAACTTACAACAGTTATATGATTCTCTATAAGTTGGTTCAAATGTGCTTTCACAGAAGTCCTTCGTTTACATGGAACGGCAACTCACTGTCAAAATTTCGACATAAACGTTAGGAATTTTTCAATGAGAAGTTACTCATTTATTGTTCTCAGTAAAGTAAACATTCGTACAAAATTAGATTTATAAATACATACTTTCACTGGGTTAATTTATTTCTTTGTCACAACATGTATAACTGCACACAACAAAATAGTGCTTTTAATTCAATTCCAGTTATTTTAAATTTAAAAATTCCTTTCTTTAAAGTATGAATTCAGCTTATTCAATTAAATACGGCCAACTAAAGGCAAAGGTTACGTTGACACCCTTTGCGTGGTCGTCAAAAGGTTAGTTCACTTTATCTATCTTTTTTTCCTTAAACTCCATTTATTCTACTTAATAAGTTACACAAGAGGAACGAAGATCGAGTATTGTCCCACATTAGAACATGACGGTTGTATAGAGCATATTTCACGAATTACTAATCAAGGTAAATCACTTAATTTGCATTCTAGAATCGTGTTCGAATAGCAACTACTTTGCAACACGTTTCGTACAGAATATTTAAACATATTTTAAAAGAAACTAAATAAATAAATAAAAAACACAATAGAAAGGATCACATTTACATTTTTAATATCTTAAAAACGTTCAACGCCGACGTGGTTTTCTTTTGGAACAGAACGTATTTCAGCAATTTTAGCCGTTTTAACGAAATGTCTGACATCACACCTTTAAATAGAGTCTGCATTGTACAAGTATGTAATTTGTACCTCTTTAATTTTGATACTCTTTAAGCATACAAACGTAACCGAGTTCAAAAATCTCTATTTTAACATAATTTTCAATAAAAATACATATAATTTATTTTAACTTTACGATTTAAAATCTAATCTGATATACAAGCAAAATAAACAAGTTCCTTTAAATACCTAATTAGTCCGCATGGTATATACAACCAACCTCGCGAACAAAACTCGCAAACTTTTAATTCAATTGTTTTCATTTACGCCTTCGCGAATGCGCTCGACGCTAATACACAACAACGGTAGCCGAGAACAGCATTAGAAGTTCAAGAACCTACCTTCAAACTCGGTGAAGATCAGCCGTCCTTTTCGAGCTTTTCGTTTTCTTCTAATCGGTATCGACGAACGGACTACAGATAGCGGATTATCCAGAAGAAATTCGATATACAGGAGAGGAGATGCGACAGAACTCCCGCACTCAGAAACGAATTGAAAATTTTTCGAAAATCGACGAATAAACGGTATGATCGAAGCACTTTCAAACTAAGTACTAACTATACTAAGAAGGGAACTAAACGAGAACTACGCGCGTTTACTATCCATCCATACTACTTCTCTATTGCTCAACACCGTGTCTAGATTCTCGATTCTCGTTTGTCGATTGTCGTCTCCCTAGACTACGACGACTCTCTGATGTTTGCGGCTAGGCTGCCGTCGATCTAAACCGTCGGCCTCTCTTACATTCAGAGTACCGTGGAACGCGAATGCTTACGTCACACTCTAACTCTCACATACTATGGTAAGGTAGGTATGACAATAATAACAGCAACAGAAAATCATACAGGTGGGGTTTCCATATAAACTCTTTATGTAAACGAGTAGGTCTCAAGAGATTGGACAAGCACGTTTATACGTATATATGTAGGTGCATACAGCTTTATGTGAGTGTTAAAAAACACCTAAATTTAATAACGGTTGGCTTTATGTATGTAAGTATGAGAGACCATACGGTTTTTCAAATACTATAATGCGCGACAAATTAGGATACGAGTTGCATATGCGTTTAGCTTTTGAGTCGTGCGGTAAATAATATCCTTGTAGTGAAAAAAATATTCAAGACGAACACACTCCAATCAAGAAATATTAAACTGTAAACAGTTATTACCAAACAAACCTACTTATTATGATAATTACCTTTAGACTTTTACAACTAGCTTTAAGTGAACTGTCTGTAGTCACTATTTCTTGTTCAAATCTTAATCGATTCTGTAAAACGTCATCTGTATCTACAAAATACTTCAAAATTTAACACCTTGGTCTTACACAATCAACATCCCAACAACCCAGAGTTTCTGCTTCTGGTGGTGTCTATACATCAAATCTGGAATTGTCAAAAACGAATACTTAAAATAATAAAGATATTTATTATACAGCTGCAACATTATTTGAACAATACGGGTTATACCTGTAACTGCTGTGGGAAAGCTGAAACTAGCAGCGAGCTATTTCTCTCTTTGTCACTAGGTGCCAGTACAATCCAGGTTTATGATACTCAAGCGATAATTGCCATGCGCGTATGCAGGCTGTGTTAAAATGGCGATCGTGCTGGAAGAATGTTCTGTGGAAGAGCTGTGTGCTGTTGTGCGACTTCCTGCAAAAGATCCTGTTTACGGTGAAAAATGTTTATAATATAAAGCCGTGTATAACTGGCTCGAGAAATTCTCTCACGGGCGCTCGAAAATTGTTGACAAAGGCAGGGAAAGAGATGATTCGAACAGACAGGTGAGTTACAATAGACAGCATAGCCACTGCAATAGGGTGCTCTCATGGTGTAGTCTGCTAACAGATGCATGGACGTTTTAATTTTCGAAAAGTTTGCTCACATTGGGTACCTAAACAATTGACCGGCGAACACAGAAGAATTGGAATGGGCTTGTCCTTGCAACACCTTTCACGGTACGCAGCGGAAGGGGTGGACCAGCTCAAGAGAATAGTTGCTGATGATGGGTCATGGATGCACCACTACGAATCCGAAAAAAAAGCCTGCTCGAATACAATAGTAACATCCTTCTTCACTGTCAACAAAGAAATTCAAGGTTGTGTCCTCAGCTGGTGAGGTTACGCTTGCCATGTTCTGGGATTCTCAAGGAGCGGTCTTAGCTCATTTCCAGAATAGAAATTAGAACATGACTGCTGAATCATACTGTAGGGTTTTATTGTTGCTTCAAAATGCAATTCGACTAAAACGTTCAGGTCTACTAACAAAAGAAATATTGCTACATCGCGATAATGCCACGCCATATCAGCCCAGTTGACCCAGGAGAGAATTGCAGAATTAGGGTGGGAATTTCTTGAATATCCGGCTTGCAGTCCCGAGCTAGTCCCAAGTGACTACCATCTATTTGGTCTACTCAAAGAGCATCTTAACGGCAAACATTTCGAGGATGATAACGATGTTCAACAAGCGGTACGCTTGTCCTGCAGACGGCAACCTAAACACTTATGCGGTGTGTATTGGGGCATTGATGAAGCGATGGGGTAAATGCATTAATGTATATGGAAACTTTGTTGAAAAATAAAACTTGTTTTTGGCTAACTGTTTCTTCAGTTATTTTTATAATAGCTTCTTGTGACCTATTTACTGACTTTCCCTCAGATACCGCGGAAATAATTTTTAGCATTTGATCAAGCTATAAATTACATGAAATGAGTTATACCAAATTCTGATCCTTCATGATGTAAATTTGTAGTGATGTTGTTTGCGCATTACTTGTATCACATATACTGCATAACATGTAAATTTCAGCAACAAGAACCGATGCCGATTTTATTACCAAACATGGCAGAATCGTATAACTATCCAAAGGTATTTACTTTTACCCCTCCTCTTAATTTTACACTACCTCACTCTTCGTAGCGTTAATTCCAGTAGGTAGTCGATGTCTTCTTGGAGAATGGTGGTCCAAGCAACAAGCAGTTCTTGCCGGAGAGCTTCCCGTGTTTGCGGAGAATACGTTACTCAGTTTTCTTCCTATAATATCCAGCACATATTCGATTGGTGAAAAGCCAGGAGATCTGGGTGGTCATAACAAGATATTGATGTAGACCTATTGAAGCTCGTTTAGGAACGCTACGTGGGTACGGGCAGTGGGTCTTCGAACTGCCATAGAAGATTCGACAACCTTATCAACATAACGGAGCCTCGGATAAACACCAATAGAGACTAACTTCCATGTGCTATGGCATCCCATATCATAAGCTAACGGCTGCAACACGCATTTCAACTGAAAATTGAATATCGCAACATTCTCCACGTCTTCGCCTGATTCTTGTGCGTCCATAATGCATCACTATGCAAAGTCAAGATTCATCACTGAACACCATCCTATGCCATTCGACGTTCTAATGGACGCCCGAGGGTCAGACGGAGACGTGGAGAACGTCGCGATATGCAATTATCAGTTGAAATGCGTGTGCATTGAACCGTGAGCGTTATGATATGGCTTGCCATAGCATATGGAAGTAGGTTTCTGCTGGTGTTTATCCGAGGCACCGTTACGTTGATGAGGCTGAGCAGCTCAAAGACCCGCTTTCCCGCAATCTACGCCATTCCAAACCACTAAATTCGCCATTTACGAATTTTTAAATCATCATTCAGTTACAAGGTCGTTAATTGCTATAATGATGTCCCCGTTAATATTCGCTTGTTATTCGATCGCACGTAGGTTACGCAAAATATTTTATACAAGTAGTACTCAATAATATTTGTAATAGTAGGATTTTTGCTCGTTTATTTTTTATTCGGATATAGTTAATTTCTTTTTTAATGACATGATTTACTTATGTGATTTTTCTTTTTTAGTGTGTACAAGGAAATATTTTTCGAAAATCGTCGATATTGTTGTTACTAAAATTGAATATTTTTTATTATACTGTATTATCACCTAAAAATGTTTATAGCCAGTTTTACAGTATAATACTTAACATCCTCTTATATCTAGAATAAAATTCATTACATTTGTTTTTTTGTTTTGGAAAGTATTATACCCGTGAACGCAGAGAGCACACTCTTGACGAACGTGGGCGCCTCCTTTCCCCCCACATTTGACATTAGGTGCATTTCAAACCGTTGCTATTACCATTTGCGGCGTTCAAGATTTTGTTTTTTGTTTCTTTTTTCCGTTCCATTTTTTCTCTTTCATGAATGGCCGGGTTATGTTTACGTTGGATACGGTGGCAGCGAACTCGCGGAAAAATTTATGCGGAACGAGAGGTTGTAATTATGGAATAATAATGCCAGTAATATCCACCGTTTTTCGGTGTGTGAAAATTGAAGAAAAATACAAAAATGTATTATGTATTCTGGAGACTATTAAAAAGTAAAATATTGGAGAAAAAAAGCTAGAATGAGAATTTATAAAACAATGATGCAACCAACAATTTTCTACGCGGCAAAAAGAATGTCAATGATAAAGAAGCAAGAGGAAGATCTGAGAATACAAGAACGAAGAATATTAAAAACAATACTAGGCCCGATAAAAACTGACAATAATGATTACAGACGTAGAACAAATTGTGAGGTAGCAAATAAGTTGAAAGGTATGAATGTGGTCAGAAAAATAAAGCAACAGAGAATGAGGTGGTTGGGACCTATGCGGAGAACTGGGAACAAAACTATAATCTACAATATCCTGGACTGGCAACCGGAAGGAAGAAAAAGACGTGGGCGACACAGAACTACTTGACTGCAGGAGGTGAAGGCGAGCTTTGGTGGGGCTGGCGTCTACAGATGGCAGGAGAAGACCCAAGACAGAAACAAATGGAGAGACATGTGAGAAGATATAAATCGATGAGAATGGGGATTGATCTACTCTGTAGATTTTATTTAGATCTAGAAAGCTTTAGAAATGGCTATACCCCCCTTGCAACTACTAAACTTCGCAATGGATACGAACATGATGATAATACCTATGTTAGAAGTAACCAAAACGAAGTGAGAGCGATTATTATAAGAAATCAGACTTAATTTCATAAAGGATCAGATACTGGCCAAAAATTTCGCATAAACCATAAGTAATGTTCTGGATAACAATTAGTACTAGGATTGCAAAAATTGTGAGGTCGTACAATAGACATATATTCATTAAAACAATCGCTAGTAATATGGCGTTTCAAATGCGAAGTTCAAGTAGAATTTGTTATTAACCTATTAAGAACCAATCTCAAAACAAGAAAAGGAGAAATTTATCTTTTACTGAAAACTTGTTTATTTCTTATAAAAGTATATAAATAGAGAACAAAAGTAACAACTAGTAACATTATATATTATATATGACTATGTATTCACTTGAATAGAGTGGCATTTTGCATTCATTTCGAATGATATATTTCAAAGCATTGTTTTTCAAGACATAAGGCAATAGCAGGCTTTCTGCAGCTCCATCCTACACGCGCATGACAAAGTGGACAACGAAGTTACTTCTCCGATTTTTGAGGAAATTCCTCAATATTGACGTACGCACTACTACTAGGAATCAATGCTTGAGTGCTCCTTTTATATTTTGTTGCGTACAAATAAGATCGCGTAACAAATCTTATAAAATCCAACTCATTGCTTTAGTTATTTTGGCAGTGACGTAATGAAATCTCCCTGAATCTGTCATAGAAACATTGATCGCATGTATGAATAAATACCATCCCCATTTCTTGCCTCTTATTCCTTGTTTACCGTTTGACAAGTATAAATCAACATCATCCATTCCAGAATTGTAAGAAACCCATGAAGTCTTGCTTAAGATGACGACGTACAGGGTTTATTCTAGAATTGCCAAAATAATTAAAGTAAAGGAAATGATAAATTGCGAGCTATCAAAAAGTAACTTACAATAACATACAGAAATCCTGATTTCGGTCTTACGTCACTTTCTTTCTTCAATTGGTTCTCTGCGCTATGTATATGTTTACTAGACCCCCGTTTGTTCCATGAAAACAACGGTTGATCGCAAACCAAACAAATTATTTCCGCACTATCTTAATCCAAGTCTGATGATTCCCATATAAACTTATTTATTCGTCTAGCAAGTGGTCGGCGTCTTTCGTACGTACATCCGACATTATTTATTTAAGAAGCACTTTACAGAAACAGCAAGTATCAAAATGTATACTGTATTATGTCTAATTTCAATCGGAAAACTGAAATAAGCATGATTCACCGGTTAGACGATGTGAGAAGTCAGGAATTTGCGCTGTGATGTGGACAAAATTACTCAACTTTAGTTCCCTGGAGAGATAGTAAGCTAATTACCCTTATTTCGTTCTTCACGAGAGAATTGTCACATTCATACGTGAGGCGCTTTGACATTGCGTATTGTTTGTGCAACCAGGGCAATTCATCAACACCGAAAAAGGGAAAACCCCGGAAAGTTGAAAACAATATTCAGGCATGGTAGTGGTTGACTGACTGGCATTATATTTATTTTGATTCCTAACTATCTTTGACCATGTTCAAAAGTTCTATCTAATTGTATTCGTTATCATGCAGCAAAAGCTCTTAACAGTCTATTTGACCAACAGAAGCTCATTATTATCAACAAATCAATAGTGAATTCACGAGTCTCTTTCTTTTTATTAACATTTTCTTAGATGAAGTTAATGGACATTTTCTCAGATGATTTTCGTATATAGTGTCAGATACATGAATTCAAATCAATTGTCCAAAAAAATTTGTCGAAAAAATTGTGTGATCGTATAGATTTTCAAGAAAGTATATAACATTTGCAACTACAATTCCTCCAAGGCCTACTGAACCTTGCTTTTGATTATTTCTACTATAATATGTTCCGAAGAGATGACAGTACCGCATTGACCCGCTCGTCATCCAGTTCTTAAAGCTGAAACCTACAACTGTTTCGAAGAATCTTGTCTGAAATATTTTAAATCCTTATGAAAAATACTCCACTATCAAATTTTTTTTGTTTTAAATATCTACAATTTATACCTTTTATCGGTTTTATCGATTTTTGAATTATCAGTAAAGTAAATATGTCTTTTTATTCTCAAAAATATGTTCCTTAACATGTCCTTTTGAAATAATATCGACGCCTAAGCCTTCATGTGATAATCAATATATTTTCTGCTATAGAACCCACATGATTTCTACTTAGTAACAATATAGCACCAATTTTTTTCATTTTATCAAGTGTACATGAAAAATCATGCTTATTTATTTATCTGTCGGGGGTACAAAATCGTTTGGTCGATAAAAAGCTGAAAAACATTTTCGTCGAATAATTTATCAAAGATTTCCTTAGCATTACAAAATTTTTAGGTCATTTATTACACTTTTTAAACACGCAACATTTGCAAGAACATTGTGCACTATTTGTATGCTTCTCCAATGACATTCATTTAGTTTAAATTGATTTAGGTGATTTGGTTTGTTAGCTAGGGACTCGGCGTCGACTGAATTGTATTCGATATCGTTATATTCATCGATGTATGTACTAAATTCAACCTCAATAGAATGTGGAACATCTTCTAGTATTTGATTGACGTTAATGTTGCCACCTTCAAAGCCTCCTTTGTCTGGAACGGTATAAAATTCAATATGTTCTGCAGTTTCCTAAAGTCTAGTTAATAAACTTCGGCCACAAAGAGCTGCCACAGAATCACAGCTCTGCTCAATTTCTGAAGCTTTCGTTAATTACAGCGAACTATGAGTCTTAGGGGTTACGTCCTCAGCATTCGCCATAGAGCGAGGAAAATCGCGGAATACCCCAACCCTGAGAAATAGCTGTGGGATCGAAGCTGGGATCCCGAGAGTAACCCACCATTGTCCCGTTGTACTTATACGAGTATGATCAAATTTAATAACTTTTCATACTCCATAAACATATCCTAGAATATTTATAATTGATGTTAAGATTATCAATCAACTTCTAGATTAAAAAAATGTTCATATAAATCTGTTTATTGCTAATAAAACCGCATTCAAATTAATTGCTGGCTCAGCTGCCGTCTTGTAGGTGGACTATACTACTAAGTATTTGTATACTCTGATAAAGAATACCACAACTAACTTTTTATTACTTACTATTTGTTCGTTTGGTTTATATTACCCTATTTTAACAACAAACTAGCCAAATACCTGAAGAAGAACTATTAAAATCTTGTTCGTATGGGTATAAATTTAAGCTCATAATTGAGATAAGTTAGTTTTTATAATACTAAATGGAACAAACTATGCATCGAGCCTATATCGTAATACATAAAAGTTTAGGCGTGTATATATATATATATATATATATATATATATATATCTTACCAGCTTACGAGCAATTCAACTAGCTTTAGCCATTACCGTACACATAAAGACATTCCTTCAACACCAGCTATTTGTATTCTTTTAAAGCGCGCAACTTTAATGCCGACTTAATATGTAACATAAACAAACCGCATTTGTATCTGTACATATCCACCGATGTACATTTACTCAACTATTCTAACTGTAAATCGAAATTTCACGGTATCCATATGACCAAGTGTAAAGCCGATGATTGGAAGCATACATATTACCTTAGAATATCGATCAATACAGCAAAACTCTTTATTCTCCTCGTGTCATTTTGAAATTCATCGTTCTCGTTCTTTCGAATGAATATGGCCACGTTAAAGCGTCCTTTTCGAGATGAATGTGCAAGAAATAATTAACTCAGTATAGAAATAAAAATCGCAAAGTTATGGATTGTCTAAATGGTGAATGTATATTCTTCAACAGAATTCGCAATAGTGAACATAAATACAATTGATGATCTTGATATGTACCTGATAGAATTAAAATATAATCCTAGAAACAACTATACTAGAAACAAAGATTATGTTACATGAACAGTTCTCACTGATTATCATACAATTTTGCCTGCTGAATCCGAATGTTTTATCGAAATTTGTCTCTCATCCCCCATTTTTTCTCCGAATATTTAAAGTTCGAAGTAGTTTTAAAAAGTGCTCCATTTACCATGGACTTTTATTCACCTAATAGCTTATAGTCTGGATAAATATGACTTGGGCGCATAACCATATTACTTTGGATTTTCGTGGTAATGAATAATTGCATGTTTGGGAACGTCGCGCTCTATCCTAAATTGTTCATTCTGGTCATTTTCTGTTCTGCTAGTAGCTTTAAATGTAAAGCTAAAGCTTTTTTATATCTTTCTGAGAATTTATGAAGATACGATGTTCTTCTTCCAATTGCCTGAAGACCTTAAGTCTACCAAAGCTTCCAGATCAGTCAGAGTAGTTTATTCAGCAAATCAGTTATTACAGTTTAACAGTCAAACGAAAGTCCTAACGTAAATTTACTCCAAACAATGTTTCTTCACACCTATGAGGCTGGACAGGTTCCCCAACCCCGATTACTTCTGTTATCCGCAATCTTTTAACGACTTGTACCTTAAAAACACATCGAAAAATTCATAGGAAACCATATCTAACATAATAATGCTGCTAAGTACGTCTAATCATGGTATTGGTGTCAATAATAATGCTGCTAAATACAATACCATGAGTAGCAGCATTATTATGTTATGAACTTTCACCTTCTCGGGGGTTATAGAAATGGTACGATTGTTCGCAGATAGTTACGACTCTAGTAGCTCAGGAATCTCTTGCATATATCAAATCCATACAGATTATCTTTCCAATAGTTCCAATAGTTAACTAACCCCTGACCGAATTTTGAGACTCATTACTGGGAAATATGACACGATCATAAACAAATAAGACTACGGAAATACTATCAAAAATTATTGAAATATCAAGAAAATCAGAAACATTGGGGAAGTTGATATATGTAACTTCCGTAGGCAGCAAATAATTTGTGTTTCATTGGCTCTTGCCAACGTCTAAATTTATGTTAAAAATTTCGCCGCATCCGATAAGATTCGAGCCTCCATATTTCAAAAAAACACACGTAGATTCGAGTCCTACTGGAATTTCACCAATATTCACGTTAGCAAGTGCCAAAGAAAATGAAATTGTCAACTTTAGAGATCGGTTGGAAGGAAGGAACCAAGCGACAGTGCAGTAAGATTTGAATCCACGACCACTGTTTTACTAGTACATTGTACTACTGTCACACCACGAGACCGAATGTTTATATCGCTTTTAATACCTATATGTCTTGATTGGTAAGACCTTGCCTTTACTTATATTTAATAATATTGTGTCTGCTGAGATATTACGATATATCTACAGACATTGTGACACCTAGGTATTAAAAGCGATTTGAATGCGTCGGTGACGCAGAGGTCGTCAAATCTTACCGGGACTGATATTTTTTCAAGAATTTAATTACTTTTGTTAATTGCAAGGAATTTCATCATTACTAATACCAACGGTGGTTGTATATTAATTCAATACTGTATAAGATAATAGAATAAATATGAACAATATTTTATCTTTTGGTTTAAAGAGAGCAGTTTCGTCTATAAATGAAATGTGACTTACAGAATTCTATTTATATCATACATCTAAACAGATTTAAGCAAATATCTCAAAATAAAGTGGTTGTCATATACACACCTTTGCATCTAGTAGCCTCATATACGACGAATGGTGCAGATATCGAACTTTGTGGGATACTAAACCTAATGGTTCCTAACATAGAGTTGGATCCACTTCAGTCTATAACGTCCTTTCTCTGTGAACGGTAAAATTGAATAATGAATTATAGTGGAGACACTCCAATAGCGTAATATTTAAGTTTTTGTAATAAAATAACATAGTCAACTCTGTCAAAAGCTTCGCAGAGATCCAAGAGGCCTATTCTTATAATCTTTTAGGAAGAAGACAAATGTTAAGGCATCTGTCTTTTTATATTGGCGTTAATTTGATAGCAGTAACAACAAGCAGCAATAGTTTGGCAAACTGGGTCTCAATTATTGTTCACTAATTCAAACAAACTTTCTCAGTATTCGCAGATCTATGAAATGTATAGGAACCAAATATTGATCGAAAGCTGATGTACATTTAATATTACAGCAATAATATTTACAATTGCTCCTACTTCTCTTCCTGTATTACCCTAACTCATATATAGTTTTCAGAACTTTCTTCAGTTGATGGTGATTAACGTTCCGAGCAACCATCAATCAGCATTACACTGGAACATATCTCACTGCTGTTCGCAATACAGTCGTGAATGGCTATAGACAGACAGTAGATGGACCATACAAAACGTCTGCAATATTGTGGGATTATCATATGGATCACGCCAGCAGATTTTTTCGGAGTAAATGAATATGAACCAGAGAGCAGTAAAGTTCTTTCTACTTACTTCTTTCATCATACATCAGCTTTTGGCGAAAAATTATCGTTGCATACTATCTACGCTTAGCTTCCTGCGACTTTTTCTCATTCCAAAGGTGAAAATCAAGTTATGGCAAACGATGCAAACATAACATAACAATATAAGCCTTGACTTCCATGATGCATTTCTTTCTTGGCAAAAGCAGTATTTACATTCACAAGGGGATTATTTTGAAAGTAACAGAGGAAAATAATACCCTGATACTTTCCAGTATTACTTATGGCTACACTTCAGGAATGTTTGAGCACCACTTTGTATTATCGCTCAATTTGATAGCAATTAGATAAAATGAAGCTTATGTGCTAAAGCATTTTTACAACTAATTATTATCATCAATAAACAAAACCCAAGAAAAATTGATACATTTTTTTTCTAATATCAGTTAATAAAGAAGAACCAAGAACACCTTTCAAAGAATTTAAATTTAGAAAGCAATATGCCAAAAAGTTCGTTGGACCATCGCTTAAATAAAAATAAAAGCGCTGCATAATCAGCATTCATGATACAATACCAACTGTTCGGTTTCCCATAAATTGGCGTTGTTGCTTTCCGAGATCACTCAACATCTTTTACGAAGTTAAGAATACAGAAAACGTGAGAAATACTACACAATAGCTTAACAAAGAATAAAACGAAGCAACTCCTATAATAAATTAAACTTAGCTGGTGGTCTACATCTTCGCACAGGCGAACCAATTGATGTAAATCTCCAACAGCCAGTCTATCGGCCTTTACTAGTCGATAACCGTCTTACATAAGCGAATCACGACGTTCCAAAAAAGATAATACGTTTTAAGATCACATTCACTTCGAATCGATGTCTAATCTCTGTAATTCCATCAAAGTATTCCGCCCAATACGTTCGGCGCTTTTTTCTTGAAAGTTTATAAATACGTTTTGTTAAGATGAATAAGCTTTTCTCAGCTTAAAATTCTTAGACTCGTATAAAAAGCCACATTTTGCAAGGTTAGTGTGATTATATCTATTGTGATTTTTTAGTGAAACAGAGCGAACTTATTTATGGCCTTGAATACCATTTATCGATAGTCATGTGGAGATATCTGAAGTGTATTAAAGATTTAATGTGGTTTGGTTATTTTAAATTATCTGCTGGATATGTTGCTTCATGTCTAAATTATTCTCAATATTCCAATTTTCTGAATAAATCAAATTAAGTAAGATGGCAGCACCAACTTATCGTATGAAACAGTAGACAGCAATAGGGATTGGTTTTAGGTATCAAAATAAGATCTTAAAACAAAATAGCTTTTATTATTCGGGGCCCAAATGAAAATTGTCAAGAAATAGAAATCTACAATATTCGTTTTGTTCTCAATGTATCCACAAGATTACCAATCCAATGCCATCCATGATTCTACTTTATAACCTCAACGTTGTTTCTTTCGGCTTTTTTAAATCGCTATAGACTTCAACATATTATCAGGTTTCCAATCGCTATCGTATATAATATTACGCGTTTTCATATCACTTGTATGAACCACGTAATTGTAACAATCATCACGATATAGCTGACATAATTTTTTAAGACAAGAGAGATTATTTAAAACTCACAATGAGACAGATGGAAGAATAAATAGAAACTATGTAGAATATTAAAGTTTCTACTATAAGGATCACTAAAGTCACTATTAAGAACTGCTCCAACTTAATTAATAATAACTTGAAATTTAATGTAATAAGTTGAAACCCCACCATTCCAAAAATGTATTGCCTACCCAAAATTGACAAACCAGATAACTCCACGTGGCTAATAGTCTCCGGTGTTGATTCCCCAACATATAAATTCTCCAAATAGCTACTGAATGCGAACCTTTTCATGAGCAAATTTGAAACGAACTTGAAAAAAGAAACCAAATATCTCCCGAGAACGTGATCGAGATCCGTAGATGACATTTTTGCGGTGTTTGATACCAATAAAAAAAACATACAGGATTACCTGGCGGAACTTAACTAAAAATTCACTACAATAAAGTGTACTATAGAACAAGACGTGAACAATCGGTTTCCGTTTCTGCATACCTTAGTCATACGTAATAACAATAAAGTCGAAATAGACATCTGTAGAGAAGAAACTAATTCCAATAGATTCATTATCTTGATTCATACAATTGCGAACGCGAACAATAAAAAATTTCCACGATTATTCGTTGTTAATAGACTTGTTAGATTTGCGTTAAGTAAAAGCAGATACGAAAAAGGATTAAAATACATCAAAAATGCAGCAAGGACAATGGTTTCTCTTCTATGGATGCTGATTGTATTTTAAGGAAAGTCCAATACAAACAACACTTCAGAAACTCCACGACCTTGACAAAAAAATACTGATAATAAGAAATGTATAACACTACCTTTCCACCCAACAATGAAAGGGTTAAGTAAAATTTTCCACCAATAAAATATGGACGTATCTTTGGTACCAAGAAACAACATAAAGAACAAACCTATTAGGCAATCCCAAAGATAAACCGCATGATGAAAAGGCCTGGAATTTTCCAAATCGCATAAAGCTCGCAATAGACGAACAAAAAGGAGTATCGAAAGAAGGTTTAAAGAACATATTAGGTACTGTTGTTTCGATAAACCAGAACTATCTAGCGTGGCAGAGCATCTTGCGTGGTATCTCGTGTGATTAAATCTAATGACAGAAATACAAAAGACGTACTTATGTACTGCCCCTATTCGGAATATCAAACCATTATAGTCCTCTCATGATTTGTTATAAGGCTAGCTATACTGGTGCTTCATGATGTTTTTAACGATAGTGTTGTTCTACTTTTTTATTTCTATATATATACCCAAAACGTAAAATCATCATTAATACGTCAAGTTGGTATTACACAAACTTAGTTATTTATATAAGAATCAATTTAATTGTTTGAAACGATAAGATAGGTATTGATTTAAAAGCTTATATAAACATACTAATTTGGCAATGGTAGTACTAGAACGCATCAGCATACCCATCAGAAAGTAGACGCTAAAGAGTTTGAAGAAAACATTCGATATACTTGCTTTCGATAAAAGTTCTGGTTGGCAACAAACTCATTAACGAAATTATCTTGTTTCTAATCGAATACGTAACACTCAACTCGAATGTCATTTCTAATTATAATTATTGAGGTATTTATCCGTAAATTTGCATACTTTGAAGATAAAAGCCAAGCAAATAGGAACCAGTTTGGCAGTATTCAAGTTTGGAACAAGAAAAGGAAACGTTCAAGACTGGTTGGCCAAGGTATTTGTAATTTGTGAGTCAAGAATCGTTGCTTAAATTATCATTATAAGTTAGTGAAAATGTAAAAATTGCAATAAAAATGAATTATTTCTACCATTAACTTTTAGATAAAAACGAAATATACGAAAATCTGTGTATGTATACGTTTAATAATATCTTTAGCAAGACCACTCAGTAATTTTCTACCACAAATATCAAGGAGTCTATAATTTTTCATGTTTATCTCTCATACACTTTAATATTACTTTAACATATTCTCCTTCGTTTATTGCATCATCATACCTTGGCAATGCAATCGTCGATACTTACCTTCTCTTCATTCTTTAGCTAACGCTTTACGACACACGTTTTATATCAAATACGAGGTGACTAAACTTAGCAGCTTGTCAAACTAGTATTCAAAACAGCTATATAAACACACGGACATCATTAAAAGAATTATTACATGATGAAATCTAAGGTATTTCGTAAGGTATGATTTCAATAATCATCATGCTATATACAAAAGGTTATATAACGTTTAGATGCTGCATTCGGAACGAATTGTTTGCTTTATATAAATAGAATGGAGGTTAATAGCAAATGCAATTATAAACATAAATTAGTACTTATACGGATGTACAACTAAAATGGTCAAGCATATATGTGCGTGAAAGTTACAACAGTCACGGTGCAGCTGTAAACAAGGTTGGAGGTGTTGCTGATGTTATCGTATTAAGCATGAAATCGAGAGGTATATCGAAAGTGTTTTATTTCTTTTAGTTGGGGTTACAAGTTCAATAAATATCAGTAGTGAAATAAGTTTGAAAAACAATAATTTTTTTGTATTCAATTTTCAAACCTACAATTTCTCAGTTGCAAGGGCTGTGTGCTTTGTAGATTTACCACACTTGATCACATGTTGTATGTTTTTACTTTCATTTCATTTAATTAGCACTATTAATCTTAACAAAAGTTCTTTTACAGTCAATAACATGAAATCATTTGTGTTATGCTCTAAGAGCACATAAGTACTTTTTTGTGAAAAACTGCATTGAAATTCTTTGAAGAAGTTCATTTTCACGGCCAATACATGATATTTAAATAGATTTTCTCACGTAAGACGTGAGTTTAATTCATTGCTGTATTACATCTTTTTTTATAATCAAAGTATTGGTGTCTGATGTAGGTTGTGCATTATTATTAATATTGTATTTTTGTAAATTATAGTTCTTCAAATAACCATGAAAATAGAACACAAACGGTTCTACTCACAGAAGCTTATAATAGCCTTCTTGTTAATTTAAAAAAAAGAATCATTCAATTTCTGCATTTAATAATTTGGAAAGTTGGTGTAGGTTTAAATGAACCTTTGACATATAAAGGAAAAAGTTTATTATTCTTTTTAAAAATTTTGAAAGGTACACTACATAATAATATGAAAATTAATCGCTTTCTCTTTAGACTGGTTATTAATTTATCGCCTAATTAATTTTAGTTAGAATAGAATGTTTACTTGCTTTACTCTAAAAAATTTATTTATTACTCTTGCTAATATAAAGAAAAAAATATGCTTTTTGAAGCAAATTTAAGAAAATGCTTGAAGATTAATTATTTAATAATTTGAGAAAATCATGTGTCTATAACGTGTTAGGCATGTATTGAATTACATGTTGGTTTAAACTGATTATTTTTCTTTTTAGTACATTTAAGTGACGTTATAAGCTTCAATACATATTAATTGGAGATTTCGTTTTCCTTTTGGTTTAACTAGTACTCTACAGTTTACTCAGTTTGTTTCTATTTTCTTTCTTTGCATTTTTTATTTTTCTTTTCTGTTTCTTCCTTGCTTTTTTAAGCTCTATCTTTGGTACTTTGTCGGTTGTGCAGTAAGTCAGATTGTGAGGTATTCGCATATACATAATATGGAAGCAGCTACCTGGGCTTGCTATCATTCCTCTCTAATGATTAATATATTGAACAATTAAGACCACTTAGGAAGTTTTGGTTTCTGATTTTGAGGTATTTAGGATTCTAGATATTCCAAGATAATAACACATACCGCTGATAAGCTTAATATTAGCTTAAAATTAGTGGTGTATCCACTTGTAGTAGAGTATTTGGTTCCACCAGCATGGTTTTGTTTCCAGTATTTCCTTTTGTAGTGGCACCCTACTTCTGTGGTGATGTATTTACTGTTACTGCTATGGAAACTGTGACCGCTGATAAACTTTGCTTAGCGATAATATGATGTTTCCCTATTTTGCTATATACGTACACAATGAGGTTCACTGAGTTTACGGATTATGAAAATTTTTCTGATTGTTGTTATATATGGTAGAATACAATGTTATTTGATTTCTTTAAAGATGTACACATTGAAATTGTATGGATATGTGGGCGGCGTGCTCCGCTGGTAACGGTCAGTGTCGACAGTCCTCTGTTGTCGTTGGAGGATGTTGAGGCATTATTATTAAAAAAATTAAATAAAAAAAATATTATAATTATTATCTTGATTACTCCCTACGTATATATAAATAACAGTACTTTTCGATCGAATGGGGTTACAATAATATTCTATAATGGTATTTTCCATGGAGCATACTTTTATCCTTAGTGATGATGACTTGTGATGTACTTTCGCATTGATGTTGAACGTAAAATATATTCAAAATTTTACAGCGAATAATGGATAGAGTCAGATAATGGCGTACCATTTAATATTTTCTCAAGATGTTCGACGTTTTCTTTGTTTTGAAAGTGTTGATCATTAAACGCCGTCTAGTAGACTCAACGTTTTAACTCTTGAAGTTAAAAGATATATGCAAATGAATGCTACAGAAGCTCAATTCCCTTCGCAAGGCTTTCTCAGCAAACATATCTCCTTTTCGTATTGTTCATCTAGCAATATACATTATTTTTCTTGCAAGTTTATTATGCGGAAGTTGCCACAAAGCAGTGCGGAAGCAATTACATTTCTATATAAAGTGACTGTAGTTCAGCAATTACTTTCACAAAATTTTAATAGACGAATGCAATAACACCAATTGTTTTTGAATAACATTAATAACGATAACGTTTTACACATCAAAAAAATGCCTAGAAAGCAATTTCTAACATGCTGCTAAATACAGCTGGTATCACTCACACAATAATGTTAAAGGAGAAAAAACGGTAAGACACGGACATGTTTCTGCTTACCCGGCCTCATCAGCGTGGTTTCGAGCGATTTTTAATTCAACACATTGCAATTTCCTCTCGGTACTAGCGCCTAGAATGCTTACTTAAGCTGTCAGTTTAGATATGGTGATAGTAGCCTAGAGGCAATTGCAATATGTTGACTTAAGTTACTCAAAAGCGCGCTGATAATGTCGGATAGGCAGAAACATATCCGTGTGTTAGCGTTTTTTCTCTCCTAACATTACGTCTTCCCTGAATGATTCCACCAATACCGTAAGTAGTTAGCATATGTGAACACAAAATTATAGAACTCGATCAACTAAAAATACACATGCATTTGTTAAAACAAGTTTATATCTAATTGAAATTGGTGTGTGAGTAGCAATGTCCCGAGAAACTTACTTTCTTTGGCGAAACTATTAATACTGAAAGATATATATAGAAACCATGATGTACTCTTTTTCCAAATCAGATAACTCCAGAAGAAATGTACGTATTTAGAGAATTTTTACTCAAAGTGTATTAAGTAGAGGAAAACAACCAGCCAGATCACTTGATCTAACTCTATTAGGTTTTCATTTATTTTTTCGTAATATATTTCATATTAATGAATTACAAGCAGCGAATGTATGCATATATATATATGTAAATGCCGAAACGCTACATAATGTGTTTAAAAATTTAAAACGTGGAGTTCGGACGTGCCTGGATAATAACGGACACCATTTTGAACATAATTTGTAACGAGGAGTGCTCAAATTTGCTAATTTATTCATATATACATATTATACAGAATGTATTCCGTCTGTTTATGTTCTTGCTGTATTGTTTTAAAATAAAATTTTAAAGCTTTTGTTTCATTCCACTATTAAAATACAGCCAGAAATGTTTTCACTTCATTAATTTCAATGAATAACTTAAATAATTTAGCATTACATAAATACGCTACCGAAAAAAAAAACAAAGTAGGCGTGAACTTCGTTAATTTCAGTATCAATTTTTCTGGTGTATAAATATAATCAGTATTTTTCCATCACACTAACACTATGTCACAGAATTTAAGTATGGCCAAACAGTCGTCATACGGACGCTGCTGAAAGTGATTAAATTGTTCTCTAACTAACCAAACTAACAATGTTACTATGATCGCATAAAAATTCGTTATGTAAAAAGTAAACGCATCCATAACATTATTACCAATCTGCATCGCTGTCACGTCGTATTGGCAAATGTTGTTCTCTATGACGTCATACAAACTGACAGTTAATTGAGAAAATTTGCCTTGTTACTAAATTTAACCTGATATATTAATTTATTTAAGAGCCTAGATTTTAATAAACTTAAATGTTGATTCTATATAAATAAGTGTGTCAATTTGCTCCTAACTAATGGCGGAGTCAGTAAATACATAAAAGAAGAAATGAATTAAATTAATGAAGTCCAAAAGTTCTTATATTTAGATTCTACGTAGTACAAATACCAATAACTAATATAATATAATTTTATCATGTGTCATGTGTTATATAACATCATCAAACAAATTTCGGTGTTTTCGCAAAAGTACGTACCATGTGAATTTTAACATCGTTTTATTATTATCAAAAACATAGTGCAATGAAGGAGGGCTAACATAACTCTGAAATGCGTTGCAAGAGAGATAAAATTGTATGTAATACTCGGAGTGGATTATTTATTTGACTAATAAACCTCAAAATAAAAAAATATATTAAATTTAAGGTTTGCTATGTCTACAGTCAATGAGAAAACAATAAATACCTAGAATATAAAACAAACTTCCTTATTGTGTCCACTTAATGAATGCGTCACGCATTAGATTATAATCTAGTAATTTAAACTATGTATAAAATCAAGAAATAATCTCAAGAACAACCTTGTTTTACTGGGGACAAACAAGGTCACCTATAAAATTTGCAATTGTACACATACAATGCAACTTATCCGTAATTTTTTTAGAATATATAAAGGAATTACTGCACTCTGTGAGGTAACAGCGCATTTACAACTTTCGAACCAGTGACGTCCGTTATTAATATTTATAAATTTGAACAAATAATCGCTTCTTAGATTTGTTTCTTAGCAGTCAACTTTTCTGTTGCATAGATAATTATATATACACACTGGTTACGCTGGTTGCAGATGTTTGAAAAGCTTTTGAATGCAAACCATTCAGTCAAATTTTATACCGCCCAATTACAGTATAATGTATCTCTCCTAAGCTGTACCAAAATAAAATATACAGAAAGGTAGAAAAATATAAAGTTTTAAAGGCTCGTAGTTGAGATTATATATTCGAATAAGTTTATATCACGAACATGTTCCTGTTTTCGTAGAAGCCCTTTGTACTAGTAGATGTACTATTGAAACACATATAGCTGTATGCCTGGCAAGATGAGTGACGCAAAACAGTAAAACTGACGTTTCATGTGGAGCATATTACTCCTAAAATATATTAAAGGTAATACATGATCTTGAAAAGTAAGCCCTCTGTATTATACATTGCAATGCGGTTTTTAACGTATTGCATATATATTATACTGCCATCTACTAATTGCTACATTAAGTAAGAAGGAGAATATGAATTACGGCTTTTCTTTTAACAAGTCGAAACAAATTAAATTACTTGGGTTCTGTAGATTGTTATTCATTTGCTAAGCTATTCTATTTTCTTTATAATGGTAAATTAAATAAATTCAAATGCTTAAAGAACTTCTTTTTCTATATATAAATGTAAGTAAAAATCAAGAACATCAAATAAAAAATTGAACTTTATTTTAAAACAAATTCTTACACATTTACAATAACGACTTACAAAAGGAAAAAAATCGAAAAAGGAAACTAAATCAAACAATAACTTTGGTAAGAAAAGAACACATGTAAGGCGTTGTTGTTCCCACATTACCCCATTTAAAGTCTAAAAAAAAAAACTACGGTTCCTGTATACCAGTTCTAAAACCCGGGGTGTACTCCATCAATTGCACCCTCAACTTAGTGGCCATCTCGTGTATGATATCCCTGAAGATGATCGAATCGATATTTTCCCCTAGCATGCAGAACAAGAACCAATCGCCCATCTTGCCCTTCTTCACTATAAGGTCAAGATCCTCCTTCCTAATCAGCCTGAACCTGAATCTCAGCCAATACATTCGCATACGCGGCGATAAGATAATGATTATCCTGTAGATGAGAGTGCCGGCAGTAAGAATAGCGAGGATGATGAACCAGAACCACAGAAACACGTAGATCTTCTCGTTGAACACGTTCAAAGGCAAGATGCAGATGGCATCGTGTCTCTCGATTTCGCCCGAGACGCCGTATTTATAGAAAGTGCATTTGGTCATCCTCGGGAAGATCTGGATCATGGGATCCACTCTGTCTTCTTGGTCGCTGTCCATGAATTGGATTACGTCTATACCGAAAGTTAGAAAAGCTCCGTCGAAGAATCTATTCATCAGGAACATTTGCCCTGAAAATTAAAAAGCAACTTGGTTTAGAAGATGGTGATTATATTCTCTAAAACATGCACTTTCAGTTAGAAATTGATCAAAATAAGATTATTTAAATATAGTAATAAACAGAGAGGGCCCCAGAAACGCTTTGCAGTGTCAATAGCTAATGTTTTTATTGCCAAGGATGTTTTAACAAATATAGAGTTTTGTATGGCTAATTCAGAATATACCACTAATTTTGGGATTAGTTTCTAAGTTACTCCATATAAAAGCTATGGTGCTTTTCGTCCTGAAGAGCTCATCACTGGTGAAAAATAGCAGATTTTGGTTAATACTGAGTATAGCAAGAAGATTTTATGTTACAGATTTATAGAAAGATATCTTCAACAATTTTTCTAGCGCTTCTATACATACCAAATTTATTTACCTACTTGCAATAACAGATTTGTTCGAGCTGTGAGATAATTTAAATATGTCTACGTACATGCAAGACCGGGACTAAATATTGACAGTCTATCTTATTGTGAAGAGTGTTTTAGAAAAATTTTGCACTATATTCATCACGTAATTGAGATAGAGGCTACAATCAGTACTGTTGCAATAATGCATTGCAGTAACCGCACCCCATCCAACTTCAACGATTTTTAGAAATGTTCGGAACACACCAACCAAATATAAAGCATGAGTTATTTGTTAACACAGCCATATTCAATAGTATCTCAGACTTTCACGGCTGTTTGACATAGTTGTAAAGGTTGTCGGGTTCCGCCGTGTCACTAGGTTTTTGTCCCTGACGTTTCGCGAACTGCTTTTCAAAGGTACTGACCAGTACCCTTGAAAATGCGAACCGCAGTTGTTCGCGAAACGTCAGAGACAAAAACGTAGTGACACGGCGGCACCCGACAACCGTTACAACTACAGCCATATTCGTTTAAAATAAAGGCGTCATATAACGTTGTGATTGTTTTGATAAAATGAAACTGAGGGTTCTGTGAGCTGACAAGCACAATTGTTCAACGTGATTGATGAAACTCATTTGAGTGCCAAATGTAATACTAAGATCCTGCACCGAGGAGACTCGCGAAATTTTTATAGATAGCAATATAATAGGACGCCAGAAAGGAAAACGAGCTTCTGGAAAATAATACGACACTTCCTGAAATAAAGATTTGAATTATTTGATTCGCTCCAGTACGTCAGCAAGAGTAAATTCCGTTGCAGAACTAAGGTATTTCCGGTGTTGCTTGTTATTCTATACGTCTCTCATCAGAGTAAGCTAACACTGAATGGGTAACGTTTCCAAATAAATCGTTTATGAATATGTTGAACAACAGCTGACCTAATTTTGAAGCTTATGAAATACTTGACGTCGTTAAGAAATTGTTGGAGCGATATCATTATAAGAATACATGATTGAATCTTCCATCCAAATAGAAACACATAAGCTTCAACAACATAACTGGGAATCCAAAGCAACATAGCTTACTATAGTTTTTTGACTAGAAGATCTACAGTTACCAATCTAGCAACTGTATCTCAATACATTTGTGAAAACTAAGACCAGAAAATGTAGGTAGATGTACCATACTACTACGGGACAAGCAAGATATCATACTTTTGCGTACTTGGAAACAATTGAAATCGATTGATAGTTTGGAATACATAAGGCATGACCTTTCCTAAAAATAAGAATAATGCTGGTTATCTTCCAAGTCGTAGGAAACATATCAGCGAGCACCAGGCTGAAGATGATGGTAAGACGTATTTGAATTCTCTAATTATATGGCATGGAATTAGATGGATAGGAAAACCAATTCTTCTTCAGTGGATTTAATAATGAGAGGTATCGGATAGAAAAACGTTAGAAAGTATTTCAGGAAAGGATTTTACGATATGATGAGAATGGACACATTGATATTAAATACCAGTAGAGAATATGCCAGATATTCCAATCTCCTCACGTTTAAAATGAATAAAGTACCATATATTGCCCGAATTAAAATTAATATTAGTCGCAAGCAGCAATATTATAAATCACCCATTTGAGATAAGCGGTTAAAGAAAAAGTCAGAAAAGTGATTACAAGGAAGGGAACAAAGCAATCAATCAAAAACAACACAGAATAAAGAAAAGGAAAAAGTTCATTGTTCAATGAAGCAGCTTGTAATTTTTCTATCGATCCAATTTCTCCTTTATATTTGTTTTCGAAAGTTTGTAAATCTGTAAAGTCTTGTGTATCTTGAAATTTTATCTGAGTTTATTTAATAACTTACTTCTAGAACGAAATTGTGAATCTAAAGCTTTACTAAAAATATTTAAAATAATAAGAGGCTGTCTGTAACGTTGTTCCTCAACATATAAGGATTGGTTGTGGTGCTTGAGGGGTGCTAAGACACCATCCGTGAAATTTTCGAATTCATTTTGGAGATTTAAGAAACACAAATTTTGTTTAATCAATTCATCTATCTCTGAATAACACTTTCTAATAGTTGCTGCTACAAGATATGACTCTCACAAAACATGGTTGCGACATAATCACTCATTAGCATTAACTTTTAGCCTAACGAGAGCTTAAGTGATTTGCACTAATCTCAAAATAGTTTTTCTAATGTTTTACTATGTAATAACAATGAGAACGATGGTTAAAGAATATTCGTGCTACAACATTGGCAACAGAATTACTTTTAGAGTCTATAACCTCGTCCACGCATAATCAGAGCACTTCGTCGCTTAGGACACTGATTTGCTGATGTGATCTGTCAGCTGTTCTAATGATGAGACATAATTTCCAAAAAAATGTTCTTGAGGTATTTTCTAAAATAATGATAAGGTAATTCAAAATGTTTATCTGAAAAGTAATTTTATTTACAAAAAACTGGTAGATCTAAATCAATCGTTGCCTCATATTTAATTATGAATTAAAAATTTTATCTGTCCTACAAGCCAAAAATTTTACTCTTTGTGTGTAGGAGAGCAGCATATCATTTACGAGGGAAAGTCATTAAATAAGTAACAAACTGCTGTGAGAAAGCTGAAAATAGCAGAGAGCTATTTTCCTATTTGTCACTGGGTGTCAGCTTTATGATACTCAAGTGACGATTGCCGTGCTCGCACGCAGGCAGTGTTAAAATGGCGACCGTGTTCGTACAGTGTACTGCAAAAGAGCAATGTGCTCTTTTGCAGTGTGTTTTTCTTTCTGGTCAAAAGGACTTCCTCAATAAGATATCCATAAGGGAATATCTCCTGTTTACGGTGAAAAGTTTTTGTTGCCGTATATAACTGGGTGGAGAAATTCTCCCAAGGACGCTCGAAAGTTGTTAACAATAAGCGAAATGACCGCGCCGTTCAGATTACGTCAGATGTAACACTTCGATAGGTTGAAGAGATGATTCGAACTGACAGGCGGGTAATAGTATATAGCATAGCAACTGTAATAGGAGACTGTAGATGTCATAGACAGATGGAGACTGTTGAAAAATAAAACTTGTTTTTGGCTAACTATTTCTCTAATTATTTTTGTAATAGCTTTTTGTTGCCTACTTACTGACTTTTCCTCGTGTCTGTATAATTCGCCTCTTTTTAGTACAGAAAAAAATATCTAATCCTCATCATTAACGGATTAACATCACTACTAATAATAAAATAGTAATAAATCAAAAATAGTTTACCTATAACATTTACAAGGGCTAAGGCCTCACATATAATATACTTATACGCCCACCAATTATGGTATTGAAAGTTCTCGCACAGATAATCCAGCATTAGTCTTTTTTTCAATTTCTTCTCGGTCTCCGAACAAATTCCTATGTCTAGGTCCATCATTAGGGCGTGTATCTTGCCACCTTCCCATGATTTCCATAGCCAACGTGGCGTGTAGAATAGTAAGGCCTGAAACAATATTTTCAATATTAAAATGCGAAAACGATGTGGAATATTTCAAGCTCGGATTATTAATAGCTAAAAATGACAGTGTAAATAAATTTTAGAAATTTTATTTATTTCCTTCAGAATGGAGAGGACAATTATTATTCCATAATGAAAAATATAACCGTGAAGATAATGTTTGACAAACTAAATTAGTTTGTTTATTTGTTTTGGCACTTGTTCTAATATCACTCTACTATAAGAGAATGACTAATACAGTAATACGTTAATAGTCGTTGAGCATTTTATTTAACTTTGAGGCATTTTTATTTTCGAGTAAAGTCATAATATTATAAATACTAGCCATAATAAATAAGAGATTGTCGATTTTTTATATAAATATTCATTTACTTTCGTAAAACTTTACGCTATGGTTATCTATGTGTCGGAAATTATGTTGAATTTATGTTTAAATAGATACTGTAGGCCTCCTAGTTTAAAAAAACATAATTTTCGCGGCGGATAATGATTATATTGAGTGGACTCTGCTGACGTACTTTCCTGTTCAATTCATTCCCGCAATTTCTCTATAGGATTTAGATCTGTTGCAAAATGTTTGCAGTGCCTTGAGAAGAGTTTAATTTTGGGAAGTCCCAACTGATATCGATACTTGAGGTTCTAGGTAGGACATTCTGTAAAACAGGGATGATCAGACTTGAACTGTTGAAGATTTACCCCAAAACTGTTAGACTACAAGCGATCGATCCTATAGATGTCGCAAGTATGTGTGATAGAGGATAGGTAGCTAGAGTATCATGAAGTAAGTAGGTCGTAGGTGTAGATCACTGCTCTAAAAAGTTAATGGAAAAACCGATATCCAAAAATTCGTCTTTATTCGTTTTCACAAATCGATGTCTTAGTTACTAGACTAAAGAATTACAAATTTTTGGATGTCGGTGAATGGCACTTGGTGTCTTCAACGTACTTTTCGTGAGATGGTACGTAATTACTAAGTCCTAATCGAAAGCATGATGGCATATGTCTGTAGGCTAGTCGATTGCGATATTTTGACTTAATTATTTTCATTTCAGAAAATGCAGACTCGCAGAAATATGTTGACCCAACAGATACTGTTACTTTGAGATATATATCTAACATAATCTGTACTGCCTCATTTTCGACAGAAGACGAGTCCATATTAAAATGGCTTACTATTTCAGTAGCAGATTTCTCGTCTTTACAGGAAAAAGGATAACTAGTAGAAGTTCAGGTATTGTCAGTTCACTAAAATCATGAACACGTCTTTCAAATTCACTCAAAATATTTGGTAATTCTCTCTCATAAATATTAAAATTCAACTGAGGAATCCTTGCTTTCAAAGGCGGAAAATGTTTCAGATTCTTGCTTTTCAGTTGATCTATCATTAGTTGCAATTTACGTTTGAATGCATTTATTGCGCTAATCATCTTGGTAATAGCTTTTCTTTACCTTGCAGCCCCAAATTAATGGTGTTTAAATATATTGTAACGTCCGTTAAAAATGCTAAATCGGTCAGACATTTGTCGGTTTTAAGCATCTGAGTGTTATCACTTCACAATTCTTGAAATCTAGAAATCTTACGTTCGTTTCAAAACTAAAACTGTTTGTTCAGCAGATTAACTATCTTCCAACTGCAAGTTGAAGAGCCGTCGTTGCAAGCTTCGGGCACGGATGGAATTCACAATTTTTATTACGATGTTCATAACTTCCTCCACCTCTAGAACTTTTGAACACAAAACTTGTTGATGGATAATGCAATGGAATGTGAAAAACGAAGGGAAATCGTCATTAGCTCGACATAATGCAACAAAACCATTTTTGTATCAAGTCATGGCTGGTGCTCCATCTGTTGTAATGCACACTAGTTTATAGATTGGTATCTTGTAGCTTGTCACAAAATTTAAGCAAGCATCGTGTATATCTTCGCCACGGGATTTTCCTTCCAGAGAAGTCACTGCTAAGAATTCTTCTTTAGTCAACATGTCATCAAATACCATTCGAATAAAAATAGACAGCTGAGCAGTATCTGTCAAATCGGTGAATTCATCGAACTGCAAAGAAATGTATGTACATTCCATACATTTTAGTTTATCTGCCATGTCCTAATTTACGACTTCAACGCGCCATGTGACTGTCAAACGAGATAACTGAAGTTCTTTAGTAGCAGACATGATTTCTATTTTATTTTGAAAATCTCTAAATAAAACCTCACCCGTTTCAAAAAATGCTTTCTCCACAACCATTCCGTCTTCAAAGCGTTTCTTGTCTTTCGACAATATATGAGAAATTTTAAATCATGGAGCTTTTGACTGTTTGTTCTTTTTTCAAAGAAGTTATCAAATCATGCAGTTTGTGTGAATGGCCTTATGATGTCTCTCTATGTTTCCACGCTTAGGTATTGCAACTGATGCTTGGAAAATCTGACAAATGACACTCATCCTTTACCATACAAAACAAGAATTCTTTCTCCCAATCGTTATTAAAATGATACGTTTTACTTCCTTTTGCTGCACTCATTTTGTATTATTATGTGCTGCGGGTTTGAAAGGATGAAATAATAACACACAGATTTTAGTGAGGCTAATTTTTTTAAGAATTTATATATATACTTTAAAACAAGAAAACAGATTTATACCAGCTACTAGTGGATTTATAGTTTTTAAAATTTTAGAAATATCCTTGAAAAATATGTTAAACCCATAATTCTACTACCATGGTACTAGTTTCCTAATATTCGACGAACATTTGAACGATAGTGAAGTAAAAAATTAGAGAGGCTTTTCAATAATTTTTATTCTTTTGTTACATAAAAGGTCAGAAACAAAGAATCATATCAATTCCAATTTGCTTTTGTTTGAATATTTTAATCAAGTTAATTATTATACAATCACTATGTCAAAACTATTCAATACATGCGCAATTATTTAGACTTAATCATTAATTGAGGGAGTCATCATAATGTAAGGAACAACTTCTTCAAAACAACTTACAAGGACATCCTGCCAAAGATAAATGCTGAATTTCTGCGGTATATAAATTCACGGCCAAAGCAAACGGAGCTCGCACGTTCAGAATGGTTTCTATCTTCGGAAACTAGCTTTGATGCGAAATCTTTGACATATAATACGCACAATCGAAGCAAAATATACCGCAAGTCGTAAGAAAAAGTATCTTTTTCCACTAGCGCCTAATAAACCTTGGCCCATATACATTTTTAACCACTTTAAATGACCGCGAAAAAAAAACCCACGCATTTACCAGAAAACCGTGCATTTATTTTTGCGTTTTCAATTAGTTTTACGACCATATTCTGATCGTCAAATCTTTTTTTATGCGAAGCATTTGCAAAGAAATCTACACATTGAAAAAGGTTCCATCATTCTCCTGTTATGTGCCGCAAAATCAGTAATAAAAGTAGATTTAGCAATCGACAGCTTGTAATAAAAGTAGTTATTTGATTATAGTTTTCAGCAATAAGGATATGTTTATATATTCTAAGATGAATACGGTAGTAGCAGTGACGTTCCGCGTGAGTCAATGCAACAGAAACTAAGGAGTGGAGCAATCTATGTACCATTTAATTTAATTTAATACTTTATTCTTATTAAATGGAGGTGTGGTTCTTTTATTAGATTACATTTAGATTTATTTATTAACCGTCTTAACTGCAATTTTTTATTTTTGAAGATGTAACTTGTAAGTTTATACAAAGATATTGACGTCATTGCAAAATACCATAACTTTAATCAAACTTCTCCAAACCATGAGTGATTAACAATCCACCTGATATTTTGTTTGACAAAATGACAAAGAAAAGTATATTGTTGTAGTCTTTATAACGCATGTTTTTTAATGTAATCCTGACACCAGGGCAGTTTTTATTAGTGTAGCTCAATGACACTTCAAATACAATTTGATTTGTGATGCTTAATAAAGTAATGAGCACCTAGCTCAATCCCATACTATTATATTCCAGGATACTATTGAGTAAATTTATGGATACTAAACACTCAAGCGAGCTTAACTAGTAAAGAGATCTTAAAGAGTAAAAATCAAATAAAGAGCTTCATCAAGTCTACCAGAAATCATTCTCAATTTGAAAATATTAAACGAGAATCAAACTATCAGGCTATCAAGCTAGATGGTAAAAATAAAGAGTTGACCATTAAAAAAGGAACTGGAACAATTACTCTTCAAAAGCCAGGAAGAAAAATCTGAAGAACTGCAATTCACTCGACAATTGAGACATTGGCACATAGGGGAAGGTTGGTCGAATACTCTTTAGAGCAACGAAACAAATTCGAAGTTTTTAAGTAGGTAAACTATGCTGGTACGGGAGCACCTTTAGTTACAGGGTGTCCGAGAACTTCGCGTATGCCCTCCAGGTCCGATCTCCCAGTAGGATGACACTCGCGACCTCCACGGCACTCGTGACTTAATTCGACGTTTGTTTCTTGGTTTCTTGGCGGCATCTAAAGAAAACATATTTCGGCCATCTATAGAATACGAAGAAGGTTATGACAATATAAAGAAAACTTTAGAGCAGTATACGATTCCATCCAGTTTATCGTTGTCGGTGAGTAGGTTTATTCTCCAGTACGATAATGACTTCATACACTCTTTGAAGTTCGATTAAAGCTTTTCAACAACAGAAGGAAGAAAAAGTTCCCATCAAAAATATGGTTTGACCACGATAACCACTGGACCTCAATTCTACACAGAAATCGTGACACGAACGAGATAGAAAAGGGTCTCAGCGAAGCATTTGCAGGGATACTGTCATTCTGCGCGGAAACGCAGAAACTTTGAATACACTAGTAAAACGGCTAGCAAAGCTGTGCCGGATTGTAATAGAACACGTAGGTAAAGTTTTCGACGAAACCAAGCGTAGGCTTCTTTCGTAAAAGAAGGTGCCCCAAAAGTCCTTTTCAAAAATAAAAAGAATATGATATCGATTGAGTCGGCCGATACTTGTTGGAAATCCATATTGAACAATGGCCGGAGAAGTAAAACTCAAATATTTTACAAAAGATTCCAATATATTTATCACAATGTTATTATAACATGTTTCGTTATCACTGTAGAATATCTGATGAAGCTACAGTGATAGCGTAACATATTATAATAACATTGTGATAAATATATTGGAAATTTTTGTAAAATATTTGAGCTTTACTTCTCCGACCATTGTTCAAAAAGAATATGATAAAATAGTGGCAAGATTTAATGAATAAACATTTATTTTTAATTAAAACACAAGGTTTTGAAAATTTATTCCTTAAAAATGATGTCTTCTAAATGTGTCTCATTATTTTGGTGGTACTTTTCTAAATGTAAGGCAAAATTTTCAAGAACTGCTAGGTGTATATTCTCCATTTCTTTTTGAATAGTCTCTTGTAATTGATTTAGAAAGTGAGCACAGTAGTTGTATACCTTCAATTTACCATAAGATAGCTCTATAGGAAAAAATCCATTAGTTGCAAGATAAAATGTTGAAAGACGGAATTGGTTTCAAAAGTTGAGCCTCTCAGCAGCATAAATTGGCTTTACTTCTTGCATAAACTGGAACTTGTAGGAGTGGTACATGCGTGACGTATGGTACTTTTAGGAACAATTAAGACGTTTGCTCTTTTGGGAACGGAAACACCACGAGATTCACGAATCAATTGGCGCCCGCTCTCCACATTTTCCGTGGCTCTTGACGTACTTAGCTATCCCATTCGAGGTTTGTCAATTGTCGAATCGGTCTCCTCAAACTCTTGCACCCATTTTTTGATTTTGATTTGATTGAGTTCATCATACTTACCTAATATGACGTAAATGATAGATATTAGAAAAGTTTCGCCACCCAATGTGATAGAATTATTGTATTTGGAAAACTCGAGCACACAGTATGTTAATACTAAATTCCTAAGGTGCTAGCGATTAACATACCCCTGCCCTCACCCAACGGTTGTGTTCGCGCAGAGTACCACAGAAAATTGAAAAAGACTTTTGGGACACCCAGTATGATTTCCAATAGTATTATAATTTCTAATAAATATGCATGCTTCTTTTGATTAAAAATGTGTTGTTTCCTTTGTAATTAAACCTTTATGTGGATTTCTCAAGATCGCGTAAGGTTCAATAATGTACCTGCTGTGTATTTTGTTTTCTATTCCTCGCGGTATTGTTGCAGAATTTAAAGTTTAAACTAATCAAGATTTAGTAGAAGGAAACGAGAAAATCCTACGTAACTGTATTTGTCAGTTTTGCAAGGCCAAATTGTATAAAGAATTTTCCAGATATTTGTTTTATACGCAGCGATTACATTACAAGGCATCTGTTCGCCTCGAAATATACCCTCTCTTAGATAAATCCCACAATGTTTTACAGCTTCATTACGCTTTAGAACATAAAAAATCATAACGTTATCATTTTTCATTGCTCCAGTTTTACAGTTCGGGGCCACTTAGAGGGAAGGTAAAACGGAAGAAAGGTCTTTCTTCGAAAAATTCCCGGTGAAAAGGTCAAATTCCGCGGATGAAACGGAGATATTCGATATTTCAAGTGGCGAACGTAAATGTTTAGGAAACAATAAAATTTTTTCCGACACTAAAATCTGTGTCTTTTACGCGTTTGATAATGATTTATTGCTTTCGACGATGTAATATATGCGAATCTCTATTTGTGTATATATGTAAAGGCTTCAAAGTTAAGAGGAGCAATGAAAAGTTTAGTACGTCTGCTAACTGTTGTTCGCTGAAAATATGCGCAGTCGAGGTTAACGTCTCTAACATGTAATTTCGCCAAGCTAAGATACTTTATCTGTAAATTAAAGAATAAAATAAAAAAAACAATATTAGTCTTAAACACTTCGTATTTCCGGCCTACCTATGTATATACTTCAAAGATAAATTTGTATCAGCAGGCACGAAATGACTATTCTCTTCTTTTTTACGGTTTTATAGTAACGTGAACAACTGAAGATATGGTCTGACACCACATCTTAAATTTAAGACCCATTGTAAGGTCCGCACTAATTACATTAAATCCAACTTCTACAACGCATTAAACTAAATTGGAACTGCATATTCACGCAATAATACACACGGAAAGAGCAAAAATCGTTTAAACCTCAGGGTAATAAACATCTTAGCAAATAGTCAATATTCCTGTAGCACTTCTAAAGATTAATGGTTCCATCCTCATTCCCAAATTATTTTGATTCTCAACATGCTATAGTGAAATTCTTCAAGATTTTATTGTTTTTAATAAATTTTTGGATTTAATGTTTCGGTTTATAGAATGTGATAAAGAATAAGGAGTTAATTTTTTTAAAAGGGAAGGCAAGGCAAAGCAGAAGTAATAAACATCAAAAGTAAATCTAACATAAATTTTTCCAAGCCGTTTTCTTTTTATTTGTGTGAGTTGTATTACGTACATGTTTTTCGCAATCAGTTTTGTACCAGCATATCAAAGGGATTTCTCACACATAACACCATATTTTGCAACCAACGAACTCTAAATCAGGATATTCGGTTATAAACTTGTTTATTTGGGTATCTAGTGGTCGCTTCTTCCCCTTACGTGTGTTCGACATGCTTAATTCATTATTATTACGCATAATCCCACGTACGATTTCTATTCTTGTCAAACAGGGGCTGCGAGATAGTTGAGTTACTCGGGGAACGCGGTGGGTTTCCGCATCGGACTGGGTGGAGATCTGACACGTCGAAGATTAGGCTAACTTTACATATTGTTTAAATGTTCATCTATATAATGAAGTGTAAATAACGCGTAATACGATATACCGTACGCGCATGCACAGCAGGGAAACGGAGACAGATTGGTTCAATGAACTCAATCTATTTTCGTATGGGTGGTGCGTGTGGCGATTGAGGATCTGGCTCGCTGAAGATTTGGTCAACCCTAATTATTATTACTTGGACTAGCAAGAGCTGCATTATGCTTGGAAATGATCTTAAATATTTTATATCAATCTGTCATTGTTTCTCTTCAGGATAATATAAAAATTAAAAGAAATATATCCTCCGCTGTTTCTCTTCTTTGTAGTATGGTAATCAACGTAAGAGACACACAAATTAAAATTTCTGGATCTGCAGTAACCGTGTAAAACCAAGAACGAGCAAATTGCTTTAGATGTTGAGGTGGCAAATGACATCTATTCTGCACTGCCGATTAATGATGCAAATCTGAAAGCTTCTAGTTTGTTCATAAATTTGTTATTACTCTGTCTAATCGCTGTAGGCCAAGTAAGATTTCTTTTTCACTCGAGTCCGTTGTTAATATTGTTTTGCGAAATATTGCGAAGCTACGATCGCTGCCAACTTTTGAAAACCGTACACCGTTGCAACTGCAGATTTATAGGAATGCTGGAGTTGAAAGGAATGATCGTATAAACAAGAGTGAATATAATTTGCCAATTAGGTACAATAGACGAATACCTTTCATTGTCATCTTTAATTTAAGCAGCTCCATCGATTTTGATACAGGATTGGATATATTATATTAAAATGATATATATTATTAAAACTCTCACATTTATCACCTAAGTGTATATGTCTTCTTGTGACATAATTGTCATCACTGAAACTTAGCTTGATATTTCGATCTCGGATTCTGAATTAGTACCTTCTTCATATAGTTTGATCAGGTGTGACAGAAAGTTTTCCCTTGTTAACGGTTCTGTGGTATGCGGAGTTTTTGTTACTTTGTCGGAAAAGATCTTCTATGAAGTTGTTGGTATCTCCTTCATTTCTTCTGTTGTTCGTTTGATAGGTGTAGTTAATTGTGTATATAAATGCAAATTTCGCTTCATTATATATTTGTGCTGCTATATTTCTCCCAGTGTTTCTCAACAGGACTTTGAGTTCTATTGTGAAGTTCTTGAAGCTCTCTTACTGGACAAGTCGCTTTTCTTTGGCAACTTTAACTCGCCACTGCTTGCGCTATTTTTAATAGTGACGATTGCGTTTTCACCTTATTATCTCAAATTTTAATTTAGATATTACTGTATTATTTTTACAACTTACGATTTATTCCTACAGATTTGTAGTATCCACCGCTATTTATTCCTTTGCAAATTTGTCTTCGTCTTTCTTTATTGGTCGACGAGCATTTCCTTCCAATTCAAACATGCGGTACAATTTCCCACAAGCCATACTTCCGCAGCTGGAATGGATTAGGTGTTCTAAAAATGTATTCGGTGAAGCCAAGTAAAGACAAATAATAATGGAAGATAGCTTCAAAATCACCGTTAGGTATCTCTAAACTTTCTCGTTATCCCGGCTGTTTATATATGGCATGGTGCGAAGGTTAAACTCTCATCTTAATATATAAACAATAGTGAAATCTATCATGCCTTACAATTCTGGCGCACATTTTATTTGAGACACCAATCAAACTGTGTGTCTGCTTTATGTGTAGAAATCCTTCTGCTTTACAACTTCTTTCTTCAATATTTTCAGAATGAACTGTTCTGCTTCGAAACACAGCTTAGACCTATTAGCGAAGTGAATTATTTTGCCATTCGGACGGATGTTCGGTATCTGCCAGAAAACGTTTAATTTCGACTGGCATCTTCTTTTCATCGGTACAGCAAACCGCGGAAAAATAACATAGATGCAATGAACACACGATTTATTTTGATGTTTGGGACACCTTGAATAAACATTTCCAATAATATTTACACTAAAATAATTCTAAACCGAATTTTTAGCACGCTATACGTAGCGAATCTGTGTATAGACGTGTATACTTCCCTCTAAAAGTTTGGAAGCAGCAACGAAATTTACAAAAAGTCACAGATAAAGTAAAATTTTATTGTGATTATTAATGGATTTATACAACATAAGTGACTATCGCCAAATAAAATTAAATTATGTAATTCAAACATAATGATATTTATGCATTACTTAGCTCTTAAGTTTATTTTCGTCTACATGGCCCCCTTTGGCTTTGATAACCGCTGCACAAATTTTAGGTATTCCTCGAAGCAAATTTTCGGGACAGTCCGCGTTAATTTGTTGCCATGCGTTTTGTAAATACTCCCATGGGTGTTGGATGTTCTGAAATTGTCACTGTCTAACACTTCGATCAAGCTAAACCCATAAGAGCTCTATGAGGGATAAATCCGGACTTTGCAGCAATTGGTATACAACCATTTGCTTGCCTCAAGTCATCGCCGAGCTTCGAAAAACCAACCTCGAAACAATAAATCATCATCCATCAAGACAATCCAAGTTCGCATATAGAACGCAAGACAATGGAGGAATTTTTAACGCAACAAAACATCGAATTGTTAGATCTTTCTCCGTACAATCCGGACCTAAGTTAGGACGATTTCCTTACCTTTCCGAAACTCAAGAACGGACTGCGTGGTCAATAAAAATAGAAATAAAAGTACAAACAGTACGAGATCCTGATGTTTTACTTCCATCCTAAGAAGCTTCTTCTGGAAAGAGAAAGAGAGGAACCAAAATGGCACTGTAAGTTGACCCATAAACCACGCTAGCATGGTAAGCTCACATATTATTCCTTTCAGAAAAATTAGTTCCGACTTAAATCAATGGCAAAACTCAATACCATGGATAAACTTCGCTCAAACTCTGCGGCACTGGTACACTGGCACACTTTGTTATCTTTGTAACCACAATTCTTCACCAAAAAAAAAATGAACCTCAGTTCAGTATTACTGCTGAAGATGATAACTTAGCTGTTGAAACGTGCATTTAGCTTTTTAGTGAAGAGTTGTGGTCAGGAAGACAGTGAAGTGTGAAGTTTAGACTGTTTCGATATTATTTACTACTTCAGTTATTGTCGTGAGCAGTGAAAAATTTAAATTATAGAAGCTATCCTAAATAATACTTCCAGCATTGGGACCTTGGCTGTTATAAGGGATTCAGGTTTGGTGGGCTGTTTACAACACAAATAACAATAGAATTTTGCTACTAAATACGAAAAAGGCGCTAGAATACCGGAAGGTTTCCACGGCAATATTTTTTTCCAATTAGTTTTCAATGACCCCGATGCCGAAATATCAATATTTTAAATTAATTTAAACAATTTAAACTAAAGTTATCCAATTCGTTTCATTTGAATATGGGTTACATGTGTCTGTGCGTACAAAGCATACATTTTTATTTTTATGCAGAACTCTGTAATGATATATTTCAACAATCTTGATTTAAGAAATTATAACCTAAAGAAAAGCGTTAAATACTTGAATGTTTATCATGGCTTCCTTTTAGACAAATTCTGCGTTTTTCTCATAAATATTTTTTCAGATTCGAACTGTATGTTTGGAATCACAGTCTCGCTGGAGCATAAATGGCTCACCAACAAAGCGGCTTCTACACAGAATAGCATAATTTGCAAAATATCAAAATACCCTTCTTTCCGCATTGTAACACGAATTTTTATTAAATCATCCGTACTTGTTCTAGCAATACAACCCCAAACCAGAAAACTATCACCAACGTGTTTGAGAGACGGTACTAAGCAGGCCTTACTAGATTTTTTCCCCTGGTCGTCGACGAACAAAAACTCTCCATTGTCTACCAAACAACTAAAATTTGACCTCGTCGGTGCATAAGACTGCGTTCCTGTTATCCAGTGACCAGTTTGCTTGCTCATACCCATGTTAATTGTTTCTCTTTATGTACGCGTTTTATAAACGGTTTTTCTTTTTGCGGCCAATGGATCCTCTTAAACCTACTGTCAATAATCGTCTGTTGACGGTGGTAATAGAAACATTTGTTCGTCGTTGTGTATTAACGAGCGTTGCGATATCCGGTGCCGTTAGACGTCGATCTCGTTTCGAAGTCGTTACTATCTTCAGCACCAAAAGTCATCCGTGGCCGCCCACTTCGTCTTCTATCAAGATTTTGCCATGTCTCTCTTCTCTGAGCCAATGTGTGATCCTCACCTTTCGGTGAAGTCCCTAACCGTAAAGCAGTTTCTCGGTATCCTTCGTCGCGAACAGTATAAATACTAGTACGTTGTTGTACAGTCAACAGTCTGCGTTTTGGTATTTCTACGCCTTTACCAAATGTTACAATTGCGCACTGATTTCAAAAAATTAAATCCGCACAGGAAAGCGACAAGACACTAAGGATTAATACTTTTATCACGTGCACTAAACGATTACCGTTCGACCGAAAGTAATTACTGCAAGTATCCTACCACATTCCCATCGAAAATAGTCTTATTCTTGGAAAAGAGCAATAAAATCTATTCGGGTGAAATTTGTACCTAACTGTATGGACTTCACGGATTATGTATAACAAATTTATATTTGCATGCAATAATTTATAATAGAGATTAACAATTTCACGATATGCCTATCAGTTGTACTATTTTAAAGGAATTTCACCCTGATTCCAAACTTATAGACGGAAGTGTATGTAGTGTATGAATCTGTAGAGTGCTAGGAGCGGGAAGCGCGCCTACTATTAAGAAAATACTAACAAGCAGCTTACATACATACATACATACATTCTAACCATTGACCTACATTTAGCGATTTGACAAGACGCGTAAATATGAAAATCGATTTTCCGTGATTTATATTTATGTTATCACTAAAAGATACATGGCTCATTAATATCTCGTATAATCGATGGGTTTTAAACGTGAACTGTCATAATGTTTACAGCGTGTGAAATATTAATTTCTTACAGGAAATATTACTAATCTCTGATTAAGTAGAATTGAAATATATTTTTGGCGGGTACTTAGCGACTTTTTAGGTTATAAGGTGTTAAATATAATGGGTAAGGGCTGAGGCTGTAAAAGTGAATTCACACCTTTTTATGCACAGGCATAAGAGTCATCAACTTATGTTCATCCCCATTTTCCTTGCCATAATCTGCTAACTAACCTTAACATCATAAGAATGACTATTATAGTTGTTTTATGATTTGATAACTAATTGTACGAGGCTTGTTTGAAAACTAACTACCGTTTCGTTCTACCACCATCCCAGGGCAATTGTTGGATTTCGGCGCATGCATACATACGAGATAGACGCCATAAATTCTCGGCCTGCATGCATATATGCGAAGCCTCCTCTATAAATGTGACGGTTCGAAGAGTAGTACTTTCTAGTAGCCAGCCCGCCAACGTGACTAGCGTATGAAAATGTCTGAAGTAATGAAAATTGAATACCACGCGGTCATCAAATGTTTAACAAAAAAAGGGCACACACCTAATCACATAGAACAACGTTTAGACGGCGTTTACAGTGATTCATCTCCTTCGTACTCCACTGCAAAAAAGTGGACAAAATGTTTCCGTCTGGGGCAAGAATCCCTGGAAGATGCTGTATGATCGGGTCGATCAATTGAAGTCATAATGCCTCAACAAATTTCAATTATTGAAGATCTAGCGCCAGAAGATCGCCGTTTAAAAGTGAAGGAATTAGCAGTGATAACAAACATATCCAAAACAAGTATTCGCCGAATTCTCCATTATCATTTGGATGTGAATAAAATTAGTGCAAGATGGGTACCGCGACTTCCGTCTGCTCTCCAACGTGTAGGTCGAGTCGAATGTGCGCGGTCGTTTTTAATCATGTGTGGGGACGACCCAAAACCGATTTTGGAATCCATTGTCACAGGCGATGAAACAATGGTTCTGTTTTACGATCCTCTATCGAAAAGGGAGTCCATGGAATGGCGGCGATCTGATGAGGCTCGTCCCAGAAAGGAGAAAGTCGTTCAAACAACCAAAATGGTGATGGCCACAATAATCTCGGATTATGAGGGCATTTTGCTGATTGACTTTAAAGAGCGCAATACAAACCTGAACGGCACATATGCGTCCTCATTGCTTAAATTAACGGACAGTATTCGTGCAAGACGTCGGGGAAAAGTGACAAAAGATGTGCGATTATTGCACGACAAAGCTCCAGTGCATACTGCAGCCGTTTCACAAATTGCTATCCGTAAATGTGGCTTTCAAGAATTGGAACATCCACCGTATAGTCCGGATATGGCTCCTTGTGATTTTTATTTGTTTTCTAATTTAAGAAAGGATTTTAGGGGACGTCGTTTTAAGGACGACAGTGAGTTGCAAGCAGCCGTTATAGAACATTTTGACTTGAACTTCAGATTATTTTTACAAGGGTTTTGAATTATTAATTAATCGTTGTAACAAATGTATAGAAGTTAGAGAAGATTACATTGAAAAGTTTCTTATGTTGTACCAAATTTCTTTTTTCTATATTAGACCGAGAATTCATGGCTCTTACCTCGTAGCTCTCTGGTTTAGAATCTTTCCGCTAACGCTATTACAGCCGGATTGTGTTGTATTTACATTTGTTAGTGATCGTTCAGAATATTTAATACAATTTCTGAGCCCGCCGACTGCGAAGTGCATTCTGTAGTACAGTTTTTGAAGGCAAGGAATATTAAACCAGACGAAATTCATCGTCAACTTGTACAGTTTTATGGTGAAAATGCAATGACTGACGGGAATGGTGAAAAAGTGGGTTAGACGAACCAATGTTCATGACGAAGCACGGAATGGGTGGTCTTTTGTTGTCTATGATGGTTTGATTGAAGATGTTAATGAGCTTGAAGCCTCATTTTGGAGAGAGGTGCTTTAACAGCGATAACAATGCTGGCGGCATATTTCTACGAAGAAGATACAGAAAAATTGTTTCTCTGCTATGACAAAAGTCTCAGCAATGGTGGCAACTATATAGAAAATAATTTAAAAGGTGCTCTTTGATGTAGTTTTTTTCTAAAACGTTGCTTACTTTCCGGAGAAGCCTCATACTTGTCACTTGTCGTAATTGATTCGTTGTCATCTCTTGGTTTAAGGCAAACCATAGAGTCACCTACATGCATTAGCCCTACTGCCTCAGCTCTCATTAATCTTATTTTTATTCCTGATCATAAATTGATCGTTGATACTGGAGTTAATAGTGCTTGTCTTGCGGACCATGAAACTAACCTACTGCTCTCTTAACTTCTGCCGTAGAAAGGCTGAACCATACTTTCGCACATATACAAGTTCAGAACAGTTTGACCATAGTAGCTTTCAGTCTTCTTAATATTCCATTCTATGCACTGCATGACATATCTGCTGTGGATAGTATGACAAATTTTTTAAATGTCCATTTGGTTGCTTTAATAGATTATCATGAACCTATGCAGCATTTCTTTTTTTAATTGCGTAGATTTCTTAGCATACTTCTTTCTCTATTAGGTTTAGGTAGTTTTGAGTGAAAGAAGAGGCGTTACAAATACCAACTACCTGAGTTTCGCTTATTATTATGTATTGTAATATTATTTGCAAAATGAAGGTAATAAGGACATCATTTATTATTATCAATTATTATCGTCTTTGTAAAATAAACAAAAGAAACGTAGTTTTTCATTTGCGTTATATCAGATTGCCAATTCATTGTTGTCAATACTTCGACACTAAATTCTGAAAATGAAAAGTATGAAATGTGGAAAGATTTAATTTTATTAGAGTTTAATGCATTTTGCGAAAATTCTTTCTCAGACGCGAAAAAATGATAAAGGTATTAAAATAAAAATTTATTAGTTATTCCCAGCCGAAATATGTGCACGTAAGCATGTTATTGAACTTTTAGCATGCCGTTTGAAAAATACAATGTTACCTTGTAGGTTTTGTAATATCGGCAGCTGCGTTATGCCAGTGTAGGAACTCTGTGTATGTATTCGAGTTTAGTTGAATGGATGTCTTACGAATATAGATCCTGCGTCCATAGACGGCACATATTACAATTTCCTAGGGTTTTTTAATTCTGACGTTCGCGTAATAATTGATTCGTTTCTTTTTTGGATTTATGTTCTGTATAATTACACCTTTTCATTTTTCGTAACCTTTTATTTTATTTCAAAAACATCCTGTATATGTCTGAATCTTATGCTACTCTGACAATACTTATGTTTCGTACCATACCTACATGAACAATCAATTTCTATCAAGAATATACTAATTGTATATGGAATACTTTTGACGATGGTATCGTTATATATGTTAATTGAATTGTAAAGCAGACTACTTCCAGCGTCTTTTCTTTAGCATTGTAAAGGAAAGGAAGATGGTTCATTTCCTTTGGAAGGCTAAAGAGAGCAGCATCATCCCAAAAAGGCTTGGAAATCAATTTTTCAGTTAAAAACATTAAAGTTGATAGGATATCCGAAAGGGCCAATCAAACTATGCCCAAAAAAAATCAATCAATGTCGATACAATAAACAGAGATTGAAACAGAAACTAGAAAAGCATAGAAAGCGAAAAGGACGATGGATTAATTTTGGAATTCAAATTTACTATTCCAACCCATATGTACTTCGTCAATAAGGATACGATGATGTACTTGACGATGTATTCTTGGCATTAAGCTGCCAACGTCAGAAATTATGTTATAAATATAAGATAACGTGGATTGTGAGGGGCAAAAGTAAAAGTCCAAAAACATCTTATTATAAGGTTAAATTGTTGACTGTGAAGTTACACTTAGCTATATCCTACTAGTACGTTGTTGTAATCCAAAAATGTTGTCCTGTTATGAAGAAAGCTAGAAAGAAAGATGTTTCACACATTTAAAAAATACAAACAAACAAGTGTATATTTTGGAATTTAACATCTTTGAATTAAATTATTGGAAACTTTTTACCTAAAGTATAAGGTCAAATTACATTATGTAACACATCACCTACATACCTCTTTTAAGACTGTATTTTTTTCTGTGATATTATATCTACTTGTTACTCCATAAGCGCAATTAATAAGGTTCTAATAAAGCTTCGGCACACTACTTCTACTAGGAACTTATACGATTAAAAGGTGCCAGAAAAAAGACATATTTTCATTACATAGCTTCAACATTTGCTATTTTATTGGAAAATAATTAAGATTATCTTTTTTATGACATTCATGTGACTAACTCAAAGGAGTTTGTCAGCAAATTAACATCTTTACTGCTGATCCATCGTTTATCTTTGTGTATTTATGTCAATTCTGACAATTATTTGACATAACCTGCATATGGTAAATTTCATTCAAATTTGACAGCCTTGTACACAATTGATCCATGACGTGCGAGTACTGCTGAGTTGAACGCAGTACAGCGTTACATTCCAAGAATGCTTTTAAAGAAGTTTTTAAATAACTCGCCACAAGCTTAAGAAGAACTAATTATATATTGCCTGACATGTTTCATGTGCCTGAACGATGTTTTGATAAAGCTCTGGCAATTAACATGATGACCGCTTGATGCGTGCTACGCTGATAGAGTAAATACACCAAAAACTACATATATACACCAATTTAAGTTGACTTATTCATCATTTCCGAAATCTCTCTCGAGTTCCCGAGGGCTATAATTTCGATAGTATCTGATGCATGTCTTCTGGATATTCTTAGAGTTTGGTAATTACAGAAATAGAATCGAGGCTGGATTAAGCGTATTCTCGTTGAAGACCGACTACAAAGATCCTCCTTTACGTTTTCGGCGCTGACATCTCTGTAACCAGAAGGATTAAACGCGGTGCCGCTCCTACTTCAAAAACGAAGCAAGACGGTTTCGATTTCGGTGGGTGACGCGTCCCTCCGTTTGTTTACCCTACTTGTTCGTTCACTTGGCTTTCACCTGTGTTAGATTTTTGGATACAAGACGATTTTGACTAACAAGAATTTAAAATGAGGTATCAAGTTACCGTTGCATATGTGATTTATTTCTAACCAGTACAATACTTGCAAAAAAAAATAGTAATAAGAGTAATAATAATTAATAATGGTAACAACAACAATAATAATATGTAATAATAATAATAATAACATCGCGGACAATAAATAAAATAGTTCAATTTATATAAATCACACAGCCAAAAGAAGTAAACAAATGATACATGGAAGTTACTAACTAAAGCAAAATCACTACAATTGTAACCTTATTAATCATGAAAATTTACTTTCAGTAAAAAGGGCACAATTTCATACTAGTATACAGGGTATCCTTGAAATAAAATAAAAAAAAATATGCAAAATGATGGAAAGATCAAATTTCATTAGACTTAAATCAGAAATATTTTGCAAAAACTCCTTCGCAGACGCGACAACATTTTTATCAAGCATAACAGAATCATCTAGAAATTTCCTTGACTGTTTTTGTTGATAGAACGTATTCGATAACATCTCATTCAAACCTCTAATAACCAGCCATCACTAACCACGGAATAGACGACATCATATACTGACGAATTAAAATCAAATTGCAAAACAGGCAAATAGAAGAAGAGAAGTTTAGTTGCTTTTACTGTGGGATATGGTAAAAGATGAACTGCTAATCTTTTGCAAAGAATACACACTTTTACAGTTAGTGGCATGCCGATGATATCGTGGTACTTCTACTGGGTAGAAATGAAAATATAATTTCAAAGCTCATGCAGGGAAGATCGATTGCAGAAAGATGGCACAAGAAGAAGAACCTTATATTTCATCCTACAAAAACAGCTCACCTCTACTAGTCCTTTTTAAAAAAAAGAACGAAGTTAGAAACACTGAAACTTCCAACGCTTTATAATGAAACAATGTAACTTAGTCAGAAGGTCAAATACTTGCAAGTGGTATTTAACTCTTAACTTGACCTACACTCAGCATTTTTCAAAAAATTACGTGGGGAAGGTGCTAATGATATCTCGAGGAACAATTGGAAAAATATGATGACTAAAATCACGCATGGCCCCATTGTCGAACTCATGATAATATAAGGCTACATAGTTTGTTGACTTAAGGTTTCACAAAAACAGATGATTACAAAGCTCTAAAATTCAATTTCAAAATTCAGAAGTTAGCTTGTTTATATATTAGTAAAGCAATGAAGAGTTATCCAAAAGTTGATATAAAAATAGATTATGTTTGCCTTCCCTCGATATTTATATCAAGAAGGGGGGCATATAGTTTAAAATCCTAAAAGAACTGACATGGGCAGCTGCATAGCAACCCTTACGTTGTCTTCCTTCATAAACTCTTTAAAATATACCTAGCCTGCTTCTTCTACAGACGAGAGAGGAAAATAACTCAAGACTCAATTATAGTATACGAATGGTGAAAAACAAGAACTGATTTTGGCCCTAGTATATATGAAGAAATTAAGGACCACAGAACTTTAATGCATCTGGGACGGTATATTTCCGTTTTTCAAACAGAAGTTTATGCTAAATGAATCTGCGTTTGTGGCGCTGCCCCGCGACAGCTATAGTGGTAGTCGTTTTTATTCCTCCGGACGACCAAATTGCCTTGAAGGCGGCAGCATTAACTTATATAGCCTCTAAATTACTGTAGCTGTAATTGCAAGGCATGGTAGCCGTACCTAAACACAATAAGATTACGCTGGTGTGGATACCGAAGCACAAGGATACAGCAGGCAACCAAGTTACAGACCAGCTAGCAAGGAAAGGTTCTGTAATTGCCTTCGCTCGATCCAAACCGAGTGTAGGCATCACAAAAACTGTAGTACATTGTGAAATCAAATCAAGAATTGCGCAGGAACACTAGATCTACAGGAAAACGGATCATGGGAAAGCTACCCTAATACTGACAACTGACATACTGGCACTGATTAGAGTACAGCTAAAAGCAGCAACCTGTCTACTAACAGAACATTCCTACTTAAGAAGACGTTTGTACAAAACGGGAGGTTTTATAGGAGAACATATATGGAGACTATGCAATGAAGAAGGGGAAATAACCTACCATATTATTTTCGAATGTGTAGCGTTAAGTCAAAGATGAATCAATTATTGAAGGAAATTTACTGTACAAGTTCTTATACTTAGTAAAAGAAACTAACCTGTTTTATTGAAGTAAACTGATTAGAAGAATAATACGAGGTTGCTTTCCACACGAACGGTGAGATACAGGGATGCCCAGAACGCGACTGCGCATCTCTCCTGCTATAATATCTGCCACTTGCAACGTCATTACGCCATTTTCAGCTGAGTTGCAGGTACATAACCATGACTGCTAAAATTAATTCACCGCCAAGTGCGAGTTGCGTAGTGTAATTCGATTGCTTCAGGCAGAAGGGAATAGTGCAGCTGAAATTCATCGAAGAATGAGCGATGAGAATGAGTATACAACGAACATTTTATGGTGGATGGTATTGCGCATGAATAGTGTAAGAAGTTTTACAGTCTTCACGATGAAGGGGGACAAAGACGCAAGTCTATCGCATCAGAAGACATTGTTCAACGAGTTGGAAAAATGGTTCCAGAAAAACGGAACTTTGCCATCAGTGAGTTGAGAGTAGAATTTCCTGAAGTTTCAAGATCAATTGTGTACACAATTGTAACGGAACACAAAAACTCTGCCCTCGATGGGTTCCAAAGATGTTAGATCAACGTTTCTCACTCGTTATGAGGTTGAAGGTGGAGATTTTTGAAATTGACTGGAGATTAGACCTGGATTCAATACTGCGCCTCCGCAGTAAAAGTATAGTCGCAAAAATAGACACACTCAAACGCGCTAAACAAACGGAAAAAGTTCAAGCAAACATTCAACAACAGAAAAGTTATGGGTACAGCATTTTGAGATCAGAACGGTGTGTTGCTTGTTGAATTTATGGAACTGGGGACTACAATCAATACGGCTGTTTATTGTCAGATTTTACAAGGATTGCGGGAAGCCATTCAAAACGAAAGAAAGGGCATGCTGACTTCAGGAGTTCTTCTCATTCATGTCATTGTCCGCCCTCACACTGCTGCTGTAACCCAACGACTTCTTGAACAATTTTGATGGGAAGTTTTTGAACACCTCCATCTCTCCCGTAAACTGAAAAAAAGGCTAAGAGAGCAGAACTTCCAGAGTGCAGAAGGACTTCAAAACAACGTCACGGACCATCTCAACCTATTAGCGGCAATATTCTATGCAGAGGCGATTGGAAGGCTCGTCTACGATGATTATGTGGAAAAGTAGTCATGTTTGTACATAACTTAATAAATTCATTTGTTATTTACACTTGTCTTATTTTTATGAATTATCGGTGGTACAAAAAAAACAACCCTGGCGCAATCGATGTCTTGGTCACCACATTAGAGATATAATAAAATCGAAACCCTCATCAGGTGGCAATCAATCAATCAATTATGAAATTGTTTATGTTTGATAACGCTTTTGATCTAAACTCCTTCATAATGTTAGTCATGTTCTCCAAATGCAAGAAAAAATATTCAGAATTTAAGAATGTAGTAATAAAACTGGTTCATGATTAATATTTCAAACTCTAACGAATTTCGTAGTACAGAGTAGATTTAGTGACCTAAATCGAAAAAAGGAGTAAGTAAAATTAATCAACCGTACAACATAATTAACGTACAAAAAATAACATCAACAGCCTTAAATCCTATATACACTTGCTGCACATATAAATTAATGACGAGGAACATTAAGAAACTTTATTAATGTTTCGGTCTAAATCGTAAATATATTAGCACGCTCATTGTAACTTATAAAAGGTGGCAACATGCTTCCTATATGCATACATAGCTACTTACACGACGCGTACGCACAGAGCAAATGTTCCATTGCCATCTTCGACCGATGCCGACGTTTCGGCTCGCGTTAGCAGCGCGTCGCGTCCGATAAACAGCGGATGAATTATTTCGCGATTTTTATAAGAATTACGCGCTCCATTCTCCAATACATACGGCGTTGGTAAGGCGAAAAGGAACGTAGCCCGTGGCATACCGAAAATAAACCGTTGTAACTTCTAAAAAAAGCTAGCCGACCGTTTAAAATAAACGACCACATGTCAATTATATAGATGGGCTGTTTCATCCGTTAGATATTTAGCTCTCCTATGTATACACATGCGTACATATACAAATATTGTATACGCGCCGTAGGTTCATTAATAAAAATATATTTCCTCCCTACCCGAAGTGTTGTATAGGCCTATCTACTACTAACTGTATTAGCGAAATTGACTTGATCTATTTGTTTTCATACAGAAAAATCGTTCGGGTCCGCTTAGTTAGGAGGCCGTTTCCGGTGCACTTTAACGTTATGTGTATTTAAGAAGATTTATGAATAATATTCGAACAATTCAAAAGAAAACCCGCTTATTTTTGTTGCTGCCTCCACATTTGTCTCCTATTGTAACATGAAGAATAATTTACCGATATGATGACGTTAGTTCGAAATATTTCGACGGAAAATTGCTTGTTGAGAAGCTATCTGGAGATCAAATCCGTTTAGTTCGATTTACGGATAAATTATAATAGTAAAAAAATGCTTATAATAAAAAAAATACAGTCATCTTTCTTTGTTTTCATCTCTAGGATGTATAACCTGGACCTTTCACGACCGGAGAGATTTTGGTTTACTCGGCAAAGAGGGGCAAGTTTCAGTACCGTGCAGAGAACGACGTGGAGAGGTGAGGCGCGTGGCATGGAGGGTCGAGTACTCGTATCAAACCACGCTTGTTCAGTATTATTCCACTGGTCGCTCTAATGGCTCATACGAAGGCAGTGTTTCTAAAGTCCCGAAAACATAAAAAGATTTCACGAACTATGTGCCAAAGTGCCTAGACCACCAAAGCCAATTCGGTTCAAATTGTGGATGATGTTCACTCGCACCTATGTATTTCAGAATGCGAAAAAAATGAAAGTGTAATTACGAAAATTTGTGTGAAAAGTGTTATTGACAAGGGTTCATATTTCCTGATACTAAAACAATTTTGTGAAGATACGTCGAAAGATCCATTAAATTTAACACAAAGATTACTTTAAATTTGCGAATATAACATCACTCGATGTGGAACGGTCGTTTTCATCATTAAAAAATATTTATTCCGCACGCCGTATTCATTTGCCTAAAACAAGTGTGGAAACATATTGAAATGATTCTAATATTTAATAGATGCCACCACCCAGTTTTTAATTTCGTGGAAACTTCTTAAAACAATAAGTGTTTCAGCACGTTATGTAATATATTTTTAATCATTATCCATTTCATAAATTTTAAATACACCTATGAAATTGTTAACAGGTGTATGTTACTGTGTTTTCTGGAAGAACTTTTTTTTTGTTGTTGTTTCTTTTCTCTCTTTATATATCTATATATATATACATATATATCAGCAATTACAATATATATATATATATATATATATATATATATATATATTTGCATCATATATTGTCCTATAATTGGATGTACAAATATCTGTTGGGCAATAAAGATTATTATTATTATTTTATGTGTAAACATTCCTGCGTTCGCATCGTCCATGGTCACCCATGATGAAGGCCACGATCATAAATGATGCGAGTACGTAAACGTTACTGAACGCTAGCCTTGATACGGTTGCTCGACCCCTCCACGTTGTTCCCCGCACTGCACTGTAATTCGCCCCTCTTAGCGTAGACTAATTATGATTCGCTTGAAATAATTTAAAGAAGGTAAAATAAGATTTAAATATGCTATAAATACGTTCTTATCTAACACACGCTGAAGTAAAAAATATTCAAGCGTATTTAGAAATTGAAAAAACAAATATTTTTCATTTGCACCCCGTATTCACATAAACCAGGTCTCCGGAAGTCCGTCTACTAATAATTTCTATAAATGCCGGCTGCGAGTTATTATAATATGACACGCACAGCTGTACGGAATTATGTGTGTCTGTGCAAGTTGAAACCTGCATTACTACTAGATGTATAAAAGTCGTGTGCTGCTGATTGTCTTTCAGTTGAAATGAAATTTGTATGGAGTGGCCTTATGAGACCATAGCATAAATGACATCGAAGAAAATACGTGAAAATGGTGAGATGCGGTAACGTTGGCTATGAAAGAAAAACACTGTTGCAGTGGGCAGCTGAATGTGATGGTCTGCGTTTTGGAGAAAGCGATGTCTCGGAAGCAGAAAATGCGGAGAAAAGTAGAAAACCCAAATTTAGATATAGTTTCTGACGAGTATTCTGGATCCAGTAGTGATGCTACTGTGCAATTCAGAAGATGATATTGGTAATCTGACCGTTGCTTCAGCGGGTGGTTACACAGCTCCAAGTGTTCTAGTTTAGAGTTTAGAACCTCCAGCAAACAAATGAAATTGCAGCACATAACATTGTTCGGCGTGCGCCAGAATTACCAAGAGATACATGGCTACAGTTATTATACAATAAATTTTGCTGTATTAATTTAAAGGCGAAGCGTATTTACGGAACAAAAAGAAAACCTATGAGAGAACTATTTTGTGGTGGATTTGCTTATCCTATATGCCGAGCCACATTTGGCATATAAGAAATACGAAGACTCGTCGATTTTGATGATAACAAAACTCTAAATACGTGTATAGAAACTGATAAATTAGTAACGGTATCCTGTGTTTGGGATTTATTCGAAGAACTCGTTGAGTTTAGGGATAGATGCAGATTCGTGCAATACATACCATGTAAATCAGCAAAATATGGAATGAAAATATTTTTGATGCGTTAATCTAAGTCCGGTTAATACTCGGGATGGTTTAGTTTATGTTAATCCATATCCCGGAGAACATCCATATAAAAACCTGGGACTTAAAATAGTACTAACTCTTGTACGTAACGTTTATAAGTCTGGTCTCAATAGAACAGAAAACATCAAAGAATAATATAGTTTGCTCTTCATTATTTTGCTCTCGAAATGTCGTATCCGTGGTAAGTTACGCATGTAAAAAAGACAAAGGTAAAATTTTGGTGATGCTGAGAAGAAATCTGATATCACTTTTGATTATAATAATGCAACAATAATACATCATGGACCAAATGATATCGACATACACGTGCAAGAGGCCAAGTAAACAATGACCTATGACATTTTTCTTCAACATCATTGATGTTGCAGCACTCAATGCATCCAACCCAGAACGATGATGCATCCCTCACCAAGCCAATGTAACTTCGCACGCAGCACGCAAGAAAAGTGAATTTTTAACTCAACTAAATGTTTGTTAGGCTATTATCCGTACAGTCCGAACCTAAGTCTCAACGATTTCTTTACTTTTCCGAAAATCAAGAAGAGACTGCGTGGTCAAAGATTCCAGTCGTCAAAAGGAACAGTAGATTCCTTCAAAAACCCAATTTTGACTGTACTAAGAAATAAGTGGAATAAGTGCTTCCAGAGTTGATTCGGGCGCTTGCAAAGGTGCATTAATCTTCGAAAAAACAATAATTTCTTTAAAAGCTACTGTTTTATTCCAGCTCTATATGCAAAACTTAAAGGATAATACTCGTATAAATAGTAAAAAAGAACAAGATAAGTTTTCAGGAAAATGAGATTGTTTGGACTTACGTGATGCTCTCAGAAATTCACGGTATTAAATAAGCTATTACATAAGCATCTAAAGGATATTGCTTAGAATATTTCCATCGAAAAACACAAGGGCAACATTGTTCATATTCTCTGTTCAAATTGTGTCCAAATTATACGTAAGGATCTAAAACAGCTTTGATAGAAAATAAAAGTTCTCACGTAATAGTCTTTTAGTTTTCTCTTTTAGTCTCTAGTAGCAACAAAGCTATTTAACCTTAATTCAAGAATGCGGTTAACATGTTATGTTGTGTTTGTAATTGTGTTGTAAAGTGTTCCATATGATTTCGAATCGCACGATAAATCAAATATGTTTAACTGAATTCTGCAATAAAACCGCGACACGTTACGTAAGACAAAAGCACTATAGCCGCTATCCTTATTTATTATTTTGCGCCATAGGTATAAAATACTAGTCGAAACACATTAAAAAAGATGTGTTTTGCAGCGAATATTCTTATTGGCGGGCACTTAAACTTTCAAAAATCAATATTTGTACGCGTGTAAAAATGAAAAAAAGACGCAAACACATAAAACATCCGTGGAAATGCCATTTCTTCACGTTTATTACCCATCTTTATATCGCTGTAGGTTTATAGAAATAATACATCCCAATTATGCAAGCTCCAATTTCAAACGAAAGTAACAACTTTAAATAAAACATTAAGATTTTGGCGGGATTTAGAATGTATAAAACTGTTTTGAGTGGAAACGAGAGATATTCCTTTATATTTGTCAAGGATAACGGCGGCTAATCCAATAATCGCTTACATCAAGCGAGCAAAATCTAAACTCTCTTGTTTTCATTTTCGTAAATAAAAGCATTCGGCAAAATCAAAATATTGTGGTATAGATACAATACCGGTCGTATAACGAAGGCTCTTAGAGAAATTCGGTGTAGCGAATATACAGAGTGATTATAGAGTAACGCATACCATTTGTAATTTATATATTTGCAATTACAATGAAAATCGCAGAAACCCCTAACTTAGGGTTTTAAAAATATTTATCTTTGGCATCATAAGCAAAATCATATCTATTATCGTTGCAACGGTATAACATCATCGATGATGGCAGCTTGTAGATTACATTGCATTTTTAGATACAACCGGTTTTTATATGTACAGATATCGTTCGTGGTTGTGCTTGTGTATTTGCTAAGCCTTTGCACATCAATCGAAATTTCCAACACGGTGAAAGTTGGCACAGATATGCCCAAGACTCAGAAAAGGCAATCCCTCTGAAATGCACAATTACCGTTCAACTTCACTACTTTCTAACTTTCCAAAGGTATTTGAACATATTCTTTTTTCTCATCTTTTGTTAGAGTTGCGCGGACTGATCTCTCAAAAGCAGCATGGTTTTATGTCCCAGCATTCAACCGTCACTAATCTAGTTTGTTTTACGCAATACATGTCTGAGGCAATAGATAGCGAAAGCCAGGTCGACACCATTTACTTGGACGTACAGGAAGCGTTTGATCAGATAGAGCACTATTTTCTTCTACGACAACTGAATTCGTTCGGATTTTCAAGACCATTGTGCTCACTCTTACTCTCGTACCTGATCAATACAGAAATATGCTATAGGAACTACGTGTCATCCAAGCACATCGGTACCTCTAGTATACCGCAGGGATCTAATCTTGGGCCCCTAATTTTGTTGCTCTTCATAAACGACATTGCTAGTGCTGTTAAATATGAAACGCTAATGTACGCTGATGATATTAACTATTTGTAAGCATTGATTCCACTGCAGATTGTATATTGCTTCAGAGAAGTATCGATTGTGTTTCTAATTGGTGTACGATGATATTTATCAAGCGGCAGCAGGCTATTACCTACTATTATAACGTTGAAGGAACACCACTGCAGGTGTCAACATCAGTTGAAGACTTGGGGTTTCTTTTTGAAACCACTCAGTCCTTCTCTGATCACATAACTCAGTTGATATAACGATGCTATAAAATATATGGCTTTATTTATTGCAACTGTTTTAGTGTATATCGTATTGCTTTATTAGACTTCGGTAATATACAAGCTCCATCTTCATTATTCTTTTCTCCCATTCGATTCCGGTTGGAATATGCAGCGTTGGTCTGGTTTCCTATTTATGAATCACGCATAAATTTTATTGGGGCGGTGCAGAGAAGACTTCTGAACTTCCTTTATTTTCTATCGGAGAGATCTTATCCATATGGAGGCTATGAACATAGTGTATTGCTGCAGAAATTTAATTTTGTTTCTCTTTCTGCCAGGAGAACGATTTCTTTGTTAAAATTTTTATTTTGTTTACATAACAAAGTTGGTTCTCAAATAAGTGTGATTTTTTTATTCCCAGAATTAGCTCTAAGTCGTCATTTGACTTCTATTGCGGTCGCACTCGAACAAATGCCCTTATAAGGTCCCCAGTATATCTGATCAGCACTAACTTTAATAGAATTTCTGATCTTTGTGATATCAGCACTGGCCCATTTAAATCTATTATTGATGCAGTTTTTCTTCGTGTGGTCTCTGCCTCCTAAGATTTGTTAATTTTCATCAGCTATTTTAGTATTAACTGGATAATCATTTTTATATCCTTTTATACTATATGGTAGTAGTAACATTTTGTATTTGTAAAGCATTAAATATGTATGCCTTAGCAATTAGTTTATATATATATATATTTATAATATTTATATATATAAATATATATACATATATATATTTAATATAACTATATTATTTCTTTTTATACTTTGCTGTTATGCAATGTTAATTTAGTATTTCCTACAACTGGATAAATATGTACCCGTAGGAAATAAATTATTATTATTATATGTAATAATTTTGCTAAGTGTAATCAGAAAATCTTTGAGAAGAAAAAAATTCTTGAAACTCATAAATTGCATGAATTGGGCTATTTATGATTACCACCCCATCCGTTTTATTCACCCAGCCTGCCTCTCTACGACTTCAGTTTTTATGCGCCAATATGGAAACGTGGCTTGCACGGAAAACAATCGGTTCAAACGAAAGGGTTATTACTGAAGGAGAAGCTTATTCTGTGGAGTTTGAAGAGACGTATATTTCAAAGATTAAAGAAATGGTACGGACGTTGGGAAAAGTGTATCTCCAAAACATTTTTGTTTGAAAAATTTATGTCTCTATTCCTTCTACGAGTATTTTTTTTTTTGGTCCAGTCTGGTATCCAGAGATACGAACGCCATATTTTCTTTACATGAACACTCATAATCGTATTAAATATAGAAACAATACAAAGACACCTTAAAAGAATCCGATATGAGACAATCAGCATTATTATTTTAAACTATGCCAGCTTCTAATTAAAATGAATACAAATGTATAATTAATTTAAACTTATTTCTCCCCACTTCATTTACTATATTTGCAGAATATTTGTTTCCTTTCACTTGACATGGTTCACTGTAAAAATAAAATCTGACTCAACAAACCATAATTTTAAGATAATTTATTTGCTAACAAAAGTGACAATTATATTATTACGAATTTTAATTTACAACACTGAACCAAGATTAAGACAAAAGGCACCAGTCCTCGTAAATCCACCGACAACGAGAAAATATTAATACGCCGTGACAAATCGCTGGACGTTCTCGTAAAGCTCGCCGCTCCGTAAATAAACGGCAATGTTTTCGTAGATCTCGTGCACTTACTGTTTACAATTCATTACATTGGTAAGTGAGGAAATGCAATACATAACATTTACAAATAATAATAGTGATACAAAGTAAAGCCGAAGGTCCGAATTTCCTCTATATACTTTAGCGATTTATGAAAACAAATTTCGCATAAATCTTCCCGTCATAAAAATAAATCTGTTGGGATACACTAAGCAGAAATCGATGAAGTTGATTGAGTTGCATTTTTTCTAATGATTCACGCGTAATTATTTTCGCGTAAACTTTGCTGTTCATTGAACGTGAAAAATGAATAGAATTGAAGCTTTCGTATGTTCACTATTGAATCTAGTGATCAGTTAGTCACCGTTAATAAAAAAAGATTGATGATGAATTTAGTTACAATAGTTTAATTGATAAACAACGTAGAACATCTCGGTGTCTAAAAAATACTCAGAGGTGTTCTTAATTAAGTTCATCAAAAACAAGAAGGAAAACAAGTAATAGCAACAAATAGGTAGGTAAGATAATTAAAACTAAGATTACAGAGCGACAGTGTAATACTCTCAATCAATAATAGGAATAGTAATTACAGTATTAGCTTCTAAATCTACAGTACGAGTATATACAAACTAAAAGACGCGGGTACTTAGACTATCATTCATAAGTTTGATCGGAATAATTAATTATAATATATAATAAATATATAAATATAATAATATATTGTGCTATATTTAGAACTATGGTGATAATAAAGTAATAATACGTTAATAGTAGGAAATTGGGAATAAATGCATTAGGAAATAGAATTTGGATGAGGTACTGAATCATTAACCTGCCTTATAATAAACTATATATTCAATATGTACCCAGTATATTGCTAAGATGCGGCGGCATGTGTGATTGCGTTAGGAAGACCTTACTTCATATTGACAGTTAATTTGATCGAAGATATGCCAAAAACAAGGGAATTGAATATTGAAACGTTGCGCATGCGTTTCGTAACCGCGAATAAGACTTAGACTCACCACTACATACCGAGACCAAGGAACAGTCAAACCAGTGGACTTTTCCGGGCGAATCAGCTCCGAAGAAAGCAAACACCGTTCCATCGGTCGGAAAGATTATGGCGACCATTTTTTGGGATTCCCAACGAGTGATCCTCATCGACTCTCTGCAGAAGGGAAGTACAATAACGGGGCAATACTACAGCGATTTATTGACCCGATTCGATGCAATATTGTTAAGTAAGTTATTTTCCACCACGACAATGCACCGGCTCATTCATCCCGCATCGTCGTGTCCAAATTAAATGAGTTGCGCTACGAAATAGTTTCTCATCCTCCATATTCACCGGACCTAGCCCCCAACGACTTTCTCCTATTTCCAAACCTGAAAAGATCATTGGGAGTAAAGAGATTTGCCTCAAATGAGGAGGTCATCGCCGCTACAGTTGGCTATTTTGCAGACCTCGAAACATCCTACTTTTCCGACGGCTAGAAGAGACTGTAGTAACGTTTGGAACAGTTTGATCTTCGAGGAGACTACATTGAAAAATGAAAATAAAAAACCACAGCAATACGGTGTTTTTTTTGTCGATTCCAGAAACATTTCAGGTCGCTCTCGCAGTGCCACCAAATACCCCCCTTTAGGACTTGCTAGGCACCAGGAATTGTACATTTTTTTGTTGTAAAGTATTACTGACGGATAAATGTGACCATTTGCTGCAACTGTTTCGACAACTGTAAATGCGTCTCTTCCGCCACTTGGCTGCTTTTGAGACACACATTTATATCTCTCATAAAAACCGGCTAAGGCGTCTGCCTTCTTTAAAAATGGATTTGTGATTTTCTTTTCTTTGCAGTGAGCACTGTTTAAAGTTTCTCCGAGTGTAAGTTGATTATGAACTAAAGACAACAATATTACGTTATCTGCCAAATCTTTTTCTATGTTACTGGAAAGAACAGTACAGTACCACCTCCAACACGAGTTATAGGCATCGTTATTAAGTCCTGAATACTATAAAAGAATTGTGGGCTCTTTACCAAGAAGAGCTACTGCTATAATTAAGGCAAACGGTGGACCCAATAAATATTGAATTTTGTTGAATAATAAACATTGTAAACCCATCCAAGTTGTTTCAATTTATTTTAGTTTGATATTCTTCGAAAAACTCAAAGTTAGTCTGAATGCTGAATACATATGGTATATTATAGTTATTATTAGAGATCGGATTATATGCAAAGTGCATATGTTTTATTTTTTGCATATCTTTAATCTTTAATTATAGTCTATAGACGTATTACAGTAATTAAAGTTAATTAGAGCTAATTACTGATTGCATATTTAGGCATTTCTATGCATATTTTACAAAAGTTGGATATATTACATATTTGGGCTTTTTCTTATCCTCTCTATTAGTAAAAATTCCTAGTAAATGTAGATCAACAACGGACAATTCCTAGAACGATAAATCTTTTACATTGGTTTCTCTTATCCATTCTTCCAAGAACTGCACGTGTTTAATTTCGCCTAGCAGAAGGGATATGGTAAATACGTTTTGTTATTATTAATTTCCAAATAAACTATTCATGTAATTGTGTTACGTTTTTAAATACTGTGCTTACATACAATGAGTATAGCGAACAAAATTTCTTTATGGATTGGCCGGTATCCTGAACTGGTAAAGGATGGCGACAAAATATTTTGTCGAGCCTGCAGTAAACTGGTAAGTTTAATTTTACTAAAAGCTTTACAATTGTTCTTAAATTCTTTAACTTTTGATATAAAATGACAATTGTTGTTGTATGTGTCTTGTGATAGAAAATACTTGATTGGTCAACACGCTAAAACTCCATCACATATTGGAAAATGTGAAAAACTAAAGCGATCCGCATGTGTGTAGCAATCTATATATGAATGTGTAGCATCAACTTCACGAAACTCAGAACAAAAAGAATATAATACGGATCTGTGTAACGCATTAATTTCGTCTAACATACCATTACCAAGATTAAACAATGTTAATTTGAAATCATTTCTGCAAAAATATTGCAGACATAATATACCTGACGAAAGTACCTTACGAAAAAATTATGTCACATCTTGTTACCAGCAAACAATGGTAGAACTTCAACAATTGGTAGGGAAAAATTTTATTTATATCATGGTAGATGATAGCACAGACAAATGTCTTCTTGGATAAGTATAAGAAATCTTCATGAAGATATTGTAGGTAAATCATATTTAATTTATTGTAAGGAACTTCAAAAACAAATAATTTGACAATTGCCCACTTCGTTCAGGAAGGTTTATCAAATTTGTTTTTACCTGGAGGTATGCCTTGTGAAAAAATTTTACTAATGTCCGAAGCTGCACCATACATGATAAAAGCCGCGCAAAATTTAAAAATTTTTTATAGTAACATTATACATACCACTTGTTTAGCTCATGGGTTCAATCGTGTAGTCCAAGATATTAGGAATCAATTTCCTTTGATTCATGATTTAATTAGCAATGTCAAAAAAGTATTTTTAAAAGCACATTTACGAATCCAATTTTATAAGGAACGACTTTGCGGTGTTAAGTTGCCTCCTGAACCGATTATTACGAAATGGGGTACATGGTTAGACGCTGCAATTTTTTACGCTGATAATTTTGAAGGAATAAACAATCTAATTCTTGAAATCACTGCTAACTGCATTGCTCTAGAAAACTATAAAAAGATAGTAACATCAACAGAATTGCTGCAAAACGTTATGTATATTAAGTCAAATTATAGTTTTGTTTCAGGTTCCATTCGTAAACTAGAGACGCAAAAGATGTCGCTCTCGGAATTAGTCGAAATAGTAGACGAATTTGATATGCTATGTAAGAAGGTTAAGGGTACAAATGGGTAATTCTATATACGATAAATTTAAAAATTTTTTGAAGGTGAGACAGTAAACGATCGACTTTAATTTTAGTTTAGAATGTATTGCAAAGTTAAAAAATGCACCAATTACATCTGTGGATGTTGAAAGAAGCTTTTCTATTTCGAAACATATGTATTCTGATACAAAACTTTCTTTTACACAATTTCGAAAAACATTTAATTACAAATGGGTTTAGAAATATGTTGTAAAAAAATTTTGTGCAATAAAGTTAATGTTTAAATATCTGCTTTTATTTATTTTATGTAAAAATTTTACATATTGTCGCAATTTCTTTGCATATATGCCCCAGATTTATGCATATTTTCTCAAAAATCGATGCATATATATGCGCATGTATTCCATTTTTCCTTTGCATGTAATCCGGTCTCTAGTTATTATAGTTGAACCAACTACGAGTGGATGCCATTAACACATCTTTAAAGGACACATATCAGACACTTAGTATAACAAAAAGAATTGCAAAGGGGTACTCATCTTAATGTAAGCAAATTACTTTTAAATTTGTAAATTTGTTTTTATTTATATTGAAATGATAGGGGAATATCCTTAAGGAAGTAAACAAAATCTTTAAAAAGTTTAGAATGCTAATATTTACGGAATAAGATTGCTTACTGAAGTGATTACAGAAAATGAATGTAATGCAAGCATCCATACGTACGTAATTGGAAAAATAAATAAACCATACGAGTTATAAAACGTAATACATATTAACCTTACGTCGGAAACTAATATATTCGCAACCAAACAATGTAACACGATAATATACCGTTAGATTTATAGCATGTAGAAATGAATCCGAAATGTTATTCCGTCAAAGCCACTAAATACGAATATACCATATAGTAAGTACACTATGATCTCCGGCTCTTACGTGCCCGAAATACAAATCCGGCGAAATATTTTAAATTTAGCCAAGCAAACCGTTCCAATGCTGTAATCTTAGACTCGCATATGTTTTCAGTACCGCACAGGCTACGCGTACGTACTTATACACTCGCACTAAAACAAACATAAATATACGTCCCTACGTACACAGACGCCGCCGATTCAGCTGTTCAGAAAGCGAGCCGTTCGAAAAGGATTACTACTTACTTTGCTGTAAATCGGCTACGAACTCGTATTCCTTTCAGGAGTTCAATGTTCCTTACAATCGCGCGCTAACGTAAACCTCGCTCTTTATGTTAATGACTGTTGCTGCTCTCTCCCTGACCATTGATTTCTGTTTAGAAACGGACCGATACGTACGGGAACGAATTACATAAATACGTTCGCCAAATTACAAGTAAAGTTGGTGAAATTTCGTTGAATATTCGAATACGCACTAGCAAAGTTCGATAGGTCCTATGCCGGCATAAAGATATTAGAAAAAGTACACTAATATCATGCAGAATTATATCGTTCATCTTGAAAAACTTACGGCGTGTAAACGGCGTAGTCGGAAAAGATGGTGTGCTGTTTTTCAAGGGTATAAAAATATTACAAAAGTAAATGGCACTAGCTCATACGAGGTGTTTCTTTTAAGATTTGCATATTGCAACATAGGGGGCGCCACTAATCAAATGTCAGTATTAAAAATTATTCTTCATCTTTAATTAATCTAAATCCAAAGTTTCAGTGCGATACGTATTGTATCGTACGTGTTGTAGATGCAACGAACTGTAAAACAAAATTTCTTTGGAAAATTAAATAAAAACCGAACACATTTTCACGCGATAATTTTTTATATTTTTCGAAAACAATTACCTCAACAAGAATGGCTCGCCCAGTAGGTTTCTCTTTTTGGCAATGAAACACCACATCAATCTACAATTTCTCGTTAGTATAGAGAATTTAAACATGGACGCATTAGTCTTAGCGACGGTCCAAGAGTAGGTGCACCAAAAACGGAAGACATTCGTGAATACGTCGATACTATGCGCAAGATCATCAACGAATATCGACATGTGACACATTGCGAGATTGAGACACGATCGGGAATTTCAAAGACAATAATTCAAAAAATTTTACATGAAAAAAAATGAGTTTCCTGTTGGACTCTAGACCGCCGGAAATTCTAGAAACGTAGACAACATCGTCAGTAGTGCTGAATCTTGGTTTTACTCGTACGAGCCAAAAAATAAATGGTAGTCGCCTGTTTGGGTGTTCCAAGGTGTATAAAAGCCGACAAAAGTCATTCGTTCTCGAAGTATCTTCGAGAAGATGGCAGCAACTGCGGAACTTGTGGACCACCATTTAAAATCTTATGTGCAAAAATTATTTGTGATGCAATACGACGATCCGCCAAAGAAATAAATGCAAATTCTTTTAGAGGGTTACTACATAGATAACCATGTTGCAAGAAAACGTAGTGTTTACAGCACACAAGGCTTTGAAAAATTTATGCTGTACCATTTCAACTAAATTCATATATTCATGATATCCCGGATTCCACACAAAAAAGCCATATTCTAATCTTGAGCGAAAAAATGCATTATATGCAGCAACGAGGGCATCACTACTCAACTGTTTACTATTACGAAACAGAACACTTTATGTTTTAAGAGATTGTTGACATATACTTATAATATGCTCATTAAATATTAACTCACTATTAAAAAAATATGTCAAGATCTCTGCACTCCTCACAACACGTTAAAAGTTCACCGCCAATATTATACGCACTGTATCAGTTCTACGGGCAAACGCCGTAGACACCAAAGATGAATAGATAGCAAGTCACCCCGCCAAATATCACAATCTGCAGTGGAGTATATTTTACCAAAAATCATCGGCTTATAGTAAGCATTTAGAGATATGCCGGTCAGGAAGATCATTAATGAAAATAATAAATAGGAGTGGTCCAAGAATAGAGCTCTGTAGCACACCGGAAAGAGTCAGATATAAGCCCGACCGCAAACCACGGTATTCAACGTAATTGGTACGTCCGCTCAAATAGGGTTTTATGTTCAACCTTATCGAAAGCCTTAGCAAACTCTGTATAAATGACATATCTCTGAATATGTAGATCCAAAGCCTCAGACAAATCATAGAAAAATGCGCACAAGTTGGACACCGTTGATCTGCCTTCAATAAAACGCGCCGGAGGCAGTTTATCAGCAACGTGCCAATAAATATATTTATATAACATAGTTTCAAAAACTTTAGAAAAGTTACATAATATAGATATCGGCCGATAATCCCGAATGTTATTCTTCGACTCGGACTTAAAAACAGGAGTAACATTAGACACTTTCCAACAATTTAGAAAAACCTCCCTGTTGCAGTATTAGACTGTAAATGTGAAAGAGTGGCCCACAAAGTCAAATCTACAGTCCCTAACAACCAAATCTGGGACCTTATCAGGACCAGTTGTCATTTTTCCCTTCAATTAACACAGAGCTAGTAAAACATCTTCTTCATTAAATTCTTGTAGGAAAAATGAATCGAAAGCCAAGGTATCGTTATTGGTATAGTAGCAACGTTCGCGTTAGACATTGTCGCCTAGAAATACGAAGCAAAGGCGTTAGTAATCTGTTCAGGGAACGAAAAGGTATTGTAAAGGTATCTATCATAATACCCGGTAGGTATGGAATTCAGTTTAGAATGAATGTAAGGCCTGAGTCTGTAGGGATTCGCCTAAATAGATAAGTCAATATCCCTAGTATGATTATCGGAATCCCGTTTAAGAGATAATTGATCATATTTTCGATATTTCTTAAATTTATGATTATATAATTGTAAACCCGTGTTTTTATACATTTTGAGATAATGGCGCTTAATTTTAATGTTTCTACGTGTTTCATTAAAGAACTATGCTGGAAATACATTCTTCCTACATACTCTCTTTAGAACAGTACTATTAAAATAATCTAGAAATATACAGTACAGTTCATTGCAAGCACCATCAACAGAATCACAACTGATCACTGAATCCCATTGTGTGTTTAGTAACATTTCATAAAGGTGTACCAGATCGGCACGTCTGAAATTAAAGCTTACGACGTTAAACACTTTAAAACGTTTTTCTACTACCAAGGCACAAGCAACATCAAATGTAAGTGCCGGATGATGCTCACCCTAAGCTACCAGCAAAACATCGGATCGTTCAATATCACACTTCAAAACCCTAGAGCAAAAAATCAGACCTAAACATCTACTATTACAATTTTTTACGTAATTTATATGTTGAACATCAAATGACGTAAGAAAATTACTCACAATTATTGATAAGGCAGAATCAGCACAACCTAAAGTAGAGAGGTTAAAATCTCCTGCAAGGATATTTATATACACATCCTGAAATATGTTTTACTAGTAACTAAAGTACATGACGAAAACAACAACACCTGACAGGCTAATATTACAACGGTAATTGTGAACTGAAGATAAGAAAATTACTCTCGTGATTCTCGATAGCCACTTCAACATGCCTAAATTTAAGAGATGGCTGCTGAATATGTGTCTGGTACCGGTTCAATATAACGTACAAGTAGCTATTTCGTGGTATTCTATAATAAAAAGCTTTTATTCGTTTCTCGGTGTATGTGTATGTAACCAGCAAGTTTAGCAGCTTATTCAAGCTGTTAATTTTGACGTCATGAGTAATCGCAAAACATTTTTAATATCATAAGATATTTATAGTTTTGTTATTTTCAAAAATACCGTATATAAAACATTACCAAATGTAACTAACCAAAATTTTTTGAATAATCATATGATGTAGCTTGTTTTATTAAATTAAAGTTAATAAAAGATATAATTTTACAGAAAGATGACACATAATTTTAATTGCAAGGGACTGCACACGGATATTTGTAAAAAAGTACTTTAAAGTTGGCAACATAAGAATAACCGAAAATTACGGCATTACCTATTTTAAACTGGAGACTGTCTTAATGTAATCTGCTCGAATGCTTTAAGGAGGGCAACCCCGTCCCACAAAAATATAAATATAACATCTGACTCATTCGCCATATTTATTTTTTCCATGAAAAAAATAGAAAAGATAAACCTCTGTGACATATTACTTCGATATACCTTCGTGCAGACATGGCGCCAGACTCGGACGTCAAATTCGTATCTAATATTCGTAGACACTGTTTCCAACCTAATAAAAATTACTCAACCGTTGACAGTTGACATGCAACGCTAGACTAAATTCTGTTAACTTAGTCTAGGTCGTCTAGATCTAGACCTATCGCCCCAGACGTGTTTTGGAAAACTTGCCATTCATTTTTTTCTATTAGTTTTAATCGCATATGTTGGCGCCGTAATATAAAAGTAGGTGAAAATGATGATTGTAGATTATTTTTTATGAAACGTAAAATTATGCGTAATGTCGCGATTTTTTATATTTTCGAATTGTTGGCGCCATTGCTTGTAATTTATTATGATAAACATTATGAAAAATCGATGTTTTGGAAATGTTGTAATAAAATTTATTTTGATAAATTACTACACGTTTATACATTTTTTCATTCAGTGAACTTCGGCTTAGGGAGTTAGTCATCAGGAGCAACTTGATCTATAATTTTACGTACGTCACTAAATATTCCTGATTTAAAAAGAAGCAAAAATAATTACACATCTCACAAGTGAAGATCCCAAACCCAGAAATGCAGAAAAACATTGCGATTTGGTGAAATAAATTTTTGAAAATTGAAAGCTCTGCGTTCTGCTTATGCATAATTAACTAACCATAAGGGTTGTACTAAAAGTTTTAGGACAAAATTTGTTTGTTAGGACGAGTTTTATTATGTATTCAAGAAAAATATATATTTGTACTTTACTTTTTTAGCTGAAGCGTAGAGTTTAGATAATGTCAAACATAATAATTTATCGTGCAGATCTAAGCTGTTTTGTCGTAATATATTCTTTTAACTGCATCTACTGTATTGGTTTCATTAGATTATTTGCTTCCAAAAATATGTACACTTCCTCTATTTTATGTTTTTACCTACCTCAGTGTTTTGTCGCATAAGTTAAGACAATCTATTCATTCGCAAAATCTTGCTTCATTTTTCAGCAACAGTACTAGAGAAAGATCGTCAAATGCATATATTGTCCTAACTAATACGACAAAACAATGACGCAGGTAAAAAATGAAAATAGACGAAGTGTAGATTATTGAAGGAAGTAACAGTAATGGATAAACAGTAACCATGTTTTTGTAAAAAAGATAAAGTGAATTGAGATACGGCAGCAGTATATATACAGTTCATCACACTTGGAATTAATGATAGATATTGGTTGGTTGTGTTGCAGGTCAGTAATGATGAAAATTACTGCCACATAATAACTATAATTCGAAAGTTTCCAATAATAAAGTAAGTATACGATATATTCAGAGCCTGGAAAGGAGAAGGCTAGAAAGAGGAATGATAGAGATGATTAAGGCATTGTATAAAAATAACAGGAACAAACTCAGAACCTGCAACGCAGAATCAGCTGAATTCAAAACGGAAACAACAAATTGGATTAAAGCAGGGATGCGTATTAAGGTCCCTGTTATTCTCTATATTGATAGATGATGCTATTAAAAAGCCAACCAAATAGTAGAAAATATGACAGTAATAAACTGGAAAATGAATGCAATTAATGTACAGTAACTAATGTTTGCAGATGATATGGTATTGACAGCAGACTCAGAAAAAGCATTTCAGCAAAACTTGAAAATATACCAAGAAGAATTAATAAAGATAAACACGATGAAAATAAACAAAATGATAATAGCGGTAGAAGAAAAAGAAGACAACATCAAAATCGAAGAAACAGCCTTGCAACAAGTTAAAAGTTATAATTACTTAGGGACAATCATTGAAGACAACGGAAGAATAGAGAAAGAAATAAATGAGAGAATAAGGAATTCCGCAAAAATATATAGTACATTAACAAATACATTTTTAAATAAAAAGGAGATATAAAAACAAATAAAGACAGATGCGACAATTACGAATAGAATCAAACACAAAGTCACATCCATCGAAATGAGATTTTTAAGAATGCAAGGCGTAACAAGGACAGACAAAATCAGAAACATGACAATTGCTAGTAATCAAAATATCAATCCAATTAATCATAGAGGAGAGGCACTGGAATCGCTTGGACATATACACAGAATTGAAGAAGATCGAATATCAAAGATAATTTTTGAAGCCAAAACAGTGCGCAAAAACAGAGTAGGTAGGCACCGAAACACCCGGAGAGTACAAATGTGTGGAACATTAGAAAAAAGAAGTATGAGATGGATTGAAGCCAAACAACTGGCTCAGAACAGGAAACTGTAACAGTTTCGTATTGGATTTCTTTGTTTCGAATATTCTGCAGTTATTTCTAGGTGCTCCCGGATTTACGGAGTACTGTCTCCATTTAATGAAATCTGTTAGCACAATCGTAAATTTGCCCAACCAGCTGTTCATGTGTAAGTGCAAAATCAGGGAGCTGTTGACAAAAATCCTGTATACATTGAATAACTGCATAAACCCACTATCCATTTACTAATCTAGCAGGTCTAAAATAGCTTTCAAGCAAGAAAACTTTGTGTTGTTTTCCTAAAATTATAAGAAATAATAATAACTGATAAGACAAGTTTTCAAGAAATTGAATTCATTATGACAGTTGTCAAAGTTTGACTTTCGAAAAAGGGTGTTGTACTGCAATGTTTCCAAATTTAAATAAAAATCTTAGGCTACACTAAATGAATATTTAATTGAAGGTATGGTGTATGTGATGTACATGTTTCCATGTTGTCATCATCGTCAATTGTCAGTCACAATTACTATATTTAAACGCATCACGTATTTCCTAGTAATCAGTTTTAGTTTTTCGGTTGCGTTCAGCATTAAAAACAATAGAAGAAGCTACGTATCGAGTAACGTAGAAAAGTTAGTAATATAGTCAATACGTACACTTCTCTTTCAAAGGAAAAAAAATTACTTAAACGAATCAAACAAATAAAATCTGTTTAGAATCAGAACCGATTTCTACTTTAAATATATGGTATGTTGATAGCTTCTAGTACAAAGGAAGTCCATTTGACAATTTCCTTACGATATCGATTTAAACTACCTTTACTTTTCTGGAAACTTAAACAGTACATCAAGAATAAGTTAAGCGGAAATTTTTGTTTAACTAACACAATCTAAATAAGTTCCCTTTCGTTCGCGACGTATTATTGCTTCTAAAAATAATCTAAAGCGTAAACAATTTGTTTAAAGTCATTGCCACTTTTTTTGTCTTTACCCGATAACATATTAGTTGATACTACTTTGTTCTGTTTGTAATCACTCTTTGTTAGTATTCGCTAATTGGGAACACGTCCTTTGAAAAGACACACAAAGAAAAGGTGCATAATTTACTATAACAAATTTCCGATGGAATCGTTCAGTGAACCACAATATATTCTTGGTATACATAAAATAAGATCAGATAGGAAAGAAGAGAAGTATAAGGCGCCCTTGAAAAGAAAATATCGATGTCGTCATAAATTCAGCAAATATTATTCAACATAGTAGCATCTACCACTAGAGTATTTAAAGTAAATTATCTGCAGAAATTTTGAATGACACATGGCAATAGACTGTTTTACAGCAAATGGTTCAATGAACTCGTTAGTGATTTGCCACTTTAATCCTTTTAATCCTTCCAATATATACTGTGTACAGAAATGGAGTACTGAGCTTTGTGCCGTAGTAAGTTGTAAAAGGGAAGAATTGGTGACTGAAACCAAAATACTCAAGCAAGCTAAGCAAAATATGTTATGTTCCCCCTTTAATTAATGTATCTAGTATATATACAGGAAATATATTTTGTTAACTTTTAATTGGTAATTTTGTAGTATAAAAGGGGCTTCAATAAGATTTGAATTGCCCACCATATTTGACAGCCATAATGACACGTGATTATGATGTGACAGGTCAAAGGCTGACGGATTGGAGTTACTAAACATGGAGCATTACACAATAGAACAACGCGTCCTGATTAGTAAACATTATTATCTAGATGGTGAAAGTTTGATTGCCACCATTCGTAAATTGAGTCCAATATTCGGTCGACAGAATGTCAAAAGAATGATCGAAAGTACTGGTTCGGTTAGTGATGTAAAACACACGACATGTCTCGTAGAGATCGTTTAGAACAAATCATCACGGCAGTTTGTGAGAATGTGGCCGGAATCCAGAGACGTCCATTGGTCATCGTGCACAAAAATTGGACATTACAGCAGCCACTCTTCAGCGTGTTCTAACTAAAGTTTTGCATCTCCACGCCTACAAAGTCCAATTGACTCAACAACATTCGCCAATAGACAATGCACAGCAAAGAAAGTTCGCCAACTTGTATCCTTAAGCAAACGGAAGTGAATGTCAATTTTGCGGACAAAATCATTTCCTCTGATGAGTCCTATTTTCACCCCGATGACTTCGTTAATCGACAAAACTGCTGCATTTGGGGTTCAGAAAATCTACGAACGATTCTCGTACACTGTGATCTGGAGGAATAATTGGACCGTATTTCTTTGAAGATGAAAAACGTATTGCAGTAACAATGAATGACGAACTTTATCGTACTACGATAACGCAGTTTTTTGCCTCAATTAGAAAATATTGCTCTTGACGATATGTGGTTTCAGCAGGAAGGTTTAGTGGCCAGAATTAGCCGCCACATTCTTGCGATTTAATACATTTGATCTTCTGGCTGCGGGGTTATCTGAAAAGACAGATTTATGCCAACAAGCCAGCGACTACCGAAGCATCGAAGGCCAAAATTAGATCCTCTATCACTAAAATACTGCCACATGTATACTATAGTTTTATTGCAAATTTTATCAAAAGAGTAGATATGTGCCAAAAAGCCATGACGGTCATTTACAAGATATTTTGTTTCATACATAATGCCCAAATGTATACATTACACACCAATAAATATTTAAATACTTTGCTACAGAAAACCATGTTTTATTGAACTTTAAACTTTTACATTCTTATTAAAACATTCTTTACTACCAAGAACTTTAGTCAAATCAAGCAAAGCTAAGAAAGCTAGATGGCATTTATTTCTGGCAGTAAAAAGGTAGTGCGGTTCTTTAAGGATTCTTAAAGCATATTGCACTACACTATTGAGTTTCGAAAGAAAGAAATATTGTGTAACATAGTAATATCTACTACTAAACTATCCACTTTAAATATTTCTAAAGTATCCGTAATATAAAAACGCCATATGAGTCTAAGAAAATTATCTGCAGAAATTTTGACCAATACATGACAAATATTGTTTCCTAAATAGCTCAGCACAACTCATTAGCAATTCGCCACTTTAATCCTTCCTACCCACATGTTTCAAAGTTAATCTGAGTAATGATTTTCGAAAATGCAACGCGACGTTAAAATAATCTTTAAGATGCCCTGATTCACAAGACAAGCTCTAGCTGTCGTCCATAAAGAGGGCTATAGCACTTTTATCGCTAGCATACAAACTTTTATTTTTAGGAAGTGACTAAAAAATTATCAAAATTACAATTTCGGCAGTGTTTCTAATTCTATAAATCCGAACGCTTGTATACGCATGCAGAAGATACTATTCCAAATTGTAAACAGAAACCAAAATGTATCACAACCTTGCCGTCGATAAAATAGGCCGAAAATAGCAGCATCGACTGGCAATATTTCATCGTCAAAACTACCAACTACATCATATGCACGTTCAAGTGTGTACGCGCGCTCGCACTGCCTTTCAGTCTAATGTCTCTGTGCCAGTTTATTTCTGTATATCGGATAGACGTAGCGTCCAATTTTGGCTTTTCTATTGGCGTCCGTCAGCGGATTGGCGTTATTATGATTTATATAGAACAATTCGGTGCGACCCGTTGCGCTTTGCACAGAAAGAAGACGATTTATGACGATGCCCTGGTGTTTCTTGGCTTTTTTGGCTCGTCGCCAGAATCGGTGGTGCAATGACCGTCAAAGTTTTGTCACTGTTTCGCTGTTTTTTTCGTTACGCGTCAGCGAAAAGGAAAATACTACCGAATTTCTGTTTCAGTATAAACTATTTGAAACGTAACAGGAACCAAAACGTAACTCTGAAGTATAGAGGAAGTTATCTTTAAAACGCAAAATAACATCTTCTAAATTTGCGTAGCATTAGTTACTTATTCAGATTCACTTCGCTTCTTTAATACCTTATTAGGTTGGTCCATAAAAAATCTCGTTATTGGATTACTCCTTAGTTCAGGGAAATTCATTATTTTTTCCCAAACCAACTTTCTGGTGTTTGAGAGTAAAACATCCCCTACCATCTTAGAAACCATTTTACCTTGAAAATATTTCTGGATTTAGCACATTTAATTTAATATAATTACTAATTTAGCAGTAAATGATTCATATGAGACAGTTTTATGGTTTCTGTAGTATCATTTGGGAGGATATAACAGCCCAAGTTAAAAACAAAGTGTTCAGATACAAATAATCATTCGACTTTTTAATATTGACCTAGAATTAAAGTTGAATTTTTGCTTGGGTTTTAAGTCGTTTATTGAAAAAAAGACTTTATTTTTTCTTGTTTCATTTATTCTTAGTAGTAACGTTTCGCGTACATAGTTGCCAACATTTTCAAGCTCATCTCTAAACGAAATTTACAATTTATTATGTTTTAAATAACAAATTTAAAATTAGTTGAAGTGTATTATTACCCTGTTCGATTTTCCTTCTGCTTGTCAATCAAACCGTATTATTTTCCCGACCCAAAACCTTTCATATTGCATTTTCCTTTTTCTTCTAATTAAATAAATTCTTTTAATTGTTAATGGTTTTCTTTTTTCTATAATTTGTAGCCTTGTTGTCAAAACTATCTTTAATAAATCAATAATCTGTCTTGTCATTAGTATCTTTTAAAAACATTACAATAAGGCACAAACAAATCAAATATAGATAACAAAGAGGTAAGCTGTAGGACGCTCAACTAGAAAATTACATCGTATGAGTCTACGAAATTTAACACAGACTTACAAAAAAGTATTTTTAGTACTTCTTTCTCCACCTAAGCAAAAAGAAACCGAACGATGTTTGTTTGCAATATGTAATATTCACATTGACAAAGTACATAATAACAGTATAATTAATAGGAATAGTAAAATTTAAAATATAAAGTCAAGTAAAAAAAACATCAATTCTCAAAAACTTAGAGCAGGTAATATTAAAAACATTACAACAATTTGACACAAAAATAAAATAAAAAATTGCAAACTAAACAGCAAATAAATTTTAAAAAGAGAAAAACATTCTTGAACTTAATAAAAATTTGATTGAAAACTTAACGCAAAGTAGCATCTCCGAAAATGTTTCAATAATCATAAGTTTAAGTTCCGACTTTAGCTATTTAGAACATAAGGAAATAGACATGAAAATATTGCATGTATTTAAAATAAAATAAAAAGTTCGAGAACTCAATAAAGCCAAGGATCAGTAATAGGCTCACTTTTTACAAATGATTTATACAGCTTTGCATTGGATGCCTCGCTATACATGTATGCAGATGATGTTACTTCAGATAGTAATAGCGAAACAGAGATTCTCAATAATACACCAATGAGTAGATTACATAAGTGGTTTTGTTCCAATCGGCTAAAATTAAATGAAGCGAAGACAAACTTCTTGTTATTTCACACGTACTTAAGATATACATTATAATTTGCATATAATAATCCCCCAACAACTTGCGCCAATTACGGCGCACCAGCCGGCCATGAGATTATTATGCCCACGCCTGTGGTGCGTATTAAGAGATTCGTTCTCAGTATTTGCCATGGAGTGAGTAAAGCCACCGAAAACCGCAACTCTGAGAAACAGCCGGGGGTTCGAAGTCGGGACCCCGAGAAAAAAATGTCGAAGTATTAAAGTACCTTATTAGGATCGCTTATACTTCCTATATAGGCTGAGCCACACCTATAAAGTAATTAACACATGAAATTAACGGTGCATATTAATATGTTATGAAATAAACACTGCTCCACGTCAAAAAGTATCCCTTTAGAGTCCAAAAAAAGAATTTAGACCGCTACACTCTGGTAGACTATACACTATTACACTTTACAAATTTAAACAAGATTGACTTACGACTGACTTTTATCTACTCATCTCCTTCAGCTAAAATGGTTCTCCTAGCTTAAAAGGAGACAAGAATGTACATATTGGAAGCTATAGATTATATACGCAAAAAACAGAGGCTTATATCCTAGAAATGAAGCTACGTATGCGTATCATACTGGTGGGCGACATAACTTGAGCATGCCAAAACACTAATTGCAATTAACGAATAGAAATTTAGAATACCTAGCCGAGAAACTTCATAATAAATTATCAATAGAGCTTAAAACACTTCATACATTTAAACGCGCATCCAAAGATTTCTAGAGTAAATATTTTCGTTTATTTATACTATATTTGTTATTATTTTTAATTCATTGTGGCCATAGACCCGATAAAAACTCAGGCGTAGAACAAATTGTGAGGCAGCAAACTAATTGGTAGGTATGGAACAATTTACAATATTCTGGAGTGGTAACCGGGAAGAAAAAAACAACGTGGTCGACCCGGAGCTACTTGACTGTAGAAGGTGAAGATGGACTTTGGTACAGCCGATGTGTAGAGATAGCAGGAAAAGACCAAAGGTAGAAGCAAATGGATAGATATATGCGAGAAGATATACACCAAAAGGATGGGAATTGATCTATCCCGCAGATTTTTTAGATCTACAAAGCTTTAGAAGCGGCAATATCCCGTTGGGGTGACTAGCCATTATATACATTCTATTTTTTTTATTCATCAATTTTATTACCTCAAGATTACACAAAATCAAGAAAGATAATTATTTGTTGGATATTGAGAGAGTAGAGGGAAACTTTTAAAGCTTGTGGTAAATAAAGAAACGTACAGTTCTTCCTTTTATTTCACGAATGATACTACTGTAACCAATTATGTTCCTAAACACCAAGAACGCGATTTTGATGTCTACGTTGTTTTTAGAGATGACAAGAAACCGCAAATGATAATGAAATACTCTAGATCAACCGTGTACAGACAATTATTTGTCTATCGTACGTAAACGTAAATAACTTCGACAAGGCTTTGTAGCAGTATACATAATACATACCACTAAATTAACGTTTACTCCGAAGATAGCCAAAGTGCCGAAATCAATCCCAAGGATTTGATTAAACAGTTTATGAAAAACATTTCCTTTTATTTCACGTCCATGAAATAAAGTGAAAAAGTATGAAATAGTTATTGCTGTGTATACAATCTACGTATATGTATGCGAGTTTGGTTAGATGGATCTGTTATGTATACATATTTCGCATCCATAAGCGGCACATATTACAATTTCCTAGAGTTTTTTAATTCTTCTTCTTCTAAGACTTTCGTATAATAATTGACCTAATTTTTTTTTGGATTCACATTGCATATAATTACACCTTTTCATTTTTCCGTACTTTTTTATTTTATTTCTACATTCTGTATACACTGTTCAAAAAGACAAAATCATGTTATGTCCTGTTTTCGTTCCTCAGACCTTCCTAACATTTCGTATCTACCTTAAAATCAATATTTTAATATGTAGCAAACAATTTAAACTATTGTAGTTGCCATAAATACGTAGAAACTTACTATTGCTAGAAGTAAACAAATAAAAATATCAATTTTTTGTGAGTGCGTTAGAGTTATATCTTGTGCTTCTTCTGAACATCATTTCAAAGACAAATTTAATAGATTTAGATCATTTATTATGCAAAAATTTGAATACATGCTCAAAAATGATACATAAACGAAACATTACTTTCAAGTTGTTTTATCCAAGGCTTAAAGGCGCAGGTATTTTATTAAGAGGATCTTTACTATTAAGTAAACAATAACTTCTTAGGAAGGAATTACGTATTTACATATATTTATGTTTATATTACTGAGCCCTTTATAATTGGAACCTGCCCCAGTGTAGAAAAATGATAAATCTATCAAAACTGCTCAGAAATCTAAGGATTTATGCAAAGTTAGTATATAAATCAAAGCTATGTACCACATAAATTCACCAGACTTTCAATTAAATATTTGTCAGGATTCTGACAAGGAGTTTACCTGCAAATAAAGTAATTGATTTTGTTTTAGTTGTAACCCAAAGTATCTGGTTTGTTTTCTTTTCTTCTTTGAAAATTAGACATTACATAAACATTTCTTTAGTTACTTTATATTTAATCTACTTCTAAGCTACATCAACTACGAGACACCACGTTTCAGCTATAATTTCAATTATAACTTATTAAACGCTAGGAGATAAAAAGCGCTTTATTTGAATTGACTAAATGTTTGTATTTTTAAGCTAGCGTTTGTTTATTTTACTTTTGCCAGTTGAATTTTCCCAGCCTTAACCTAATTCCTATATGTTTTAACATGATATATTTTCGCGTAAAAATTATAGATACATCTTAATGGCTTAATATGTTTATGTATTTAAAAATAAAATTTCGCCCGAATATATGAATGTATGTACCTAATTCGACCGATAAAATCGTCGAAAAAAAATTATTGGATACTTGTTAAAGTGTTAATCTCTAGTTTTGCAAAAGTGATAGTTTGTGTATGAAATACGATACCCTTGTTGGAGATTATACAAAGCAAATACATTTATATTACGATTATAGCCGATGAGAAAATGTGTCCTTAACTTTTCTCCATAATTTATAACTAAATGTAGGTTGTAGAATACAAGTAGATTGTAGAACCTGATTCGTAGAAATTAAATAATATTCAAATAATGAGCTTTTCAGTAGAACGACCGCAATACAGGAAGTTAAAATGAAGCTGTGGATATATTTAATTCAGTCTCCGTTAGCCTACACAAGTCGTTCTCTTAACTTTAAACATAAACACCTGAAGCTATTTCTGCGAAAAGAAAACTTCATATTCACCCTAGTGCGACCAAGTAAAACAACCAAGTTAAAGTATGCAAAAGAGAATAATTATATACGCCTAATCATTAAAAGACAACTTCCATATGGCCGCGAATATACACAGTATGTCGAAAACATTACGGAACTTTACAAATATAAAATTATTATTACTCAAAATACATACATTTTGCGTCAATACAGCTTTGGGCACGTTCCACCTATGATAGCATGTCATTTCTAGGAATCACCTCACACGTACTCGTCACAGCTTCTTGTACTTGTTCAACATTGTTGTAAAATATTCTTTTCGTAGTCAGTTTCAGTTTCGGGAGGAAGAAATAGTCACATAGTGATAAGTCTGGTTCATATGGAGGGTGTTATAACACATAGACTTGTCTTTTCGCCGTCGTGAACATCGACAGTACCGTGTTGTGGTGCATTATTTCTCTCCGGTGTTCGAACGATTCTTTCGCAAATGGTCCATAACCTCCACATAATATTCGCCAGTGACATTTTGACCGTGTGGAACAAATTCCTGTTATCGAGTACCTTTAGAGTCGCAAAAACCAAATCAACATCGACTTCTCTCGTGACTTCTAGAAACGTAATTTTACCGATTTCGGAGAGACTGCGTAATTCCATGTAGTACTTTGTCGTTTTGTTTGAAGATCGTATTTGAAGCACCAGGTCTAATCACCAGTCACAATCGATTCTAGAAATGCGCGACTTCGTCTGGCTGTTGTCGTAAGATCCTTGCAATCTTCAACGTGAGTAATTTCTTGATCCTCAGTTAAGACATGAGGAGCAACTCGTTTCTTCAAATCTTTCGTCAAAGCTCCATCTTTGGTCGTATTTAATTCCTGCGCTAACCATCTTACAGTCGAATTCGCATCGTATGCGACAATTTCACGCACTTTTTCGCGCCCCTCGCGATTTTTGTTTCTTGGTCGGTCTTCTTGGGTCATCAAAGCATCGCAACCATCCGCCACGAGATAAATAGCCACCACCATAAACTTTTTTCATTAATTCAAATTTTTCTGTAAAACTTTTACCGAGTTTGAAACAAAATTTAATATTAGCTCGTTCTTCCATCATATGTTTGTAACGAACCGATAAAAAGTGCTGTCACTTTAAGCACTATAACTTAACTACCACTTGATCGATTTCAATGCTCGTGGTCTCGTTTTGTAGAGGGGATATATAATTTTCAGATTACATATTGTTTCAACGGATGGCGTTGGTAACTTTCCGTGTAGAAACTCAATTTACTTAATTTGACTTAGACATAGAAATAGTTATAAAAGGAGACTATCTAAAGTTATCTAACGTTATCTAAAGTTATCTAAAGTTATCGAACTATATCAAAAATACAGTTACGAAACAATTATAAAATTATAAGAGCACGGTATCATTAAGTAAATTAGTAGTAGAGGAGTAAATACATAGAGATCGAGTTAACAACAGTGTATAAGTGATGCCCGAACTAATATGTATATATGTTGTACACGTTTATCCGATCTTCGAACTTCTCTACTGGTAGATGATGTGTTGAATCCCAGAACTTTAGTTCCGTAAATCCATTGAATCATTAATTTTTAAGGTTATTTTGTCTAGTGTAGATATTTATAGAACTTCGCCCTACACTTGGTTGGGCAAATAAATCGTTATTAGTAGTAGCAGAAGTATTGTGTGGCGCCCTGCCAGTATAACGGGAATTTACGAAACCAAACATTTTTCAAATCTGCATTTTGGTAAATACTGCACAATTTTTAAGAAGCAATTTAATAGCTAAAGGTAACAGTAAAACATGAAGGTGTTTGAATTATCATTTTGCCCGCATAACAACAACAATTCCTAGTTGCTCGACATAGAAAATTCTAATAGCAGTACTATAACAAAAATAATATCTACAATGCTTAACTTATAGTACTGCCAAATACACAAAATAAAACAATCATAAATTTAAAAATAATGTCAGTTTAGAGAAAGACTAAAAATATTAGTTAAAATAAAGTAAGCATAGTATACTTAATAAAGACAATAAATAAAGTAATAAACCAATAAAAGTGAAGCACCATTATCTAAAATATGTAAAGTCAAGACTGAGTAAATACATATGTATATACTCAATGTAGCAGTATAGAGCTTATTGGGGCTTTCGTTAATGCAATCCATTTAGCACTCGCAATTTCGAAACTGACACTTGTTGTTGGGCCATACTGTTGCGATCTGTTAGAGATACCAATTGCAAGCGATCAAGTAAGCTGTTATAATCTACATCATGTTCTAGGAAATACCCTCTATCTTAAATGGCAAAATATTTAATCATCCTTTTTGTACTACTTCCAGAATAATTTGCTGGCAGAAATCGTGAGGTTATCAAACCACAGATACTTATTCGAGTTTGGAGCGAACATGCACGCAATACAAATCGAAGAAAGTTACCACAACTAGATCATATGGAGTACTGAATATATTCCGTAAATGTTAAATAAACAGTACTCCAGGATCTCTCACCGTTAAATGGCTAGCTACTCGTATTGTGGTCGGATCAATTAGCAAATCAAAGGTAAGTGGATAAATCATAGCCGCTCAATTTTCCTCAACTTTTAAACTCTGTCTTGATTTATACTCGGTGCTTCACTTTTCAACTACAAGCATCGATGATTTGGAGACATCCAATTATAAAATATAAATATGTGAAAAAATAAAGCACTCATATCTAATATTTCTTACTTTTGTACCTCTCTCAAAATGAATATATTAAATCAAAAAATACATTAGAAACCTAAAAAGATTTGTGAAGAGAAATTTTTATTCTTAGTATTCTTAATAACTCAAACATCGAAGTATAGGACATTTACCATAACATTTACATAAAATCTTACTCAAGTTGATACATGCAATAATATACAGGTTTCACTTTCGTTGTAATACGAAGCAACACTGCTTTCATATTTCAACTACTATATATGTAATATAGCAGTTTTTCAGATATCCCCATTCAATGTTTTCGAGATATCTATAGTTGAAGCTTTCGGTGGGTTATTCAATACAACCTATGGCTTTCTCCATTTATGGAATAGACTGACCTACTGCTCTTTTGCAGTATATAGAAAGGCATGAGATCATGGTGCTACAATTTAAATCGTATTCGAGATTTATATTTTTTACAGTTGCAATTCTGATTAAATCTAATAAAGGTACAGAAAGATTGTTATTAAATATATAATTGGGGTACCACAACATTTTCTTCGTTTGGAGACACAAAATAGCAAAGAATTTATTCTGGAAGAGTACGTATTCGAAATTCTCTGAACATATACATAATAGTGATTTCCTGTAAACGTGTCTGCAACTCAGGCTAAAGTTTGATAATCCGGTAAAAAGAGGGGAATATATTTTTTGTTTATACCCTCTTAACAGTGATTTTCCTTAAGCATGTCTACATTCCGACCACATGCATCGCTGTATATGGCACTAAATAGAACATGTACTCGAGATTTTATAGAGACGCACATGACAGTTTCTCCAACACCTAACACGACCACAAAGAATGCTTTATAACTTAAAACTTAAAAGACCGGTATACATTTTTTTAATGATCTGTGCAAAACTAATACAAAATTGTGCCTTGACCAAAATTAGAAAATTTCAGTTGTGCTGGTATGCCCCGAGCACGAACAAAAAAAATGATTATTGCTTGAGGCGAGGACATAAAACTTTACCAGCACAAAACGACACAAAGTGAACACAAAATTATTCACCAGTTAAATTTCGGAAATTGTGGGGAACATAGTACGGAGTATGTGACTATAGATGTGCATATGTAAACATTATTTTGCTTTGTTTTATGTTCGGTGCAGGCTTAATTAAATGTGTTAAGGTATGAATAAAATTACATTTCAGTGTAAATTAAATTGATTGAATAATTGTTTACCCTTAATTTATATGAGGAATATTAAGAGAGATATGAGTAATTCCCTGAGAAGTTTCTAATGTCTTTAATGATATTAAAATTGTTACGTTTGTGTTTGATAGTTTAGTACTTTGTTTTGTATACACCAAGAATTAATTGAACTGCTGAGAAGTTCTTTTACAAAAGCATGTAGTTCCGTTCGGAAGCGACAATGGAAAATCTTCATAAATTAGCACATTCACAGCACTAACCAATGGTCTACTATGTCAAATGCTTTGCTGAAATCTGTATATATAATTTCCATTTATCGAGGGTTATGAAATAATTCACTAATATACTCCGAGATTTCAGAAAGTTTCGTAACTATTAACCCCTCCGGGAAGAGTTCTTGTTGATGAGTGGATAAATATGCTTTAATGCTGTTAAATATTCTCTTGTGTACCAGGTTTATAGGTCAATAATTAAAAATATCCGAGTGCTCACCTCCTCGGAAACCAGTGTTCTGTTAATATTTCTATTATTAGGGAATGTGAAAGTTCTTGTACCCAAGTTGAAAATGATAGCAAAAAAACTTACATAAAGTGAATATTCATGAACTAGAAAAGTTGGTATTGTATCATGTTTGGCAGTCATACTCGTTTTGGGTTTTTTCGCACTATTTTCTACTCTGTAAGAAACGAATTTTATTGAAAACTAATTGAAGCAATCAACAACTCCGCTAACTTGCACAGTTGCAAAAATAGAAATAAACCGGTTTATTTTTGAAGATTGGGTAACATTCTCAATAGATAGACTACCAGGTACTCTGGCAATACCACGTATAGCGTTAATAAACTACCAGAATAGTACGCTCTTTTCAGCAGCAATTTGATATTCATCAAACACCGTTTTAATTTGAACTCTGATCAATTTTCGCAGGCTCCTAAAAGCAAGTATCCGTTCTAAATAATTGTAAGTTAAAGTGGAATTGCTGTTGCATTATTGCAGAAGATATAACACATGGGCTGAAAAGTCCCAGGCCTAACACATAGATGACGCTAGTTTCATTGCAGTCACCTTTCTCTCAGTTAGTACTAACCTTAAAAAGACAGCTGTTAAAATTTCATGATATTCTATTCATTAGTTTGTGAGTTATTGTGCTAAGAGTCACGCTACTTTTGTTATTTTCAAAACAATGGATCAAAAACAACTTCGTGTTTTAATTTTACACTGCTTCTTGATGGGAAAAAATACCGTTCAAGCGAAGCAATGGCTTGAAAAGTGTTATGGGAACTCCGCTCCATCAGAAACAACAATAAAACGTTGGTTTGCTGACTTCAAACGTGGTCGTAGAGACACTGATGATGTAGAACGCAGTGGACGCCCAAATGAGGCGGTAACACCAGAAAACATCAAAAAAATCCACAAAATCGTTTTGAATGATCGAAAAGTGAAGTTGCATGAGTTAGCTGACATCGTAAGGATATCAAAAGAACGTATTGGCTTTATATTGCATGAGCATTTGACTATGAGAAAGCTCTGTTCAAAGTGGATGCCGCGTTTGCTCACTGTTGACCAAAAACAAGAACGTGTTGATGATTCTGGGCAGTGTTTGGCCATGTTTAAACGTAACAAACCGGAATTTTTGCGTCGATATGTGACAATGGATGAAACATGGATCCATCACTTCACTCCGGAATCAAAACGATCATCATCTGAGTGGACAGCAACCGGTGAACCTCGTCCAAAGCGCCCGAAAGCACAACAATCGGCTGGATAGGTTATGGCCTCGGTATTTTGGGATGTGCGTGGTGTAATATTCATCGACTATCTTGAGAAAGGAAATACCATCGACAGTGAATATTATATAGCGTTATTGGAGCGTCTGAAGGCCGAAATTGCAAAGAAACGACCGCATATGGCAAAGAAAAAAATGTTGTTTCATCAAGACAACGCACCGTGTCACAAGTCAATCAAAACAATGGCAAATCTACATGAAATGAATTTCGAATTGCTCCCACATCCACCGTATTCGCCAGATTTGGCTTCCAGCGACTACTGGCTGTTCGCAGACCTCAAAAAAATGCTCGCCGGTAAGAAATTTCGCACGAATGAAGAGGTTATCGCTGAAACTGAGGCCTATTTTGAGGCAAAAGATAAATCGTTCGACAAAAGTGGTATTGAAATGTTAGAGCGGCGCTGGAATGATTGCGTTGCTCTTGTTGGAAATTACGTTGATGAATAAAGCTAATTTTGAACCAAAAAAACCGTGTTTTCTTTGTTAGGGCCGGGACTTTTCATGCCATGTGTTAAGAATCCATCCAATGTCAGCTAAATTAAATTAAAAAATTAAAATTATACCATCAAATAATTGCAAATTTGTCGTTATCCGTGTTTACCAATCCTCTTTTAAAATTCATCAAAACTTTCACATACTTTTATTTAAATATGTGCAGTACTTCGATAGGAATGTAGCTAATTGTAAGGCTATAACTACCTCTACTTATGAACATAACAATTTTGCTAATAATATCGTTAACGGTCCAAATTACTTCAGGATATTGAAACGATCGACGTATAATGTTATGTTATGCGTGTAGCGTTTGCGTGATAAATACGGAAGCATTAACTAAAAATTTATATGCATACGCGTTAATCCGCCGGTAGAACATGACACGTTGGTGTTAAAACATCCCATATGCGGTCGCTAACATTCCTTGTCTTCACCCATAAATGTCAATTTTACGATAATAAAATATTGAAGATTTTACGAAATAAATCACCGTATTTATAATAAACATAAGCAGCTTATACTACCGATTATACGCATAATGTAATTAACCGTAATCCAGCTAAATTTAGCTCACACTTATTGGTAGGATTAGTTGTAATGTGCGTTAGACAGGTAAAATTCCATTAAATTTGTAGTAATGAGTACTTGGCAATTGTAAAATTTGTAACTCCGTAAAATTTTTTGAGAGTAGTATTTGATAATTTTTGATAACCCATTCTACTTAGCCCGTAATAACATAAGCGTAAAAATTAGCCGGACTAAAGTCTATGCGCAGAATGGAAACAATTTTCCAAAAAGCTAATCTTTCTTGATTCAAATTTTAAGCAATAAGCCGACATTACTGTATAACAAGCGTATCAAACTGAAAGAAAAAATCAAAATCAATTTTCATAGAAATTCAAGCTTACTTCAAAAAATATAGTAGAGAGAAAAACAAGAAATTTTAATGTTTTCTTACTGACACTTGACATATTCTTTTCAACAATCCTGTATCCCCGATTCTGAGCGATACAAATCGCATATTTCTTTTTGTTCGCTAAAACATTTTCTGGGTCGAGCACATACGTGACACGTTCTTTCACATGTTGGTTTTGATACAGTTCATTGCTGTGGAATTTGAATTTATGAAATTCTACCTCGGGATTTGGCCACTCACTGTGATAAAGGATTAGGTGTAATCTAGGATAACACCTTGATAGTCGTCCTGAAAAACGAACAGGTACAGGGTCTGCCTTTTTTTATTTTTCAGTCCTTATTTCCACACGTATATTTCTAACATTACAGGTCTTATTTTCTCTTTGTAATCATAATTTCACCGTTCTTTTTTGTGGTGAATTAGTCTGTGTTCCACAAACCATCATTCTACAAATTTGCCTCCCTTGCGTGGTTAATTTTTCTGAAGGAAACGGAAACCTACAATCTTCAAAGCTTTACAAACATGCCAGAGGCTCAGCATTCTTACTGCAAATTTTTATAAAAATAAATTTCATTGTCCAACAAAAATTAAAATCCATTACAAGAATAAATGAAAAGAACTTACAGTGCTCTGAATGTAAATACTATATCTAAACAAAAGGAAATGGAAAACTAAAAGAATAAGCGACCTAAATAAACTCTAAATTAACTAACGTAATAAAGTTTATCAAATCACTTCGTCAGCTAGCAATAACCCAACAACAGTTACAACTAAACTGAATCAAACCTATTTATTGAATAAGGAGGGTTAGGGATAAAATAATCTTCACATTCCGGGATCTGTTGGGATAACAAAATACATATCGAGCAACGGAGAGCAGGGATTCCCATACAGGTGAACAAGGGGTGCCTAGCTTAACCTAAATCATGATACTGATATTGACTATGCAGTCAATTACCGCGTCACATACAGCTTTGTAATTATAATACATTATACACCTGATGTTAATGGGATAGATTAGTCTCTGTATTAGAATCCTTCTATGTTGTTTGAAGTAAGAACATCCAGAAAGGATCTACAAAGATAGTTTTGCATATGCATTGTGCTGAATTAGAAATTCCAATTTTATGCTGGTGTACTGGAAATTCACCATAACTGAACCTAAGTTTTATAATCGTTGTATAGTGAAACCTCGATATGTTGTATTCTTTATACCATGGACCGTAGTTGACGTCCTACCATTTCTGTTTTAAAATCCCAGTTGCTCAAGAAATCAGATCTGGGCTTGTTCGTACTATATTGTCAGTTAAGTTGGAAGTAACTGCTTCCTCTGCCAAACTGTCGACAATTACGTTAGGCCTAGGACCAACATAATTCAATACTATCGGTATTGAATTATTCCCGATTACTATACCATAAGATTCCTGTGAGATGAAAAGTGTATGACTCCAGATTTATCAGGAGATAACTCTAGAGCATTAGCTATTAACGACTATTATGAACAAATACGTGCCCTTTGGCGCGATATGTAGATTCATAGAAAAAGTCTTCAAAATGATCCACTTTCTAAGTAGTTTGTTCCTGCCCAAAAACAAAACTTTAAACGTCTATCGTCATCTGCAAGTTCAAGTGTGCAGAAACTTTGGCAAGAAAGAACAAAGTGTGGTAACCTTGGAATTCTTTGCAATAAACTTCTTGTTTAGATGCATCATTTGTGTGCCCTTTCTTAAAGATAATTTAGGGTTATATGCAAGTGACCCGACTGCTACTAATATACTGTCAGTTTTAATTTATAATGCGCAATTACTGACTCATTGCGATAATTTCGTCATCAACCCTTGATGATAAACACAAAATTTGAGATACCTTCAAGGTACCTGTACCAGATTAAGAGTATTCCGAAGTTTAAGTGTTATTGCATACCAGCTGCCGTGCTCGTGCAACTAGAAGAGCTTCTGAGTTATACATTAAAACACGCAGCAAATACTCAATTTTCATTGTAACTTAATAATGTTACAGCACAGTTTGACAGTCTTCTAAAAAAAGGTCCAGATTTTGTCTGGTTAAAGCAAATATGCAGTGATTGATAAATGCATTCAAAATATCACATAACTGCAACGATTATTTTAATTATGCCAATATAACCGCACCAGTTGTCGAATATTTCTTTATAGAAGAAATATCACCACAATGGACGTCGTCCGTTCAAACAAGTATAGAAACACACCCAGTACTGCAGATGTTTAATCGAGATACAATCCAATTGCTTTTTTTTATTTGAATTACTACGAAGCCACTAAGGTACCGCCTCTGTTACGCCGACTTAACGAGTAGTATCTAGATATCACATACCGTTTTTATTCTGCTGTCTGATGCCTTCCAGTGAGCAAAAATAACTGTTTATTTAAATAACCATAAAATAATTACAAAAGTATTTATAAAAGCACAAACAACAATCAGGGAATACATTTCCGTTTGTTGTACTTTCTGCTGTATATTTTGGTTAGGCAGTCCTTTTGAACACTCCAACAGTAGTCAGCCATCATATATATGATACCGAGTTTCCATGGTTTCCATGAAATCTCTCGCCTTGTTCATCACTTACATTTTCGGGAAACCTGTCAAGATGACTACGAAGGAAATTAAATTTTGCGCTCATGTTACAACCTAGGCGATGAAATTTTCTAAACGTTGATTTCATTAGATCTTTATAATTGGAGGCTATTTGTTTCGAAGAGAATTATTCGCGACCACACTGAACGAAGTCCAGGTTGCTTTCTCAACTTTGTACATAGAGTTGATGAAAATTGGATCTGTCAATAAAGTTCTAATTTGAGGCCCATCCAATACCCCAGCATTAATTTTCCCCTTACTTAATCGTACAAACTTTTAACATGTGCACTTGAAACGGTCCCCTTGCAAATCTAGAGCCTTAAAACATTGCTTCAGAAGAGCCAATTTCGGCAAATAAGAAATTCCGTAGAAACAAAAGTAACGTGATAAGGAAAAATTAATATATATTTGCATTTTTGGCATTAGCGCACCTATATGAGTTAAAAGCAAGTCTATCTTAGTCAGCAGAAAACAGAAACATTAGTTCAATCAAATAAGAATTTTTCCATCATAATTGTTTCAGCTAACAAACCTCAAGCCAAGAATAAACTTTATTTTTTGAAGAGATCGAATTTAAACAAATATTTCCGTTAATATACTGCTCGTTATTTAACACTCAATCTTCGCAAAAAAGAGAATTCTACATCAACGCCGAGCAAATCGTCAAAATTTAATGCCAGTTTCCAGTTTGTACGACCTTCACAATTCGCCATGTTAAATTTATCGTAAAATTTTTCGCCTTCGGCAATGGCAATCTATTACAGAACGAAAAAGAATAAACAAAAAAGATCAAAAGGTACGTACAGAACAAAATGAATGGGAATTTATGGAACATCAGCTTACTTTCAGCGTCCGCATAACAATGACTTGTTTACTACCACACTTTCCGCGAAAAGAATCAAATTTAAAAATTAGTAATTCGCGTGCACCGTCTCCTTTTTGCTCTTTCTCTCAGCGTCACAATTTTATTAAGTAGCAATTAAATTCAACAGTTAAACGATCCACTTCGCCGATACAATACTCTATTATAAATATTTACAGAATTAAAGACGAAAATTTTACTACCGACGCGACCACCTAACAATATTCTTCGCATCTGACATTTTATGTTTTGTAGATTGACTCGGAAGCAAGGTATATATATATACAATATTTGAATATTTCCCATGTATTTTATAATTCCTTGAAGTTCAAAAGCCTGGCCGCTTTGAAATCGTCGACTTCTTATTCGATTCGCGGTGTTATAATTTAGTTTCCAGCAATTTTACGTCTTAATAGCCGAGAGAACAGAATCTGCATGCCCCTAAAATTAAATTTGATGAACAATGAGTTATTATTAGGTTACTTGCGTCTGGGGACAGTTTAATGAGGCTTTTATACGTAATAATATTTATAGTTTATGCAAAAATAATTATTTTATGAACGTCTAAATATATATCTTTCGACATATAAAGCACCCACTACCGGATTACACGAAGAAGTAACTTTGATCAAATTTATAGAGGTACTAGGATTTTATTGCTTGGAATAATGTAGAACGCTTTTTTCAAAGGAAAATAAATAGAAAATAATTCATTTCCTTGATTTCGTAAAAGTAAAGAGAATAAAAAGTGTATTGTATAATATAAATTATAAGATTGAAAATACGGCTGAGTAATACAGTCTTATGGTATTCCAGGTGCACTTAAAATTATACAGATTGAATTAATTGCATTTTCGGCAGAACAAAATGCTACAAATATCATATAAAATCACTTTACACAGGTTTTCATTCGATCCCACGAACCCGCATTATGCTACTCTAATAGAGGCTATTTGTGGCGTACCGCAAGGATCAGTGCTTGCTCCGAGTCTTTCCTTGATTTAGGTCAACAGTCAGCAAGGATACCAGTTTCTGTATGAGAAAGAAAGGAAACTTCTAGGGGTGGTCTAAGCTCACAAACGTTCTTTGGTAGAGAGAGCATCAAATTAAAAAGAGAATTGTGCCGGCGACTGAAATCAGCAGCCACAAGTTTCTAGTGGACTACTGATCCCCTTATTTTCCATTTTTTAATTGCATTTTTTAAAAAGTTCCTAAACTCTGTACAGTGAAGTTTAAGACAGTTGCACATACGTAGTTTCGTCAAAGTTAGTTCCCTCTTAACTTGAATCTGGCTCAATGTTTAGGACTGATTTTTTAAATAAAAGGTGTTTCCACCAATTCCCAATGTTGTTTCTTATTTTTTTTAGGATTCTATTGGTAACCTTTTGCCATTTTCCTACTTTTAGTTATGTTGACGTTTTACAAGTTTATAATGACAGGTTTCAGACAGAAAGCATAGATTCCCTTCTTATCTTTTCTTTTGTTTTTTCCCCATTTTTTAAACAGTTTCCAACATAATACATCTGTACATTCGAATTCTGCAGGATGACTAGCAACCATAAAACGTTTTTAATATCATTTCAAAGGGAAACCAGGTATGGCACCTTGTTGCCCTAACAAACGGAGTGAGTTGTTGCCCTCCCTTCTGTTGTAACTAAAATTTCTTTAGGGTTTATAAGTTTAATATTATATAATTTACTTGTTTATTTATTTCCGTGAGTTAGCGGCATAAGTGAGAACTAAATGAAAATAAAATATCTTACTGCATTTCTTTATTATTATATTATTATATTATTACATTACACAATTACTTAATTTTCACATAGGTCAACTACAAAAACATTTATAAAGAAAAAACTCTTAATCACAAATTTAACTCAAACAGTTTACTAATAGTTTAATTCGTAAATACCAATTGAAACAGGGTAATCAATTAAAAAGAAAAGAAAAAGAAATTAGTGGAAGAACGGTCTGTACAAGCAATACCCACGTTCGTTTTTCATTTCGCAATTGGAAAAATCGTCAAAATAACATTATTTTAGAAAAGTGACAATACAGAATTTTAGATCAAAGATTAAACATTGTTTCCCATTTTAAATTACACAGGAATTTTGATTTTATTATGCAGAAATAGTTGGTTCCGTGGTCACCAAAAAAATAAATAAGGAAGTAAATTCTATAACATAATAAAAGAAGAAAATTTCAATTAAGTATTATATATATAATATTATATTATATATTTGTACACGATAAAAATCAGAATCGTCATCATGTGTAGAAAATTTCTCGAAGCTGACATCTGTTTCTTCTGCTGCACTAATGTTGATGACAATTGGCTCAATAACAACGTCAAGATCCCACGCTCGTTGCTCTTCTTACGCTACATGTTGAATATATTTGCACCATGACTACGGCTTTACATTTTTAATTGCATCATCGAGAAGAATTATCACGTCTTTCAATTTAAAAGTTGTATTGCTTCTTGCCACTTCGCTTTTAATTTGCGCCCAAATCATTTCAATGGGATTTAATTCGCAAGGGTAAAGTGGTAATCTGAGCAAAATTATACCCTGGTCGTGAACTAATGCATCGAGCTGGACGTAAAAACTCTTGGCGTGATATTGTTGGCGGTGGATTCTCATAATAACCAAAGTTGTTATTTGGGCTATTTCCGTCGTTCGTTGAACTTGTATAGTCCGATGTTTCGTCAGACGAAAAATCATCGAAGCATGATTGTTCTGGCAAACAGCAGCCCTTCTCAGGGCTACCTTGAAGACTGCGGAAACGTTGGACTATACAAGTTCAACGAACGATGGAAATAGCCCAAATAACAACTCTAGTTTGTATGTAACAACTCTGATTTCATCATGGTCTCTTCGAAATGTATGTTTTTAACTCTAAGCTAGTCAATTATTTCTCCTTTTCTCTCTCTCTCAGCGCCCACTTTAATATAGCGCATTATCCATTACTATAACAGACCCAGGTTCAATTTTGGGAATAATTTCCAAAAACCATTTTTCCAAACGATCGGACTCAGGTACGCTCAAGTCTTCTTACAGAAAACCAGAACCCCTATTAATATACGTCATTATGAGTCTACGCGCTTTTCCAGTTGGAGTCTTCAAGCCAGTGAAAAACTTCACAAAATTTGCCCGTCTTTTACGTTTTATATTTAAATCCTGTTACACTTTTTCAAGTGTATGCCCATCATTTAACCAAGTTTCATCGTATAACATATTTTTCGACCTTTTGAATGCAAGGAATGTGAAATACTGAAAGTCGCGTCAAATTTACGATATATACATAGATAAAATTCTATGAGTGATTCAATGGTGAGGAAATGGAGGTGAATTTAATGAAGGATGTAGAAATGTCTACAATAATAAATAAATAAAAATTAAAGAAAACGCAAGGTTTACTATTGCATACTTCCGATGGATTTTTCTCAAATTTTGCGTTCACCAGTTCATGAAATTGTGTCTGGAAAACTGAACCTTCGAAAACTGTATGTTCGTTGAATAACCAAATATAGTTATAGGGCAACACAAATCGAAATGTCGTCCAAGTTCAGTTGATTTTGTGACTCGATAAAACAAGAATGGTGAAGACTCCTTAAGCCATATATTCATTGGGGCTTCTCGCATAATACTGCGATGCATGAAGTCCAATGCCAAACCTTTACAATCCATAGAAACATCAAGACTTTAACTGGAACAAATTTTATCACCCGTCTTGTGAGCCTGATCTTGTACGTTTTGATTTTGATCTGTTTACAACACTTTCTGACTATCAGTTAAATTATGATGACGAGTGACGATTGCAAGGACTGTGTGGATGTACAATTCACAGGTATAGCAGTAAACTCCACTCACACAAATTAATTAATTATGCGGAACGCAGCGTTTCGAGAGCACGTGGGCTAGCATTGTCAACCGTGTGAATTATGATGACGAGATAAAAACAATTGTTACTAGATGGCTGACATTGCACACTAATTTTTCTCTAAATTATACCCCAGGCTTCTTTGAATTCGATATTCCTCGTACAATAATTAAATTGATAAAGTTCGAAACTAAGTTAAATACAGCTTTAAAACATTGAAAATATTAAATTTTGCATTTAATATTGCAGACTGTTCTTACGTTTCTCGTTATACTTACGTTTATACAATTCTGGGTCTTGTCTGTATTTATAGCTGAAGTTTATCAATATCTAAATGCCATCTAGCATTCTGCAAGGAAATTAGAAAACATTAAATAATACCATTTTAGCGCAAATGTAAAGCTAATACTTCTGTTATCAGGAGCAAAAAATAGCATAAGGACACGTACACACCAGTATGCTCCATTTGCCCTCAAGCTATAATTGGTTTTCTTACAATTATCGAGCGAGGAACAAGCTGCATGCCTAGATGAAGATATGCCTTCCCAATTACAGTGGTTCGAGTAGTAAATAAGTTTCCTTGTTCACGAAACAAAGCGATGTACTAATATATTTTGGGAGCATAGGAGGTATGTAATTAAACGTTGCTCACATATCACTTGGCACATTATTTGAATATTGCAAGCGAAAGTAGCATCAGATTAATGAACCGTACAAAACGTTTTAAGTTCTATTTCAAGGATCGTAAAGGTTGGATTTCCTGTGTCCTGATTCCAAATATACCTACTCACCTTGATACTTTTATTTATTTTATTCTATATCTTGGAATTTAAATGTAAAAATAGGCATCTTTATATTACAACTTGAAAGTATAAACTAAGTAATAAAAGCGACCGCTGAAAATCTACGGAATACTATTACAGCTATTTACACGAAGTAAATAACTGCGAGCAACCAACAAAAGACACCCAATTATCAATTGCTAAAGCCGGTGATTTTTCCATTTTAATATCTTGCTACTAAAAGATGCTGCTTCTGTGGTAAGTATACACTGACATTTACAATCGGCATCTTTAGTAATTGTCCAATATGTCTTATTTTACATTTAGTCTTTTTACTATCACAGGTCAAATTTGAGTTCATATTATACGGAAACTCCATTCGTCAGCTGCTTGTTAATTATTAAGGTGTAATCATTACAGGTTTAATGGTACACAGAAAAGATTGTTTGAGAAATATTACGACTGTATACCACATTATAATAATAAAATATGATTATGTAATAAATTTATATCGCTAACCACTGCGTATGTAATATTTCACTAATAGTTGTTTGTGAGATTATAAAATTTTGTAGAACAGTACTGTGTGTTTCTCATGTATTTCATATCGTCGTCTTAGGATCACTAGGAAATTATGGTAATTCCGTACGTAAAACAATCCTTCTGTGCTACTTCATTAATAACTACTAAAATATATAATAACAATAGTAACTATTTTCACGAGTCTTTCTACTGACTTCTGGATTGCCAATTTTATTTCATCCTTGCTTTCCCACACTTATTTAATACCTTTCATTAACTCGTTTTTACTGATACATTTTCCCAAGAATACAATGCTTGTTGGGAGTCTATGAACAAAAAATAAAGTTTATAAAATCATAATAAAATCAAGAATAATATATATATATATATCGCCAAAACCATGTCTAACGACATAAGGAATAAAAAAACACATTGAAGATTTTTAAAAGAAGGTGCCGCAAATAATTGCCGAAAAAGTAGTAAGGTGAAATAGTGAGATACAAGAAGTGCTGTATCACTGAAATAATAACCTGTGTAAAAGCAAGTAGTTTATCAAAGGTTTATATGACGAAACAGCAAATTGTGTAATCAATAGAAACATAAAATCAGAGGTATTCTATACGAGTAATGGTGCTAGACAACAAGGTGGACTTACCCCTCTACTATTTATAACATTTATGGATGAAATTATTAGAGAAACGAGGAGGAAAACAAGGGCTTTTTATATTGGACATCACTACTTAGAAGAAATAGAAATTACAGAATATGTATTCGCAGATGATGTAGCATTGATGACCGGAAATGAAAAAGCTCTACAGCACAACATAAACGTTTGGAATAACACACTCACTGAATATGGAATGAAAATGAATACAAACAAAACAAAAGTAATGGTTATATGAAAAGACGAAAAAGAAATACACATACAACTTGGAGAAACAGAATTAAGAAAGTTAAGGATTTCCAGTACTTGGGAATTACAATACGCGAGAAAGGAAGACAAGAAGAGGAACTTAATAACAGAATACAGAAAGCCAACAAAATATACTATGCTACGAACAGAAAACAAATAAAACGAAAAAATGACGGTCTACAGAGCAATATTCAGACCAATTCTCGCATTTGGATCTGAAACCTGCGTACCCAATTTTCAAGAAAAAAGTAAGGTCCAAACGCTGGAGATGAAATAGCTAAGAAGAGTGAAAAATATAACTAGAAGAGACAGAATAAGGAATGAACAAATCAGAAGAGAACTATAAACAGAATCGATTGCAAGTTATGTAGAACAAAGACAATTAGCGTGGTGAGGACATCTAAAACGGACAATACAATTCCGATTAAACAGGCCTGGAAAGCAAAGATACTGAAAAAGAGAGTAAGAGGGAGGCCAAAAGTAAGCTGGAATAAAGAAAAAATTTTAGATAAGAAAGTAAAAATTTGGGATGAAGCTCAGAAAACTGCAATGGAGAGAGAAGACTGGTGGAAATGAAGCAGATTTAATCTAACCCGATATCCAATTGATAAAAGGGCCTTATTGATTATATATATATATAATCATATATATATATATATATACAAATAGAATGAAGTTACTGGGATATATATCGAAGGTAGGACAAATAAGTGACCTAACATCGATAGTGAAGTGGAGACCAAACACAAAAAGAAAGGAAGAAAAATCAAAACTGCAATGGAAGAATGAGATTAAGAATTATTACTAGCACTATTTTTATGGGCGAGGAAGTAGAATACAATTTCACAAATATTTTCAAAATATTTAACACAACCTAGCTTCTTCAGATGTACTATTACGACTGAACAATACGTTATTCTAAAACCCAGAAGATTCCCTCTTAAAGTAATTAAGAATAAGGTCTGCAGATAGAGTAATTACCTAATGGTCTAATTGGTCCACTAAATTCGGATGGAACTTTCTACAAACAAATTCAACAGTGGTGAATTATTAAGATATATTTGATCCTTTAGTAAAGTATCTGAATATTTAAGTTTATTTATTTCTAGAAACTTGGGTAAGTTCATTTTTAAACCTTCAGTTTCGGAATGTAAAATCTTGAAATTATTATTGAATAATATTTATTTTCTAGTGCATAATTAAAATCTTTATTCTTATGTGTATAGATCATGAAATGCTCCTGTATTCTTTTGTCAAAACTCTTACCCATTTGGCCGTACATATCGTTGGGCAATCATTGCAAGTTTATGTATAAACTGCTGAATTTTTCTTTTATTTATTTTTGATCCATTGTTTTAGTGAATTTTTTAAATGCGTTATTAATGTTGTAGTCTATCTTTAAATTTGATTTAGTTAGTACTTTGCCTATTTTTGCACTTATTGGTCCTGTATAACACCCCCGCAAGGACCCGGACTTGAAAATTTGCGTTTTTCATGAAAACGCGAAGAGTTAGCCATAAGAGAACATAATAATATTCGATAGATAATTAAATTAGACATATGCTGTTGGCATAACATACATTCTGTTCTATTTTAATTTAAACGAATTATTGATATTTAGTCTTAACTTTTGAACACATTGTACACGTTAGTAAATTCTTTGCAAATGGAACACAAAACTTAATTAATCACAAGGCTATAATGTAATTTAGTTTATAAAAAAGGAAAAATATTTTGACGATTTACACGTTAAAATTGGTATTATACTTTTATAAAACACAAGATATATTTGAAGACATTGAGTTGAGGTTAGGCAAACCTACGAACCCGAAAATGAATTATTATACAAGGTGTTCCGTTTAAAGGAATGTAACTTCTCTGTGGTTTGCATTTTTGGCGACTTATTGTACCTCTTTCCACAATTAAAATAAACCTTCAACAAAATCAAATAATTTAGCTGAAATAACCGTGTGTATTATTTTCAAATCTAATGGCCGTACAACATGAACATTATTCATGAAGTTGTTTCCGACCAATTAATATGGCACGTTATTGTCAAAACATAATTTAAACATGAGTTCAAAATATTGAACAATAATGGACTCGAATACTGCGCCGCCAGAACACTAGAACACTCCATTATTACCCTTACCATAACACTTCTCTAATACTAGACACACATTTCGATAGCTATGCTAGTAGGAAAATTGTTCGGTTACTCTAGGTGATAACTATGGAAACTGGCATTCAGTATTAGTGAAGTGTTGTGGTAAGGGTAGTTGTGAAGTCTTTCAGTTAATTTTAAGGAAAAGAAAGGAAATTTTCTGAAAATCATATATACCTATGTCCTCATATACAATTATTATAATCCTATTACAACCAACTTCTAAGGCAACAGGAAATTAATACAACCTATTTTATTTGACTTCTTAATAATGATCAAAGAAATATAAAAAATAAAAATGGAATATCTATAACTTACCTGAAAAAACAAACAGAAGCACACCCATTGATAATACCTATATAATTTCTTGTCGGCCTCGTCTTTGGCAGTTTCGACACCTGGATAGGGCACGTCAACGCCCACCTTCTTGTAAAAGGCGCCGCGCACCGTATAAGTGGAATGAATCCAGCAGTATGTGTTCAACACGTCCTCGGGAATGTCTTTCGTGTGAACGCAATCGATTGGATTGCCAACGTACTGTCTGGTCGTCACGATTAGGCTGAACGCGATCAAAACCATAACCGTCAGCGAATAGTGGAGACGGAACACCGGCGAATCGATATGGATGTGGGTGACCTTTATTAAATTTTTGAGGCCACGAAAAATGTCCAACATCGCGACTGAAATTTAACAGATCAGCATCCGCCCGCCGCCCACTATCAGCCTTCGTCCATGCTTTTGGCGTCTAATGAAAGCCTTCTCTGTTGAGATAAGATATTAAGGGAAATCAGATCAAACATATGAAAAGAGTATGGAATACACCTAAAGGGGATCTGGTAACAAGGCTCTTGGCGAGCGATTTGAATGCGTTGAAATTTTTCCATTGACCAAGATCCTTTTTGAACGGAGTTCAGAAAAAATATATGCACATTTTTAGAAATACAATAAGAGAAAAACGTCAAGAGTTCTTGGCCTAACTATGAAAAACGCGTAATATATTCACAATTAAATATTATCTGCAACATTCCAGTAGCAATTTAATATCCCTAAAGAAATAATTTCTCTCTTTGTATATAATGGGTGCAGAATTTTCCACTCATGTAATTTTCGCGCCATTTATTGGGCCTAGCATTAGTGTCTTTTCCATTGGCCAAAACTGAACACTTTTCCCGAATGGTCGCATCGAGTCTCAAAACATCTCAAACTGAATAAATAATTCTCATGCAATCCCAGAAAACACACAACACACCTTTACAGCATATAGGGAAACCTTTACAACTGCTGCTACACCCACACCTGCTTTTTCCAGGTTCCTTTAGCTATACGTTGTTGTACAGAACGCATTTTCTATTGCCTGTTACGATTCAACCAAAAACAAAAGCTAAACAAACACGGTTCAGCTTATTCCTTTTAGCCAAGGAATGCTGGGATCAATCTAAACTAGAACTTCAATAGAAACAAAACTGAACAAAAGCTTTTTAAAATTTAATTTTGATAAAAAGACGCCATACGGCTTTCGTTCAAATTTCAGAGTATTCTGTGGCCATCACTATCCTAGTTGATAGCACTACCAACGGTCAAATTATATATGTCATAAAAATATGAGGGAAAAACTTTTTGTGAAATATCCATATAACGATTGCAAAATTTAAGGCAGTGTACCAGTGAGTATTGTTATTGATATGTTGGTATCATTTGATATTATCTTTGTAAAAAATAGTTTTGTTTACATGGTATAACTTTTCAAATAAACACGTGTTACTCTATAGGTCAATTCGGGTGAAAAAGAGCAACAAAATGACATGCATCTATAATCGTCGGAATAAGAAATAAAAAAATACAAAAAACAAGTTAATAATAATAAATAGAGCGTTGGAAGATATTGGACAAAATGGACTACCTTTTTGACAACAAGCCGAACATACGGAACAACAAAAACTGTCCTGTTTTGACATTCCAAAGGCAATGCACGAAAACTCCGGGACCAGAGAATCCTATCACCTGAAGAAGAATATTAGTTTATGCTGCACATTAATCAAAGTTCTGAGTGGGGGTACCCAATTAATTGTTTCGACTTACGTCTACCTGTTAAAAATTACGCGTTAAGAACAATCTTCCCGAAAAAGACTTTGCTCACAGTTTTCTTAAGAAGAAATAAAGACAAAATTAGATTACCTCTTTAGCGAATATATATATATAAAAAAGCACGTGCCAACATTTCTTGTACCTTAATGGAACAGTATTTTGGCAATCTTCAGCAGTGTTTCAATCACATTTGCAGCGACCGGAAACGGAAAACTATTTCCTTCTTATGTTATATACAAATCTCAGAATCTTTATTCGTCTTGAACTGCTGACGGATGCAAACGTACTAGATATAACAGAACTCAGAATGGTTTAATATGGAATGCTTTGACATTGCACTACCTAATTTAAGCAAGTTGGAAGGAAGAGCGGTTTTACTAGAAGATAGTCTTTCTTCACACATTCCAATTGACCTGATCAGGGACTTAAAAAATCATAATATTGATTGACATTTTTCCTCCAAATTCCATCTATTTAATGAAAGAAGAAGAAGAAAAGTCTACTAGTAAAAGTTAGCAAACTAGGCCAGCATAACACTTTAAGAACCGTCACACCAGAGTGAAATGCAGAAATGGGAAGGATTTTAATGAGAGAAAGTGGATACACAAACCGCACTCAGTTTTTATAAGGTCGGTTCTAAAATTCTTATGAAATTCATGATTTCTCATTAGTCGTAATATTTTAGGCGAATGAAAAACCTCTACTAACAGAGAAGCAGAAAATAAATCGAATCAATTAGGCAAAATCCAAGATGACATGGACGGTTGAAGACTGGTCCAAAGTCATACTTAGTGACGCGTCTAAGTTTGGCATGTGCTTGGGAGACTTTCGTAAACGGGTTACTATAATTAAAAATGAACCATTTCATAGAGATTGCTTCAAAAGGACGGTAAATTTTCCTAAAGGCACTATGACTTGGGAGTGCATGTCCATAGTGAATCTAGGAAGGTATGAGGTAGAATTAATGCGGCAAAATATCAAGAAATTTTTAAAAATAGTCTTGTGTCAAAGGCAAAAGGTCTTTACCCGGATATGAATTTCATATCGCAAAAACACGGTGCCGTATTCCATACAGCTGAAAGTACTAAGAAATGGCTTGGGGACAATAATGTTATCGAAGCATTATGGCGTAAAATCAAACAAAATTTGCGCGATGATCTCCAAAGAACCGTTTCTGATTTTTGAAAGATGAAATTTGGTAAATTATGGCAAAGTTTCAACTCTGACATGTGTCAATCACTAATAAAGACAATGCCAGATAGGATTGCAGCAGTCGTGACAAAACATGGTGACGTAACGCCATATTAAGATAGTAATATCTTAAATTTCCAAACATTTGCTGTCACGATATTATGCAATACTTTTGTTTATTTATTCACCCACAGTTCATTTCAATGTATATAGAAAAAAAAACCATATAAGTATTTCTTATATATGATAGACTTTAATATGTTATTAATGTAGTTCTTTAATTAAATAATTTAATTTGCGTAAATTAACTTTTTCAATATTTTTTTGTCCGAACATTTAGTTGTTAGGGCTCGTATTACGATACCTACTATTACACTTGTATTAGAGTACAGTGTTGGCAAACCTTCTTTTATGTGGTTGTTGAAAACATATTTTAGTATTAAGATTTTCTATTCAGAATCGACACCAAGAAGGATACTTGGATACCAAGTTTAATGCACAAAGGGCCTTCTGTACTATAATATTCCGCACATGAAAGGTTTCACTCCTTCAATAACAGCAGTAATATTCCAAAACTAAAAATAAATATTATACTCCTCCGGCGATATCTAACACATAGGAGCTTGCCTCTACAATATTAACTTAGTTACAAAGTTTAAAAAACTTTTAAATAACAAGATTGACGTAAAATAGCTCCTTCAAAGCAATTACATTTGAAACACGTAAACAGTTTAGAAATTAGATAATTAAGAAATATGGTTCGCCATCCAAACTAACTAGAAAAAGAACATGTAGCGTTGACTACAAAGAGATATTTCAACCAATTCAGACACGTATAAATAATTCCGTAATTATATATTTATGATCTACACTTACATACGGCTAAAATGAATATTTCATAAGCGAATACTCGAAAAACTCATAGACGATAGATATTTATTTAGATTTCGAGGAAGAAAAAAAGAAACTATTACGCACCCTCTACCGTCACAACTACCTAATCTCGTAGACGTGAACTGTAAACAGATTTTAATTCAGAATTTTTAATTTAAATTTTATTCACCCGAAAGTATTTACTACAAAAACATGCCTATACGCTTTCTGCTAGTCATATCGATAATAAAATAAAATCAATGTAAATAATTACATAAGCGCCGAATTCTTCTACGGGAGCAATTTATACCGACGGGGAACGCTAAGGAAAAAATAGTCCAGCCCATAAAAAACGAGACCGTTATTGCTAAAATAAATTTAAAACAGAGCAACGTATTCTCTCTTTTGTGAAATTTGTTTTGATAATTGTACGTTAAACTTCGTAGGCATTTATCGCCTGCCTAATGGGAGTATTTTTTTATATATATAATTTGTTTATTATTTGCCATTTAAATGGGATATACAAATTAAACTGTGTCGGTGAAAAACTTTCGTGTAATTTTATTTATCCTATTTTATATGTAAAATGTGTATACAGACTGTCTCCGGTTTGAATTTAGAATGGGATAAGAAAAAAAAATTAAATTTTGATGTAAGTATTTTATTATTTTATAATGGTACGAGCTGTACGCCATGACCAGCAACTCTGATTCATACTTTATGCACTTACACTATGGATCATAAAAGGGATACATGCTTCTGGCCTGGGAGTTCATCAGGACATATTTAAATAACACAAACAAAACAGAATCACTGAAGCAAGGAACCCATATGTGGTTTCGAACAAAGGATAAACAGGCATTTCATTACACAAACACTCAAACAATATTTTTACTTCTAACTACGAATGAATATGTTTCTTTATAGATTTCTATGTTACGATATCTTACTAAACTAAAATAATAAAACGGATTTATTACCAACCTTAACGCATTTTTGAAAAGATCGAGCGGTAATTATTATGCTTGACACATGATATAATTAAATGTTCCAGTTACCCTATTTCCCCACATTCATATGTATCGCTATCTTGTAGTTTCATTTTAAACAAATAGCTATGGCAAAGCCCATGATTACTACGAAGTCGACATATAGTTTTAACAAAACCCTTAGACAATACGCCATTAAAGCAAGGATTTTTTGAAGGAGTAGATTGCAAGGCTTTATAGAAGCTGCCCGTATCAGTTTCAACAAAGTATTTTTTGAACTCTGAGTAAATGGGCTTTAATGTAAATTGAGCCAAATCAATTGGGGCTAGCTTATGATCTAGAATTTCAGATAGAGTACATCCTAATTTGGCAAACGTATTCACTGTTTCATTACCGACTATCCCCATGCGTATTTTAACCCATAGAAGTTCAACTTTACCTACTTTTTCTACAATATTTCTGCAGTCCAGAATGACAAACACGTTTTCTTGAAGATGTGATATTTTCAGATACTTCAATGCCTCGTAAACTGCTATTAGCTCTTATGTGTATACTGACATAATTGACTTGAGTTTATGAGATTTGTGATATTGTAGTTGTGGGCCACAGATACTGAAACTGGAGACAGTCGACTGAATTTTTAACGAATTTATAGCATAATACCACGACACTAGTACAGGAGATTTTCTTTTTATCCAAAATTTGGCTGTTAGTTCTAATATAAACAGCTTATGAATTTTGTTCAAAATCTCGTCTTTTCTAAAAGAATACTTTACTATGTATTTACTACCGAGAATTTTTCTTCTTAAACCTGAAGGCATTTCACAAGTCTCCGCTAACACAATATTTATAAGTGTGCTTCTTAATAGCCCAGTAGATACGAGGGCGATCTGAAATGTTTCCAGAATCGGCAAGAGATGGCGCACGAAGGTTGGAGTGGATTCATTGGCGAGGGCAACCCTTTTTATGGCAACTCTTAAAATTTTAGACGTCTACTGTCAATAGGTGTTGTGTAGCAAATCAGACCGTTTCACACAAGAAATCGAATTTCATGCAGTGCTAAAACACTTCTGGATGGCAGGGAAAACGGTCACGGAAATTCGAAATATTTTGCTAGAGGTTCATGGCGGATGTACTCCATCATTTTCAACCATCAGCTTCTGGGTGAGCGAGTTCAAACGTGGCCGCACAAACACAAGTGACGAACCACGCAGTGGACACCCAAAAACCGTTACCAACGATGAAATGGTCGACAAGATTCATGATGTCGTGTTAGCGGATCACCGATTGCAGCTGTAAGAGATAGCAGAGACAACAGGCCATATCCTACACGAAATTTTGGGTATGAAAAAGCTTTCAGTGCGATGGGTACATTTGTTCACATCGGAGCAAAAACGAAATTGCGTGACCGTTTCGGAGGTGTGTCTGGACAGGATCCAACGCAATCCAAGGGATTTCTTAATGCGTTTCGTAACCGTGGCTGAGACTTGTATCCACCACTACATACTGAAAACCAATGAACAGTCGAAGCAAAAGACCGTTCAATCGGCCGGAAAGGTCATGACGAACATTTTTTTTAAATTTCCAAGGTGTGATCCTCATTGACTATCTGTAGAAGGTAAGGACCCGATTAGATTCAGTATTGAAGGAGAAACAGCCTCATTTGAAGCGGAAAAACTGTTTTTCCACCACCACAACGCACCGGCTCATTCATCCTGCATCGTCGTGTTCAAATTGAATGAGTTAAGCTACAAATTAGTCTCCTATCCTCCATATTCTCCGGACCTAGCCGCTAGCGACTTTTTCCTATTCCCAAACCTGAAACAATCGCAGGGAAGACAGAGATTTGCCTCAAATGAGGAAGTCATCGCCGCTACAGATGGCTATTTTGCAGACCTTGAGACATCCTACTTTTCCGACTGCTTGAAGAGACTGGAGCACCGTTTGAAAAAGTATATTGATCTTCGAGGAGACTACATCCAAAAATAAAAATAAAAAACCACACCAATACCGTGTTTTTCTTGTCGATTCCGGAAACGTTTCAGATCGCCCTCGTAGACAACCCTCATAAATACCTTCCTCGTCCAATCGACACCTTGAGGCTTTGTAAATGACAGTGTGAGTCTTGCATTATACATACGATATTCATACATTTTCATTAGAGAAACTGTGTGCCTGCGGTGAGAAAACTTCCTCTCCTCACTCTGCATCTTCTTTTTTTGAGAAATATTCGAAAGTCAAAACGTTTTTGTTTTCAAATTAGCTGAGAAGATTCAGTTTTTTCGCTTTTAATTCTAATCCAATTTATTATTGAGAGTAACCAGTGTCGTAGTAAGTGCGTCTGGGCGTGATAAGATTTTACTCTATCTGTGACGTTTTGCAAAATCCTTTACTGCTTCCAAACTTTTGGACAGTAATGTTTATATATCAGATTTAAAAATAAAAGTACATTCAGACAGAGGAATAATTCGTGTAACTTATTTAGCGTGGTTCACTTTTAAGAACTAACTTGAATTAAATTAGACAATCTTTCTTGCCTTAATGACAGCACATAGTTCTCTTTCTGTTCAGCTTCTTTAAGCTTTATTCATATATAACACAAAACTTCAAATAAGTAACATATTTAAACAACCTAATAGTTAGATATTATTTTTTTCCGGGAGTGTTTAATATGTATTAATGTACACAATATAGTTATGCACTGAATTACATTTTGCAGTAATGAAATCCTGCTGAACTTGAAATTTTCCTTAGTGTTGCAGTTTTCAAATGTTTTGACGAAAGATGGAGTACAATATTAGTATGTAGTAAACAATATTTATACTGTGCTTAAGTTTTTCTCTCGCGGAAGTTAAGTTGCATGAAAAGATGCGTTTGATTTAGATTTGGATGAACTACATAAAAGATCACACACAAATTTCGCTAAATCACATTATTGAGTAAGCAGTTCTATGGAATAACACCAGGAAACGAAAACACTAATAAAAGCAGCACTTCTACAAAAACTTTGGCCAATCTTTTTTTAGGTAGTCAATTTAGTTAAATTACCTTTTTGTATAAAAATACTCACCTAAGGAAATCAATTCATTTGCTCCTCGAATACGAAATATTGACATAAATATTAAAGCACCGAAAGTTTTTTTAATACGACAATCAAAAATTATTCGAACATTACTCCCAAAACGAAAACAATCAAAAATCGGAAAATCCACATCAGGAGGAAACGATTAATAATATTCATTGGTATGTAGCAAATATGCCAGAATCGACCAGTAACTGGAAATAAGTACATATATAACAAGCGAGCAAATCAATTTCACTCCAAGCGTTGACGATCAACCGGCCAGCGTAAAATTCAACATTATTAATTAGGCATGCATAGGCAAAGATTCTCTTTTGTTTTTTATCGCGACCATTTTCCTTGAAGAAGGATACATCATCACTATAAATATAATTGTATTTATGTTTATACGCTAATGAAGAAGAAAGATGAAGGATCTTGGTCTTTAAAATATCAACACAATTCGTTATTCTTAAGAATTCAGAGCCGTTACCAGAATTTCCCCTAAAAGAAAAGTTCCTTTATCCTTACGTTTCTCCCGAAGTTCCAAGTGATATCGTAGGATATAGATGTTCGTCAAGATAATGATGAAGATGATGTTAAAAATGATTTGTCGTAAGAGCAAGCGATGATAATGATGAGTTTGAAGCACTTATAGTCCTTTGGCATCACGTTTTTTGGTGAGCGTTTGCTTCGTAGGTTATCGTACGTTGTCGAAAAATGAAAGAATCGAAAACGATGTATTAAGGTTCGATGCACGTGCTACACGAGAACACACGGAAAACACATCAACACGCCGTTCGCAGAGCACCGGGACGCTGCTTGGCATCGCGACGCCTATTTTAATACTACTAACTCTCGGTGCTTCTGATGCAGACGTCGTGGTATAAACCATGTGCTTCTTGGCACTACAAATTTACGCATTTTCCGAACGCATATACACACAATAAGTATACATATAAAACGACAATACCATACCTATACCGCGCGAAGGAAAGAGAAAGGACGACGTTATACGAGCTTATATTTATGAATGCGATGTGTGATGTGTAATTTTCGTATACGGTATTGTATTCGGTGGAAGTGAATCTTTCCCCCCCGATTTTCGCGGACTTACTCGTTTCTTCGATGGGCTTTTTCGGATTATCTTCGGTTCGTGGTGCTTCTACTTCGATTTGGAAGCGAAAAACGGGAAACAAATAACAATATAATTCGCGCAATACTTAAATAAGGCATCGCACCACGTAGAGCAGAAAAAAACCGTGGTACATCTACACAGCTATGCACACTACTGGGCTAATAAGTATCTAGACTATCTAGAGTTTGGCGTGTGTTGAATTCCGCCCGTGATGTGGCCTGCGTTGTATATGTGTGCGTATTATTTTTAGCGATTGAGAGAAATTAACCTGAAACAGGGATTTTCAGGAGCGTCGATCGAACCGAACGATCGCGAAACGCTTAGCGTCCCGGTAATTCGAGGCGTTGTACGCTTAAATGACGCGACGAATAACGTTAAGTGGTAGCGAAATATCGGCCGCCTCATCCGCAAACGAGTTTCTAAATTCATTAGGAGAATGTCGAATAAATCATTTTGTTATTTCTTAATATTCTTATATGTAATTGTGTTGATTGCCTTTCAATAAAACAGGAAATATTTTAATGATTTTAGGAAAGAAACTCCTATTAAAAGTATTAATAGATTTTATGGAATTCCCCATTTATTCACCGCATCTCATGAAACATGTGTACATTGGTTTTTTTTGCGAATATCGTTGTTGCAATCAGAGTTTATAAAAATCATGTCTTTCTAAAATAAGAAAACACTTAAACAAATTGTAGAAAACACACATGCATATAACATAGAAATAGAACTTTTACTCGTTGATTTTAAGCAACCATTCGACTCGACTAATGGCAACAGTAAATAAATTAGGAATCAAACACAAATGAATAAAATTAATACAAATGACATTGTCAAATACCAGAGCAATTATAAAGATACACAAGGAAGAGACGAAAGAATTTGAAATAAGAACAAAAGCAAGCTAACTAACAGCTTATGCTGACTATGTTGTAATTACAGTAGACGCTCGATTATTGGAACGATATCACCCAAGCACTATTCACATTACTGAAAGTTTACATTAGCCAGCCTTATATTATTTATAAAGAAATTACGTAAAAGAAAATGTGTATGTTTATTAAAACATAAATTATGAACAATGAATAACATAATAAATATAATATTAAAAAATAAAAATAAATTTTACAGTATTTTGAAAAGTAATGTCCTATTTTTGTTCGCATAAATTTACGGTTGGTATTTTCCAATGCCATTGCCCGTAGTTTACGGAGCACTGAAATATCGGAATATAATATGTCTTTTTCTTCAGTCCAATCTAATGCTTGATTAAAAATTCTTACAGCTTGCGCGTCACTCACTGCATTTTTTATTTCAATCGGAGGATCGTCATCATCACTCACCCCATCTTCTAACATCGGTATTGTGCAAACAGTATCGGGATTTATTGCTTTTAATAATCTGAGAACGTCTGATGTTGCACTGTCAATAACTTCAGCATCAGGTAGTAACTGTTTTCTAATTATGGTTACCGGTACATTGTTTTCATCGTCATAATCGTCATTGGAGTAAAGCAAATTTTTCCAACACTTTTTAATTCTTTGCTGGTTAAGGACATTCCATGCCATATCTAAATTTAAAATTGCTTCACGTAAAGTTACTTTATTTTAGGATTTTTTCATAACGCAGACGAAAGTAGAAATCTTCGATAAAACACTTTAGTAATTTCTATTGCATTTTGATCCATCGATTCGATAGGTGGAGTTACGTTAGGCGGCATGAACATAACAAAAACTGAGCCATCGTTGCTTCTTAATTGTTCCTCTAGAGGATGATTTGGTGCGTTATCCAAGATTAACACTGCTTTTATTAGAAGATTTTGCTTGCTTTTGGTCATCCAAGCGGATTTTGAACAGTTATAATCAATAGGACTTTTAAAATTTCCAAATGAACGTGGGTTTTTTGCCTTTCCCATTACTACTTGCCTTATTTTGTGTGTACCACTAGCATTAGTGCACGCTAGAAAAGTTATGCGTTGTCCTTTCAACAGATTTTCCATGTGATGCCAACATAGGTTTTCGTAGGTAATAATTTCCAATAAAGACTGGTTTCATGTGAATTGTATATTTGCTCCTCATTTAAATGTAGCTCTTTGATTTTGCTCATTAACTTTTCCTTAAACGGTTGCACTAGTTGTGATGGTGCCGATAATTTTTCGCCAGATATTCCATACCTCCTTTTAAATCTTTTCAGCCATCATCACTGGGTACTAAATTTTCGGTCTCTTTTAGATTTTCATTCAATAATTTTGCTCATTCTTTAATTAATTCACCTGTAATTGGAACATGATTATCCCTTAGTTTTAAAAGCGATTTTTCATTCTAACCGCTTGGGCATTTTTTAAAGTTCTGCGATTTCTCGGGTCACACGTTGTAAAATTTGTGGCTTGAATCGCTTAATTTTACAGATTGGGGCTTTAGATACTCCATATTTTTTTGCCAATTGAGTCACCCCGCACCTTTCTTAATCTCGTCGATGATTTTCACTTTGTCACTTAATTTTAAAAATGTTCTTTTATTGGACGTGGATGCCATGTCGGTACTGGCGTGATTTAAGCGGCACACTACTTTATTTCACGAGAGGCAAGGGAGCCAACGCTTACAGGAATCCCATTCATAAATCGGGGGACAACCGGTGCCGGCGCTGAAAACGTTTACGTAAACATTCTTTTGATCAATTCAATTACGCACGTAAATCGGGAAATAACCGGTACCCTAAACTGTTTACATTATCAAATTGTACGTGGTGCAAGCTTGTTTACATTACCGGGCGTTCCACTTGATCCTATAGTAACAATTTACCTACCGGGTATTTACATGAGCGAGCATTTGCTGTATATCGAAAAAGTGTGAGGTAACTAAAAATATTCTAGTGGAAATAGTAACGGAGGGTGACAGAATGGGATTGAAAATAAATCCAGAAAAAGTAAAACTGATGAGACTAAATGGAAAGCAGAAACATGTGAGTGACGCAGTTGAAATAGGCAACTATACCTTTGAAGTGGTGAATACCTTTAAATATCTAGGGATAACTGTTACAAGCGATGACAGCAGGAATGCAGAGATAAAGGAAAGATTAATAATTATATTATATTAAAATTATAAATATCGGATAGAAATATTGGGGAAAAAACAAAATTGAGAATCTATAAAACAATAATACAACCAACAATCTTGTACACCGCAGAAACAATGACACTGACAAAGAGGCAAGAGGAAGAATACAAGAACGAAGAATATTAAAAACAATACTAAGCCCGATAAAAACTGACAACAACGAATACAAGCGTAGAACAAATTGTGAGGTCGCAATTGAGTTGGGAGGTATGGACGTGGTCAGAAGAATAAAGCAACAGGGAGCAAAATGGTTGGGACATGTGTGGAGAGCTGGGAACAAAACTAAAATCTACAATATCCTGTAGTAGCAACCAAGGGGAAAAAGACGAGGGTGACCCAGAACTACTTGGCTGCAGGAAGTGAAAGCGGATCTTGGTAGAGCTAGCGTGTGCAGATGGTAGGACCAAAGACAGAAAAAAGTGGAGAGACATATGCGAGACGATATAAACCTAACGAAACAGGGATTGATCTACCCCGCAGATTTTTCTATGTTTAGAAAGCTTTAGAAGCGGCGATACCCCAAAAAAATCGATTTTCATTAAAAAAATTCTTAACCTTTTTAATTAATTTTAATCATTGTCTTCTATTATGATAGTTGAACACAGAATAAGGATTGATAAAATATTCCATGAGAATCTGAAATTAGTAACTAAGCCTGCAGAAACGAGTGCGCACTCATTGACGGCGATGATCTATTCCGAAAGCGGTCGGACATACTCCAAGTCGAGATTCATACGCATATGGTTAGTATGTGTATGAATGCTGGGTTAGATTGATGATAGCGAATTGACGGCATTTTTTGTTATGTTCGAACAGTGTTAATAGGTTTCTTAACCGATTTCTGACATTAGAATACACTGGTACTATTACTAAATGTATTGTTTACAATATCAACATTTTACCGTATAGTATTTTTGTGTGTAAAAGACATGTTAATAGCAAACAACACCGGTTACACGAGCAACGTGATGTACCACATGTCAAGTGTGTGCAACATTTCACAAAATATTGTAGACAATGAAGAATTTCGAAAGTTTTCATCTGGTCAAAAATTCGATTACGTTTCAAATAAAGGCAGAGTTAAAAAATATGTCGGACAGCAGATAAAATAGCAGATGCAAGAAAGAATCGTATTTTAGATGTGTTAGTGCACACTTTGAAAAGCAATGAGGCAGACGACAAAGGATAACAGAAAGTAGAAAATATCCTTGGGAAAAAGATATATCAGCAACCCAACTTGTTTGGTTACAGATGGAGATTCGAACATGGTTAAAGCTGGAAAGTTACTAAAACGGTCCAAACTGAATTGCTTAATGTAACCTGTTTGCTCCAAGCTTGTCATATTGTAGCTGAATTTATTAGAATCACTTATCCAAAATAGATCAACTTATAGTTTCTATCACAAAAAGTTTTTATTAAATCTCTAAAACGTATTCGCAAGTTTAAACAGACTTGTCCCGGCATTTCCCAGGTACCATAGTAGGTACTTACAACATAGGGAACGTGGTCTAAAGTTGTTTTCTATTATGAGAAATTTTTAAACATTATTAAATCTTGTATCTTAAATTTAAATCCGCGAGAAGCCCATGCAATCTCAGTAAGCCAGCGGCTAGTTTCAGATACCTAAATCCATACTCAAATAGAGCAAATTTCCGAAAATTATTCAATTCTTTTAGATACTATTTTCAAATTAGAGAACACCAAACTGTTATTATATGAAACGCTGAATATAATAGATTACCTCAAAGCCTCGTTGGGAAATTAACAGATAGTGTAGGAAGATTAACAGCCGATAAGTTGTATGCAGTTATAAATAAAAATTCCGAGTTTTCAAACTATAGTGTGTATAGACAAGAGTTTATCTGAAAACAAAGAGTGCGAATATGATTAAATTCGCGAATACCACACCCTTATACGCAGAACGCTCCTTTTCCAAATACATCAACATATTTTCACTTCTTCGTAGGAGTATGATTGAGTCAACACTGGAAGGCATGCTAATCACACAATACTATAGCGAATGAATTTTTGCGTCATTCCACATCCACAACGGAATCAAACTAAAATAGTATGTAATTACATTCATTATTTTTAATAGTGATAGTAACCGCTATAAGGGAAAATAGAGCAAAGACTTCCTACAAACTACTGTCAGGGCCTTAAAGGAGACAACCCAGCAATGAAATACTGGCAAAGGTTGAGTAGAAATATGTTTTGTAAATAGGTTTTTGTCGTCTACCTAGATTATTCTTTAAAAAATTGAAATTTCTGAAATTCTAAATGTGTTTTACTAAGAAACTTTACGTGCTGGAGAAGTTTGAAACAAACTGGGATTTGCCAGAAAAAATTCTATAGTTCATTTAGTATTCAAAAAGTTTAGTTTTATATATCAATTTATTAACATCTTTACTAGTGATTACACATAATAACAGATGCTGCTATGCAAAAGGTAAAGTTGAAAAGAGATAAGAAAACCGGAAAGAATGTGTGCGGACCAATGTGAGCTATGGAAAAGTGATAAAATATACAAGAGGTCCCATTTGAAATAAGCATCTTGTTAATCAAGGTAAACGTCAACATTTTATTCAAAAAGATTGTTATTAAAAGCTTCGATCTGTAAGCTTTCAGACCCCGATTATGACTACCTACCTAAATTCTATTAACGAAGATAAATACGTGTATACCAACATTTAATTCTTATGTCTTAAGAAAGAAAAATCAATTTAAATTAAATTTCTAAAGTCTCATTAATTGGTAAATAATATCAGAAATGAAAAATACAACCTGAATCAGGCAAAATTTATTAAAATTAGTAATTAATTGCTAACACTGTCAAATTATAATAGTCATCATTCGTATAAAAATGTAGAAGCCTTAATATTTAGTTTTACCCGCGCATAAACATCCCAAAGTGTTTACAATTTAAATCTTGAATATATTTAAAGGTTTTTATTATTTTTCATCATTTGATTAACACTGTTCCTTAAATTTTTAATAATATTGTCATCTCATTAACAGAATAAAAATGTCTCAAACCAATACAATGTCTAACTTTATGTTGTTCTACAGTTATCAATGCATTCTCTTTTTACTTTTATGTAAATCAATTCATGAAATAGTAGTACAAACACAACAAATCAAATGCAGGATATTATTCCATGTTAACATAGATATAAATGTTTTCGCGGGCAGCCAGCATCCTGTATTATATTATGTCTAGGCGTCATTTACTAAGTGTAATGTTAATATCTCCCTATGAATATTAATAAAACCGTATTTACAAAACGAAATCCTTCCTACCGGTCGATGGAAGCTTAAGTCGTATACTTATCAGGATTGAGTTGATATCAAGCCTAAAATCTTTTGCATAATGCAATACAATCGGGCTGTAAACGCTATTGGTTTGCATATATTTCCAATGTAAAACGGAGCATGGTAACACGTTTCAGCAAGAAAATAGGAAGATGCTCTTTGTAGTGTAATGATATAATTTACCTCATTTGGAATGCAATTATTATTTTCTAAACTTTTAATAATTTTCCAAATTTTATCCCTAATAGAACCTGGTTATAACAACTTCGGCTGTAACTCCACTCCTTTTTTAGCGTCCAATTTTAAACGATCCCGTACTTTACTATTCAAACGTACAGGGAAAAACCCGGTTTTAGCGTTAATAACCCCTGATATAACGACAAATATTTACCATTTGAGATATGTATTTATATTATCATTTATGGCTCAATTTCCGGTATTTGACTAGCCTGCAACCGACCGTTCGGGGATTCCAAGAATATTACCGTTTCTTGCAATGCGCCAGGCAAAGTTTGTAAGAAATTTCCTCAGTGAGCATTTGAATCGTGTGAGTGAAACATCGAGATTTCTTTATCGAAAATGTCAGGTTTAAAGCGAAAAAGTTTAAGCGTGAACGACAAAATCGCGATAATCAAAGCTATCGAAAGTGGACTGAAGAAAGCGGACGTGTGTCGCGAATTTGGGTTAGTTAATTCTACGATTTGTACAATTGTGAAAAATAAGAATAAAATCATGAATACCTTTGTGAAAGGGAAAGAAAAGTAAAATAAAATTCGATCGTGCGAAACGGTGGAAATCGACGAAGCGCTTATTACGTGGTTTAAGCAATGTAGAAGTGCAAATTTACCCGTTAATGGACCACTGATTATGCAAAAGACCGAAGAATTTGGAAGTTTATTTGGAGACACAAATTTTGAGTGCAGCAGTAGGTGGCTGGAGCGTTTCAAAAGGAGACATTCAATAACGTTCGGAAAAGTGAGCGGTGAAGCGAAAAGTGTTAATACGACAGAAGCAGAGACGTGGCTAAATGAATGAGGCCTAAATTAAGACAGGATTATGAAGACAATGAAATTTACAATGGCGACAAAACGGGAGTTTTTTATAAACTTCTTCCAGATAAGACTCTGATGTTTAAAGGCGAAAAGTGTGTGGGCGGTATACTAACCAAAGAACGGTTAACTGCATTTGTGTGTCCTAATATGATCGGTACGGAGAAACGAAAAATTGTTGTCATAGGAAAGTCAAAAAAGGCACGCTGCTTCAAAAACATAAAAACACTCCCAACAAATTACTGCGCAAACAAAAGAGCATGGATGACTTCAGAAATCTTTGAAAATGAAATTGGAAAATGGGATAAGGAACTTGCGGTTAAAGGTAAAAAAATCTTGCTTTCAGTCGATAACTGCCCAGCACATCCATCATTAGCCCATTTAAAAAATATTAATTTGGTGTTTCTGCCTCAAATTGCACTAGCATCCTTCAACCAATGGACCAAGGCGTAATAAGAAGCTTAAAATGTTTTTACAGAAAATTTCTTCTGCAAAAAATTATTACGAGTATGGACACGAACGCACCATGTGCAGTTTCACTTCTCGACGCGGTGAATTTTTTAGAGAAGGCTTGGTTGAGTATAACCTCTGAGATTATAGCAAACTGCTTTAGTCATTCTAGATTAAGGAATAATCAAGTTTGTGACAACTTAAATGAAGATGACGTTCCGTTATGTGAACTTATTAAAAAGTGGCAGCAAAATCAGAGCGACGAAAACCAGTTTTGTTTCGACCACTTTGCATCCGTGGACAGTTGCCTAATTACGTTGGGAATGCGTTCAGATTCTGATATCGTGGAGAACATAAAACAGAGGGATAACGAAACGATAATGAAATTGAAGAGAAAGAAGATTCATGCGACGAAGCAGAACACGTACCGACAAACGAAGAAGCCCTAAGTGCCATAACACTTTTAAAAACTTATTATAGACAGCGAGAAACGTCACCTCAAATTATTGATGAAGTGAGAGAATTAGAAATGGATATACAAAAACAGTTTTGGCGTACGAAAACTGTGCAACGGAAAATTACAGATTTCTTTCATTAGACAAACAAGTTAATATGTACCTACATGTGTAAGGATATATGGTTAAGTACATTAAATTAATTAAATTCACATATGTATCTGTTTACCACCCGTAATATTGTTTCCCACCAATTCTTGTATGTAAACATGGAACTTGTAAAAACTCCGCCTCTAGCATCACCTTGTTATAGCGTCAAAAAATTTGCCGTCCCGTGACTGTCGTTATAACTGAGTTCTACTGTATATATATCTACAATATATTATATTGTGTTGTTGTTGGAGGCAAACTACCATTAGGAATTTCGCTAAATTTCAGTTTGATTTTTTTTAATTTACAACATTCGTTCTATGCACTTTTTTCTTGTGTATTCAGTTTACAACTTAAAAATTCAAAATTTTTAATTTATAGTTTGTACTCACACTCACTGTTTGAAATATGTGTAGTTTACTATTTGGAAAAAACGCATACACAATCTTCAAAATTCTAGTATGAGGGAAGTATGGCCCAACTGGTTAGTCGCTCTTGACATAATAATCAATGTCAATGTCACCTTTTGCAAATTGTCTCTTCAAAAGTATTTGGATTTACTCTTTGAAGAAAAACAAAAAGTTTTTTAAGTTTCCAAAGTGAGTAGGAGAAAATAGTTTTCCAGCTATCTGAAAACCATTTAATTAAAGTTGGCGTTATCCTTACGGAGTACCAGGCCAGGATAACTGAAAACCAGTACGTGTGTATATATGAGTGCCATTCAATTCAATCCAATTCAAATATAAAAACTCATCAAAATTCCTTGTTTTTCTATTCTTATTTATATTTAGTATTAAAAGTGAAAATTTAGCTAGAGAGAAATTGATTTGGGTGGTTTGTTAAAAAGCGATATATTTTTCACAAATCTTACATTTGGTATTAATTATTTAATTAAATATGAAAAAACAATTTTGAGTTAAGCGAAAAATTTAAGGAAAAAATCCCTCAAAAAATAGCCTAAGATTTTCCACTACAATAGTTCAAACGAAGATTCTCAAAGAAAATTATCCAAACTTAAACAGCTTGGAAAAAATTCTGAAGGGATATGTGCTCAAAACGGTAGTTATCTTTTTGATGTCAATTCTTCCTCCATCCAAAACAATATTATTAATTTTGTCGACTACTTCGGGAGTTGTACCAGTTTTCGTGGTCTTAGTCGCATATTATCTTCGATGCTCACGCATTCAAGCTGGGCAATCTTACGGCACATTGTTACTTTTAAGAGTGCATCACTACTCGAAAGTTTGTTGCATATCAACCCAAATTTCAGATATGCCTAGTCCTTTAACAAATAAATATTGCAGTACGCCAGGAATCGTGAGCTTATGCATTTTAGGATTTTCCATTTAGACACTTTATTTACATTAGCTGTAGTTTTTAAATGAATTGTCAGATATTTGCCAAACATCACCATAAAATCCACATCAAATTATCAGTATGTATGATTAGATCTGCTAAATGGTTTTCATGGATAGAATGGGATATTTATATTTCCAATCTTATTGAGACGTGCTGTGTTAAATGGCTGTGAAATCATTCTTGTTATTATTTATATAGGCCAAACGGTTTATAAAATTCAAAATGCGAATGAGAAATTGCCATTTAAAAATGAAAACATCTTACTTGAAAACTTCATTATTACCACATAACCTGTTTAATATTGGCACACTTCACAAAAGAAAGTATTTAAGAAAAACGAATATATAAATGAGTGTTTTTTTTTGCATATTATCATTTATAGAATGATTATGAAGTAATTGTTTACTAAAATTCTTTTATAATAGAAGCGTTTACGCAATATTTTACGGTCCAAAGTTCTATAATGACCGCGTAACAATATTTTGCACTCTGTTAAAGGTTACAATCGCCCAAAGGTACACAAACAGCGTAGCGATAAAAGTAATATATTCGTGGTTCAGGTTATTTATGTACGTTGCAAGCCGCCATTTACAATAACGCTATAAACAAAATACTAGTTTAATGGTTTACTTGGAATGCCGTTACAACTTCGAAGGTGTAAACGTTGTTTAAGCATTCGTCTAGTAACAGTTTATTTAAATTCGGATTCACCGATAAGTATGCATATTTTACAAGCGCATTTCTGTCATTCGCCTGCGCTTCGATACAATTTAAACAAATACGAGGCGCGTTCTCGGAGATTGGTGAATTTAAACACAAGCTTGTGCCTTATTATTACACTGCTATTTGAAAATTCAGTGTTGTGTCAGATGTATTCCTTTCTGAGTAGTAAAAGATATAATCAAAATGTATTTTGATATTTAATTTTATTTTTCTAACCATAACGGTAGGAACGCCTCCTGTCTTTTTTCATTTATTGACAAATTTTGCAAAAATATTGGAGGCCGAGAAAAGTTTCAACCGTTAGTTTTTTTAGAATATGCTCTTATATATTATATAAATTCATTAATAATCACAATAAAATGTTACTGTATCTGTGACTTTCTGTAAAATCTGTTCCTGCTTCCAAACTTTTGAACGGTAGTATAACTAGTTTAAGAACCATTGAAACAAGATTATCAAAAATACGTGAAAACTAATTCGATGTAATAGACGGCATAGTAAAAAGTGTCATTTCTTTTCTGATTAACGCAATCAAAGTGTTAAAAATATTGTTACCTCGCAAAGATTGCAAGGACGGTGTGGTTGTATAATTCACAGGTATCGCAGTAAACTCTATCCCACACAAATTAATAATTTATTCAGAACGCAGCGTTTCGACAGCACGTGGGCATTGTCGAGATTAGATACGAAACAGAATTAAAATATATTAAAGGTTAGTGAGGTACAATGGTTTCTCTTCTACGGATGTTGATCCTATATTAAGGAATACAAACAAGACATCAGAAATTTCTCGACCTTGACATCAACGAACACCAGTAATAAGAAATTTATAACGCTTCCTTTCCACTCAGCAGTAAAAGGGTTAAGTAAAATTTTCCGCCAACAAAATATGAACGTATCTTTCGTATCAAAAAACAACTTACAGAACCTCTTAGGCAATCCCAGAAATAAACCGGATATGATGAAAAGGTCTGGAATATATCAAAACGCATGCAATGATTGTAATAAAGTTTATATTAGACAAACAAAAGGGAGTATCAAAACGAGGTTCAAACAACATATTAGACACTATCGTTTCGATAAACCAGAACTATCGAGCGTAGCAGCATATGGTAAAATCCGGACACAATATTGATTTCAAAAGCTTAAACTTCTTAAAAACGTAAATTCGTGCAGAGAATTAGATGCGTACGAAACGATATTTATGAAAAAGAACAGAAACTTACTGAACAGAGAATCACCCCCAATTGCACACCCAAGTTTGATTGATTTATTAACATAATGTCCTGTTAAAGATACGGATCGTTTTCATTCGATCCTTTCCTGAAAATACACAGATATTCGAGGCCACCCATTAGATTGTAAATAGTCATATGTTTTAAGAAATGTTAGAGCGTACGAAGAAAATAATTTGCATGTGTGATATAGTTTTTAGTTATAGTTTAGTCGGTGACAATGGGAGTCCACGTGCACTGGTAACGCTGCGTTCCGAATAATTGCTAATTTGTGTGGATTGGAGTTTATTGCGACACCTGTGGAATATCGCTACCCATCAATTTAATTGTTAATAACAAACCTTCTTCGAGAAGAATTTCGATTAACGGACTAGATTTCGATTTATTCTCGTCCAAAATCTAAATTCGTCTCGAAAACAGTTCCAAACACATCTCATGCGTGTACTTAATAATATTTAATAGCTGTGCTGAATTGCAGCACTTGAGAGCATCTCGATAGCAGCAAATGCTTTGCCACTTCTGAGCTACACGCTTGTATAGTATTTACGTCAATACTCAAATACCAAGCGAGTTGTCCGCATACATGCGAATGTACGTGTTTGCGCATATGTAGGTAGGTAGTAGTGTAGTGTATAAATTAAGTAGCTTATTTATCTCGTTGTGCTATTGAAAATCTCTTCATATTGAAACTAATGCCCCTCGCCGCAAATGCTCTACATAACGTATGTACCAAGCTTCGAAGGAATTTTAATGGCGTGGTTTGTACGTTGCAGGTACGAATTCAGGTATTTCAAACAGTTGATGTTGATTCTTAAATTTGACTAATTTATTTTTTATCCAGCTTATATATGTATATATACTTTGTGTGAACTACCCTGATTGTCCCTGTGGTATTGAGGTTAGTAGTGATCAGTAGTGTAAACGCCCAGTAGCGCGTACTTAGAAAACGTGCACAGGCTTTAACAAGCAATGTAAATAAACACCCTTTTAAGCAGCGTTTTCAGTATGCAGATGCACAAAGTAGATACATTCTATTAAATATATTGCATTGACATGGCAACATCAAAAAGATTTTTTTTAAACTTGGCAGAAACGTACAACTATTCAAGGGTAATGATTGGTTACAATTACAAAGAATAAAACATTAACATATTTAATTTTATTTCTTCTAATAATGCGTAATTATTAGTTCCACACCTCCTTACTCTTCATGGCATTGATTCCAGTTGTTGTGTACCTACCTACAATTTTAAATGAAGTTCAAGAATTCCTTTCTTTCGTTTTCGAATAGTAACTTGTATACGTGTATTTGATATTCTTATTCCTAGTAATCAGACTTTTACGTTAAATCTTTTGTAAACATCTGATCATATATTTGTCTGTACTTAGCTATTAACTGTTCGCATTTGTATTTATTTTGTTACCTAAAATTGTTAGTTACTTTCTGATAATGAGATTGACAATTCCCACACGATATATTAGTTTAAGATTTTCATTGTATGTATCATTCCCTCATTAGTTCAGAGTAGTTCAGTTCAGTAGATCAATTCGCTTCAGATCAGTTCAGTTCAGTAGTTGAGTTCAGTAGTTGAGTTCAGTTCAGTCTGAACCGAGTGGAGGATTCTAGACCATATATTATTTATACCATATTGTAATCCAGTGTTAAACTAGACTTAAGTTTTAATAAACGTTAGTGCAATTACGTGCATATTTCAAGACCCACAGCACAGTGAATAAACACCCAAGGAACCTGCAATTCATGTCGGAGAGCTTCCAATGTTTGCGGAGAAAGTTCCTCAGTTCTCTTCTCATAGTGTCTCACACGTCTTCGACTGACGATCTCCCTATTATAACATCTTCTAAACTGGTTCCACATCCTTGCACAGTACTAACTGTAGTGATGTGTTAAAGTTCTTGAGAATAGTAATAAGATTTATTTAAGTGACGACGTTTCTAAAAATTTCAATACATTGAAAAAAGTTGATTTTACATAAATTTCAAGTCACTTAATGTTGAAATCAAGCAACATCCAGAAAGATATTAAGTTCATGTACTGTAAATAACAAGGCTGTTTCTTTCTTCAACCCCCATTTCGCGCATGTAAACACGTGAGCGGTGAGAAACTGGGATGCCCAGAAGGTGACTGCGCATCTCCCCCATTAATATATCTGCCACTTGCACCGTGATTACGCCAGGGCTTGTTATTTTAATACAAATGACTGATTCATTAGAAATAGTAGGTGAAGATCTCTAGAGAGGGCGCAAATAAACAAATTCATATGTTGGTACCACGATATTATCAATTGCGTCACCGCTTTTTCTACCTATTAATATTATTCCATTATTATTCATCATTTGTCCAACAATCTTTGTTGTCAACTCGTCTGTTGATTACTTTATGAACAAGTTAAATTTGAAAATGTATTCGCTTTTGCTATATACTATTGTTCAATACCAATTATAGACTTATGTATTACATTTTTTTACTAGTTTGGCGATTATCCTAGATATAGTGATTTAGGTTACTGTACTTGGAAGCTTTACTTTTCTATGAATTAAGAACAATAGAGATTTACCAATAAGGGAAGACTAGAACTACGTCAATGTAGTAAGTTTTAAAAGTAAGTAACATATAGTTGTAAAATGTTGCTTTAAATGCAATTGTCATTTTAGTGTAAATGGATGTGGAAATAAAGACGCAACCAAACGCAGTTTCTCAAATCCTAGAAAGGACAAAGAAGCAGCAAAAGTGGATAGGCTTCGGAAGGTGTGTCATTCATTTTAGTTCTGAAACTTAGTAGTGCTTAAAGAAAGAAGCTGCATCAAGTCTAGATCTTCAGGGCCATACTGACTCAGGTAATATTTCATTTTACACATTTGACATTGTAAAGGAAGTACTTAATTTAAAGGCAATACTTTAACTCTGTATATTGAAAAAGCAAATTAGCAAAGAAAGGTTTCAATGATTGCAAGGTTTGTATAGTTGTGTAATTCGTAGGTATCGCAGTAAACTCCACCCCACAGAAATGATTAATTTATGCATTCCGAATACATTAATAATAACTTATCTTGGGGACGGTTTACTGCAATACCTGTGAGAAAATAATTTACGTGCATTTTAAAATCTGATTTAATTTGGTGTAGTATATTGAATTTTTTGTAGTAATATTTCATTTCTCACAGTATTTAATTTAGTAATAATGATTGTTTACTTTCAATTTCTTTTTACCTATTTTCCTGGAGTTGTACATGTCGCATTTTGCTTCACAGGATCCCTAAGTGAAGGTGGCCGTAGGGGAAACGTTTTAGGGAGTTCCAAACTATCAACTGAAATAGAGCAAACTGAACATGTTCCAAGAAGAGACATGATCTATTCACAAACAGTAGATTACTTGAAAGGAAAAGAGCTAACACATTTTAATATCTCTATTTTAGACTAGGCTTTACCAGATAAAACTTCTTGTAATGAATTTCTCTGTGAGATATTAATTTATATTTATATTCTAACTAATCAATTGTTTGGATGGTTATATTTTTTTGGTGTAATCATTCTCATTATACAATCTGGACGATACTATGTGGTTTATTTAGAAAGTGATAAAAGTTAATAACATTTCTTTCAATTTATTATTCGATCTTATAAATTAACAAACTTGCAACTTTCTTGGCCTAACAATATTGCCATCAATTAAATTCAAGCAGCCCGCCCTCCTCATATTAGTTGGGGAAAATCTCTTTAGATGACGCTTTTAAGGAATCAAGAACTTGTCTGAAGATAGCCTTGTGTAGGTATTACCTTTTTTATGGATTTTCAGCTGAGTTGCAGGCACGGAAATATGGCTGCTACAATTGATTCTCCCGCCAAGTGCGAGTTGCGAGGTATAATTCGATTCCTTCAAGCAAAAGAGAATAGTGCAGCTGATATTCATCAAAGAATGAGTCGAGTGTACCGCGAAAACTTTATGGCGGTGCTTGAATGGTGTAGGAAGTTTAAAGAAGGTTGAGTCGATATTCACGATGAAGAGAGATAAGAACGCAAGTTTGTCGAATCAGAAGACACTTTAACGAGTTGATAAAATGGTTCGAGAAAAACGGAGTTAAGTGTGGAATTTCCTGACTGAAAAAGTGGCTAGCAAGGCAGAGCTTTCAGAGTACAGAAGAACTTCAAAACAACATCACGGACCATTTCAATTCACTGCCGACAACATTCTGTGCAGCAGAGGGGATTAGAAGCCTAGATATGACAAATGCATGAGTCTTTACGGTGATTATGTGGAAATGCTCGTACATAACTTTTGATAATAAATACGTTTTGTTATTTGCACTTTTCATGTTTTTATGAGTTATCAACTAAGGCTTGTGGCTATTTCAGCAAGTCTCATATAAACTTGCATTTATTAACGTTGCCACTACTTTATTATTTTGTTAGTAAACTGGTTGCTAGTTTAAATCTGTGATTCGTCTGTGATTATTTCTCGATGATGAAGATTCTTCTAAACACGGTATAAAAGCAAAAGTTGGTTTCTAAAATTCGTAGTCGTTAAACAAACACAAACTACGAGAACACACATTAATTGAATTGACTCCATGCAACTACTTCTATAAATTGAAATTCGTTATTCCTTTTCCCACTGCAATTACGTACCGTTATCTCAAAAAGAATACAAAATTCTTGTCAAATTTCAAATACATTGCACTTGAAAGAAATTAATTTATATTTGCAATGTCGAAAACCAAGGTTTCAATGCTATAGAATAAGTGAATCCTGTAAACGTTACTTCTCAACTTCATTTAAATGCATTAACCTGAATTTAAAATTACAAAATTACATTTAGACTTCAACTGATAGGTGATACATGAGAAGACGTGCACTCTACGTTAAAATTAGAATATCGCAAATAATTTTCGGATCGCAGATCAGACACAACAAATATTTTAAATTAATAGCTTGTACTGCACTAGCTAAACCGATAGCTTTGTAACCTACTTTCCAGTATTATACGAGTTTTCCACGATTTTATTATCGCGTTTACAGACATCATAGACGCATTACAGACAGCAATAACATTCCTGGGATTCAAATTCACCTTTTTGAGAAAATATAGGAAGAACCTTCCTCTCTAAAGGAAACAATTTTAAAATATTGTAATATATATACTGCCTTTCATTGAAAATAATTCAACTTGTGTGTCTTTATTTTTCCGGCGAGACTAGGTATTTACACTCTCATACAACAAAATTACAAACTTAAGTACTAACGAACAATCTTCCATACGTTTTACTTTCACGGACTTGCAATAATTGCGAGCAAGGTCTAACGTAATAATGCTGCTACACCTACTCCTGGTATAGGTGAAATCATACACACTAACACAGTGAGATATTTCTACCTACCCGGCATCATCAGCGTGGTTTCGAGCGATATTTTGCTCAACACATTACAATTCTTTCTCTGCTACCATATGTGAACTTACTGCGCAAGTGAGTATTATTGGCACTAAGAAGTGCCAAAGGAATAAAGAACTCATCTGCCGGTTCACACACAACGAAAACAAGCGGGTACAATTTCCCAACCCTTCTCCCGAGCAATAAACCAGGCAGTAATTGCACATGTGAATGATTTCTCAGACTTACCGTGACGTATTAAAAACACATCTAGAATACCTATAAAGCAATACCTAACATATGGCAATAATGCTGCTAAATACCGCTACTCCTAATATTGGTGAAATCATTCACGAGAAAGGTAATGTGAGAAGACAAAAAGCGCTAACACAAGGTTATGTTTCTGCCTACCCGGCGTCATCAGCGTCGTTTCGAGCGATTTTTTGCTCAACACTTAGCAGTTCCCACTCTCCTACTATTACCATATCTAAAATTACAGCTCAGGGGAGTATCCTTCATGCTAACTGGTACCAAATGAATACAGCACTCGTCTACCGGTTCGAAGACAGCAAGTTTAAATATGATGATGTATATGTTGAGCAAAAGATCGCTCGAAACCACGTTAATGACCCCAGGTAGGCAGACACACGTTCTTATGTTAGCGTTTTTTGTGTGCTCAGATTCTTTCCCGTGAATGATTTCACCAATACCAAGAGTAGCTGTATTTAGCAGCATTATTATATTAGATATTGTTTTCTAGGCATTTTAAATAATAAATGATGTTATTAAGGATGAAGTCCTTTACTTTCTTTATTCACACACGCACTTTGCTTTTGTAGGATGGTGTAACTCTCAATCAGCGCTCTGACGATAGAAGACCCAAGATCACGCCGACGTTGCTCTGCTGGATCAGCGTTGTTTCACTCAATATTCGGTTATTTAAATGTGGTGACAAATCCACTACAACTTTATAAAACTTTTGAGGTACTTTCCTCACAGTAATATGCGAAATTCGCTAAATACGGAGCTCACAAACTCTGTTGATGCTCAGATTTCTAATATCGACGCTATTAGTCAATTGTCCCTCGTGTCGATTGTTGATCACACTCGTAAACCACCACTAGATCCGGATATTAGGCGACAAATGACTGCAGTAGGGTCATCATGGCAACGGAAACATCTCCTATGTGTTTCCAGAGATGGAGATGTATGCCTTGGATGTGATCTTCGCTAAGAGCGGTGTGAATATGCGTGTGTGTTAAAAATATTTGTATAAAATTTTACATTAATTATATTTAGTTTTGTGATATAAACTTTTGGTAGTATAATTTCATTATTTAATTATTATATAATTATATTTTTTTTGACAAGAAAGGGAATTTTCTACATAATTTGGACGAATTGGAATTATGGGAAATTGTAAAAATATGCAATTGCATTGCAAGAAAACTGTAAATTGCCCTATGTTAAGATATTTAGTGATTAAATATAATGTTAAAGTCCTATCCGATGTCAGAGGAATTTCAATCTTACATTCTCTCTAACGATGCCATTAAATTAAAGAAAACTACAACTACAGTAAACGAGCAGACTTAAAGGTGAGTTTAACAAATGCAAAATAAAGAAAAAATGGGCATGTTCTTGAGGAGAACAGGGGCCTTAAAAATCCCATTACAATATCTTAACGAAATGTTAAAGGTCTTAATACAAAAACTCATACTTTATGCAGCAATGCCTCTGACTATTCTTATGATATCTTGATGACTAGAACTTGCTTAAATTTTCATCCGTTTATATTGGAGAATTGTATATTAGTCATTACAGCGTTGTAAGGAACGACAAAAAATTCAACTTCTAATATTTTCAAAGCTTAAACCGGTATATTAACTGTTACTATTTTTTTAGTAATATACATATATTACTCTATTTGCACTATGTTTGAGTCTATCCTGTCTTTTCATGGGACATAAATAAGCATTAGTATTATTATTATAATTTAATTAATCATATTACAATTAATATTTGATTTGTATTTTGTCAGCCTCAACTACAATATTAGGTTTTAAATTGACCTGGGTTGCGCCATATTGTTTCGGTCTTTTTTATTTATTATAAACATATTTTTACCAGTTCTTTTATAAACAAAGTCTGTTGTACTTATTTACAGTAAACAAATGTGTGTTCTAACATTGCATTTCATATATCTAAAACATTTTAATATAATAACCTATATACAGCCCTGATAAAGATATAAATCTAAATTCCCTGAACATCACAAAGGTTAAAGCATCCATAACTGCAAAATCAAACTCAAATTCTGTTATATAAAATTAACACTACACAGGAATCTTCTATACAATAACACTTAAACCTTAAAATGTTCTCAATCTGGCACAAATACTTTGCAGGTACCTCAAATTTTATGTTTACCATCAAGGATTGACGCGCAAATTATCGCAGTAAATCAGTAATTGCACACTGCATATACGAAAATTATAATTTTCTTAATTAACTATTTGTAACATAACAGTATCTACCAGTTGTCATTAAATTCTTGTTACTTTTAGGATGTATTGCACTTGTAATTACAAACAGTAGATATTAAATCTTTGGCGCAAGCTTACCTGGAAGAATAGCATGAAGGCAACCCATTGATAGTATCTCACTTGTTTGGTGGAACTTTTACCAGCTGGCATGCGTTGTACTGATGTTTCAACGCCGGGGTATGCTACTTGGCTGCCGGGTGTCTTCATGAAAGCATCTATCACGGTGTATGTCGAATGGATCCAACAATAAGTGTTTAGTACGTCTTCTGGTATGTCTCTGCAATAAATAGAAGGTGGATCAATTATCAGGATTACTCTCAACTAACTACTTGTTTTTTAGGAGCAAACTAGTTTGATTTACATTTACTCATGGAGATAAATACTGGTACACTCATTATTCCTTTCTTTTAAACTAAGTCTTAACATTAGAGTTATCGGCAATTATATAAGATTAAGTATATTCACATTTATTAAAGTATCCAAATAAATGGTTCTCATCAGTTTTCTATAGTTTGGAACAAAAATAATTATGCATACTATACACAAATTGTGCCAATAATGAAACCATCAAGATCATCTAATCTAAATTTCTTCTCGCCAGAAAATATGATGTTCTTCCATTGATAATTCCATCCCATATGATCATGCGCAAATTTCAGTCTTGATTGTTTCAGTTTTTCCATTAGAGATAGTTTTTATACCTTATTTACCCCTCAAAAACGTTTACTGCCAGACAGAATATATATTATAGATATATTACAGACAGCAATAACATTCTTGAGATTCAATTCCGCCTTCTTAAGAAAATGTAAGAACAATTTCCCTAGTAAACTTTTGTAATATTATTTATAGACATTTCTTAGTTCCTGATAAATTTAAATTAGATTTTACTTACTGCATGGTTACACTACTAGAGAAAACTAACCGCAATATTGATAACCACTATCCTCCTATCAATTTTTGATTTTTATAAAATTATTAATTGATTGACGAGATCATTCTATTTTCTTCTGAAGTTAACAATTTACACCTCGGAATATTTAGAAATTGGTTTGTATTAATGCTGCATGTAGTTGGCAATAAGAAAACTTTTCAATATGACTAGCAGATTTCTTGTTCTGCAATATCTCGCCTCATTCTGCGGAACTATATAGTTTTAGTTAAAAGAATATAGTTACGTTTCGAAACTTGGCAAATTGTAGTTTTGAGTTAGCTTCTTTCAATTTAGAATATTTCCAGAATTCTTCTACTTCCAACTATGCCGGAAGTAGACATCAATTCTTTTATTTCAAATAGAACTCCCTAGGTTTTATGATTCATATGAGTTTTTGAGACGATTTTAAAGCTAATGTCTCTAATAAAGTTTACCGCTAAAGTGAATAGTTCTACAATTATTCAGTTTCAAAAAAAAATACAGACACAAGGTATTACAAATCTATTACATATCTAGAGCAAGAGGTACCGCCAAAAAAAACCCAAATCATCAATCAAAATCATGAATGATGCTCCTCCATGTTTTATAGTTGGTGTAACATAGCATTGAAGTGCTCGTTTTCCTTTTGATCTTCGTACAAATGTTCTTCTGTTTGAACCAAAGGTGAGATATTTAGATTCGTCGGTCCAAAGCGCTCTCTTCCAATGCTTTGTTTGCTTTCCGTAATAACGGTTTTCGATTAGCAATTACATACCAACCATCTTAGCGCAATGGCTTTCTTACCATGATTTTGGGCCCGAAATATTTTTTACACCCGTGTCGTCTATTTCCATATTTTATGACGGCCGTGATAAACATTTCCGAAAAACTACTCTTTATCTAATCCATTTACCCTAACGTAGCAGATCATTTCAAAGCTAGTGTCTCTAATAAACCTTGCCCCTAAAGTGAATTGTTCTGCAGTTATTTAGTTCCATCTTAAAAAGATACATATACAAGGTATTTCGGGCAACATACTACATGAAACGCCGTTAAACCTTAGGAAACAATACGGGGTGTTCAGAAAAATTGTGAAAATATTTTGAATCGAGATAACCCAACGCAAAACCACTACCTGCTAAATTTCAAAACACAACCCTTATTGATTTTCCAAGCCCTTTTAATTAAAACTCGTTATGACACCCTGTAGATAGTTAGCTCATATTTATATGTGCTTTGGTGGAAAATCTCAGGATGATTTAGTTTATTGAATTAATTTAATATCTAATTTCTTATATAATAAGAAAACCAAATAAAAAGCTAACAACATGTATTACTCATATATACTGATATGAACAAAGTCAACAACGGGAAGGAATGTACCATCCTACGTTCCCCCTCTAGAGTTATAACCATGATATAGAGGGTCACCAGCGAAGTACTGTATTCGACGAATAACTGGTAGACTGATTGTAGGGGAATACTGCAGCGAGAAAGAATAGTGCGTATTGTAACCGTTGACTTTGGTCAGATTATATCTGTATACTAGATACTTTAGTTAGTGTGCACAACTTCAGGCAGAATTTGATTCCTCGAAATATGTCTCATTTAACCAAGATATTTGCAAACAAAATGATAATCAACAACAATAAGAGTAATACTTTTAAAAAATGCTATTAGACATTTTTGAGGAATTATTATAGTGTCAATGGAAACTGAAGAACCAAATAAATGAATTACACTTAAGTAATCCTATTTGTTGTAGAATTTTCATGTGGTTTAAGAAAATTGTTTATATTAAATAATGAGGTACAATAAGATGAATGATGCAAGACTTCGACTCTAAGTTCCATCTATTTAAAGTCTTCGGATATATTGTAGCACCTCGTGGTTGCATCTGTTTACAATTTCTTAATTTATCTAAAGTTAGTAAGAGAGAAGCAAAATTGCATTATATTTTTGATTCATCATATAAACCGATTAATTTACGTTTAAAAAATAAACGTCTTAATTCCCCAAATTTCAAACTAAATTTGCAGAATGTTTATGTTTCTTCTAAGTAGGCGATTGGCAGCTATAATAGAATAGGTTTTTAATTAAGTAGATTAAAATAGATTTCTCAATTACATTTAAAAAGTAAACAACTCCAAGTAAGTAATATAAACATAGAGTCTTGTATATTTTGCTATGATTTTGTGAACGTTGATCGGTGCAACTGTAAAATATATATTTACTCGCTACACTGATGCATATTGTAAGCTATGATTACTTAGTGAAGCATTTCCGTTCTTTTCTAAAAATACTGAAAAAAGGACGTCTAAACTTAAAGAGAAAACGTACTTCACTTTTTATAGTCCGTTTCATCTGCTGTATGTGTACAAAAGTTTGAAGTTAATGTCGTGCCATACATCACACCTTATTACAAAGAAATGATTCTAAACGTTCAAACGTAAATAGCTGTAGGCTTCAATGAACGATCGTAACCGCTATTTGCGTAAGCAGAAATGTCGTATATAGCAATAGACAGTAATTAATTTGCAGTAGATGTTTATGTTCAATTTTTAACATTCGCGAATTAGCATTTATTTCAAGTTCTGAAGTAAATTTTAGTATTACCAGTTATAGATTTTTTTTGTTTGCATTTTTCCTGTAAGTAATAAAGCTCATATAAGATACAATATTTTTCTTTAATTTTGTACTTTGAGAAGATTTTTATAAATTTGTATAAATATTATATATTGGAAATTTTTGGAAGACATATCTCTACTATCACTAGTGTAACAGAGATCGCTTGTCCAAATTTGCCTATTTTGAATAAAATTATTTTTTCAGTTAACGAATAACGTATCAAAAAATATCTAATGTTTACATTACATCCTTTTTCACTTTTTACTTACAGCGAGTTGATGGGTGTTATCCGTAAAAGTGGCAAGAGGAATGTCTCATTGGCTATGAAGTAGTTAATTGATTACACAAAATCGAAAACTTAATTGAAAAATCTTAGTTAGGAACAATAAAAAGATTTAGAAAAGAAGTTAAACCTGTTTTATCTCAATTTTCAACAAAAATGTAATAGAGATGGGACAATTTTTGTCAAAAAGTACGGAGAATGGCTAAACCAAGATATTGAGCTACCAAGTTCTTTAATGAATAAAAGAAAAATTAATGCAGGAAGACCTGAAACAGCTGGACTTGATGATATTTTAGTTCGCACGAAAGAGAGATGAACAAAATCATTGCGTAAGAACTTCTCTGCTGCAGAATTATCTTTTGCTGCTACTAGTTCTCTAGGGGCCAATAGAAAAAGGAATAACAGCAAGAGTAATCAAAAAACAATATAAACAACACCAACCAGGTGAAAGAAAAATTGGACGAAATACTGCAGTCTTTCTGAGAATATTTCCAAATTTAGTGAAGGTGAAAGTTCGTCTTTATTTGTAGAACCTAAATACACAAAAGCATAATATAATTCGTTCCAGAGAGTAATGTTGTAAAAATATGAATGCCCTGCCGTCATATCATCATTTAAAAAACGCTAAATAATAACAATAGCCTTTATTGCCTACAGTAACAAAAGAACCAATTAATAGGCAAACAACAAACTGCAACAAAAAATGTATCTCATTAGACATATTATAAGCCGCAGTTAAGAAATAGGTGGATACAAAAACATATTTACATGGCTATACACAGTATTGGAGTAAGACATCCTGCTTCATCAGGAATCCAAATCAAGAATTTGCGCAAGAAAACAATTAAAAATGTCACACTCACCGCAAATACTATTGTACGCGGAGCACATAAAGTAAATCGGTGAGTGTAACAGCAGATTGGACTTGAATCCAAATAAAAAGTGTTGAGTGAGCGAGAAGATTGTCGTGGCACGTGAACACTTAGTTTACCAAGCAGTTCACTGGCATCCATTTGATTATTCAGTAATTTAAAAAGAAACCTTAGACCAACTTTCTCCCGTCGTACTTCGAGCAATGTTACAGAAAACCAAGCAAGCAGGGTTTCATAGGGGAATCCTCTACACGGGTAAGTGTTGTATTTCTTATACCAACGTTACTTTAAAAACCGTCTTTGAACTCATATTTTTATATGTCACATAGTACGGATTCCACACAAGGGATGCATACTCGAGTTTTGAGCGCACTAAAGCAAAAAAAGTGATTTTATGGGTGATATATCTTGAAAGGACCTAGGTTACGCAGAACAAGCATTCTGCTAGCAGACGATGCAACATTTCGAACATGGTCGTTAAAAGTTAAACCACAGTCGAAGTACACCCTCAAATCATGCATGCCATCAACTCGTGTGATTGCGTCTGAGTTCAAAACGTAGTTGAAAATAATTGGTTATTTTTTCCTTGTCAACGATACGACTCTGCACTTAGATATATTTAAATTCAATCTATTTGAGGAGCACCAGTCAGAAGTAGATATCAAATTCGCCTGTAGTGTAATGCAATTTTTTAGAGAAACTACAGATCGATACAATTTATCATCGGCAAACACTAAAGCTTTGCAATCAATGTGTTTCAATAAAAGCAGATGCTATGCTGACGAAGAATTGATATGTATAACAACTAGGTGTTGAAATTAAGTTGCAATCGTTATTGAACTATATCGCCGAAAGAAATTATTTGTTTATTGCAAGATACTGTTATTGAAAATATTGACGACAAATATCAAAACGCCTTAGTTCTTATTTCTAAGTGTGTGACGCTAGCTCTGATCAAATTCTAGGCCTTCCTCTGTTCGGTATTGCATACCCCTAAGCTTTTACTTTGAAAGATATAAACGAGTTTGTAAATAAAATTGTTTGCTCAGAGACAGATTAATAATTTGTATGCTTCAATTAGCGTATGAACTATGTAGCTGTAGCAGTTACTCATGAATTACTTGTTAGGATCATTGATGGGAAAATGTGTAATACCTTAACATCAACAAATTCAGCCCAAGTATATGTTACAAATTTATCCGTTATTTATTTTTTTGTTTTCTATTTAAATTTTATTTCACTTATTTCCTTTATATTCAAAATTCTATAAACACTATGAATCTATATAATTCAACTGAACGTAGTGCATACACTACCGGCCAAGTATTTACCCATCCCTAAATATTACAAAGCAAGTCAAAACTAATTATAAAACATGTCTTTATTTTATTATGCTTATACAAAAAGCTACAACAGCTATAAAAAGAATGGGCTTACCAATTTGCTAACAAAGATAATCGTAAGTTAACATAAATTTTCTCTTCGTCAGTGTGTCCACGTTTCGCTTTTATTACTGGCGTACACAATCTCAGCATTCTCTCAAACAGCTTTGCCAGTGTTAGCGCCTTCATTTTCCTCCAATTTCCAAAGTACTGTCGTCGAATTTGAACCAGAGTTTCGAAGCTGTTGGTCGAGTTCCTCTCACACAAGCTCGATAAGATTGTGATCCGGACTTAGTTTGAATAATTTAGCAATTTCTAGGTTACTTTTACCGATGTTGTGATATGCCACTATTTGATCGCGCATTTCCGTAGCTAATTCTTTTTTTGCCGACATTACTTTAAGGTTACTTGCTGTTTTAAAATACTTTGTACAAATTCTTCATTATTCGCTGTTTGCAATACGAAAGCTGAATGCAAACTAATTTTCATATATGTTATAGTAAACATTTCCGAAACACTGCTCTTTATCTAATCTAGCTGAACGAGACATTTTCGATATCTTAATGCCAGATAGCTCATTATGTACATGCAGAACATTACATAGGAACTATAAGCTCTTTCGTACTTACAGTTTAATAATACAAACATTTCGATAGACATAAAAAATAGTTTCTTTGGATAATCTCCAATTATGCAAGTGGATAAAAACTTGTGGCCGGTAGTGTACATACATACATAAAGTAAGAGAACGTTTCGTTTCTGAGTTATTGAAATTGCTAAGGTCAAATAAACATCCTTCCTCTAACTCCCATTAAATTGATGAGACCTTCATGATTTGTATCCCCCAGTTTCAAATGCTCTATCTGTATGTCTATTAAATTGATGGCATTTACATTTTCTTTTCCTTCATTTGCAAGATAAATGTAAAGGGTTATCAAAGAAGCAATTATTAAACGTAAAATATAGCCGCATATTTTAACTCGAGGAGCAATTAGCTGCGTTTATCATTGTTTCTTTGCGTATTTTACAGATTGATAAACACCGGTATGCATCCATCTATGTATGTATAGGAGCTGTAATCTTGTGTATGCTGTACACTACCTCCTAGACTCGACGTTGTATACACGGCAGCAATTAAATATAAGTGTCTGATTCATTACCCACAAACAATAAATGTTATAATATGATTCATCCGATGTCTGTCTATTGCCATACGACCTAAACTACAACCAATACAAAGTGGAACGACTAAATCGGCACGTGCAAATAAACACAAGTATGCGCGTTTCAGTAAACGGGCAATAACATCAAATGCTACATACAAGGAGGTTTAAAAGAGATTGCGCATAACTATCAGCTTTATTTGAGATCTCTAAAATTAGTTTGATGTGTCCATTTGTATGACTATTGTTTTACGGTGTACTTTTCACATATGCCACAGTCATCGATAAAAAATAACTGAAAATATCGCATCATTCTTCATGATAACAATGTCAGCTTTCACACAACACGTTAAATAATTGATTATTTGAAGGCTGAAGAAGCTGTTAAAGCTTTCAGGAACTATGGAAACTATGGAACTATCAAAAAATGTTTCGGGAATTAGTTGGTACGTATGGAGAAGTGTATAAATCTTTGAAAATCAATAAAATAGTTTGTCTCAAAAAACATTTCTTTCTTAGTTTTCGTAAACACTTTAAAAACAGCCTACGTGTATACACTATAGTATTTCTAATCGTTGCCAATACCGTACTATACCCAATTATTAACAATATCAGTATTATTACTCTACAGGATCCTTGACTTTATAAAAATACATGCACCACTATCTACATGTACGAATTTCATGCGCGAAAAAGTAAAACTGTTTTTACAAATGTGTCCAATATATTCAACACAACGTAATATATATATATGTGTATAGGAACTGTTGTGTTAAATAAACTGGATGTATTTGTAAAAAATATTTTACTTCTTTATCTTATGATTAATACGGATTTCCAGCAAGTATCGGCGGACTCAATTGAAATATATGGGTTTCCGCGACAGATTGTGTGGTTCATTGGATAAATTAATTGAACTAATATTATTTATTACAAACCATGTGTCGGTAAAACATACAATACCATGACGTTTATAACTTAAATGAAGTCATACATTCAAGTGTCATTGCTACTTGCATTGCACTTGCACATAATCACCGTGAACACAAAGTATTCCGAATAAATTCTGGATTTATTCCATCACGTGCAGTACGTACGCGGTGTTTCACTTCGTCCAAGTTACGTATTTGCACGATATAAAGTTTAATTTACAGGTAACCCCGAAGAAAGAAATAGTTTGGAAATAAATCAGTTGATCTTGGGAGCCATGATATGGGGCCAAACCTGCCAATCCACCATCTTTGAAATGCATTATTCATTTGTAGAATGTGGTGCAGGGTTATAGACTTGGAACCAATGTTCAGCAATATTCAGTATCTTAGTTGATGGAATGATATGGTCTCGCAACAGATTCAGATATTTTGCTGCAGTCAGATTACCGTCAATAAAAAATGAGCCAATAAGTTTATCGCTTATTATTCCAATCCAGAGATTGATTTTTTCGAGGGTACTGTCTTCGGGTTAGGTTTTTAACATGAAGATTCATACTGGACCAATATCTAGCGGATTAATGGGAAAAAAATGTGTTTTTAATGGATAACTGTAGATACTAACTGGAAGTTCTGAGAATTGATTTCACCATTTACAGTAAGCATAGCTTCATTAGTAAAATTATTTTATTTCATATTTTTCATTTTCATTTAACATATTATGTAAACATTATTTCGCAAAAATCATTCGCTTTCCTTTGTCTTCTTCGAAAAGCTCTTGATGGCTTATATTTAAAATCTTTCAGGATGTTGTACATCGAACTGTACGATTATCCAAAATGCCTGGCTTCATCTAAAAGCTATCCTACAGACCGTTCTTCTACATAACACAGGATGTTCAATTTCATGTCTTTTGTTGTTAACGTAACTAGTTTTATTTCTTTTTTGTTGGAATTTAGATCATCTTATTTGAATTTATTAAAAATGTTTAGAATTATTTTAGCACAAGGTATACGCGTGTCAGGATCAATTAATTATTGAGGTATTATTCTTCTGATATCACATTATCATTGCCACCTTTTCATCTTTGTTCTACTTACTCGTTATTTAAATTAGTTATCTACCTTTCAATGAACGGTATTTAATTTTAAATTCATGTATGAATAAAAACAGAAATAACTGTCAACTGTCAAAAAAATGTTTTTTCTTTCTGTCTAAGGCAACCTAACTTAATTATTAAGCTATAGGTAAATCCTTCACCAGGACGTAACTGGTTGCCTGCCATGCTTCTAGTACATTGACAATTATATTTTTAAAGTTACACGTAGGAATGATAAAAAGAATATATATATACATATATATATATATTTATATATATATATATCCATGTTGAGGTAAACAAAAAGCATGTACTGAGTTTCGACGTATAAAGCCATTCGCGACTATACATATACATCACTGGCAAATCCACAGACATAAAAAAATTAATACTTACCTGATACAAGGGTTTATTGACAATGTCCTACTGAAGATATTTAATATTGTTTCCTTAGAGCTACGTAGAAAATCAGCTGAGTGCAAAGTCTTGTTTAATTTGCTTAATGATGGTCTTCATGTCTCTGAATTATTGAATAAAGTTAATTTCGTTGTTCCACGTCTAGTATCCAGGCAAACAAATATATTTTACTGCCTTGGGCTTAGAACAAATATTGCCATCAAGTCCCCAATATATAGAATATGTAGTGGATTCAACTGTATGGATGCTAGTGAATTAGATATACACACCTGGTGCTTTCCATCACTTGTCGCACTATGTAAACCGCAGATACACTATGCATAACAGAATTATCTTTCATTCTTTTCTCCTGTTTTCTGTTTTAACCTTTGGTGAAACTTTTATCGGTTAAATTATCAATTTGGGTGTGAGTGCAGATAGTGAGTATATGAGTGCAGTATATTGTAAGTTAGTTATAAGTGTATTGTAATTTGATCTTTTTTTGTTAGTTTTGTGTTTACTTCTACTTAACTAATTTTATACATATGTATATATTGGTTATATTTGCATTGTAACTGGATATGTATTTTATCTTTTCCATTTCAATACTTTCCCACATAGCAGAGCTTACTTTTTACATCACTCAGCGCTGTGATATTACTTCGAATCACCATTAGCAATAACAACCGTCAAAACAAAATTCAAATTGAACGAAAAGTAATATAAAGCTACCTTCATATAAAATACTTAATAAAGCCATTACCTGGTATGAACACATTCAATTGGATTACCAACATATTGCCTAGTGGTGACAGCTATCGAAAAGGTAACCAGTAAGATGACTGTAGCGTTGCTGTGGAGTCGGAACACCAAAGAATCGATCGTCACGTGATTCACCTACGGAAACAGACAAAAATCGTCAAAAATTTATGAGCCATTAAAAAAGGAATCTTTCTAAATGTATCTTCTCTTGTGAAACAAATACTAATTGTCTGCCGAGATAATAATTTATATATAAGTCGACACATTCTTTCCCTAATTCTAGGATCCGATGCATTAACGAAAATAGAAAAATGACTTTTCGGGCAACATCTACGTATACATATATACATTAGGCCACTTCAAAGTGACGTCTACGGGCACGCTTGGTTTTAGTAAATAATTTATAAAAGCATAACAAACATAAATTTGAAGACTAAAGACTCTACAAATAGGTATGCATGTGCTGTACTGGGTATATATAGGTATGTGCGTATATATAGAGAGAAGGTACCTTTGTTTTTAGAAATTGAAATATCCTCCAGAATAACGGCATATATACGAATCAAAAGCCATGTGCTCTCTTGAATTTTATACAATGTACTAACAAGCGGCTGCTGGGCAAAAGGTGCCGTGGCTTGCTCCAAACCCGAACGAGACCTTCATCATTGAGGATCATATTATCCTAATACTAACATATGATTCACAATCAGCCTCTTTTGTAAGCGCAAATCGCTGTTTAATTTTACTTTTTCCCCATGAAATGCGAGGATAAAGGTAATGTATATATACTATCAGTCGCGAGTGCCTAAGTTTGTTCGTTTATTAACGATAAAATATAAAGAGACTTTGTATATGTCTCGTATGCAAAACAAGTCGACTACATATTTTCAACCGTTAATTTAAAATAAAGTTCAAATTAGTTATTAAATTTATCACGTATTTAATTAGATAAAAGTTAGTGAAGTAATGACTAAAAAGATACTTCAAGTGTAAATCCACATTCTATCTATACATTGTACAGCAAGTCGTAAAAATAGCAAATAGCGAAATTAAAAAAATTAATGTTTTGCTTTGCGGAATAAAACTATGTGTGTTACTTCTAAATATATTTGGCGAGGTTTCGCTTTCGATTGTACAGGCCTTCTTTTGGGCTGCTGCAGCTTCGTCTTGTATTACTCTGTAGGTCATTAGAAATACGCAATAATTCAACAATTTTACTGACTAATTGTAAACTCCAACTAAATGATCACTACCCGACCTTCAACACATACATACGAGAAGAGGTCCAGAAGTTCGTGGAATGAAAGGGTTTTAAATAAAATAAAACAATAAATCTATTTTTCCTTTTCAATATAATCACTCTTAAGCACAATACAGTTATTAGATCTCTGAATTCATTTTTTTAAACCATCATAAAAATATATTTTATCTTTCGCCTCAAAATGAGCCAAATTGCCTGCTTTACCTCATTGTCGTCGGAAAACTTTCTTCCACGTAAGTCTTTTTTAAATTGGGGAACAAATAAAAATCACTAAGTGCCAGGTCTGGACTGTAGGGTGGATGGACTATTGATTGAAGGCCATGCTTGTGCAGAGCAGTCATTGCAACTTTGCTCTTGTGAGCCGGCGCATTATCTTGCAAGAGCAACACACCCTTGGTCAATTTTCCTCGACGTTTTTCCTTGATGGCCTCCTTTATTTTTTCTAATATCGCTGCGTAATATTCTCCGGTTATACCCCTACCTCTTTATTTGTAATCAATCAATAATATCCCCTCACAATCCCAAAAAGCAGTAGCCATCAACTTTCCAGCCGATTCTGACACTTTGAATTTCTTTGGCAGTGGTGTCCCCTTTTTATGCCATTGCATGGACTCCTGTTTGGACTCAGGCTCAAAGTGATGAACCCATGTTTCATCTTCGGTAGCAATCCGCTCCAAAATCTGTGCAGGTTTGTCTCCATACAGCTCCAAAAATTGTTTGGACGCACAGACGCGCTACTGTTTCTGCAGCGGCGTGAGCATTCTCGGTACCCATCTTGCACTGACTATTATCATACAACTAATGCAGATAATTGTTTTTTCTTCAAACGGACATCTTCCAGTACAAATTTTTGCACTTTTTCGACGATGTCTGATGTGGTGGCCTCAACTGGCCGTCCTGAGCGGGGGTCGTCTCCAATCGACCCCCGACCGTGTTTAAAAAGACCATGCCACTTATAAATCATTGATTTACTAGGGCACTGTTCCCCATAAACGGTTTCCATTTCATTCAATATGGTTTGAACGCTCTTTCCTTGCTTTGTAAGGAACTTTATCACAGCACGGTGTTCAATTTCCTCCATAATTTCAGTTTCCTTCCGGATTGACTTGTTTAGTAGGTAACTATTCGTAAGCGACTGGCGCTATACGGCTGAAACTTAACTTATATACTAATGATGAGTCGCCAATCAGAATGACACCTAGCGAGCGCCCCTATCCCTATTCCATCCCCTCCATTCCACGAACTTCTGGACTTCCCCTCGTATAAGTATAGTTACATTAAATTACTTTATTATTAGTTACGATTGGCGCATAAACCATTTAACTGCGTTAACTACATATTTTTTCATCGATAGAAAATCTTGTTAGAAGTGTGTACTTACTTTCAAATAGTTATAAGTTTTCTTCTATGCTTTCGACGTTTTACTCATGTTACATACATGAGTCCTCTAACATTAAGATTACATTTTAACTAATAGGAGGTATATTTCAGGTTTAATAAAAATTATTAGTTTTAAAGTATTTAATTGAATTGTACCTGCAATTTAATATTGCTCCCTTCAAAATATGCTCCTTTGGAATACATGCTGCATGTCCAGCGAGTTTTCCATTCGTGGTAACAATTTTGAAAGCCTTGTTCCGTTAGGCTGTTTATAATCTGCGTCGTGACTCTTTGGATGTTGTTTATTGTTCAGTAATGGGAACCTTTCAATACCAGTTTAAACGTTAGAAAAAGAGAATGGTCACATGGAACCATGTCTGGAATGTAGAACGAGTGTGGAATGTTCTTCTCTGTCAAAAATTCTCTAACCGACAATGAGCTATAACTGGCAGCGTTATTACGATGCAAAATTGCACTTTTTTCTGTAAATGTTCAAGAACCTTGCGGTGAAGGGTTTGCAAGGCTACACAGTGAGCCTTGCGGTATGAACTCTTTGTGAACAATTCCACGAGAATCAAAAAAGATGATAAGCATGGACTTGATACTGGATTTGCTCATGCGAGCTTTCTTTGGCTGTGGTGATGCAGTTGTGCACCACTCCGCTTTGAGAATCGTATTCGAATACCCATAATTCGTCACCAGTTATTACTCTGTGCATGAAGTGGGTTCGGTTGTTAAACGATCCAGCAGTTGTAAATAACATCCAAAGAGTCATGACGTAGGTTTCAAACAGTCTCAGGTAACAAGATTTCCAGAATTGTTATCAGGAATGGAAAACTGGCTGGAGACTCTGTGAGCATTCCAAAGGAGCATCTAGTGTAAACATAAAATTGCTGACTTTATTACTGCCAACAACACGAGCTTTTAAACAATGAATAAATGATATGTCCACACCACATAGCAATTACCAACCATAATAATATAAGCTTATTGAAGCAATTTGAAATGAATGTTTATGTTCATGGCGTGATCCATTTTTTTTTAAATTTTATCGTAATATTGAGTAACGTAGCCAAGTGTTCCATCTTGTTTAACTTACATACCCTACTACATCGGGATCTTTATTTTTAGCGCAAGATCTAGCACCAACCCAACTTCAAAAATCTAAGCAACGCCTAGCAGTTACAATCGAATACATGACATAATTTTTAAACAAAAATATTATTTGGTAGTTAGTAGAATCGTCAAAAATTTAAACGCTTTTATAATAAAATGTCAATATCCGTAATAATTTCCTTGTCACATTAATCTTCAGCTAATGAAAAGCTGTTCCGTTTAAGGGGAAGACAAGAGGAATATTAATTACTGAAGATGATGAGTGACGGAAATATGTGTTGTGAGCACCATCTCGCAGATTACCTCGTTAAATTCGGGAGTAGTAAAGTTCTTCTACTCTCCTTTGAAATGAAAGTCATTAAAAAACGTATTCCTTTCGCTAATTTTAAGATCCCTGCCGCCTGTCTAAACGTTGATAACAATTTTTGATAGCCATGAAAGAAAGGGTCAAAGAATTCGTGGAGTAGAATTTGGACCCATGTACAGTATCGTCCAAAAAGTGATACAGTTAGGAGTAGAAGATACGTACTGTATACGTAAATGTAATTTAGCAAAAAGAGATCAGCTTTATCAGTATGTCGAATATGCACGAATACATGGAAACGGCGAGTGCTAAATGAGAGTTTCCACTCACAGTAATCGTTAAATAAAGACTGGATTTTATGCAAAGTGCATATTTTTGTTTTTTGGTATATTTCTTCCATGTTTTGTATTTGCCCATATCCCACCTTAAGAATAAGTTTTTACCATTTTTTTGGTGCATATGATGCATATATGAACACTTTACAATGAATGCATATGCACGTGCATATTTATGGATATATTCGCCATTTTCATAACTGTAATAGAATCTGAAAAACTGATTAGCATTCCTTCAACTTTGCAATAATGAGTTGGATTTTTGGTGGAAACTTTTCTCAATAATTCAAGGAATCCACAAGAAGCATTTTTCAAAGGTTTGCGTAATCTTTTTCTATGTTGTAATATTCCAATCTAATATTTCAAGTATTCCTGAAAACTCATTGCATAGTCGATGATGAACCCTTTTATGTTCCCAGTTTCTCAATTGTACACAAGAAATACGTCAACGAAACTTATAAAGATGTTATTGATGGTATTAGAATGGAGTTGAAAAAGCAAAATCTTTAGACATCTGTTGACCACCGACGCGAAGGGCCATCAGATTACTAATTTGATTATTGGAACCCTAAATGGTTCAAATCAATCTAAAGGATACTTAATTAATGTATATAGTTTAGACACCATAGCCAGGTTTGTTAATGAGTCCTTAGCTAATTTCTTTTTACCCGACAAAATACGTTTTGAAAAAGTTCTACTGGTGGTATCTGACGCCGTTTCATATATGTATCTATAGACAGTGCTACAGCTAGCTATTGGAAGTGAAATCCGTGGTTTAGTTGGTTAAGGTGCTTGCCCGGTTCAAATTCTGCCGAAAGCGACATCTTTTCGGAAAAATTTTAAACTGTACTTATCAACGGATAATTACCAGCAAAAATATAATTTATCATTATAAAAGCCAACGAAAATTTTATTAAATTTATGTAAAAAATACTAAATTATAATAAGATATCTTAATTTACGCCGGCTTTTGAAATTACAGATTTCTTTCGCTTGTTTAGGATTTGATCATAATCGTCTATCCAGTAAAAAAATAAAAAAAAGCGATGTTCAAGGCAAAACCAGAGCATTTAACATATATTTACGATCTCGTTTTACTCTTGGAAGAATGCCAACGAAGATGTAGATGCCTCAAGAAAATCGACGACAAAATAATACAAAATTAGGTGAATCTAAATGGTCTATACAGGTTGTCGTCGTATCTATTCATACAATTACTGGAAATTTAAAGACCTCCTTTCAAATATATAAGGTTACTTGAAATGAATACGTAGGCTTCCACGGCCCGAGTCAGTAATAAACGAACTGCTTCAGGAATTGGACCGTGTCATGATGAGATATATAGAAATCAAATAGGAGTAAGAGGAGAAAGAAATAAAAAGACAAGGTGATGGAAAGAAGATAAATGAAAGGAGGGGGGGACGGTAAAAAAGAATCAAAAGGCGAAAAGAGTACGAGAAGGAAAGAAAGACAGTAAAAAGAAAGAAAGAAAAAGAGAAGAAGAATAAAAGATTAAGGTGGAATCTGGACATTTCGCCTCCCTCGTAGGAGGCTTCTCCGGGAGAAATAGGAGAGGAACCAAAGTGGCACGGTAACTCGACGTGTAAACCACGCTAGAGGCGAAACTACATTGGCAGAAGGTCGCGGTAACTCGACGTGTTAACCACGCTAGAGGCAAAAACCTTCTGACGGAGGCGAAACGTCGAGATCCCACTTTTTCTTTTTTCTCGTTCTCTTTTTCTTTCTTTCTTTTTTGTCTCTGTTTCTGTCTCTCTTTCCTTCTCTTACTCTTTTCACCTTTTGTTTCTTTTTCACCCCCTCCCCCTCCTTTTTTTTTCATTTTTCTTCTTTTTATCTCCTTGTCTTTTTATTTCTCTCTCGTCTAACACTTATTTTATTTCTATATCTCATCATGACACGGTCCAATTCCGGAAGTAGTTCGTTTATTAATAAGCTTACTTATCAGTACTGATCTTTTCAATTTTTTGATAATTTCTTTCTCTATTTGAAATAAATGCTAATTTGAATTAAGGTTTTGCAACTCTCAAACTACGTAAAATAAAAGCAAAGCTAATAAAAAAATCTAAAGCATAACTACTAAAAATGGTTGAAGGAAATACAAGTAATCTATACACAATTTCTACTTTACTACGATCTAAAGAACGTATTTGAGAAGCGATTTTTGTTCTATCCGATTACTTACTTGTGTAAACATGTAGATCCCCCTCCAAATATCCATACCTTGCAGAGTATCTACTGGAGAAGTGTTCTTCAATCTAGCAGAAAGCGTCGATGGATTTTCTAAACTCTCCCTAGGTCTCCTTAAGCTTCCCGGGTGTTTGTGTACTCTATCATCAGTTACTCTTCCAAATAAGGAAACCGCACGAGCCAATGGATCATCTTTTAAAGTATACATCTGCCTATGTTTTCTCTTATTTTCAGCCCCTTCTAATCTGCATTAATTTTAATGTCACTGTAAAATTAATTTAGATTAATTACTAGAGTAATTAATTGTATTTTTACATACATTTAAAAATATTTATGTTAATTACTTTATACAAACTGTAACAGGTCGCATCTTATCGTCCTAATAAGCACTAAGCTTTTTCATACAAGCGGGTCACTTGTAAGCTCTCCCCGTTTAAGTGAAGACAATCGATTATATAGCGTCTTTAACTTAATAAGTGCAAAGAAAATGCAAGTGATTCGAAAGACAAAGAACGAGAACTAGGTTAATTCATCGTTTTCATTTTATTTCACCTTTACCTTCGCAGATGACTTGGTATCTCAATTTGTTAGATGGGATTAGTTTTGCGGACAGTTGGATCTTGTTAGAGCTTAATTCGACTTTAATTAAATTCTGTTGACAGCAAGTTTCTAAGTAATCGGTGTATTTAAGAGAGAACTGTTTTTTCTCGTATACTTAAACAATTATTTCCACAAAAATAGACCACTAAATTTACTCTAATATCGAATTCACAAACTATCAAACTTATAAAATACAATTCAAAACGGTGCTCCAGTCTCTTCAAGCCGTCGGAAAAGTCGTATGTTTCGCGTCGATGACCTCCTAATTTGAAGTAAATCTATTTGCTCCCAGTAATTACTTCATATTTGGGAAAAGAAAAAAGTCGCTGGGAACTACGTCTGGTGAATATGGAGGATGAGAGACTAATTCGTAGCACAACTCCTTCAATTTGAGAACAATGATGCGGAATGAATGAGCCGATGCATTGTCGTGATGGAAAAGCACTCTTTTCGGCTGCAAACGAGGCCATCTTTCCTTTAATACTGCATCGAATCGGGTCAACAAATAGCTGAAGTATTGCCCCGTGATCGTCTTTCCCTTTTGCAGATAGTCGATGAGGATCGCACCTTGATCATCCCAAAAAATGGTCGCCATGACCATTCCGGCCAATGGAACGCTCTTTGCTTTCCACGGAGCCGATTCGCCCGGAAAAATCCGCTGCCTCGACTGTTCCTTGGTCTCCGGTATATAGTGGTGGATCCAAGTTTCATTCACAGTTACGAAACGCATGAAGAAATCTCTTAGATTGCGTTGGATCCTGGCCAGACACTCCTCCGAAACGGTCACCCGATTTCTTCAAAAGCTTTTTCATACCCAAAATTTCGTGTAGGATATGGTCAACTCGTTCTTCACACGACATCATGAATCTTGCCGACCTCTCTTGCCATTCTTGTGCGTCCTCTGCGTGGTTGATCACGTGTATTTGTGCGGCCTCGTTTGAACTCGCACCCCCAGAAGCTGATGGTCGAAAATGTTGGAGTACATCCGCCGTGAACCTCTAGCAAAATATTTTGAATTTCCGTAGCCGTCAACCATCGAGAAGTGTTTTATCTACTGCACGAAATTCGATTTTATCCATTTTTGCGGAACCACATGACTTGCTACACAAAACACACTCTTAGATAACAACTATTGACAATAGACGTCGAGAATTTTGACAATTGCCATAAAAGTGGCTGCCTTTGCCGACCAATAAATCCACTTCAACTTTCGTGCGCCAGCTCTTGCCGATTCCGGAAATATTTCTGGTCGCCCTCGTACATATGTCGCTTAAATAAGAAACCAAATTAAAGAAGCGTACTCCAACCTATATCGAATAAATGAAAATAATAATGTAGATAAAACTTTTGCATTGTGGAAATCTCTACAGTTACAATAGATAAAGCCATAGATTTGGTAGCATTTTGAAACTAATTTGGTTATGTGTCCTGAAAATGACAAAGATGTATCAAAAAGTACCCCTAGGTCATTAATTGATGTAGCTACTTGTAGTATTTTACCCTCAATATTGTATTGATAGACAATGGATTTTACACGTTTAGTAAAAGTTACAGTAGTACATTCAGAGATGCTAAGCGATAGTCTGTTTTTCGATCATACTAAAATTCGGTCGATATCACTCTAAAGTAAAAGAGAATCAGTAGTAGAGTCAATGGTAGAATAAAGTTTCACGTCATTAGCGTATATTAAAATATTAGTTAACTGTATCATTTTTATCATTAATAATAAAAGGGGACCGAAATTTGAACGTTGTGCTATGCCGGAAGTAGCCAAATGCCCGGCAGTGGTAAAATTCCTATATATACGAGGGGAGGTACAGAAGTTCGTGGAATGAAAGGGTTTTAAATAAAATAAAACAATAACTCTATATTTCCTTTTTAATATAATCACCCTTAAGCACAATACATTTATTAGATCTATGTATTAATTTTTCTAAACCATCTTAAAAAGATAGTTTTTGTCTTTCGCCTCAAAATGGGCCAAAATTGCCTCCTTTACCTCATTGTTGTCGGAAAACTTTCTTCCACGTAAGCCTTTTTTAAATTGGGGAACAAATAAAAATCACTAGGTGCCAGCTCTGGACTGTAGGGTGGATGGACTATTGATTGAAACCTATGCTTGTGCAGAGCAGCCATTGCAACTTTGCTCTTGTGAACCGGCGCATTGTCTTGCAAGAGCAACAGACCCTTGGTCAATTTTCCTCGACGTTTTTCCTTGATGGTCTCCTTTAATTTTTCTAATATCGCTGCGTAATATTCTCCAGTTATGCTCCTACCTTTTCTTTGTAATCAATCAATAATATCCCCTCACAATCCAAAAAAAAAGTAGCCATCAATTTTCCAGCCGATTCTGACACTTTGAATTTCTTTGGCGGAGATGTCCCCTTTTTATGCCATTGCATGGACTCCTGTTTAGACTCAGGCTCAAAGTGATGAACCCATGTTTCATCTCCGGTAACAATCCGCTCCAAGATCTGTGCAGGTTTGTCTCCACACAGCTCCAAAAATTGTTTGGACGTACAGACGCGCTGCTGTTTCTGCAGCGGCATGAGCATTCTCGGTACCCATCTTGCACTGATTTCTGTCATACAAAGGTGGTCATGTATGATACGCAAAATGGTGGGATCTGATACTTCAACTAATGCAGATAATTGTTTTTTCTTCAAACGGGCATCTTCCAGCACAAATTTTTGCACTTTTTCGACGATGTCTGATGTGGTGACCTCAACTGGGCGTCCTGAGTGGGGCCGTCTTCAATCGACTTCCGACCATGTTTAAAAAGACCATGCCACTTATAAATCATTGATTTACTAAGGCACTGTTTCCCAACGGTTCCATTTCATTCGATATGGTTTGAGCGTTCTTTCCTTGCTTTGTAAGGAACTCTATCACAGCACGGTGTTCAATTTCCTCCATAGTTTCAGTTTTCTTTCGGATTGACTTGTTTAGCAGGCAACTATTCGTAAACGATTGACGCTATAGGGCTGCAACTTAACTTATATACTAATGATGAGTCGCCAATCAGAATGACACCTAGCGAGCGCCCCTATCCCCACTCCATCCCCTCCATTCCACGAACTTCTGGACGTCCCCTCGTACCTGGAAGTATCTGTTAGTTAGATACGATTTTAATAGAGTACATAACGGGACAGAAAATCCATGATTCTATGTTTCTAAGGAACGCGTAGTGATCAATTTGATCGAACGCTTTGTGGAAGTCCAAATAAATAGTGTCTTCAGTCTTCAGTGTTTTCACTTTGTTGATATTACGCAAGGTGACGCATTTTAATTCAATTTAAAAGGTTTTGCTAATAACTATCTGAGCTAACTGGTCAACTCAAGTTGGAAAAGAGATGTTCGCGCAAGTTAGTTTATTGAGACTTAATTTTCAAATAACGTTTTCTTTAGAACACATCAAGTTAACAATTTTCACTTTCCACTGCCCAGTTCGTCCTGTTTCTCTCATTACGTGGCAATTAATTACCTACATTAAATTGTTTCTGTTTTTAATACATTATTCGTTCCATAATTAATACCTGTAGCAAGCGTCAATTACACCCAACTAAATCGAAAAGAGCAGCAAAGATATGTGTATAACATTACTCGGTCTACTACATCTCTGCAAACTATTATCAAAATCGAAATGAGACAGTTGCCTACGTTTAATTACCGATCATATATTTTAAATCACAGGCAACAATTCATCAATTTTGTTTATGAACTGCTGGATTACTCCCTATAAGTCATCTTCTACAAATATTTATATCTGCATAAATAGTTTAAAAATCAATGCTTTCCTGTATCTTTCTGAATGCTTGTATGAGTAAACAAACAAAGAATCTATTTTCAATGTTCAGCAAATAATTGTTAAAACGAATTACCGTATGTGTCTCTGTTACCTGCACCAGTTTGTATACCATTCAGATTATTTTTAGACGTATAGGTCTATTTCTATCATGCATTTGGGTGTATCTCGTATAGCAAATACTAGGTACGTTTTACAACGTCCGTAGCTAATATTTATTTATTGACTGGTTCGGAGCGATCTAAATCCACATGGTGCTATTTTTTTGACTCACAAACAAAACAGATTTGAGCATTTGGGACGTAATTAACCGATTTAATTAGAAAATTGGCGGCTTTTTGTGTAAACTAATTTGCCACAAATAAAATGTATGTTCGTTTTTAATAGTGACATTCTTATAATACATTTCTTCTATGTGTGAATGAATATAAATTACACAAAAAAAAAAAAGCATATTGTGTTTAAGATAAGTGAAATATGTGAAACTGACCTTGATATAAAGCACTTGTCACATTTTCTTACGAAAGATCACTTCGGTAATTTTCTTAATCCAATCGAATTTTCCAATTTTTTACGTTTATTAAGATCAAATCTAAACGGCCATCTTCCATGTACTAACGTTAAAAGGCGAATATACATAAGAAAGATCCGAAGCAAACCATTACGACCAATAGACGATGAACTGAGGTGATGATGCAAAAAAATCGGATTATTTTTATTATTTCATTCTATCTGCTGCGGTGCTGCCATAAAAATTATCCAGCTTGACAGGAAGACAAACATACTCCCTTCTTCCAACGAACGAATGCGTATATTGTAATGTGTCGTGCGGTGGACTATTTCATAAGTTCGCCTACTAGTAAAAATATACAATTAAAACCAAGGAGAAATACATACTTTATATTACGTGGAAGTCGAGCCAAAAAGGTTGGGATTTGTTTATCCGAAAGTCCCTCTAATCGTCTGGTCTCTCGGTGTGTGTTCCCTCGCCGCTAATCCAAGTTCATCTCAGGTTCACTTCTTAGTCACACACAATGATCCCGAGCTGGACGTACAAAAGATTCTATGTATAAACTTGCCTGGGGAGAAATTAAGCAATTTTTGCGAAAACCTGTGCTTCGTTAACGATAATTGATGCTTTCGGTATCAGTAGGAATAACATCTACACAATATTGTTTGTAAACGTTGAAAGGTTTATAAAGACTTTGCGGAAAATATTACGTAATTCACCTCGGAAGTGTTAATTTGCTGTTGTGTTAAGTTATGAGGAACATGTTTAATTGATTCCATGTCATCGTTACTTTACTCATATTCTAAATTGTTTAGTTTTACATCGCTTTGGGCGATGCTTTTTCTTTACACTTTGGTTTTTCTTTCTCCCAAGAAACTGTCAGTACTTTAACTTTAATACAGCACAACCTTTTTAATCATTAATACTCTTTTAATCCTTTTTTAATTAATGTTTAAAAAGTACACAGTGCAAGATTTCATACAAATTTCATTCTTTTTAATCGTAAATTATCGGAACAAAATTAACGTGAACAAATAATTAATAACTCGACAACGACACTCTGCACTCAGTTTAATTTGCACATTTAGCATTTAGTATATTCTATTTTTACTTAAGAGAAAATCAGTGGAAATTATTATGTTATAGAATCTAACAAATGTTGGGACTATGCTAGCAAACACCATCCAGGACGTCCTTGAACAACATCCAGGGGAGACAATGAACGCATAAAATTGCTTCGTCAGAGAAATAGACAATTAACGGCTCCTGAAATTACAGCGGAAATAAATCGTGCGAGAAACAGGAATATATCCGTTAGCATAATGAAAAGTCGTTTAAAAGAAGCAAACCTCCACGGCTGTATTACTCCACGAAAAAGGTCGCTACGTCTTGGAAATAAACGAGAACATCGCCAGTGGAATAACAGTCACAAAGACTGGACAATAGAATAATGGGAAAACGTACTATGAACTGATGAGCTCAAATATGAAATGTTTGGTCAAAACCGCAACACGTTGGTCAGGCGCTCAAAAGACGAGAAAATGCTCCCTGAGCGAATTACGTCAACAATAGAGAAAGGTGGTGGTTCTATTCTTGTATGAGATAGTTTTTCACTAAGTGGACAAGGGACCTTGGGAAAATTGACGGAATAATGGGGAAGAAGAATTATCGCGAGATATTAGAGAAAAATAATAATAATAATATTTTATTGGCAAATAAAATAGTAAATACAAAAAAAGAAAACAAAGACAACAAGCATAAGCTATTTTTGCCAATTGAATTATCTTCAGCAGACCAAAAGGTTTCCTGTTATTAACGATGACCCAAGATCAAAGAAGAAATAAAAAAAAAATGTGTTCACGATCGAAACAAACGTGCTGCAATACTGCAAATATTTATATGCTGGAAAGTTTCTCATTCATTAAATTATAATAAATAGCACATCTAAAAGCGTTAAATGGGAATTCCTTCACATCCAGGGGAAGCGAGTTATATAGTCGTGCAGATGCGCAGCCGAAAACCTTTCTCGAATTGCCGCGTATGATGCCTAGGTATGTCAAGAAGATCCCTCCTGCGGACGTTGAGATTGTGGACATCAGTACGATACCTCTATTCTTTTAGATAGAAATAAGGTAGAACACCAGTATTTAAAATTTTACAAATAAAATACGAGAAATCAATACGTAAGCTTCCACGGCCAGAGTTAGTAATAAACGAACTACCTTCGGAATTGGACCATGTCATGATGAGATATATATATATAAAATACGAAATAAGTGTAAGAGGAGAAAGAAAAAGAGATAAAAAGAATAGAAAAAATGATAAAGGGTGTGGAGGACGTGAAATAGAAAGAAAGGTGAAAAGAATAAGAGAATGAAATATAGACAGAAAGGGGAGGGGAGGGGGGGGGGGCGTACACAAGAAAAAAGGAGAAAGAAAGAGAACAAAAGAAAGGTGAGATCCCACCTTTCTCTTTTGGTCTCTTTCTTTCTCCTTTTTTCTTTTCTCTCGTGTACTCCCTCCCCCGTTCTGTCCCTAATTCTGTCTCTTATTCTTTTCACCTTTCTTTCTGTTTCACGTTAAAATTGGTAATATAGTAGGATAACATAATGAAAGCATTTTCAAGGAGATCCTATCTGCTTCAACTGAATTTGAAGGTATACTGGAAATAATAAAAGCAAGTTCTACTTCGCTAGTATCAAGGAAGAATAAAATGCCAACTCCCGATATCACATTAGAATTACAAGACTATATAAATGCATAAATGATAAACGCTCTACCATCCGGATTGCGCTTAATAGGCAACAATTTTGGATTTATGCACGATAACGATCCGAAGCACACGTCGTCAAAAACTGTCTCGCTGATGCAAAGAATCAAGGAATATTAAAAATAATGACTTGACCTCCTAGGGTTTGGATTCTAATACGGTAGAGCTTCTGTAGGACGAACTGGCCAGACGAATAGAGGAGAATGTCCAACGCCCAAACCCCATCTCTGGACGGTATTACAGAGGGAGAGGAACAATGTTCCTCAAAATACGCTGAGGAAATTGATATAAAGAATGCCACGAATTGTTCGAGTAGTTATTAAATTAGGAGATAGATTTTTCGATGAGAAGAAACTTTATGTTTTATAATGTTTATTATTACTTTTTCGTTTGTGTTCACACGTACAATAAGTCGTAGATGAATAAATACAGTAAACGCTCGCTCCTGTAAGAACACGGTAGTGGAAACGCCGAGGACATGTAAACAGAAAATTGTTACTATGGGATCAAATGGAACGCCCGGTAATGTAAACAAGCTTGCACCAAACACAATTCGATGATGTAAACAGTTTAGGGTACCGGTTATTTTCCGATTTACGTGCCTAATTGAATCAATCAAAAGAATGTTTACGTAAACGTTTTCAGCGCCGGCACCGGTTGTTCCCCGATTTATATATGGGATTCCTGTAAGCGTTGGCTCTCTTGCCTCTCGTGAAATAAAGTAGTGTACAGCTAAAATCACGCCAGAACAGATGGCATCCACGTCCAATAAAAGAACATTTTTAGAATTAAGTGACAGAGTGAAAATCATCGACGAGATTAAAAAAGGTGCGGGGCTGACTCAATCAGCAAAAGAATATGGAGTATCTAAAGCTACAATTAGTAAAATTAAGCAATTAAAGTCATTAATCTTACAACGTGTATCAGATACATACGGAGGCCCGGGAAATCGCAGATCTTTCAAAAATGCCCAAGCACCTACATAACTTGTATAAATGGTTTTTAAAGCAAAGAGATAATCATGTTCCAATTAGCGGTGAATTAATTAAAGGGAGAGCAAAATTATTTAATGAAAACCTAAAAGAGACCAAAAATTTAGTCTCTTTTTGAAAAAGACTTAAATGGAGGTATGGAATTCGACTGCTGTCGATATCTGGTGAAAAATTATCGGCACCATCACAACTAGTGCAACCGTTTAAGGAAAAGTTAATGAACTAAATCAAAGAGTTACATTTAAATGAGGAGCAAATATACAATACAGATGAAACCAGTCTTCATTGGAAATTATTACCTATGAAAACTTCATCACATGAAAAATTAGCTCCGGGTAGAAAGGTGGACACACAATGCATCAGTTTTCTACCGTGCACTAATGCTAACTCACAAAATAAAGCCACTAGTAATAGAAAACGCAAAAAATTTACGTTCATTTGGAAATTTTAAGAGTCCCGTTGATTATAACTGTTCAAAACCCGCTTGGATCACCAAAGGCATATTTCTGGAATGGTTCCAGAAGCACTTTATCCCTCAGGTATGGCAATAAAACTGTAATAATAAGTAATGTCATTTAATGATACATATTCATTGGTAGGTGAAAGATTTCTTAAGAAATCAAAATCTTGTAATAAAGGCAGTGTTAATCTTGAATAACGCACCAAGTCATGTCCCAGAGGAACAATTAAGAAGCAACGATGGCTCAATTTTTGTTATGTTCATGCCGCCCAACGCAACTCCACTTATCCAACCGATGGATCAAAATGTAATAAAAATTAGTAAATTGTATTATCGAAAATTTCTACTTTCGCCTGCGTTATGAAAAAATCCTAAAAACATTTCTGAATCTTAAAGCAAGTAACTTTACGTGAGGCAACTTTAAATTTAGATATGGCGTGGAATGCCCTTAACCAGCAAAGAATCAGAAAGTGTCGGAAAAAATTGCTTTACTCCAGTGATGATTATGACGATGAAGACAATGTACCGCTAACCATCATTAGAAAACAGTTACTATCTGCTGAAGTTATTATCAGCGGATCATCGGACGTTCTCAAATTATTAAAAGCAATAAATCCCGATATTGCTTGCACAATTACCGATGTTAGTATATGGAATGACGATAAAGGGATTGATGATGCACATCAAGAGGAAGATGAAGTGAGTGAAGATGACGACCCTCCGATTGAAATAAAAAACAGTGGGTGACGCGCAAGCTGTAGAAAGTTTTAGTCAAGCGTTAGATTGGGCTAAAGAAAAAGACATATATTCCGATATTTTAGCACTCCGTAAACTACCAAGCGTAAATTTCCGCAAACAGAAATGATATGGTTTACGTGATCGAGCGTCTACTGTACTTTTCTTTTTGTTTAAAGTTTAAAGTTTTGAAACAAGCGTCAAATTTTGCATGAAATAGGAGATGCCCATACTATTATGAGCGGTAATATATATTACATAATACGAAAAAATGATTTTGGAACGACTTCATCAGATAAGACTATAAATTACTCAATACATCTGTATTCTAATACATCAATAACTTTAATTGTTTTTGGAATATTTCCGATTAGAATTTGAAATTTTCCAGCAGGTAAAAGCAAGTAAATTATTAGCCCTCTATGCCTTATAGAGATAGTACTCCTATAGTAATTGAGGTAGACAATGTTCCGTACTACGATATATCGTCTGTGATTAATCGACTGCGAATACTACATGCAATTTATTCGAGACGCAGCCTCAAAGATTCGCTTAAATATTTACTCGAATATTTACTGTTTACGTTAGGCTATTGTTTAACCATGTACCACATTCGACTCACGCGTTTCGTAAATGTACCTCCCCCGTACAATTTAGTTTATTCTGTGTTTCACGTGACATTGACCCATAAATTTTCATGTATACCTAGTACCACGTAATATCAACCAATACGCGTAGCGGGTTTATTTATAAATTTTACAGTCCCGCTCAGCTCGGCCACATCTTCTATGTGCAATGTACAGCATGTGGATATTCTTCGTTCATCCCGGTACTGCGCGCCACTCGTGATACTTTTAATAAAGCGAAATGATTCGCCTTCGTGGAGGCGAGCTTTCCTCCAATATTGCTACTTCACGGCGGCAGACCCATTGAAATTTTATTGATATTATCATTAGGCGGGTTTGGCACGTGTTAATACTCGAGAGTGCATCGATTTAGCTACACGGTCCGACCTCTTAGAGCTGCATTTATTGACGGAGTATTTTAATTTTTCAATCTCATTTACATCGTTAGAAATATCGTAATCGGAAGATTCAAGAGGTTACGGGTAATATTTCCCTCCGGATTATGCAATGTTTGAATGGTAGATTTTTGCATTAGGTAATATTTAAGGCTCATTTCGACAAAGTAACCGCTGGGATTTTATGCAAAAAGTACATTTCTTATTAGAATGAATATAAAACCATTATCTGGAATACGTCAAAACTATATTGAAATAACATAATTAGCAGCATAAGAAAGTGCATATCCACCTGGTGTATGCATGTAGTTTTTTTGCTAAAAAGAAGCACGTAATTTTCAAGCAAAATTATTTTTTTTATTCAAAATATTAGCCATCGGCTTCATTTCACCCATCTTTCAGGTACTGCCGATGGCTCACAAAGAAGGAAAAGAGGAGGTGCTGTTTCTACTAACTAGGCGCCATGCTCATGTTAGATGGTGTTGGAGATTATTATTATAATTAGGAATTATGGGAGTCCGTATGAAGTTTTTGCGGATGTTTTCACTTGGCCTTAGTCACTATGGGTTTTTGTAAGAAATTATAACAAAATGAATTTACATGTAACATAACATTAAAGTTTGACTTTTGAAATTCTCGCAAATAATGAGGTTGGTGGTACTCAAAACGTGTTCCAAGTGAAACGCTGTTGCTATAATGTATTCCAAAAAAAGAGAGACAAATTTCTGAACAGATCAAAGTAACAGTTATTTTTGACATCCTTAATATTGTTTACCAGGTGTATGCATAAGTTTTTACGGTTTTTTTGCTAAAAAGAAACGTAATTTTTAGGGGAAATAATCTTTTTCATTCAACATATTGGTCATCGGATTCTACACATTTCACCCTTCGTTCAGGTAATTTATGGACATCATGCCAGAAGTACAGCTTGCCTTTTGCGGCAAACCATTCGTCGAGTCATTTCCTAGAAATTGCTGAAGTGCTGCTCTGCAAACGCATGTCCCATGGATGTAAGGACCTAAGAGTCAGATGGCACCAGGTCTGGGAAGTACAGCAAGTGCGGAAGGATGTCCCATCCAAGCGATTTGAAGATGTCTTTCACTGGTTTTGCTGTGTGAGACGGCACATTGTCGTGTAACATCTTTCGACTAATGCGTTCATTTATTGAGCTGGTATGTGACCGTAAGCAGCATTGTGTAGTAAGTCTTAAATTTTGAACTTCACTTCAATGATTATAAAAATCCTTGCTCATTTTCTTAACCCCAAAATATTATCGAGGACGGACCGAAGATGATCCACATTATCAAATTTACTTCTTGTAAACTGTATGCAAACGTTCTCATCCAAAATTTCCCCATCATCTTTGAACGATAAATATGTAATAGAGGTAACTAGGTATACATATAGTCTGTATATATAATTGTAAGCGACGAACTTCAAATCAGTCAAATTAAATGCAACTAACGTTAGTGTAGAAATAAAGTTAGTGTGAAGTGAATTGTTGTTTTGATTGAAGAACGCGTTACACAAATTATAAGTAATTTATTTTGTTTGGAAACCTAAATAGCGGCGATATTTGCATAAATGGGCGAATATAAATCAGGCACTAATCTACCTGAAATTTTAATTTTGTAGGTAATTTAGGCATTAGCAAAAAATGTACCCGCAAAAGGTATATGTAAACTGGGCAGCGTACAAAGCAAACAAAAATAATAATATAAGAATTGTGCATTTCAAGTTTATTACCAAACAAATAGAAAATAAAAAATATTTAATTATACAAAAATATGAATGCGCAAAGTAAAAAGCTAAGCATTCTCAAATTGACGAATAAAATTATATACTCTTCACAAAGTGTAATCATGGCATTGCTCCATTGTTTAATTGTCCTTAATTTTTGTTTTGCTGGTGCGTCTTTCACTCTCGCTGATGTGCCTACATATAAGTGTCTATTTGAAATTGCTTAAGCCTTTCGATAAAAATATAAATGGATGGATGTATTGAATAAAATGATTCATTTAGTTTGGAATGAAACGATTCGCATACATTTGTGGTGTTAATGATTCCCAAAACTGAAGAAATATGGAACATCAACAAATCCCATCGTTGTAAACGTATGTTAAGTTTATTTCTTCGTTAAAAAAATATAGTTACTTCAAAAGGTAGGTTTCATATGAATAATCCTATATTTATTGTGGTAAGCTATACATTCTTTAGTAAGAATTTATTATTTTATATACAGCGCCATCTAGAAATCGATAGGATGTATTAACCTTAGCAAACAACTCTTATATTAGAGACATCTACCCTGCCGGAGAGTTACAAGATTAATTCTAAGATGCCGACACTTACAGAAAATTTTAAACTAAATTTCTAATGCCAAGGCTTTGGAAGGTAATATTGATACTCTTAGATCTAACGGTAACGTAACTTGGAATGCATCGTTTAAGTTCAACGTTTAAAGCCATTGACCTTTTGCATTCGTTAAATTAGTCAACGTTAGTGCACAGTATTAACATGCCTCCGTTAAAATGTATAGGCTTGAAGGTTTTATAAATGATAGATTATAATAGATAGTATTGATGTTAGATTAAATTTTTAATTTATATGTTTCTAATACAATCCATTCAAAGTACTTACTAATGCCAGAGGTTTTAAAGAATTTAACAACGTAAATTACTACTCTAGGCGGTAGCGTACGAAGTATATGTAACTGGGCATAAATTATTCTAAAAATATTACCTCCTTGTACAGCATTAATAATTTTATAGCCGTATTGATGGGACAAATAATTTGAATTTTTAAAAGCGTTAAAAGCTTTTCTGTCATATAAAATTACGTAATATCTACGCATTTGCAAAGTTAAATGAATGTTTCAACTGGCAGATGATATTTTATCGATTAGTAACTTAAAAGGAAACTCTTATTTAAAAATGAATACTAGTAAATGCCGTAAGTGCAATTTCATTAAATGTCAATGTAAATGAAGACTTAATAGCTCGTTTCTTTATTATTAACTATTATTTCTTGTTAAATTTATCGAAGATGTGTAAAACGAAATACAAGCATACCTAATACAGCCTTCAAGGTAATTTATTGGTTCCCATCATATTTATTTTCGTATATGAGGTGTCTTAGAATTAATAAGAATGATTAGTTTAAGTGTTTAATTGAATGTATTTACAATTTAATATTGTCGCCTTCAAGATATGCTTCTTTGAAATGCTCACAGCGCACACTCGTCTTGCGGTTGTAGCTGGACAAAAGTGAAGAAAATTATTTTAAAGAATCTTACTGCAAATGCAATGTAAGCAACAACAATGAGGTTGTAATGACCCAGAATATTCAGTATTGTTATTAATAGAGACCGGATTATATGCAAAGTATTTTATTTTATTTATTTATTATATTTTACAGCTATATGTAGATGTATTACACTGATTAAAGTTAATTAGCGTTAATTAACTTTAATCAGTGTAAGACATCTACAAATAGACGTAAAATATAATAAATAAAATAAAATATATACATTTCCTATATAATCCGGTCTCTAGCTATTAAAGTAATACAGATCTGACGGTCCAAAAGCAAGTAAATTTTCCGAATGTTGAAACTATGCTTATCGTTACATTTTCCAACGCTGTAGTGTGGATAGTGTTTCGTTTGTATTTATTACTTGTGTTTTTTGTATAACTAAATAACTTAGTGAAGGTATGTAGTTTCAAATTACTGAAGTTGCGGTATAAAGAAAATCAAACTCAACGTGGTTTCTGCAATACAAAAATGGAAATATTGTATGGCTTCAGCAAAGTTCTAGTAATGCATTCCGCCTCATCCCGATCTATTTTTTTTTTTAATATGTAGGGGAATTATTAAGCAATCTGCATACAGAAAATCAGCTGCTACTTCTTGCAACTTTACGAGTTATTTATGAATTTCAGGTGGAAATCACATTATTCGAATAGAACTGTTGGACATTTGGACGGGTAAAGAGAATAAAAAGAATAAAATCGCGAATATTTTGTCCTACGTGTTACGTTATTTAGATATAGAAGATTGTGATAATGATATCAGAAACTATGTTAAACAGATTACAAGTAAAATTTGTTCTAAATTCAAAGGAAAATGGAGCTGAAGCCAAAGCATAATAAACAAATTTATAAAAAAAAAATGTCTGGAGAAAGAAGTATTTCGACCAAATAATATTCTTGAAGCTGTGGATATTAAGCATGGTCCTAGCAAAACTGGTTTTCCGGAATAAACATTTGTTCAAAGCAGAGTAAAAACTAAAAAGAGGAAGAGAAACTTTTACAAGCAACAAGGTATGGTGAATTGATGTTCGCAGCTCAAGCGAGCTTACGCACAGAAGGGAAACGAGATGGTGCATCTCTTGTACAAGGAGTACAATCTCCTCCGACCAGGGCAAGTAAAATTAAAAAGCCTATATACCACAAGAAACACCGACTTCAAAGTTGACGCTTGAAGAAGCTTTAGTAATGTACTGCGATATAAAGTCATTGAAAAGACAAAAAAACTGATACTGCGTTTCACAAACATAGAGACAGCAAAATTATATATCGAATTATATCCATGATATTACATGCCACCTATAGTACACAAGATATTAATATATGGTACATGCATCATTCAGTATTGCTGTATTGCCCATTGGACAAATGTCTGAAGAGGTCCAAGAAGTTAGACACAAAGACTGTAAAAGATACGGAGAAACATACACCAGGAAAATGTCACGGAAAGATACTGTTTTGTATCTCCATCAAGTACTAGTAATAACATTTAATCCTCTAATAAGTAGGTACGGGAAAGCTGTTGATCGAAAAACTGTAATACTCCAAGATGTAAGGAAGCTATTGAAGTGCCCTACGATAGAAGCAGACGTATTTTTGGAAAAAGAAAGTCCTTCAGATTCAAGTTCTTCTGATTTGGATGAATAATACCTATTTATTTCATTTCACATAGTACTATATTTCCACATATGTGGAAAATAATTGCATATTTTGTAATCATTATTGACTATAAACGTTATGCCTGTATAGGTACATATGTACAGTAGAGCTCGCTTATAAGGGACCCCTATATAACGTACTTTTCGGATACAGCGCACACTTTCCTTGGTACCGGCAAAGCCTTATTTGTAATAATGTATTTTTGTTCTGATATCATGTACATATTTATTACATAGTTCTGTTATTACGTCCAAAAATCTTGTTCAAAAGAGAATTTATAAGGTACATAATTTTTTAGTAACGTACTTATTACATAATTCTGGTATAAAGCAGCATGCGGTACGTGTTAAATACCGGGGAATTACCTTTCTTGACGGAACAGTAGAAACTCGCATACTACAATCGCTGTTAGGTGGGATGTATAATACAATGTACTAAAGAAATTTTCTTATTTTTCTTCACACGGATTGCAACTATCGTTCGTTAAAGTTGGAGACATTTGTTTCGATAGATTATTAAGTGCAACTTTACGTATTAATAAGTACTTCTACTGAGCTGTGGCGTAAAGCATTATCTGTTGAAGAGACAATAAATATAATTAAATAAATTCAAAGTGGTAAAAAGCAACCTCATATCCGTCGTGCTAAATGTCTTGAAAAGACAACAGTTTCTACCATAATGAAAAATAAAGATAAAATTCTAGCATTAGAACGGACAAACAAAAATGTGAAGCAACTACGTAAACCAGTTCGAGGAAGAGTTGATGAAGTTTTACTATGATGATTTGAATATCAACGAGCCAATAATATACCAATTAGCAGCTCTATTCTTCAAACTAAAGCAGAAAAAATTGCTAAATTATTCAACGACATTGAATTTAAGTGCCCGTTTTTTAAAAAACGTCATAACATAACTGCTAGTCACATTCATCGTGGTGAAAGTGTCAATGTTATTTTGGAGGATTGTAAGGTGTGACTCTAAGTAATTTTATGAAAGACTAAAATGACATCTTTAATGCTGACGAAACGGGGTTGTTCTAAAGATTTACACCTGATCGTATACTAAAGTTTAAGTAATCCTTTTACAATTGGAAAATTCAAAAAACGCAAGATGTTTCAAACACATTAACAATCTACCTTGTACTTATGCTGCTAATCGTTGGGAATGGATGACCTAAAATCTTTAAAGACGAAATAAGAACTTGGGTTAAAGACCTAGCAAAACAGAGAAAACAGAAATTATTATTGGTTGACAACTATCCAGTTCATTCCCGTATAAGTGATCTTAAAAATATTCGTCTGGAGTTTCTACCACCGAATTCCGCCTACGTGATGCAGCCAATGGACCATGGAATTAGTCATACCTTAAAATCCTATTATCGATGCCTGTTAGTAATGAAATACATTACGAATTTAGATACTGGAACTTCTAATGGAGTAAATTTGCTTGCGATGGAAATGTTAGCCAAAGCTTAGTAACAAATTTCGCAAGAAACCATAAAAAATTGTTTTCGGGGCGCCTGGAAAATTGATTTTGATGCAGACGACGATTTAGCGTTGTCTCAATGGCTTGTCAAATATAATGATAACATCGATAGCGATAATTTGCCTTTAAGTGTATAATTACAAAATAATTTGCAGGACAGTTACACGATATTTAGAAACTGAAGAACGTACTACGAATACAATTTTAAATAATGCATTAGGTATTGAATATTTTTTAGAATCTATTTGATTCAAAACGACAGACTCTTGTTACCGACTTCTTTACTAATTAAATTTTTATATGTATTTGGTTATTACCTATTATTATTTATTATTATTGTTGTGTATCTTTTTTATTTTATAAATGAAAATAGATTTTGATAGTGTATACATAATCTTTGGTTGTATTGTTTTTTAACATACAGTCTTGTATGGTCTAGACGAGTACGTTATAAGCGAGTTTTACTATATTATGATGTGTATGATATATTTATAGGTTCGTTAATTCAATTGAAATACTTACCTGAAAACAATAGAACTCCCATTTTATGGATAGAAACTATTTTTAAAATTCCTAGTATATACGTTAGATAGTAAGTTTGTATTATAAGCAATTACTAATCCACGGCTTATGTGAACCACTTTTATCGCTGTAAACTAATTTTACTATTCTATATACACGTATATGTTTATTCTAAAGTTGATACACACATAATAGAACATAAAAATATTATTTACATAAATATGACGATATAAATAGCGAAGATATCTGACGAAATAGTTTTATCCAGTTATATTCGCAAAATGGACCACTGTGCAGCATCTCCAGCGACTTTTCTGTTCCCGATAACAACATGTCTTATTCTGTTAGGTTATTTCGAATCTGCGTCATCACTTTTTGGATGTTGTTTAATGTTCCGTAATAGAAACCTTCCAATATCCGCTTAAACGTTTTTCTCCACCAAAAATTCACTGGCCGACAATGAGCTGTGACTAGGGGCATTATCGTGATCCAATATTCACGAGCTAGCAATGTCAGGTCGCACACGCAAAGCTCTTTTTCGCAAACGTTCAAGACGTCGCAATAAAAGGTTTGATTCAAAACGCGGCAATTCAAAGGTTCCCATTACGGAAAAATAAGCAACATCCAAAGAGTAACGACGCAGATTCTAAACAGCCTAACGGAACAAGACTTCCAAAGTTGTTACCAGGAATGGAAATCTCTCTGGAAACATTGTGTGCATTTCAAAGAGGCATACGTTGAAGGGGATGATATTAAATTGTAGATACCTTCAATTAAACACTTTAAAACTAATCAGCTCGTCAATACTTCGTAAAACGTAACAATTAACAGTGCAATCAAACAAGTTTGTATTCCACTTAAACACTTTATTAAACGTAAATATAAAATAAAATATAAAAATTATAATTACTCTAACGCCATCAGTTCAATCTCAAAGTCTTCTGAATGATTAACTTACCAGCTATAAACGCAAATGGAATTGAACCCTTTGCTTATTACCTACATATAATAAACGTCATAATAGATTTGTGATATAACATTTTCTTCTTTTAATATAAAAATGTATATAAAAGTCCGTCTAAGGAAAAGTGTGAAACTTGTAGTTATTGGCGCTAATTGCAGATCACAGAAAGGTACCGTTGGATAAAGAAATCGCATAGAACTTCACAGCATTTACAATCGAATACCACTTAGCACAAAGTCAACGTGGCGGATTCTCCTGCAAAGCTTTAGAGCATACACAAATCCTTTACCAACTCAAATACTTGATATTTCTTGAAAAGTATAGATATTGATTTACTTCAAGTCACTAAGTCATCAATATATACTTTTGTGTCTTTACTAATGATTACTAGCATCTGTGTCAATCTTCTTAGCTAATTCGGATATGATTTCTCTATAAATTAAGGGATCCATGTTAGATCCGAGCATCAGCAATATCCACCAATCTCCTAGATCCACTTTCCTAGTAACGGCTTGACATATCTCTAACGGTATGGTTCTGTTCTTCGCGTGTAAGATCCTCGGCCTCAGTCTTGGGCAGGCCAAGATGGTCACTCGATAAATGACCAGAACGGTTAAGAGCGAGGCCAAGATCATGAACCAAAACCAGATGAAAATGTACGTCTTTTCGTTGACAATGTTGAGAGGTAGGATGCACATACTATCATGCTTCTGGATGCCTCCGGACGGACCGTATTTATGGAACGTGCACTTCGTCACTCTAGGAAAGACGTATACCATAGGATCAATTCGATCCTCTTGCGGAACTTCTGAATAGTCCATGACCTTCCAGCCGTAGGAGAGGAATTCACCGTCGAAGAATTTGTTCATGAGGTACAATTGGACTACGATATTGATGAGGCAAAGTGCTTCGCACATCCAGTAGCGTATAACGTAGGTATTATGTCTCTGTAAAGAAAATAATTAATATTTCATTAATGTATAAGTATATAGATTAAGTATTTAGACGTCAATATTAAACTTTATACTACTTTAAAATCACATAAAGTTACAAATATTTAAATGCAGAACTACTATTTTTTTATTCTGAATTCCTTCATAATGACATAACCTATGTGTGTACCATTTATCTTTAAAAATAATAAGGAACATTGAAAAGCGCATTTTCCAAACCCGCACAATTCTAGATTAGATCTTAAAAACAAATATAGAATTGAATATTAAAGCATATGTATGTTCATACAAGTTTAAAGCTTTCGCAAACTATAGAATCTATAAAAAATTGAAGTAATGATGGTATCGTCTACTATATCAGTTAACTCCGACGTGTTAGCGAATAACCGAGAGTAGTTCAAAGGCGTCGCTTGCCAAATTCGTCATGTACTGAATATTTCCGAAAAATAACGAAACTTTTTAAATTCACAGAAAATTACTAACGCCATCCGTTGACACAATATATAAGCTGAAAGCTGCATATCCCTACAAATCGAAACCGCGCGCATTAAAATAGGTCAAGCGGTAGTTAACTTATAGTTAGTCTCGGCAAAGAAGGGCAATTTTCAGTGCCGTGCGGAAATCAATGTGCGCGCGAGACGGAGAATCGAATACTCGTATCAAAACACGTTTGTTCTGTTGTTATTCGACTGATCGTTGTGAGTGCTTGTCAGTACACAGATACTTAGAAAATGTTGCATTTAGGCACATTTTGGAAACGGCGTATTTCGAAGGAACTAGAAAACGTAATAGCGAGTATGCCGGATTTAGAATACGAAAGCGATAGAATTAAATGTGTAAAGTGCGACAAGTATTAGACGTGCACCAGCAGGGGGAAGTGTGAACGCCACCCAAAAAGTATGAAACACTGCTCTGCAATCCGTGGCAAACCATACAGCGAACAATTAATATTTAATATAGGTGTTTGTTTTATTTTATGTAATGTACTGTTCACTTTACTAGACTAACAAGCATTTGTCTCCTTCTGGAGTAAGTAATCGGATTATACATTACCAAGTCGAACATCATTAAAAAACTATATGCCATGTATTCGTGACTATGTTGAAAGAAGAATTAAAGCAGAATTGAAAGATAAAAAATTATGATTATGTCTGAACAAAACAACGGATCGGTAAAAACATTCTGTGGTGAATGTGATCGTACGTACAATGGAAAAGTATGAACCGTCATCCCCTACCTTACTTCCAAAAGAGTTGCAAAATGTACTAGCGATGAAATTTTAAAAGTGGTGTTGAGAGCATTGAACGCGCTAACATCCTTTCCTTAGACCGATCTCTTAAAGAAGACGATGGCAATCTCTTACATGTAATATGTAAAATCTATGCTTTTTTTGTGGCGCAATTGATCCCTAAACGTTATCCACGAGTAAAAGCTTTAATAGCTCATACGAAAGCAGTATTTCTAAAATCCTCAAAACGTACAAAAAGATTTCGCGAACGGTGTCCAAAGTGCCTGCACCACCACAAACGATGACCACGCATTGGCAAACATGCTTGAAGGTTGCGTTTTACTACTGCGAAGATTTTGATGATGTAAGAAGGTAGTTTTGCAATTCGATCCAAGACACGCCAAAACTACCAAGAAAAGCCAGAAAATGATTCAAGATATTCAGATAAAATGTGATTTAGATAGTATACGCAAGACATGGACTAGCGGAGAGAATTGAAAAATTACAAAATGATTCGATGTCGTTTGTGGATTCTGTTCAAATTGTGGATGATGTACGGCGAAAGGCGTAAAAAAGGAAGGTGCAATACGAACATTTGAAAGTGTAATCGACAAGGATTCATATTCATTCATACTAAGATAAAGAAGGTGCGAAGGTGTGTCGAAAGATCTATTAAGTTGTCACAAGGATTACTTTAAATTTGCAAATATAACATCACTCGATGTGGGGCGGTCGTTTTCAACATTAAAAAGTATTTATTCCGGACGCCGTACTCATTTGACTGAAACAAGTGTGGAAATATATTTAATGATTACAATATTTAATAGATGCCACCCAGTTTGTGGAAACTTCTTAAAACAGTAAGTGTTTCAGCACGTTATATAATGTATTTTCTATCAGTATTTTCCACATTCCTGTGTCCGCATCGCCTATGCTCACTCATGAAGGTCACGATCATAAATGATGCGAGTACGTTGCTGAAGATTCGCTTTAATACGGCCACTCGATTCCTCTACGTTGTTCTCCGTAATGCAATGTAACTTGCCCCACCTTGCCGAGACTAATAATGATATTAGTAGGTAGCTAGCCGTCTACGCTTTATAACATATGCAGGAATGATCAAACAACTGATAATATCGTTCTAATTACTATTATGATGCATGCAGTGTCATCATAGTTACGTTACGCATATTACGCAATCTAGAATGCTGCGAATGAAATGCTAATGAGAAGTTACAAATCATTTCACCAATTGTCTAATGTTCGGTGTACATTCAAATATTTGAATGACCGTAACATATATCTATCCGGAGTTACAAATCCGGGCAACAGTAATAACGAAGTTAAAATTATAGTCAGTATGTAGTGTATAGTACGCCAGTACTTTCTCTAAATCTACCGAAAGTAATTCAAAAACCTTTCATTGTTTGTAATTAGAATAATTATTAAACAGTTAGATAGCGGAATACACTCCAATACACTCAGCGAAATTTCTATATCATATGCTTTTGTAGTTCCCATATAAACATTTAGCAACGATATGTTTTGGGAATTACCTAGAATTACATTTCTGAACGTAAAGAAGTAATAGAGACGTTATTCTGTCAATATCGTAACTGTTAGATATGCAGGGGAAGTACCTGCCGTAAAAACGTATAAATACGAGCAAAGTTTCTATAATTTCAGAGCTAGACATCCTACGAAATCAGGCATTACTTTTCAGTGTAAAAAAGCCTATAGACATCATCAAAAGATTATTTATCCGATGGGGAAAAACAAAAATAAAGTGTTATAAAGAGGTAGGGTTTTCAAACCGGGCCATAGCTAAGAAAAGAAGACGGTCCATCATCTCATCAACAATTTTAATCCAAACTAACCCAAAGGCAGCGCTCAACGATATGTCGGTTAGCCTCTTCGAGTAATGTAACGGCATTACAAATACAATGTAATTTAAATTTATCAGTAACAAAGAGTTCTTTTTTGTACTTCAGCATTAACTTCGATGAATAATTCGCCGGAGATATTAAGAAAACCAAATATTCTGTTGAAAGGTGTATATGGAACTATAGAAATTTCGCTGAGCGTAGTTACTCAACGTATAAATCTTAGTTAATATTAATAATACAGCAGACGGTCGATACTGTGAACGAAATAGAGTGCTTGTATTAACAATTTGTTGACATAATTGACATTTAAAATTAAATGATTCTTTTCACATCGCAATACTTCCTTTATTACGAATATTTGACCAATCCATGGACCCTAACATTCAATATAAGAAAATATACGTCGCTATACTCAATCCTGCAATCCTCTACCCTTTGAATAACTTTCTCTTTTTTCGCCTTTCCTCGCTATGCTTTCTTCCTTATCTCTGTAGCGTATTTGCCTTTCCTTCAATTTTTGATGAAATAAAAATAACAAATCATTCTCTTGTTAATCATCCCCATGCAGACATCAAATTAATATTAGCATATTTTAGTGTTGCTATATCATAGACTTGTGCATTAATGTTGCGAAGAAGATTACTTCTATAGTACAATTTAATGAGCTCAATAACACTCTGATCCGTCAATTAAATACAGTGTGTTACATTTAACCAAAGATGCATTGTTATGAGTTGTCCATCTTTGCTTTGCAAATCGTCATCGTAAAGAGATAAGCTAGATATGGCAGTACGTTGTCCAACAGGAGTATAAAGCTTTTCTAGATAATCCTTTGATTGCAGGAAAGTCTAACTTACCAACAGAATAAGCGTATCAAACAAAATGACTAATTGAATATCTGATAAATTAATTGTACCTACGAGAAACTTAACTTAGAAACAGAAGTATTGTGTAAGCAATTCCTGAAAATCGGTTCTACCATCTAAGCTCATTTAAGGCAGTCACGGAAGGCGAAGAGTTTTATAATAAATTCGGCGTTTATATATGGTTTAATGCAATATTTAAGTCTTCTTCGCTATCATACACCCACTAAGCATTTTCACGTTACACAGCGATTAAATTTGCGGAAGTGATCGATTACATTATCCCTCACTTCCGTTATCCGTTGTTCACAATATCTCAAGTCCAGTGTATTCATATTACTTTTTTTTTTATTTTTAAAAGGAACATTGCATATTTAAACAGAAATTTATTAATCGACAATTTTTAGCGCAGTCACAAACAAGGAAGCAGGCAATTACAACGTGAAACTTTTAGATTCTATATTTTAACAAATGGTTTTTAATTGTTCATGCACGAGTGCTAACTATCAATTTACATCCGAATTATATGTACAGAGAAACAACCATACAAATACAGAAGCAATGTGTTTTGTTATATAAGCAATGTAATACTTAAAAACAATATATAGTACTCCTTCTAGTACGAGGGCGAATCAAATATGAACCGGACTTTTCTTTTTAACGCCCTCTAGGTGAACTGAGTGGCGTGAGGTTTTGATATGTGTTAGAGGGAAATGTAAGGTGGAAGGTGTTAGTAGTATCATGTTTGAGTAAGAGGTGCACGCGTCTGTTGAGCAATGTATTACTAAATTTTTGGCGCTGCAGGGCGTAAAACTTGACGAAATTTTGCATCGACTAACAGTACACTTCGCTGAAAAAACGCTTTCAGGTACCCAAGTCTACGACAATCGCATAAAATTTCTCGTTGGCCGAGAGTCAGTGGGAAACAAGAGCTATGCACGTCGACCACGACAAACACCACTAAGGCGAATATTCGTGCGATCTGCGAGCTGCTTGAAGTCGCCTTACAATATGGGAAATTGCTGAACACGTAGGAATATCATATGGGAATGCCTAATCAATCATTTTTACCGAGAAGTGTCAGCAAGGTGGCTTCCTCGACTCTTGACGGAAGATCAGAAAGCAAGCCGTCTGGCCGTGTGTAAAAGACTTTTGGCAAGACATCGAACAGAGGAGGATGATTTGTTGAGGAACATTGTCACCTGTGATAAGACGTAGGTGCACCATAACACTCCAGCATCTAAGCAAGCAAGCATGGAGAGGCGAAAACCTGGAGAAGCAGTACCGCGGAATGTCAAGGCCAGTTTTTCTGCTAGAAAAGTTCTTGCAACGGCTTTTGGGATTCTAGAGGCATACTGCTCATTGACTTTCTCCATGAAGGGCGCGTACTACTACCAACTGCTTGGTGAAGCGAAACTGGCCTATCGGCGAAAAAACTGAGACACGCCTATTCTAAGTGCGATTATTCTCCATGCGAATGCTTGACCACACATACCTGTATCGACTCAAAATAAGTTGGACAAAATTAATTGGGAAACACTGGATCATCCACCCTACAGACCCGATTTGTCACCGTGTGACTACCACATGTCTGGGCCACTCAAAGAAGAACTGGAAGGTCACTTTGACGACAACGCAGGTGTGAAAATGTTCGTGAGCAATTAATGGCGGAATTAAGAATCTTCCGATGCGGTGGCAAAAATGTGTGAATAAATGAGAAGATTATATCGAAAAATAAGGTGTATTCAAACTTTTTCCTGTATCAATAAAAGCTTTATAACCAAAATCCGCTTCATATTTGATTCGCCCTCGTAGCATTCTACGTTATTGATGTATAGTAGCTTGAATTGAATCAAACGCTAAGAAGAAAACTTTACTTCGAATCAAAATACGTAATTCTATAACTTTATAGTATACATTTATCATAACTGTACTTACTTTTATATGTGTCATTAGGTACTCCAAGATAACCTTCTTCTTGCTGTCCTTTTCAGTTTGTTCACATATTCCTAGGTGCAGACCCATTACAAGGGTCTTCATCAGTTTACCTTCGCTCATATTCCAAATAGCATTCGGAAGATAACACGCCAAGCCCTAGAAGTAAAGTGAACATAGGCAATTCATAAAAATTTTCCGATGATCCTAAATGCTAAGTTAACAACTATTATCGCAAAAACAGACTTTGCATCTTAAATCAATTGTATATGTCAGATGAAATTTTAAGTACGTTTCGTGGTCCCAGGAAGCCGCGAGTTGCAACGATTTAAATGGTATAAAAGTATATTTTTGCATGTATTTCCAGTGAATTAGAATGTCAAACAAAGAGAAGCATCTCCTTAAAAATCATTGCAATTTGTAATGATATCGCTATGTGTATGTAAATGAGTATGTTCTCAACGATAATTTAATACAATAATCAGGTAAATCGAGATTTGATTTTACAGCATTGACAAGTGATTAACACTATAAAGTACACAGTTGTTTATTTCTTGGTGCTTACAATATACAATGCATCTCAAAAGAAAGATACTGTGCATACTTTATATAGTCAAGGCACTCTAAGTTCACAACCACGTCATTAACGCGACGTCATACATATAATAAAACGACGTCATAAATATGCAACGCGACCACACAGATAAATTAAAAGTAGTTTATATTAGTACATAATTATAACATAATACTTAATAATTAAAGTAAATTTCAATGGATAACGCTACACACTGTTTTTTAATGCAAACGCTCGTTTTATCAAAGTTACAAATGTAAAAGAAATTGTTATTTACTTAATTATTATATTTTCCATATCGTAGTACTTTTACGTTGCTGTTATTGGCTATATTTGATGAAATACAATGTTGTCGGTTGTCTTTGGTAAACATCAAACGCTTTCCTTATTTCTTCCTTTACGTTAGTTTGTTTAGTTTTCGTGGAATATTTTAATTGCTTTGCATATCCAAAAATTCTTTTTAAAACTAGTCCACGGATATTTACGAAAATGCCACGTGCATTGTGTCAACAGGCGAAAGAAATAATCAGTTCGCTGATTATATATTTTGAGCAAGAACGCAACAACAACGGTCCCCTGTTAGTGTTGACTGCTGTCAGAGAGGTAGACTATATTCTATTTCCGCATACACGATAATAACCGCATAAAATTGTTGCATTTTAGCGCGTCGCTACTGCTCCAAATGTAAGTATTTGGGCTGTGAGCAAGATATCAAGCTCGGCAAAGTCGCTGTAAGCATTATCTTGCTGCAGCAAGAGCAGAATCAAATTAAAACCAATTGTGGATATTGATGAAGCAAGCGAAACTGTTATCCGCAATGTAATTTACCAAATGTACCATAATCGTATGTTAAACTGCATTCTGCGTAATCAGATGTGCTAATGCCGATTTATTTTAGAACACATTACACGTTCATCTCTTTTATGTAAATTGAAAGCAAGAGATTTGTTTAGTGGAGGCATTTCATTAGGAAAAGTTTTAAGAAACATTGGGTTTACGTGGAAGAACGATAATCCTCGACGAGGACTAATGGAACATTATACTGCATTACTTCGTGTTTTTACAACGATACGTATCGGACATGGGAAGCAATAGCCCACAGGATTCTGGTTACGTAGATGAAACATGGATATTTGAAAATGGCACCAATAATTATTCTTGACTGAAGGCAAGAGGTTTGTTTTATTACAAATTTTCTCACCAACCTTGTTTATAGGTATATAGTTTTACATGCAGGCAATAGCAATGGTTTTATACCACGTGCTTCACTTATATTTTGTTCAAAAACAAGGGGGCATGATTACCAGGGAGAAATGAACAAACAAAATCTTAGAAAATGGTTTACGACGCAATTGTTACCAAATATAAAACCTAATTCATCATTATGGATAACGCTAGTTATCACTCTGAATTAAAAAAGAAGGCACCAGACGCTAGTTGGAGAAAAGGCAATATGCAAGAATGGCTTGCAAATAACAACATTACATATGATCTTAGCATGTTAAAACATCAGTTATTACATCTAGCTGCGCTGTAAGTATTCGTTAAAGTAAGTTGAAGCAAGTAAGTAATAGTGTATATGTTTTAGACATAAACCACCGAAGGAATATGTGATAGACGAACTAGCACATGCACATAGCCACACATTGCTAAGATTACCTCCGTACCACTGTATATTCAACCCTATTGAAAACATATGGCAAATTGCAAGAACATATTACAATCGTCACGTAGCAATAGATGGCTATGGTATTAACAAATGCATGAAAATATGGGACGATGCATTAGCAACAATTACGCAAGTAACTTGGTCGAACAGCATCCACCATACAGAATCAGAAATTTTTGACGAAATTTCTCGCTTAATTATTAATTTAAATGATGAAGATTCAAACTCAGAGAGTGATATTGAAGGAAATTAACTGATTAATTAATTTGTAAATAAATAATACATTAATCTCATTTTAACGTGTTTGTTTTCGCATTTTATGTAATTTCATGTTTTACAATTCCGAAGCAAATATTTTAGTAAAGTAATTCTGATTCATTACCTGTCTTTTTTTATTTAATTCGTAAATAATTCCAAATACTACTAATAAAACATTTTTTCCTTCAGTCAAGATATATTTAGTTTTCGTAGTTTAAACACTTACGTATTGTTAGATACTTCTTACTAAATTGTGTAGTGCGATTATTAAAATTTTCTATTAATATACCGTAATAAATAAACTAATAGTAGTTAGGTTACATTAGTATGTTAGGTTAGATTTGATAGCGAGTTTGTGTGTTTCCGGCAACGGCGTAAAACCTGACGTCACGATTTATTGATGACGTGCATGTGAACTTAAGAGTGCCTGAACTATAACAGCGTTTAATTCTGGCAAAAGAATCTCGTACGAACATGTGTCCAGCTTTCAATGAGTACTGAGATACGGCCAGTTGAGCAACTTCACAAAAGAACTTACTCATTATCGCAAATACGGTTGACTATTTTACTGGTAAGAAGGTTTACATCTGACTGTGGTAGCATTAGGTGTCGTCAATTCAAGCCATGATATAACGGCAACAGTTTTTGACGAGTCCGCTTATTATTAGATTGGTCACATTTGTCAGCTCAGTAAGTACGTACTAAGCTTGCAGAAATGAGTGCGCACCTCATTGGTGGCGACGATATATTTCGAAAACGGTCGGACATACCCGAAGTCGGGATTCGTACGCGTATGGTTAGTATGTGTATGAATACCGGATTAGATTGATGATGGCGAATCGATGGCATTCTTTCTTATGTTCGACGAGTGTTAATTTCTTTATTTCTGGCATTAGAATGCACTGACACTATTATTAGATGTATTGATTACAATATCAACATTTTACCGTAAAATGTTTTTGTATGTAAAAGACATGTTAATACCAATAATATCTATATGACTTTATTTACATGTTAAGTATGTACAACATTCCACAAAATATTGTAGACAATGAAGAAATCGAGAGTTTTGGGAAAAATAATTTCCGGACTGGAGATTGCCAACAACAGGTCAATTAGAGTGAAAAACACGATTACGAATCAAATAAAGACAGAATTAAAAGATAAAAAAATATTGCTGACGGTAGATGAAACAACGGATGCTAGCCTTCTTTTACGTAGTAAAATATCACAGAAGACAAATGCGGAAAGGATAAAAGAAACAGTAGAAAATACCTTTGGGAAGTTCAACGTATTGGCAACCCAACTTTTAGTGTTGGTTACAGATGGGGATTCGAACATGGTTAAAGCTGGAAAGGTATTAAAACAAGCTTATCCTCAATTGCTTCGTGTAACCTGTTTGTAGTTTATTAGAAAAAATTACCGAAAAATAGATCAATTTATAGTTTCCAGCAAGTTTTTATTAAATCTCCAAAACAGATTCGGGAGTTCGAACATACTTGTCGGGGCATTCCTCAGCCATCACGGTATCGATGAGATGGGGAACGTACTTTAAAATTGTTTTATATTATGAGAAGTTCTTACACATTATTAATCCTTGTATCTTAAATTTAAATCCGCGAGAAGCCCAAGCAATTTCATTAAGCCAGCGGTTGATGTCAGATACCAACACTCAATACTACTTTCCCGACGTAATTTGGCAGCTCCATTTATATACAAGTATTAAGAGTATAACGTTAGAAACAAAACTATACGGAGGTGAAATTTATAATTGTTAGGCTTACCTGGAAGAACAGAACAAAACAGACCCACTGGTAGTAGGTGTAGTATTTTTGGGCTCCTTCGTCACCGAAGTCATTTCCTATACCTGGATGAGGAACTTCTTTACCGATCTGTAACAAAAAAAAAAACAAAAACTATAGAAAAGAAACAAACGTTTAGGTAATTATATATCATTTCTTAGTCGCATACTTCTAACTCTGCAATCTGTTCTCTTCTAAGCCTTTGGAAACATATACACTGTCAAGAACAAGACAGACCTATGTTTAAAGGAAAAAAATGCTACGTTTGTAACCTATTATTAAGAAAATAGCTGGAAACCATTGCTGAACTTCTCTTGGATTTCATTTTAAACAACGCGTCTACGTTATATAATAATTGCTGTTGCTGTTGTAGATATTCTCATTTTTAAGTTTGGTGGAAAAGGTAACGAACGCTAGTATAGTGCTTTAGAAGTATTAGAATGTGTTAGAATAAGAATGAGAAGAACAAGTCGTGCCTCCGAGATAGAGCTTAGTTATTTAGTTCAACGCATACACAACTGCTTTTATTAGATGTAATTGGTGTACACGCGATGGTACGCAGAAGTAACTTTAAGCAAGCAATAGACGGACACTTTTGTTTTGATCTATCTTCGCACCTCTAATTTTAAATGAAATAAATAGAATAGGTTTCTATACAGTAGAAAAATATTTTTTGTAGAAAATTACATTATTCCAAATTCAATAAATTTATTAAAACGTTGAAAACACAAATAGCTCCTGAAATATGGTGCTTTTATAGATTATATTTGTGTTAGGGTATATTTTTGGGATTTAAATTTACCGCCTTATATTACGCCACCTAGCAGTGGCGTAGGGGTGTTAAATGGAATCACGTCATGTGTTATGTATTGGATTTTCATATAATAATAATTCATGAAATAATAAAAAGGATAGCATTTGCTTTAATATTAGGATTAAAGTCTAGAAATCAAAAAAGACTCATATGTACCAGGGTACTATGCTGTACCCCTACCTCCTACAGTAAAACTAGAGGGGCATTACATTTCTTATTTTTCGACATGGTCTCCCTTTACACTAATGTACTTGGTCCATCGGTGCCTCAACATCTCAACAGCCTGGAAAAGCTTTTATCAGGCCTCTGTAAACCACCTCTCTACAGCTTGCATTGCTTGATAATTACTGGAAAATTTTGTCCCACGTAGTTTTTCTTTTAATTTGGGAAACAGCCTGTAATTACTAGGTACCGGATCCGGCGAATATGGTGCGTGCTCCACTAATTCAAAGCCTGCTTGGTGTATAGCAACCATAGCAATACCAGGTGTACGGCTGGCAGTATTATCCTGATGCAACAGCATACCGTGCCTTAACTTTCCTCGGCGATTCGCAATTTAAAAATTAATTGTGCGCAGTAGGCCCTTGTGATGCTCTGTCTTATAAGTATAATACAATTATCCTACCGTAATAATAAATCAACAGTGTGGTGTGTAAATAAAAATGATAGAATTTAGATTTAGTAGATATTGTTCTTGTAAACTGTGAGTATCGTTAATAAAATTGTCTAGAATTTGAAATCTACACAATGATTGTTACTTCACTAATTATTGGTTATCACAAAATTAGCAAAAGAAACAGATCGTTTGATATAGTTATAAGGAAGAACAAAAGAAAAATGAGTCGTGACTTTAAAAGATTTCGCGCAATTACGTTCCCGAATAAAGAGAGAACTAGAGAGCCTAAAATAATAGCAGCAGCCGTGTGGTAGAAATAACGAGTAAACGAAATAGAAGGAAAACAGCACCGGAAATAGCCGCATAAGTTACAAGTTCACGCGTTGCTACAATTAAACGAAAATTTCTAGAAGCCGAGTGGTATGGAAGAATTGGTTCACGGGAATCGCTTTTACGAAGACAAAACATACAAAAACGATTACACTGGGCGCGGAAACATATGGATTAGAGGATTAAATAGCGGACAAGAACTGATTAACTCAAATTCGAAAATCATGACTATGTCTTCATGGTAATAGTGTGCCGGATATCCGCATCCGTATTTATATCCGCGGATACCTGCTGAAAGAAGAGATCCAGATCCCTTTCTTTTTTTTACTTGAACGAATCTTATTTAGGTCATTACTCATAATTATATGTATAAAGCGGTATATTAAAGCAACTTATTTCTAATGAAATAGTAAGTACAAAATAAACGAAACTTAGTGATTTTAAACAAAATAAGAAAAAACAATGGAAATTTCAAAATGTCATAGATAAACTTCAATACAGATAAATTGTATTTTAAAAATAATAATTTAGCAGTCTTATCTCCTTTAAGGCTATTGCGGTAAGGATCATAGAGAATTCCCTGAAATTTGTGGCATAGATGTGACTTAGGCTTGCCAATTTTTTCTTATTTACTTCCCAATATATTAATGGATCTCCATATCTTTGTAATCTTTTCTCCTTGGCACATTTTGTAAGCGAACCATGGTGTGCTTTAGAAGCATTGTTCTCAGATTCATCATAGAAAATTAGCACACTGGCTATTGTGTCCACTAATGTGCCACGTTTTTCCCTTCATTGTAAATTGTAGTTATAAAATTTGTATCTAATTCCAAGTCGAAATTAACTTCTGTTTAATATCACTATTAATATAGTCGTTGAAGAATTTTCCATTGTATTCAGGATCTAAATATATTGATATTTAGATTTAGATGGTTTGTATTTATATCAAAGGATCGCTTATTCAATTCAGCCTTCAAAACATATACAAGACTGCAGAGAGCATCAGTACGAGTTTTATGAATTGCTGTGCCTTCGTTTGTCTGTAAAATTGTCATTGTTACAAGTAGAAATTAATGCATTTGATAAACTCAATTCCTTTGTGTTTCCTTCAAAAGCCGTTAGTATTCTCATCATTTTTTGAATCAACATACAGTCTTCAGCGTTAAATTACTCTGTTTTATTTTTCGTAACGTAGAGCGATAAAGAATGCATAATAGCCTTTCCAACATATAGAAAATGCTATTCCACCATCCGGCTAATTTTACAATATTTTTAAAATATTTTAATTACGACGAGTTTGAATATTTCTTTAAGTATTGCTTTGTCCTTGTTGAATTATTGAAATGCTCTAGATTTTTTCTACACTTAATGATTAACGTCGAAAATGTTAATGAAGTAATTGTTAGAGTCTCTCACTACAAAATGTGATTTGTGAGTTGCGCAATCAACGTTATTGAAACGAGAAACTAGTGTCATTCTTATCACTATCTTTGACCTTTAGTTTAAAAATAAAGCATAAAACATATTACAGATTACTTTTAATACGTACTATATTTTAGTGTACCAGTTACAATTCTTCCTATTATATCTGAAACTGAAGGATACCGATAGTTGTTCAACATACACTCTTATGAATGACATTTCTAAGTAATATTACATCTATAATCTATCTAAAATCCAACTGCAAAAACAGAATGAAATTCTACTGCGTTATAACATTTGCATGTCTTTACATTACTTTAAACCACTGTGAGCGAATTGACCGTCATTTTGATTACGAATATATAAATCAAAGAATGATAAAAAAATGCGTAGCGTCTACTGTGAACAAAGAACCTGACGTATTTCAGCGATTTCCAAATTACGAATGATTCATATTTAAAGTACAGATTAGCCAGTGCGGTTAAACAACAATATCGCGTGAATTCGATTCCCAAAATTTTCTAACAATGATATTGATTAGAAGCACATTTTGTACAAATACAATAAAATACGGTTTTCTTTATTTTATATTGCAGAAAAGAACATAATTTTGTGTATTTAATACTCTCGACACTCAGAGAAGTGTTTTCTTGCATCGAGAAAATAGATTTTCTCGTAAAAAATCTGTCTCTATTCAAGTAAATAGCTTTTCAAGGCTAAAGAAATATTTGATAAGAAAATCATTTTAAATAATTTCAAATTACACTTGCATCAAATAAATATTTTCTATGGGTTAAAAAATCAAATAAATGCAAAACAGAAAAATGCTTTCTCCAAGTAAATCAGTTAGTCTTATGTTAAGAAAAATGTTAATGAAATTGTAGTTTAAATGTAGGTTTAACACAGTAGTTATTATCTCCCCTATTGGCTTAGTGGTAGTTAGGTAGAATACGAAAATCGAGAACAAGAATAAATCGAGTTTCGATCCTTGCTACGACAGTTTCACTAATAAAAAAAATATATAGGCAATACGTCCAGTACCACAAATCATCGAACGTATGGATTTAATCTAGCATAATACTCAGCCCTTCTCGAGCTATTATACCCCGAAGACGCCGAAACGTCGGACATAAGTGGATGATTCAGAAATGATGAAGTAAAATAGCCCAAACAACAAAAACAACTTCTCTAATAAATATTTTCAAATTTTGTGCAAGATTTTCTTGAATCAAGTTAACGAATTTCTAAAGTAAAAAAATACTATTGTTTCATTACAAATATATAATTGCCTCTAGCAAAGAAAAAATGCCGACAAAATATTTCTTTTGATTTGAAACAGTAACTCTATTGTGGATAACTGAAACGATTATTTTCTTGAATGAAGGTGGACAGTCTTGATACAAGCAAACGTTTCTCTGCGTGTACTCTCTAATGTCCTTTTAAATTAAAATATCACTGTATTCGATTTTTGATGTAATATTGTTGACGATGGATGATAACTAGTGTTGTTGCTTGGGCTACTTCCATCATCTGCGAATTTTTAATATTCCAACGTTTTGGCTGCGTGTTTACTGTCGTCTTCGGGGTAGGCCTGATAGGGACTGTTGCTTCCCAGATTCATAATTAATTCAGTGATTTGCCTGGTTATTTGTCTAAGCAATTTTTTTAATGAAATTTGTCTGACGTGGGTATTGAATTCGGAAATATGAAATCGAGTTCATTTCTCACACCAGATGAATTTCACTAATTCTGAATCTGGCAACGAACAGCCCTCAAGCCTCCGCTAAAGACGACAGTAGACACACTGCCGAAACGTAGGAATATGGAAGATTCACTACGGTGGAATAGCCCAAACAACAACTTTATTTTATTATTTATTTGTATTTGATTATCGATGACATGTGAAATATTGCACGTGAAAAAAACATATATGTAATATTTGTAACATATTTGAAGGAAAAAGAAGTGCTTTCCAGTGCTGAATCCCTAAACAGCGCAAATATAAGACTAAATCTCTTACATTTGAAGAACGTCCTTTTGGTGGAAACTCAACGCAAACAAAAGTTTAGTAGTATTCTTCCAACTACTACATCAATGACTTTTGATCCATACAACCCTTCCCTCGTAGTGCACAAGCCGATGACTATAAAGAACATATCCAATGACAAAAAAAACAACTAGTAATGCTTTTAAAACCTGCTTAAAATCTGTCACAAAATCTTGCGGGTTAAGATCAGGCTAGTGAAGAAATACCACAAATCCCACCCTAGACCCGTTATGATTATTATTATGACTATTATTATTGAAGTTATTTGAAGAAAGCTGTAATCTACAGTAAATAATCTCTGCAAAAAACACCAATGAAATGAGACGAAATACAATAATATTTTCTCCCTTACAATACATTTATTCAGAAAAAATTGTAAATTATATAAAGTAAAATTAAGAGCAAGTACGACATTGATATAAAGTAAAAAATTTTTAGACATATTTTAATCGAAAGTAAGTCACACCAAAAATTCCATTACAAGACTTTCAATATATACGGTGGCCATAAGTGAGATACATTAATTTCCTAAATATAAAAGGGATTTGAGCTTGACTGCAAGTTGAATGCAATTTGAATGCTCCTCGTATAGATTTTTGATGACGTATAGGCTATAACAAACAGCATAAATATCTTCACTTTTATTACTTCACTCGTTGTTGCGTGTCCACAGCCTTGAGAATGAATTTCTTCCTCTGTTTTCATACGTCATGCTTCGTAAATATTCATGTATTTAAATCGATGAGTCCAAACGGAAGTCGTATGAAAATGATTCAGTTATGAGATATTTGTAAAAATATGTAGTTTAAAAAGAATCCATTACTTAGTATAATTCAGGAATGTTTATGGAAAGCGACTTCATGTATGATATTTGTACATACATACATATATGTATGTGCATTGCTTTGTTTTATCATCTTCAACTATGTATAGCCAATACATAGAACAGAGAGCAGCCCTATAAAATATAAGTAAAACCTCGTAAGTAAGTAGATTCACCATAAACAGTTTTAGAGAAAATTTAATGCCTCCAACTAACCATTTTGAAGTCAATTAGTTGAAAACTTTGAGCTACTTCCGAACGCGAACGTCCAGAAGATGAGTGAGATCTTCGTCCCTCGTTCGGAGTTGGTTCCCAGAAGAACCGGATATGTCCTGACGTTTCTATATTATTGCATACATCTTGTTCTTGAGGTAGTCGTGGTTTGAATGCGACAGCCAGTTAGAAATTAGGTTATTAATTAAAACATGCCACACTAATCTTAAAGATGATTTAAAATTACATCCATATAAAATTCAAGCTGTTCACGAACTCAGCTTCGTTGATTATAGTAGAAGAATCAAGTACTGCTAATGGTTCTTGAATAATTTGAATAATAATGATGTTCTTAATAAATGTCTCTTTACTGACGAGGCCTGGTTTCATCTTTCGGGATATTAAAACGAACAAAATATGAAAATAAGGGCTTCAGAAGATCCTCATGAATTTGTGGGAATATCATTAAATTCATGAAACATTGTTTAACTGGCGATGTCAAGGGCCCATACTTTTTAATAAAAGTAAATAATTTATTATGACGGGGTGTAGACAGCTAATTTTGTCATTTACCACATCCCAATCTCTAAGAGGCTCTATCCCTAAAATTTTCAGTGTTTCCTTTTTTCCAACTCCTTCGTGGTCTTCCCTTTTTCCTTCTATTAGTAGGCTTCCATTTCCAAAACTTCTGTGGTAGTCTGTCCTGGTCCATTCTCCTGCCATACAATAATAGTTGTTTTCGTTCTACCTCATGTATTAATAATGTTTCAACTAGCATTATTTCTCTTTCCCTTTCATGATCTAATATATTCCTACAGCAGCGTCTCCAGTACAGCATCTCCGTTGACATTATTTTGTTTTCCATCTTCTTATTCAGCACCCACATTTCACTTCCAGAGGTAACACAGCTTTCAACAAGAGTGGAACATCCGAATTTTTGTTTTCTTCGAAATATTGTCATTCCACACCACAGGGTGTAGTTGTCTAATTATATTATTTCCCTTTATCATTTTTTAACCCTTTATTAATCAGTTAAATGATGAAGAAATTACAGAGGGATATTTCCAACAGGACAATACTCCAACACATATGGCTGCCCAAACACTTATTCATTTAGAAGAGTTCTTTGATAATCGAATAGTGAATTTCCTTCTAAGGTCTTCAGATCTCACCAAGATTTTTAAAACACCACAACACAGTATTAAGGAACTTTTGCAAAAGTATTGCAGAATTTTGTAATAATATAACTCTTGAACATTACATTTGAAAACATGAAATGCATGGCATCGATACAACACGGCAGGATTTCAAGCATCTTCTTTAACGTAATTTTGTTTGCAATAAACGCATTTATGTAAATACTATCACATCAGTAAATAAGATTAACTTCACAACTAAATTATAAAAAGTCAGAGGACAGTTGTCAAACTTTGACCTTCGAAAAACATTACTGTTCCACAGTGCTTCCAAATTTAAATAAAAATCACTACTCTAAACGAAAATTGTATGCAATTTGAACATTTGGAAGTATTAATAGGTTATATTGACGCGAATATAACATACCAAAATCGATACTGACATCAGTGAGATAGTGGACACATGGAGAATAAATGACAGACTCGTATGATCACGTTTAATCATGCTATTTTAACATTAAAGAACGGTAAATAAAATATAAAATGTATTTAAGAAAAGTTGTATGCAATAACATATAATGCTGAAAAGTATTAATCTTATCATCTATACATAAACCCGTATAGACATTTCGAAGGGGAACCTACTGGATCAATAACGCTATGGAGGCACCCCTCAAAGATTATTTACTCACTACAGCCAATCAGTGTTCAGTGACCATTTCGAGATGCAAACGATTACCACCTTTCTATAATCTTACAGCTGCGTAGAAGCTGAGATCAACTATTATTATCTTCTGGCAAATAGGTAAATTTTTCGTACTATAAGGCCTTTTCGCTTTTAATTTGAACTCTATTATTACAAAACCTTAGTAGATGATTAAGATCATTTCCTTTTAACGAAGATAAAAAGTATTACGAATGCAGATGAACTTATTTCCATATTTAAAATACAATTTTGTACACACAAAATACACAATTCCTATTTTAAGCTCATTTTACACGCCGCCACTATAATCCACAGCAATCAACTTTTAACTTTCTCTTGATTTCACAACGTGAAAATGCGCTCGTTATCTGATCCAAGTCACGTTTAATCTCAAACTAGTTTCTGCACACAAAGATACGACGTACGTCGCTCGTAATTAGATTTTAATTAGGTATTGTCAAGTTTTCGTAATGCTCCGTAAATGCCAAAATTTGAATCTACATAGCTTCTAAATCAAATCTCCCAACTAAAGTGTTTTTAAGATTAGCAATCGCAGTTCTATAGAAACAACTAATGATGGAAAATGTAATTAGGTAATTCGTATTATGCTGGGAGTTTTGAAATGTCCACAATAATTTCACGATAGATATGTTCTCCTATGATTTTTGAACGTAGGGGAAAACAGAACTAGGAGTATCTTAGTTCGTGTAATTAACTCTTCCGGAATGAAATGATTAGTTTTTTTATCCTGCGTCCGTTTTGTATTCCACAGTTTCCTATTTTGAGCCAGTCGTTGGCTTCAATCCACCCCATACTTCTTTTTTCTAATGTTCTATACATTTGTCCTTTTCGGGTATTTCGGGCTCTAGCTATTCTGTTTTCCCTCCATTTTAGCTTCGAAAATGTTTGTTATTTGATGTTCTTCCATTCAGTGTATATGTCCAAGCCATTCCAATTGTCTCTCCTCTATCATTATTTCTATTGGCTTAATATTTAGACTACTAGTGCTTGTCGTGTTTTTGATTTTGTCTATTCTTCTTACTCCTTCTATTCTTCTTAAGAATCTCATTTCCATGACTGTGACGTTGCTTTTGATTCTATTCATGGTTGTCCATAACTCGCTGCCATATGCTAGTGTTGATCTGACCACTCTTTTATACACTTCTGTCTTTATCCGTATTGGTGTTTCTTTTTTATTCAAAAATATATTTGTTAATGCATTACATATTTTTGCGGATTTTCCTATTCTCTCATTTATTTCTTTCTGTATTTTCCCGTTGCCTTCAATGATTGTTCCTAAGTAACAGTATCTTTTAACTTGTTCCAAGGCTGTTCCTTCGAGTTCGATGTTATGTTTTCCTCTTCTACCTCTATTATCATTGTGTTTGTTTTCATCGTGCTTATCCCCATGTTTATCCTTTTTAGTTATTAATGGTATATCTTCAGTTCTAAGTTCTAAGTTTTGCAATAATGTCTTTTCTGAATCTGCTGTCAATACCATATCATCTGCAAAAAATTAGTTCCTTCACATTAACTGCATTCATTTTCCAGTTTCCTACATTCATATATTTTCCTTTTTGTTTGGCTTTTTAAATAGCGTCGTCTATTAGTATCGAGAATGGACTTAATACGCCTCCCTGCTTTAATCCAATGTGTGTTTCGAATTTAGCTGATTCTGCGTTGGAGTTTCTAACATAATTCCTTTTGTGATAGAAGCAAAGGATGTTGAAGAAACCTACCATCATATTTGACAAAAGATAAAAAAAAGGGAAGATTATGAATATAGATTTCCTTAGTCAAATATAAGGTGCTACAAATGACGCAATAATAAAGCGGCTACCATGGAATCGAAAACACGTACTGTCAAAGGAAATCACAAAGATAGTACATCGATAGAAATTGTAGGCTTTAGTATTGTCAAAGATTGCAACAAACATATGAGAGCAGTTGATCCAGGCCATATGCGCGTATGAAGAAGATTGAAAAAATGGTGACATAAATTATTTAGCGTCATTCTATATATCTGCCTCATAATTGCTTTTGTAATTTATTGTGTCCTTCACGAAAAAGTTTCATTGTCAGAATTTCGTCGTTCCGTTTCCGTAGGTACACACTCACTTGCATTCAGGTGGGGCAGTAAAATGGCAAAAAAGTATTTGCGCCAGTGCCAATATACGTCCTACAAACGGGGGTGTCTATTGACCCACATATATATTTAAAATCTAGAGCAAGATGTGAAGTACATAGTATACAACAAATTTACTTCATTCGATATTGAGAATATTCAACTTTCTAACATATTCTAGTGTTACAACGAAAAAAAATTGCTTTCTTTAAGTTCGTGACATAAATATCTAAAGTATATATATATACTTATAACTCCTAAACTTTATAAATCCGCCACGGTACTTCTAAGTACCACTTCCAAAATGTACGTAAAGAAAAATATATTAGCTTAATTACCGATAAAAGCATAATTTTGTTAAACAATATAATCTCTATAACATCAATTAATTAAGGACAACCCTGTTCACGTTTTTGAGAAGTTCACAGAAATGGTTAAGCAATCTGGAAATATGTACATACATACAATACTCATCTTTGGACTCTTTCATGCATTGCCTAGGGCATTTGACTATTAGGTTCGAGGTTCAAGATACGAACCCCTCAACACTGTTGCTTTTCAGAATTGAAAAATTCAAGATGGCAACCGAATCCGGAAGGGAATATTTATTTATTTCTGTTTAATCGAAAAAATTTCAAAATCTACTGTACGAAACTTTAAAACTATTAGTTGGATCTCTTGCATGATAAGAGGGATACTGAACAAATAATAAGTTAGAAAGAAATACAAATAAGGACAATATTACAAACTAAGCCTCTGAACAATAAAGATATTAAAGGACAAGAGATATACAATACTAATGAATCTAATCTGGATTATTGCAAGTAAATGCAAATGATCCCTACAATTATTTATAACAGTCGCGCAATATAACGAATTATACAATTTACCTCAGTTTAAATACATATATTGAACAAAATTTAAAACCAACATATTTTAGAAAATCTGCAGTAAAACCCATAACAACATTGAGTTTGATAGGAGAATAGGTAAGTTATAAGATTTGTTAAGAACTCTATTCTTATGATTTTTCATTACAGGCACAATAAATTAGAAATTTGGAATAGGCTGAGCAAAATAATGCTGACATCGAGGATATTTAATCCCTACAAGGTTACGTAAACATGCTACTACTTTCCGTTAGACAAAATTGGATTACTCCCTAAAGAAAAATTAATTACACTTGTTTATTTAATTTGTTCAATTTTTAAATAAAGTATATTTTAAGCATATGTATTACACATTTAAGTTAGTTTTAATGCCCCCTTTGTTTGTGATTGATTTTATCCAGTAACATGAACTTCTCAAATATATGAGTATATATATATATATATGAGTATATATATATATATATATATATATATATATAGTTCACGCTATTGAGACTGGACTGTATTTATTTTTATTGATATTTCATGGAAGCAACCTCTGCCTTCGATAATAAAAAATTGCTTTAATAAAGTTCCTCTTAAAAAGATGAATTACTATTTATTGCTAATATTTTAACTCTAATGAAACACCAATTCAGAAATATTGGCAATTTCAAAACAATTAATAACATTTTTAAAAATTGTCTTGTTGTTACCGCAACCAAAAAAAAAATTCTCCTACGTACATATTTTAATATTGAATCATACATCTGGGAGATTTCTATTCAATGCAGCAATATTGAATGCCAATACCAACGGAAGTAAACAAATTTTTCAATAATTAAGTAATATGCAACAGGTGGCTGGGCTCACATACCAAGTAGTACAGTATCTTTTATAGCAATGATACAAAGCTAGCGTGTTTGTGTTACTAATTACATCGGAGCTAAAGTGAACCTTTCTACGTGCGTGAGCATTAAATAACTTAATGACGGGTTAACAAGTACTAACTGCAATTTTTTGAAATACGTGGAAACTAACATGGTAAATGTTAAGTGAATCCTTAATTTTGTATGTTTCGGATTACAATAGTAAATTCTATGACGACCGTTTACAAAAATTTATGAAGGATTAGTCATATTATTAAATAATACGATTGTCATGTTGAACTATGGAAGACGACTACCGAGCTCCTTTTGGACCCGATTTATTATTTATAGATGACAATTTTAAAAGAAGCACTATCTGTAAGAACTCCTCTTAGTAAATGACTAAAGATATCTCTAAGAGTTAACCAGGATATTATACCGAGAGAGCAAAAATTATATTGATAAAAGTATACCATGAAATTTGAAAATGTATATTTTTTTGACATAATTCTGGCGGGTTAAGTGTCACACTGTCATTAATATTTGTCATATATTTTCTCTCTGGAATTTTGCGTAATTTTTCAATTATGATTTTCACCACAGCGCACAAAAATTTGGCAATACAGTAAGCGCTTTATGTTTGGACAATTTTCGTTAGCCCTTTCCAGATTTTGCAGTAATAGAACAGGATTTTTATATGTGCCTTGTATATGTTGGTGGCATATTTTCCGAAACTGAATCTCCAACTCACAAGGAAACCTTTCAGACGTCTAGCCCAAGAAATTGGGAGTTTCTCATGGAACGTACCGAACCATTGTAAAGAACTTGGAGATGTATCCATATTCTTATACGTATGCATACATCTTTGTAATCATACTAAGCCCTTTTACCAACAGATCGCCCCAGACGTCTTGCGTACTGCCAATGGTTTGTCAATAATTTAATGAATAATGACCTGCTAAACTTAACATTTTTCTTCTGCTGGTTTCATCATTCGGGGTAAGTAAATTCTCAAAATATGCGAATGTGGAGCACTGATAAGCCGCAATTTCTTTGTATAATCTACATTATATGCTCAGAAAATTGGTGTTTGGATTGTACTCTCTCGTAGAAAAATAATTGGGTCAACTTTTTTCAATTTCACCATCAATGCAGAAAGGTATAGAAATAATATTTTGACTAAATTTGTTCAACAATACGAGAAGCTATATCCTTTCTCCGTGAGCTTTTTGATGACCGCACACGCAAGTTGAGCTTCTTCCGGGGTCACCAGGTGTGACTGTCATGAGCTATTTTATATTCTCTTGCTTGGAAAAATAACGTTGTCAAAACTCCTGTACTTAATTTGCAAGAACTGCAACAAAGGATAATTCAGGAATGTGCAAGCATAACGCCAGAAATGGTATAAAATGCTTTTGATAGCATGATAAGTCGCGTAAATTTGTGCATGGAATAAGGCGGTGGTCATTTTCATCAATTATTGATTTTTTATTATTAAAATGTTATTCAAATATGTAAGTCATTTTTATTTTACTACTTATTAAAAATACACTTTTCGCAGTTATGTATGTATAATATTAATGTCAGTGTGATACTTAACCTGTCACAATAATATTTGAAAACTGAAATAAACTACGACAGACGTTTTCAAATTCCATGGCATACTTCTATGAATATAATTTTTGCTCTTCTGGTATTTGTAACTTGAGATTGATGAAGTAGACAATTTAAAACTGCAAAAACCTATTATTTGGTTGAACATTACTGTTACTCATAGACTATTAGGCTATTATAAATGATATAAAGATTAAGATGATACTTAAAACAATATCAGTTAAGTTGGTATGGGTGTCTGGCTGCTTAAGCATATGTTCTGGTATGTCCTTAGAATAACATATTGCTTTCAAAAAATACACTTGCTTACTTATCTTAATTACATTTGCCGCTTACATTAAACACTGAGATAACATATTCTTAGAAGGGATAGCTTACGTGATGGGGTAGACCATGTAATGAATTTACAAACATAAAATTGTTTACATTTCTATTTATTGTTTGTAACTCTAAATTTGTGGTAACTTTCCAAAACTTAGAATCTCCGATTGAAGAGATAATATCTATTTTTAAATGACATCAACATCCGTTCGAAATAAATAACTTTTAAAAATTTATATTATTAACATACAGATGTATCACATTTCTCTTTGAGAAATTTAAATAATATTCATTACTAATGCAATGAAGTATAAATACTAGTCTAGATATGAGGTATCAACTTTAACGTTATTTAGTTGATAAATTTTGTTTCTTTCCGACTCGAGAATATATGAATATGCGCTACATTAGCGTAGATTATGTTGAATACTGTTTCTATTTTTTGTGAATATTGTGGCAAGTATGTGTAACTAAATAGCATACTCTTTATTTTAAATTTGTAACACTTTATATATCGTCCAAACCGATTTCAATTACCTAATGAATAGTTATCCAAAGAGAAGTATGAAATTTTCGAATAACATTGTGTTATTGTTGCTTTTATTACAAATTATCTAAAAGATTTGTATAAATGGTAGTGCAACTTTTCATAACAATTTTTGTAGCAGGAAAACAGTGACAGAAGCATTTGTTTTACTATGTGTTCTATGAGCAGTGCTGGAAGTATCTATCTAGCAACTTGGAATTCGGATTAAACAGAATTCTAAATCCTTCCAAACCTGACAAACCGCATTTTAGAGTCGCAGATAGAAATGTTCTCATTACTATTGATGATTAGTGCATTTGGTGATACAGATTTAAGTTTTAAACACATACAGTGAATTATTTGGCAAAAGTAAATTAAATATATTCTATCTACTACTCTTGAAATACATTACAAAAATAAAACAAAACTTAATTCGAACAGATATTACGAATTTTAATTAGATAACATTACAAAGGCTACTTATTCAACATCACAGTGTAAACGATGCACCCCAGTACACCATTTTTATATGAATAGGAAAAGTCCTTAGATACGCGTGTACTTTACCTCTTTATCTGTTACAACTGTGAAGTACGATTTTATCACAAGCAACTTATACTTTAGAGCAGTTCATCATTGGCCGACAGACAACGTTGGAAGAGGAAGAATTAGTAATTATTCGCCATAAGAAAAATAAAAGTCAACAGGAAATTGCAAAAATATTAAATAGAAGTACATCCACGATACAGCATATTATTGAACAATATAATCGCAAAAACCGAGTGAAGAACAGATTTGAAATAAATCCAATAAGATATATTTAACGAACATGAGAAGTTGTGGATTATTAGATAATCTAGAAATAATCCACTGTTAGGTCCTCCCAAGTTAACCCTGGAGGTGAAGCGTGTTCTGGGAAATATCGTAAATGCAAAAACAGTTCGAAGAACTGTGGCGCGTGCCAATTTGCACGGACGAATAGCCAGGAAGAAACCGTTCATAAGCCAGATGAATAAAAGAAGTCACTTATAGGATCAAAATACAGATTTCGACTTCTGGAAAGCTGTATTATTCTCGCATGAGAGTAAATTTAATCTTTTCAGCTCAGATGGGAAGGGTAATATGCGGAGGAAAAAGAATAAAGAATTAAAACCGCAATTAAACATGGAGGTGGACATGTAATGATCTAGCTGTGTTTCTGCTGCTGGTATTGGAAATCTTCATATTATTGAAGGTACTATTGATAGGTTTATGTACTTAAACATCCTTAAACAGAATTTAGTGTATAGTGCCAGAAAACTTGACAGTGACGATGATTTTAGACTTTACCAGGACAACGACCCGAAACATTCTTCGTGTGAGGTCCAGGAATGCTTGTTTTATAACTCTAACAGTACGGTGAAAACTCCAGCTCGGTCACCTGACATAAACATTATCGAAAATTTGTGGCTCATTGTTGAAGCAAAAGTAGGTAGTCATCGAATATCTAATAGGAATGATCTAAGAAATGCGTTCTTACAAGAATGGAATAGTATTTCGCCCGATTATACCCATAAGTTAGTAGAATCTGTTCCAAATAGATTAGAATTAATTATAAAACCTAAAGGAAACCCAACTAAACATTGCTTCTTTTTTAACTTTGAAAAGAAAAAAGAAAGAAGATTAAAAGCTGCAAACCTTCACGGCCGTATTGCAACAAAAAAAACATACTTCGACGGAGAAACAGCCAAAGGCGGCTACAGTGGGCAGAGGCACATAGAAATGGGATAGTGGATGATTGGAAAAGGCTGCTTTGGTCTGATGAGTCAAAGTTTAAGGTGTTGGGACAATGAGGGCGCGTTTTTGTAAGAAGAGCGAAATGCCAAAGAATGTTGCAGGATTGTATAGTACCAACTGTCAAGCAAGGAAGAAGTTCTGTACTTGTTTGGGGTTGTTTTTACTACGCCTGTACGGAAGACTTGAAGCGAATCGAGAGTATTTTGCGAAAAGAGGGTTATTTAGAAATACTGCAAAAAAGTGCAACACCATCGGGACAACGTCTAATCGGCGAAAATTTTGTACTAATGCAGGGCAACGACCCCAAACACTCAGCACTGATATGTAAAAATTTCTTAAATGAAGAAAGAGATAATGGCACCTTACAAATGACATGGCCCCCGCAAAGCCCTGATGTAAACTCCATCGAGCTGTTATGGGATAAATTGGACAGGAGGGTCCGAAAAGTATGCCGTACCTCCGTAGGGTACCTGTGGAACATTTTACAGGAAGAATGAACTAGTATGCCAAATAGAGTCCTTGATTGTGAAAGCTGTTCTTTGTGCAAAAGGGTGTTTCTTTGATGAACGGAATGTTTAAGAAGTATGTTTATTTTTCGTTAATTTTTTTTACTTTTATACTTTAATTTTAATCACTATTAATAAAATCCAATAAAAATTATAAATTTTGCAAAAAGGAGTGAATATTTTCTCGTTTTCTTTTTAATTTATTTGCGTGTCCGAACTAATATGGACGGTAGTGTATATGTACAACTAATTAATTTATATTATAATACTTTCTACGTACTTTTGACTTTCTTGTGGTAATATTCCTTGTAACATTATCGGAAATAAACGTATATTATTCTTATCATTATTATGATCACAAATAAATATGTAATTCTTTAAAATATGACGGTCAATACTTTCACAGTTAATAAACCTTTTTTTATTCAACATTATCCTTTACAATTTCCCACTTTTAACAATTAAAATACCAAACGCAAAGCTTCGACGTAATACAAATGCAAATTTTTTTATTAAATCGCAGTGGTAAAATGTTATTGCAGTAAAATCTGCAATTAATATATTTCTTATCTATGTGAGGATAATTCCTATTTTTCTAATAAATGATAATTTATGACATGATTATTGCGAGTTTGACCTTGAATGGTTAACTTAAAATGATATACTTTGAGAAAGATTTTTGCCATTATAGAGGTGACCTAATTTTTTACAGTAAGAGAGAAGAAGTAAATATCGATGTTAATCAACTTAAAAAAATGCTCCAAATATAGTGCGATTAGCAACTGTTTTTTTTTTATTATTGATAAATGCGGGTTAATATTATTTTAATTCATCAATTGTCCCTGTCAAAAATAATTGTTATATTAACGTAATAGAAATGACGTGCACAGCGTACCCCCACCACACCCTCATACAAACACATACACAATGATTACTACATTCACGCAAAGTACAGTTTGAATTTCAGGTCAAAGGTCAGCTGTTTTACCTGTCTTCTGAACGCTTCCGGCATCGTAAACGTAGAAGATATCCAACAATACGTGTTGACCACATGTTTGGGCAATCCGTCGACCAAACATTGGATCGGCTGTCCGACGTATTGGGTCGCGGTGATGATGACACTGCAGGCGAATAACAGCACCGACGTGAAAAGATTATGCAGTCGGAAAATTGCACAGTCGGTCTTGATCTCCTGGTAGCGAAAGTAATAAGCGAATCCTCCCAGTAACTTGTACATCTTCGGATGACAACTAAACCGATGACAATTTATTCTCTAACCGCTGCCACTTTTAATTTCTAATCTGTCTCAAATTCTGCTTTCGTCGCGATACGCACGTAAACTTCTCGAATTGGCTCTCTTCTCTTTCTCATCATCTCTTCATTACGTTGGGAAGTATCTCTCTTTTTTCGCACAACGTCGTAATTCTTTTGAGCGCGCAGAACTGAAAACAAAATCAACGTTTTGTTGTTGTTTTACAGTATAACAGAAACTCTCTGTAGAATAGCTCGCTACCGAGTGTTGCCTCTACGGTTTTTAGGGGTCCCCCACTACGAAAAAGCAGTCAGTCCTTTACTAATCGTGGCCTTCCCTTGCTCTGTTCAAGCTGTTCGACTGTCGGACGAAGTCCGATATAATAATATATATGTATAGTGTGTATGTTTGCTCTCTAACGCATCTAAATCATTCGGTGGCGGGGTGCACGCCGTATATTGATAGTGATTATAAACGCTACGACGACCATCAGAGTGTGCATTTATGTAAGATTATCGTATGCATTGTACTTGTTAGAGCGAAAAGAAAAGTAGTCATGCGTTTTATGTATGCATGTATGTAGATGTATGTGTTCGATTTTGAACACCTATTTGTACAGAGAGTGCCTATCCGAGTTGAATTTAGCAGGTGATTTCAATGATGGAGCAGATAATTAGAATCCTTGTAGTGAAATAAATACATATTTCATTAAAGGATCGTATCAAATATAGATGCATAGTTACGTAATTACTTTACATTCGTCGATGTAATAAATTTCCACATTTTTGTCAATTTAATTTGAGAAATTATTTTTATGAAATTTAAATCTCTCTGATAGCTTACTTTTCCTACTAAGTTTCTTAGTAAAATATCAAGAGGTGGTAAAAGTGATTTCACGCAAGATAGGACATTTTTCATCAAATAAAGAATGGCGCAAGGGCTATTGATGGTTACTGAGACGCCACTGTTCGAATATGAAAATGAGTCATTATGTAATGCAGCTTAGTAGCCATCGAAACTAGAAATTTTATTAATCTACTTAACCTAAATGTTTTTACAAATTTAGTAATGCGTGAGAAGGCGCATTTCCACATATCGGGATCTGTAAATAGGAACAATTTTCTTTACGGGTCTGCCTTAACAAGTTCACGAACAACCACCGCATTCCTAAAAAGATACCTTGTGGTGCGATGTGGCTGCATTCTGAATTCTAGGTTCCTATTTTTTCGAAGAAAATGACCGCACTGTGACTAACTTTTGTAACGCTATTTAGGATCCTCCAAAATTTTCTACATTCTGAATTGCAACTATTTGAGGTAGAACAAGAACGACTTATGGTTCCAGCAAGATGGAACAACAAGCTATACTGCGCGAATTTGCATGGCGCCTCTAAGAAGCATATTTCCCGGACGACTTATATCCCGACATGGTGATTTAAATTGGCCGCAAGGTCACCGGATTTACCAATTATTTAAAGGCTAGGATTTCCAAAATATTCTTCTAACGCAACAAGCTTTAAAAGCCAACATTACTCAAAAAATTAGAGCGATAAACTAGGAAATGCTGCAACGAGTTACAGTGAGTTTTCAGTCACGACTTCATGAATGTTTAAAAGAGCATGGTAGCCATTTAGCAGATGTTATTTTCAAAAAATAATGTTCGTTCGTATGTCCGTAATAACCCTCTATAAAATGTCAATATCCATTGTTCCACCTTATAGTATAGATTAAATAGGAATTTTTCTCTGTCAATAATATTTTAATCAATCAGTATTAAGTTTTCACTTTTACGCGTCTGCAATTTAGTATGCTTTTCTGGGAATAGAAATTTACCAAATTCGAAATGTAGAGTCTTTTGGACGCTATAGCCACAGTGCAACCAGTAAAGACGTAAGCTCGATTTCGATTTTGTTCGTCATAGATTTTAACGTCTGCATAATAAACGTTGAATAACGTAAAAAGTAAATGTATTAAAACATTTATAACTTTTAATAAAGTTTTGATTACATGTTGTGTTTCATTTGAAGATATCAAATTCCTGTGTTTAATTTTCTAACAGTAAATTCTGTTTAACGATTTATTATTAATATATTTCAAGATAATATAGCAATATTTATCACTGTTTATACTTTTATTTAACTACACAACTACAACCGTTAGTTATGCATCGTTAGATTAAATCCGAACACACTTTCAACTCTAGTTTGATACAAATATTTCATTCATCTCTAAGAAACGCTGACTTTGAAAATTGCGGATATTATTCGAAGTAATTGAAAACGGTCCCCGAAGGATTCCAAGAGTTATATCCTTACTGGTTATACTGTGGTATAGCATCATCCCCAAACTTTCTGCTAACCCTGTGTATACTTATTGCCTACTTATACACTTCGTACTCTTGTTACTTCAATCCGTGCAATAAGGGAGACGTGCTATAAAGTACACAATGAAAGGAATGTATATGAAATTATGAGTCATTGTGATTTGATTGTGTATATTACCAAAAGTCAAAAATATAAAGTAACTGTTTAGGAAATTTTAAACCAACAATTTGTCTACTGAATATAGAGACCGTGTTGTTCTGAACTTCGTACTTACATAACGCATATGTATGCACACATATACATGCAGTGACACATTTTTAAGTAAAATGCAATCTCAACACACAGCTTGCTACGATAACAGTCTGTAATATAATCAACGTAGGAGGTGAACATAGCTGAAAGAAGTGTAATCATTGCAAAGTTTATTCTTACACACTAAAATTATGTATACAAATGAAATAAGGCGATATAAATAACTATAACAAAAGCGATAATCGAAATATTAAGATTAAACTTACTATATGCTCTTAACAAGACGAGGCCTCATTCGTTCGATGGAAATTGAGAAAGAAAACTCTATGCAATGCATCGTTATAAGTAACAAGTATGTGCTAAATATATGCCAGAATCGTACATTTTACTACAATTAAAGTTATAAATAGAAACATACGTATTCCATGGAAAACAAATAACATTCGTAAACAATTGCTATATTAGCGAATGCTGATCAGAACGTGGAATATCACAAGAAGGAAATCTGTCTCCCATTATGTTTACGTCCCTGTCCATTTTATTAGGGCCACCTTACAAATTTAAGCTTTTGTGTCTTTCCAACTCGATAATTTACAAATACAAGTATAAACCTCATGAATAGGGTTTACAATCGGCCCGCTTTACTAAAGACTGGGTTGAAGTTTCCACGGTTCATTTACGAACCAAAGAACTGATCATTTCTTCGCGAGTATATTCGTTTAAATATGTTTATATATATTTTATAACTTGTATATATTAGGTTATGTACGTATGCGCATCCACTATGTTATTGATTGTCAGTAAATTAATTCAAAAAATAATAATAAAGCAAAATAATAATTTTTTCGATATTGTCCATCATGTAATGTCTCGAGCTAAAGTTGTTTTCCATGTTCCTATAGAGTATAACATTGATATTAACAGCTTAATAGACCAAATAACAATTGTTAACTAACGTAGTTGACCTTCCTTATGTAATAAATTAGATTGTTGTATCGCCAAATGCTGTAGTTCTACAGAATAATTAATCATTTTACGCCTGAAAGTTGTTGGTCATATGAAAATTGTAATGAGTAACTACTACGTGCTTTTGCATATTTATCTTACTTTAATATGCGATTTAAAGTGTTTTGAATTTTCAATAAATTGCTTGCACTGAATCATCATCACCACAAATTTAACCAAAAGTTGTCTTTCTTTTTAGTTTCAATGTTCTTACCAGATTATGAGTGTATGTGACTAATCAAATGGAAACTTTAATGAAAAATACGGTTGCCATGGAATATCAAACACAGACTAGTAAAAAGTATCTGATTGGAAGGCAAGCTCTGTATGTTAAAAACTTTCCTCTATACTCGCGGCTAAAAATTCTAAAAACAGTAACAATAAGGGAATTACTCAGAAATTACTGACATTGATGGTAACGATGTTTTTGCTAGAATTGAAAGGTAAAACGCTTCTGGAACTAGAAAATTCAGTTAGCGCTTCAAACCACTAGGCTAGAGATTTGCTAGTCTTTGAGTTACTCTGCAGTCAATATAATTGAATTCTTTGGGTTTAGCATTGATTACTGGCACCAAAAAATATAGAAAAATTCTCCAAAAGAATAAGACTACGAAAAGCTATAATAATAATACTTTATTAATCGGCTAATACGTTGTAACATAATACATTTTTTTGCATTTCCAAAGACATATGTCTTTCTACCTCCCAAAATGACACACACATGGCTACATTCTAGCTTCTGACTTCTAGCTTAGAACCACACTACTTTCTTTTCTCTTGTTTCCAGTATGTCATCCCCCATATTAGTCTGCGTCTTCAAGGCTTGCTGATTCCAGGGCTAATTAAAAATTAGCGGCTGGATGGACAAGATGGGTTTATATTATCCGTTTCACCATGGTTTCTTGGAAATTAAGTGTAATGATCGGGTTCCATATGGATAAAGGATGTACAGCAATGCTAGCAAGGGTGTCCGTCATCTTGATCTGGAATGTTTATAAATTTCAATAAATCCTTGGATTTCTCGACTATAGTAGTACGAATTGCGGGATATAATTTTTCTGGAGTTGGATTGTATTTGGTTACCAGTTTCCAGGTTACACTCTGCACAGGCAGATGCGGCTATGCTATGTCAGGTTTCCTAGTTCAACTTTCACCGATATGTACCTTGCCACATAAGTATGAAATCCGATACACGTCAGGAGTCTGATAATTGTGTCTTGAAGATCGATGGATAGATGTTGTAGTCCTTGGACAAAAATTAGTTAAGGCTGAAAGAGTCACTTTTACCAACATAGTGTTTAAGCCAGATTGACAGGTTTTTGGACAATTTATAAATAGAACTATTAATGGTACTGACTGTGAGAGGAAGAAGAACATTAAGCTTATAATTTTTAAGCAATGCGTATAATTTCTGGTCTATGCCATCATTAGCAGTTAAAGGCTTTTAACATAGCTAGTTAGGATTGGTGAATTAGCTTTATGATTCACTACTGTCCAAAGTAATAGCAGTATTGCCCTTATCAGCGCCAAATAGGTCAATATCATGATGACTTTTTAGATTCAATAATAATAGTAGTAATAATAATAATTCATGTCCTCGCAAAAGCCTCAGCTACTCAGAAGTGAGTATTACACCTGTGCCTATGGTGGTCTTAACATATTTGTTCTCAGCATTCGCCATGGAGTAAGTAAAATCACAAAAAAGAACACAACCCCGAAAAACACCAGCACCGGTGTTCGAACCATGGACTTCGAGACTGATAGCCAAGCGTGCTAGGTGCCCAGCTACCACTCTAGTGTTAGGTTTTCGGGTCGGGAAATGTTAGATTTGTAAGGCTTGGCTCCATCTTGAAATTGAATTTGAAATGTGATAAGCACTTAAATAAGTGCGGATTTTATCGTGAACATATCATCTATAGGAATTGATTTTGGTGTAAGAGTGTAACCAAGTATTTTGGATACAGCCTCAATATCACCAAGAGCTACAGGTTGTTTGAAATGTTATCTGTTAGAGTATTTCTACTAGACTCTTTAGGAATGAGGAAGTTTAAGTACTGGTACATAATCAAACCATAAGGTAGTAGATAGTCTCAGTCTCTTGGAGGGTTACGTTGTTGAGAGTATCAAAGTATCTATATGATAGTGAACAGAAAAGCTGGAAGTAGTGCAATTTGAGAGACATGATATTAAGACCATATGTAGTTAGTTTGATTCTTCTTAGAATCAAAACAAGGTCAACACCATGGAGAAGAATGGTTGACAAAATATAAATGGATTTAGTGTTCGATTTGAAAGAATTGTATCACGTTATGTGTGGGAAATCTAACAAGAGCTGTTAAAGAATAAATAAGCCTTATCAGTATCTGCTGCTCACGAATCATTTAACAACATGCTAATATGAGACTAGCGGTCTAAGGGGTTATAACCTAATTTGCTTGTTGGAAACTTAATGCATGGACAGTGGGTGTGGAGCATTCCATGGTTTTATTTCGTCTCCTCCCCGTAAAGAATGAAGCGCCACAAATCATTTCTCAAACAACGAATGTTGACTCTGAAAGAATACCGAACCAGCCAAAAAATATACAACTACAAGTGGAATACGAACACACTTCTGACTCCTGACATTGCTACAGTCAGCGGTAGAGCTTTTACCACCAAGCGGTAAGCTTTAACGATTTAAAACCAATCTCTTCAAGGCTCCGTCCTTTCTCATTTATTTAAATCCCACGCTTCTCCTTCCCAGGCTCTTGCCTGTTTCCTTCCTATGCCTCTTTGGATGTAGATGTCCAGCATTAAATCAGTCCACTTCCGAGGCATATCTTTGACACCTTTTGTCCTCCAGGTAGGGAGTTAACCCTAACCTGAGAACCCTCCTCCTTTACCCGAGCTTGAGACCGCTAGTAGCAGTTACTAAGCTACTCAATTCATCCAGCACTTACCACACGCGGAGTTACATCCCAGGCATTGGTTGTAATCAATGTTTAAATTGAATTGCTGTTCCTCAATTAAATCAATGATTTGAGGAACGTCCGCAAAATTTAACAGCATTGTTATTGCGTGGAAAACAAGTGACAACTTTTATCAACTATCGAGCTCAGTGACGGATTCAAGTTTTGTTGATGAGCCCATAAATAAATGGTTAGAAATAAAATATACCCCTGTCAGTGTCTGATAAATGGGAATAAGTTGTTAAGCTGATGATTCCGCTACGTAAAAGTAAAATTGGATTATATACTTAAAGTATTGATAATGACAAAAGTGTTAGTTAAACTACATATTTATAAATAAAACATGCAATTGACTGACTTTGTACATTTACACGGTACAGTATATTTACACAAACGTCTAGTAATTGCAACCTACTTTAAAAGAAATTCAAGTCTAAATTTAGATTTTGTATATTTGCTTAAAAAATATCTACGTTACAAATTTTCAAAACTTGTAGAAGAAAATAAACCGCAGTTGCATTATTTTCACCTTAGGTAAACAACGTACTCACTTTTTAGAAAGAAAAAAGCTGATAGTTTTAATTACTAATAATACAAACAAATTGACGCTTAAAATAGATACAGGTTCCTACTATTTGTCCCTAAATAAATAAACAAATATCATTAGACCGACTGCATTTACTACATTATTTGTATATCCTTTAGATACACCCATATGCACGGTGGTATAAATATGTACACAAGATACATGAATACATTCCGTCACATGTAAAACTGATGTACGTGTTTGGAAAAACACTTATTACACGCTTAAATTTCTACTGTTGTCGCCGCCAATAAACATGTGCGTATGTACACATTTATTCTATTTGCATCATAGTGCAGGAAGCTGAAAGAAGTTTTAACGTCATCGTGACAGAGAACATGTGTATGAAGACAATTCGCATTTCGTACAGGATGTAGCGAAAGTGTCGGTTATAAATTTAAGAGTCACACTTTCAAATTTAGGCAGCGTCAGAAACTCGCATTCTAAAACTTGTCTTATTAATAGATAACTAGAAAAACTGCACTTTTGTTTCAGCTAAATTACTATTATTGCAGTAATTAAGCAATTGAGTATTTGCTTGTTTATTCAAATTTGAAAATACCTTTTTTAGCAATTCTAGATTTTAATCTGCCATATTTTCATCAAAATCTCTGCAATGCTTGTATAATCCTTTTTATACCGAATACATTGAATTTGTTTTACACCATTTGCATAACAATGAAGGGTAATACACAACACTCAAATCTACACGTCCGCAGAATATCTTAAATTCCTACAAACTTTATTCGCATTTGTATTATTTACGTGGTCCTGCCATAAGTTCTGTACCTAATTTTGATGCGTTACTGAGATGTCTGCAAATATCAACAGGTTATTTTATGACGTAGTTATAACTGAGGATCCATACTATGAAAAATAAATCAGAAATCAGCTCGTCCCGATACGTTAAGCCGTAAACATGGAGTTGGTTAAAAAAGAAAACCGCATCGCCCGTATTGCTCTACATAAATGTAATAAATCTGCAATGGAGATTTTCAAGTTATTAAAGTCGTTAAAAATATCCAAAGAGCTCATTTATCGGTCAGTGAAATAATACATTCAGGTTTCCTCTGTAAATGAAGGAGCAAGAAGTGGTCGACCATGCAACTAGGAACCCAGCAGTGGCAAAAACTACTGCTCCAAAAATTAGCAGAAATCCGTTCCGAAAACAGAAAGTTATTGCCCATGAGATGAAAATACTTGTTAGAACAATGTAGCAAATTATTAAACAAGAGTTGAGTCCTAGTGCTTAACGGAGAAACACTGGACGACAACTCTACGAAACATCAGGGAAACCCGATCAAAAGAGTTGGTTCAACGAGACGCAAATGGAATGCACCGGCAAATCCTTTTCACTAATGAAAAGATTTCTGTGATAGAACAAAAATTTAACCGGCAAAGCCCCAAGTTCCAAGGAAGTTGCAGAAAAAATTAGGAAAGTAGAAACAGGTTATCATCCTGCTGTGATGAATGGGAATGGTAGGGAATTACGTATGGCGGTGTCACTCAATTACATTTTTGCGATCAAGGAGTCAAAACACGTACTGCGAACTACCAAACTGATATTTTGAAGAAGGTAGTAAAGCCACCGAATGACTCCTTATTCAAAGGAAAGCACAAAAGCAAAATCTACGCGGCATTCGTTGAAGGCAAATTTGCCCGAATTCATGGCTGCTGAAGATTGGCCCTCTGCAAATCCAGCAATACATTGAACTACCGCATGTAGAATGTTTTAAAGCAAAAGTCCTGCTTTAAACTTCACCGAAATATCGAGGTACTACAAGCAGATTTGGTAGAAGCAGCAGCTTCAATATCTTTAGAAGTGGTGGGTGCGGCAAATGACAAGATCCACGCCCTTGAAAGCAGTGTGTGAAACCAAAGAACGGACATTTTGAATAATCTTTACATATTCAAGTTCTTTGTAAAGTAAGTAATAATTACCAATAACTTTATTTCTCTTTGTTTTATTCTTCTTTAATTTACATACGTTTGCACAAAGGATAGAAGCTATAGCAGGACTATGCACTTACAAATTGCAATATAAATAGCGTGAAAATACAATTTAATAACTTTGCTAATGCTTTTCTTTTATCAGTAAGTCTTCAAACATAACATTATACAAAAACCAAAACTTTTTCGACCTTCTGAATGTGACAGCAATTACCTCTTTATACACTATCGCTCATAAGTTTAAGACCACTTTGAAAAATGTGTATTAAAATCAATTAAAATAAAAACAACGTACCTCCTAATGAGAATAAATATGTATATTTGTTAGAAATTATAACACTAAGACGGAGGTGATTATGCAGAGTCTGATAGTGAAATCTGATAATTTTTGATAGTAAACGACAGAAACAATTTAAGATATAAGAACCAAAAATTTTCGTTCAATAAAAGAATTTTTAAAAAACGTGTGTGATAAATTCTGTCGTTTATCATTTATTTATTTTTCTCTCTTTGTAAAATATATCTAATTTTATTTCAATATGTATCTACATTACGCATTGTACGTGTATGCATTCAGCCATTCGCAATACTCTTCCTAAAAGTGCCTAATATTAGAGCCATTTGGTGTAACGTCGTGGGACGAATAGTGGCAGTTTTTAATACTTAATATATTGAAATACAGGCAGTTGGCTCCCGTGTCACGGTCGAGCTAATAGCGATGGTTCACCGGGCGCCTTTCATACTTCGTCGTAACCTTTACTGTAACGTCGTCCGACGAATACTGGCAATTTTTAATATATAATGTTTTCATCTACGCGCTGTCGACAACCGTGAGGCAGTCGAGGTAATAACGATCCTTCACTCTCAGCCACTTTCGTAGCTCACCTGTTTTCGTATAGTGGCACCCTTTACTGTAACGTCGTCGGACAAATGTTGGGAACTTTTAATATTCATTATTTTCATGTACGAGCTGTCGACTCCCGTATGACGATCGAGGTAATAGCGATAGTTCACTCTCAGCCGCTTTCGTACCTCGTCGGATTTCGTATAATGGCATCCTTCACTGGAACTGCAACGTCGTCGGAAGAATATCTCCAGTTTTTAATATTCAATATGTGCAGGTCTTCTTCGGTTCCCGTATAGTGAGAGCCTTTATTGTAACGTTGACGGAGCTTATATAGCAGCATGCTTAACAGGTAAGATTTCTTGGCTTTCTATTATTGTCCGTCGAGGCTACGGTGCCCGTTGTCCTCTATACATAAATTTAGTCTACTATTGAGATTGTGGCGGGAATTATTTTTGTAACGTCGTCGAAAAGCATGTATAGACATCCTTAACAAGTACGATCTCTTCGCTTCTAGTTGACGGTCGTCAAGACTTTTTTGCATTTAGTTGTCCGTCGATGCTGACGAGTTTCACGGGCCAAATCTCTATGTCATGTCGACTTCATCTCTGCTATTTTCCTTGTCGATGCATGCTTCGCATATTTGTTGGCTACTGGTTTTTTTCCCTTCTAAGGGGGGCAGTAGCAAAGAGTTAGATAGCACATAATGTATTATTCCTATTACGAGAATGCCTGGGTAGCTATGACATACTTTTGTTTTGAGATCGGCTATTATCGCTACTGTCTCTCTGAACCAGGCGTTCAGGCTCTAAGAGGTAGGGTTAGGTTCCCCTATTAAAGTGTAAATAACAAAAATATTTGGTTCGAGTACACACACAAGCCAATGAAACAGATCCAAGTCCCTTAGGCAAATTCAAAACAGGGTATTTTGCTCCCGCAAAGGGACATATAAATAAGCGCAGCACCTAGGTGCGCTTATCAAACTAACAAGTAAATAGGGTTGGTGTATGCATACATATATAGGCATTATTACATGCCTTTAACAAAGCTTCTGCGGAAGTATATAAGATTTTAAACCTAGCATTGACAACGTACACGCTGCGGCAGTACCTTATACAATAAAAACTAAAGAAAAGCAAACATGTACACATGCTAATGTACATTACATGTATAAGAGAACTCAAATAACTGCAATTATTGTGCATATATATTACGTAAGATAAGTGGAAACCGTGTACAAATTTAATTTTTTAAATATATTTTTGTGCATGCGTATTGAGCTTCACTGTACAACCTTCAACCTACCAAATAAGCAAGCATTCTCTGCAAGTAAGTATTGGTCAAGAAATTCAGGAATTTGCGAACAGACTACATCGGCACTGTTCTTCAAGACAGGAAAACGTAACAGTTGATGATAACCAATTCTACAACAGTGTTCCTTAAACTGTAGCTTCATTGAGATCACTCAAAGATTCAGCAAAATTTACGCGCTTTATTTCATCTATAATATTCAAGAAAGCAATAAAACAAATATAATAAAATAATATCTAAATCCCATTTCCACCTATTAATGTTGATAATGGATGTAAATGCGATAGTACGACATTGCGAATTGCGATGACACCGTCGGGGTATTTTTTGATATTTCACAACAGCTACGCTGGAAAGTCATCCAGAATTTCAGTAACGGTAAGTCCCCGACGCATTTTTTATTTTTCGCTACACACAGCATAGATCTAAAAATACAGGGGAATCCCGAATACTTGAATATAAAGAGGTACAAGGAATAGCCAGGGCATAGTAATCATTTATCGATGTGCGTCTTATAAAATATAAACAAATTGAAAGCTTTTTTACTTTAAGTTGTTGCTTATTGATAAGCCTTTTTGGTTCTGTCTGTTCTAAAACCTAGAAATCGTGTTAATAGTTTGTTTACAATTCATAAAAGAAACACTCATTCATAAATGTTTATATAGTCCAAATCATTCCTTTTTATTTATGTAAATATTTAAATACTTTTCCTTTGAATCGTTATTAACTAAGTAAATTTTCCACATTATTTGTACCTAACCAGTGCTCATGTTGACTAACGCATTTTATACCATAGTATCACGAAATAAACAGAGATATTATTTCCGGTTTATATTCCGCTGTCAACAATATTATGAACGTGACGAACCATTTAAACTTTATTCGACCTTAAAAGGTCGCTGAGTTGATTGTCTTTAAATCATTATCAATGTAAGGAGTCCCTCTTTCTTATGTATTAATAATTAATAATTTATTGTAAATTTTCTATATATTACTTAGTGACGTTCGACCCTAAACTACAAAAAATATAAAAACAATAAATGTCACCATATCTACTACCATATGATCCTGTATAAATATGTTATCTAGAAAAAAACGGCACTAAAGAAGAGAAGCTGATCAGTTCGACCATTTTTGTCTAACTAAATACCTTGAATTTTACTAAATTTATTAACTTTACATGCTCACTGTAGTGATGAATTTGACAAAGTTATATTTCCACAAATATATCATTCAACAGCTTATAGGTGGAACAAAAGGATAAGTTAGTTTTGGTTGATTCATCGGAGAGAAAGTCATTCTTCTTTCTTGGAATTGACTAATATCTACTGTTCTTGAAACTGGACAACCGTATTTTATCCTGTTCATTTCAATTTAATTCCATTGACGACAGTAGAGTACAACTCCGTAAAAATACTAAGATTCTATATAGTATTAAGTAGTACTTCAAAGCATTTAAATCTTGATTTACTTATTTAATCATTGAAAAGTATACAACTTATCCTTACCTCTCAATTTTAAATACGCATGTTGCAAAACCTACGTAATGCAAATATTTCCATTATTTGACCTTCAGCTATATTTACATATGTCGTACCAAATTATTACATACATGTCGTGTTGAATCGGTAATAAATTATAACATCACGGTTACATCTTAGACCGACCATCGTTTTCCTTTCCAGACAATAGTTATTTAACATTCCTATTGCTGATAAACTGCGGTCAGGTATTGCAAATGGAAGCCAAAAAGCCAAACAACGTAACAATGCTTGGCGTTTCGAAAAATTCCTAGAAACTTGCTTGCTAGTGGTTGTAAAACCACCATGCAGTTGTTAATGTCTCAATTAGGGAATGCCAATTCGAATGACATAAACCAAGGAGGCAATTACAAAATAATCTGTTCGTACTTTCAATGCACGACAAATTTAAGTAATGAATTGGCGAGAACTAACAGATATTCGATGAAAGGGTATTGCAAAAACTAATTTATTATTCTGTTATAGAAGGAGCTGTAAAATTACTGTTATAACGGTAAACAAATTGTATGACGACAAATAGCGCTGTATTGTTATTTCACATAGTAACTAGGACAATCTTTTCTCCATTGCAATAAAATCCTGAACGGTAGATGCTAAAATGTATTTTCTAATAAAACTTTAAAACATAAAATAACAAAAACAATTTATTTTTAAGCGAAACGTATTTCGTAAAGATACAAAAACAACAGTTCATGTTTTATTTTCATTTGCACATTTTTTTATGACATCATTAGTTCACGTCACAGATGTATTTGTTAAACCGAATAGATTGTATGTTTCTCCATTTTTGCATTTTATATGCAGTAAACGCTCAATTATGTGAACGATATCAGCCAAGCACTGTTTACATTACTGAAAGTTTACATTAGCGAGCCTTATTTTATTTCTAAAGAAACCTCAAAGAAAATATTTACATTATTGAAAAAATAAATTATGAACAATAAATAACGTAATGCATATAATATTAAAACATAAAAAATAAATTTTACATTATTTTGAAAAACAATGTCCTACTTTTGTTTGTGTAAATTTGCGCTTGGTATTTTCTAATGCCATTGCCCGTAATTTACGGAGCACTAAAATATAGGAATATAATATGTAATTTTCTTTGGTCCAATCTAACGCTTGACTAAAAATTCCTACTGCTTGCACGTCACACTGTATTTTTTATTTCAATTTGTGGGTCGTCATCTTCACTCGCCCCATCTTCCTCTTCATCTGCATCATCCATCTCTTTATCGTCATTCCATAAACCAACATCGGTAATTGTGCAAACAATATCGGGATTTATTGCTTTTAATAAATTTAGAACCTCCAATGATGCACTGTCAATAACTTCAGCATCAGATAGTAACTGTTTTCTAATGATGGCTAGCGGTACATTGTCTTCATCGTTATAATCATCACTGGAATAAAGCAAATTTTTCCAACACTTTCTGATTGTTTGTTAGTTAAGGGCATTCCACGCATGTTTTTAGGATTTTTTGATAACGTAGACGAAAGTAGAAATTTTCGATAATACAATTTAGTAATTTTTATTACATTTTGATCCATCGGTTGGATAAGTGGAGTTACGTTGAGTGGTATAAACATAACAAAAAGTGAGCCACCGTTGCTTCTTAATTGTTCCTCTGGAGGATGACTTGGTGCGTAAGCCAAGATTAACACCGCCTTTATTAGAAAGTTTTGCTTTCTCAAGAAATCTTTCACCTACAAATTGAATATGTATCATAAAATTACATTACTTATTAATTACAATTTTATTGCCACAGCTGAGGAAGAAAGTGCTTCTGGAACCAATCCAGAAATATGCCTTTGGTCATCCAAGCGGATTCCAACAGAATGAGAATGAGACTCTTAACATTTCTAAACGAACGCAGATTTTTTGCCTTTGCTATGACTACTTGCCTTATTTTGTGTGTACCACTAGCATTAGTGCACGGTAGAAAAGTTATGCGTTGTCTTTCCGCCTTTCTACCCGAACAGATTTTTCATGTGATGTAACATAGGTTTTCGTAGGTATTAATTTCCGATAAAGACTGGTTTCATCTGCATTGTATATTTGCTCCTCACTTAAATGTAGCTCTTTGATTTTGTTCATTAACTTTTCCTTAAACGGTTGCACTAGTTGTTATGGTGCCGATAATTTTTCAGCAGATACCGACAGGAGTCGAATTCTATACCTCCATTTAAATCTTTTTAGCCAGCCATCACTCACTATAAAATTTTCGGTCTTTTTTAGGTTTTCATTCAATAATTTTGCTCTCTCTTTAATTAATTCACCGCTAATTGGAACATGATTATCCCTTTGTTTTAAAAATCATTTATGCAAACGATTTTCTTTTCTAGGTGCTTAGGCATTTTTTAAAGTTCTGCGATTTCTCGGGCCCCCGTATGTATCTCACACACGTTGTAAAATTTGTGACTTATAAAAATTAAATAAATTTTATAGATTGTGGCTTTAGATATTCCATATTTTTTGCCAATTAATGATGATGATTTTCACTTTGTCACTTAATTTTAAAAATGTTCTTTTATTAGGCACGTAAATCGGGAAATAACCGGTAGCCTAAACTATTTACATTACGACGTTTCCACTACCGGGTATTTAGATGAGCGGGCGTTTACTGTATTCATTATTAGAGTACTACAAAATTTTGTTTGTTATTTTTTGTGTATATGTATAAAAAAACATGAAACACAAAAACAGTTTTGGCTAATTAATGAATTATGATGCTAATATGAATTAAACTTTTCTTTAAAAAAATATGTTAATATGATAGATTAACTAATGGAACCATTCCTGCAGCGCGAGACGTTCCTTAGGGCTCTGTTTTGGGCTCTCCGGTTTTCATTATCTTTTCATTATGCTCTTGGGTGAAAAGCTGCAAGATTTCCATGCAGGCTGTTGATATTCAGCATTACCATAGTTTCGGCCTTCCTAATAGAGAGTAAGCATTACATGATATTTTCTCTGATTTGAATAATATATTGAGTTAGCTCAGCTACATTCGTTGATCCTAAATCAATCCATCAAAATCCTCAGTACAGGACCTTTCTGACAAAAACAGGTATCACTCACTTTTTAATTCCATCAAATTTTCCATTAATAGTATCTCGTTGCCTGTAGTGAACAAGGCTAAGAATCTGGATCTAATCTTTCTTAGGTTCGATACACAAATATTTAAATACGTTAGAAATTCATATTATAACTTCAAATTAATATATCTCCACCGTCAGTATGTGTTTTGTAAAATAAGAGGCGAATTATATGAATCCATAGTTTTGCCACAATTTAATTATTGTTCTGGAATTTTTGGCCCATGTTCTACTCAGGATATGTTATGTGTGAGTTTCAGCATGTTCAAGACTCGTGTATTTGCTTGATATTTGAACACGTAACCCACAAGTTAATTGACTTGAATTGGTTGATTATAGTAAATAAGTTGAATTTACAGACAGGACTGATGTATTTCATTGTTGCCCACAAAGCACCAACATATTTATATAACAAAGTAAACTTTCGTACTGACTACATCGCTTGAGATTGCGACACAGAAATTTTACTACTACCCCTATTCATAGAAGCTCGGTATTCCAATGTTTATTTTCTTATATTTGCAAATTTTATAGCAACTTTGCTGCGGATGTTAAGCGTTATTCGTTAAATTCAAATTAGGATTGCGACCGTTCTACTTTATTACTGACAGCGCCCATTATTGTTCCAACTGTATCTTTGTTTGTGTAAAGTGAGATATTGAGTGTATTATTCAGTTACTTTATTGTATAAACTACGTATATGCAATTTTGTGCTTAGTCCATGAGTGACAGATTTTAAGTTTAAGGTAGAATTTATTTTTATTTTCCTTTTACTATGACTGCATAGAATACCAAAAGCAGTTTTACTGTGTTTTGGGTTCAGCCTTTGGCTTTTCTCTGCATGAACAATGCTTTAATTTACAATCACTAGCTTTTGCAGTTTTTCTTGCATAAGAAAATAAAAAATATTATTATTATTAAATACACTTTCAATTTTTCCTTTTACCATTTTTATCACTCTCTATCTTAATATTAATATTAATATTTTAATGATTGGTTACTATTCTACACAAACTTGTTGTAGTTTCTTATATTACTTATATTGACAATTGTATTTAGGGAAGTTCATCATTGTCCTTAGCATAATTTGCATTAACTAACAAATGATCCAAAGTATCATTTATTCACATTACTTTGTACAAAATAACTTTTCTATATTTATTCATATACGTGATATAAAAATTCTATTTATTATGGTGTTCATAATTTTTTGGCATGAACAAAATTAAAGCAATAGCAAGAGTAACGAAATACTCGTGTAAAGGGTAAGATACTTATAATGGTAAAATGGAATGTTTGGGAGACTCCGCATCTTCAAATAAGTGATTAACTGGTCACGGTATTTTAAATCAGGCAATGAGTATTGTTAACACGCACCAGACGCAGATCCACCAAAAACTGTAATGACAAAGCAAAGCACTAATATAGTCTGTGATATTGTAAAATAACTAAAACATTTCAGTTAGAAGAAAAATTTTACATCTTGAATTTGAGCCCAAGATACATGAAGACCTTATGCATCTCGAAGATCAATTTGGCTATTATCAACAGGAGTCCCTGTTTTTTCTGGAAAATTGACAGTGGGTGACACTTCGATTCATTACTTTGACCCAGAATCGAAAGGCTGGTATAGAGGTTCCCCACCCCCGAGAACATTGTATATCGTATCATCGGTGGAAAAATCAATAAAAGAAAAATCTTTGATTCCATAGTATGTAGTTACGTTACAATAGCTGTCATTCACAATGTCAGCCACCAATTTTTTTAACAATCCTTCTAAAACGACATCATCATGGAACTCACTTATTTCATAACGAATAACTGATGACTAAAGTAACTGAATGGTTGGCAAAATCAAGAATTGTTTTTAAGGAAGACCAAACATTTCAATATCGATATACAAAGTGTATTACTTTTACGAGAGACTATATTGGACAATAAAATTATTTTAGTGTTTTCAGGTATTTGCTTCTGTGCTAGAAACAGCATTAATCAGCCACCCTCTGTTTGTACTGGGTATCCCAATGGTCTTTTTCAATTTGTTTTGCTTACTCCAGTGGCACAATCGTTGAGTGGGGAGTATGCCAATCGCTAACCCCGTCTTTCGGAATTTAGTCGCTAATAATTCTGAAACTTTTCTAATCCCTATCATTTACGTCACATTAGACAAGCACCGTATACTCAACATTTAAAAATGGGTACATAAGTTCAAGGAAACCAATTCTACAATGAACAAACCTCAAAGTTTGCAAAAGAGCAAATGCCTTAAATCGCATATTGCGTAAAGGTTTGTGTCTCCACGCCTACATGTTGCTGTTAGTGCAAGAACTAAAAGTAACTGATGCCGCTGAGAGACTTACCTTCACTAATAAAATGATTCAACGATTTCGATACTTAACACAATAACATATACGATAACGACACAAAACAGATAAAACCACCGTTATTGGAGTTCAAGGAATTATCTACCCCATACGCCTGACGTGGTTTTTAAGGAATAAATTCCTAAAAATAAACATTTTATTTTTTGTTGAAATTATTTTATTATATTCCTTTTATTTTGAAAAGGACTTTCAAGATGCCTTGTGTAAATCCACACAACCTACAGCAATTTAATACAATGCAATAAACAGTATAATAAATTTAGAACTATAAATATATGAAATTTCTAAAAGCCGTTTGTTTGTTTCTTAGAACTTGATTAGTTACTTTGGAAATTGATAATACTTTGCATAATTGGCACAGAACATCATCAGCAATACAGACGCTGGAAAATGTCAATAGTTAAAATAATAGTGGATATGTCGCTTAGAAGATGAAATCTTTGGCGCCTTATCGAAAACAGCTCATGGTAAAAAGATTCTCTTATAATCTGGGCTCTCAATAATGCCTAAAGTAAAATATGAAATATTGCACAAGTCGTGCTGACCAAGAAGTAAATTTGTTCCAACATACAAGGTATTTGAAAAATATGTGCTTTTGATATCTATCTTACCTAGTTTACATACATATCTATATATATGTACAGATGTATTACAGAGCAATTGTGAAATTTATACTATTGGTTATATACACTATAGCTCATAAATTTAAGACTACCTTAAGAAATCCATGCTTTCTTGATATCTCTCAATTGTCGAGTCAACAGCAATTTTTGGAACTTTTAGTTTATTTGAGGTTGTACATCAGTGTTCACTTCAGTCTTCATTGTGAAGAGTAATTATTGCCACTAAGTTTGTTCAATTCTTCATTTTTACTCATATGAACCAAATAAAGTCAACACAACTGAGAGCACAACGCAACTGAAAATATAATATAAAATTGGTCCACATTTCCTGCAATTCAAAAAAATGGAATTGTTAAACTAAACTTGGAAAGGTATATGCTTACATTAAAATGTCTAAGAACTTACATGTTTACGTTAAAACAAGCAAAAACGTAACGCCTTCCTATTTTTCGATAGATTGTCCTAAACTTATGAGAAACAGTGTAAATCAACATTACAAATAATGACAGTGATTAATACGAAATCTATATTCCATAAGCTAGGTTATGATGACGCAATTCTTATAAATGCCACTTTGAAATGTATGTGTTTGATGTTTATTCTTTTAATGTTCTGTAAAACATTTTTTAGTATTTCTCCTTGAAAACAGATTTTCACTATAGTGCTAATAGCCAACATTTTTCGTAGAGACAGAAAATATTTTCTTCATAATAAGTTTTGTAAATACTAACTACCCATTTTTGGGAGACAAAAAAATCAAGTTGTTTGTGTAAAACTAATTGGTTAGATCCTGGATATTCAGGCGAACTCTTACGAAATTATTAAAAATGAAGTTTATTTTTCTTGTTAAGAATTTAATTTATCGACTGTGTTTTTCCCTGCGTTTAAAACTAAGCTTTTAACAACAACGCTATGTAATAAGCATGGCATATAAACCAGCTTAAAGATTACTAATTGTTTATGGTCAAATTATTTACCACAAAGATCGTACTTATTTTCGTTAACGATGTACCAAAGTGGAAATCTATTTACAATTTCTTAGAAATCTCAATACAAACTTATATTAACAATAATCCATATTACTCATTAGTATTTTGGTAATTCCAGTAAGAACTTTCTTGAGTCAATGTCTTTAGAGTAAGGTACGTAGTTTCTTAACTTCCTCAGAAAACCAGTATTAAGCAAACATTTTAAGAGTATGCAGAGTACTTTTCAAAAGCAATTAAGGATGCTTAGATTAAATTCTCTTTATATAGTTATTATAAGAGCAAAATAAATCCAGTGACGTTTATTAATCCTATTCCCTCCTTAATTTCTTTTTAATTTTATACCTGACCACTTTCGATCCATCCTCAACAGGAATAATCCAGATACATGTTAGATATTAAAAAAGTATGTGTGAAATATCAACTGGGTAATTCTAAAAGACAAAATCTCTGCTCTGGATTACTTCCGGTTACCATTTGTCTTCCGCAATTAGCTGCTTTGTCGCCGGTTTTATGCACCTTGTTTATTAGCGATATAGTAACCTATCTGAATGTTTATCATCTCACCATCTACACCGATGACGCCACCATTATTGTCAGTAGTAATGACGAAAATATCGAAGATAAAACAAACTCAATGTTAGAAGATTTGAATGCATGGTTTACAATAAGTAAATTGCTTTTAAACAAACTTAAAACATTGTATGTCGCATGTATAATGGTAGTCTAAATTTATGTCTCCCCTTATGACGGAGAGACTATCAAAACTGCTTTCCCTGTGATGCCGTAAACAGGTCGGGTTCTATCGGTTATTGCAGGTATAAATCTTACTTATCTTTTTCTATTGTAACTTTGGAAACCGTTGTATCAATATAACATACAGTAAGCGCTCGCTCATGTAAATACCCGGTAGTGATCATGTAAACAGAAAATTGTTGCTATAGAATCAAATGGAACGCCCGGTAACGTAAACTGTTTACATTATCGTACAATTCGAAAATGTAAACAGTTTAGGGTACCGGTTATTTCCCGATTTACGAGCGTAATTGAATCGATCAAAACAATGTTTACGTAAACGTTTTCAGCACCGACATCGGTTGTTCTCCGACTTATGTATGGGATTTCTGTAGGTGTTGGCTCTCTTGCCTCTCGTGAAATAAAGTAGTGTGCAACTAAAATCACGCCAGAACAGACATGGTATCCACGTCCAATAAAGCTACATTTTTAAAATTAAGTGACAAAGTGAAAATCATAGACGAGATTAAAAAAGGTGCGGGAGTGACTCAATTGGCAAAATAATATGGAGTACCTAAAGCCACAATCTGTGAAATTTATTGATTCAACTCACAAATTTTACAAAGTGTGTCAGATACATACGGAGGCCCAGGAAATCACGGAACTTTAAAAAATGCCCAAGCACCTACAATAAAAAAATCGGCTGTATAAATGATTTTTAAAACAAGGGCATAATCATGTTCCAATTAGCGATGAATTAATTAAAGAGAGAGCAACTTTATTGAATGAAAACCTAAAAGAGACCGAAAATTTTGTAGCCAGTGATGGCTGGCTAAAAAGATTAAAAGAAGGTATGGAATTCGACTGCTGTCGATATCTGCCGAAAAATTATCGGTGCCATCACAACTGGTGCAACCGTTTAAGGAAAAGTTAATGAACAAAATCAAAGGACTACATTTAAATGAGGAGCAAATATATAACGCAGATGACACCAGTCTTCATTGGAAATTATTACCTACGAAAACTTAACACATGGGCTGAAAAGTCCCGGGCCTAACAAAGAAGACACGGTTTTTTTGGTTCAAAATTAGCTTTATTCATCAACGTAATCTCCATCAACAGCAACGCAATCATTCCAGCGCCGCTCTAACGTTTCAATATCACCTTTGTAGAACGATTTATCTTTTGCCTCAAAATGGGTTTCAGCGATAGCCTCTTCATTCGTGCGAAATTTCTTACCGGCGAGCATTTTTTTGAGGTCTGCGAACAGCCAGTAGTCGTTGGGAGCCATATCTGGCGGATACTGTGGATGTGGGCGTAATTCGAAGTTCAATTCATGTAGTTTTGCCATTGCTTTGATTGACTTGTGACACGGTGCGTTGTCTTGATGAAACAACATTTTTTTCTTTGCCATATGCAGTCGTTTCTTTGCAATTTCGGCCTTCAAACGCTCCAATAACATTATATAATATTCACTGTTGATGGTATTTCCTTTCTCAAGATAGTCGATGAATATTACACCACGCACATCCCAAAATACCGAGGCCATAACCTTTCCAGCCGATTGTTGTGCTTTCGGGCGCTTTGGACAAGGTTCACCAGTTGCTGTCCACTCAGATGACGATCGTTTTGATTGCGGAGTGAAGTGATGGATCCATGTTTCATCCATTGTCACATATCGACGCAAAAATTCCGGTTTGTTACGTTTAAACATGGCCAAACACTGCTCAGAAACATCAACACGTTCTTGTTTTTGGTCAACAGTGAGCAAACGCGGCACCCACTTTGAACAGAGCTTTCACATAGTCAAATGCTCATGCAATATAAAGCCAATACGTTCTTTTGATATCTTTACGATGTCAGCTAACTCACGCAACTTCACTTTTCGATCATTCAAAACGATTTTGTGGATTCTTTTGATGTTTTCTGGAGTTACCGCCTCATTTGGACGTCCACTGCGTTCTGCATCATCGGTGTCTCTACGACCACGTTTGAAGTCAGCAAACCAACGTTTTATTGTTGTTTCTGATGGAGCGGAGTCCCCATAACATTTTTCAAGCCATTGCTTCGCTTGAACGGTATTTTTTCCCATCAAGAAGCAGTGTAAAATTAAAAGACGAAATTGTTTTTGATCCATTGTTTTGAAAATAACAAAAGTAGCGTGACTCTTAGCAGAATAACTCACAAACTAATGAATAGAATATCATGAAATTTTAACAGCTGTCTTTTGAAAGTTAGTACAAATTGACAGAAAGATGACTGCAATAAAACTAGCGTCATCTATGTGTTAGGCCCGGGACTTTTCAGCCCATGTGTTATGTTGCATCACATGAAAAATCTGCTCCGGGTAGAAAGGCGGAAAGACAACGCACAACTTTTCTACCGTGTACTAATGCTACACACAAAATAAGGCCACTAGTAACAGGAAAGCCAAAAAATCCACGTTCATTTAGAAATTTTAAAAGTCCCGTTAATAATAACTGTTCAAAATCCGCTTGGATGACCAAAGGCATGTTTCTGGAATGGTTCCAAAAGCACTTGGTCCCTCAGGTATAGCAATAAAACTGTAATAATAACTAATGTAATTTCATGATACATATTCAATTTCTAGGTGAAAGATTTCTTAAGAAAGCAAAATCTTCTAATAAAGGCGGTGTTAATCTTGGATAACGCGCCAAGTCATCCTTCAGAGGAACAATTAAGAAGCAACAACCGTTACGACTATGACAAACGGCCGTGAAAGTCTGAGATACTGTGATGTCTGTTTATAATGAAATAATTCCGCGAAAGACTCTTCTGATACGTAGTTATCAATTGGATCTCCTTCATTCGATAGTCAGGGTTACCGGTATTGTAATTAAAGGACCATAAATCTAATACAATTATCTAGTGCAAATAAATCACATAACTATGTCTGTAAGTATTATCATTTCGAAGATCTTAATAAACTCCCGAGGAACGTAATAATAGTTTATTTTACATAACAGAAAAATCCGGAGTCAATATAATTCATGGAAATTCGAAATCACGTCTGATATAAAATGCGGTAGAATGCATGTAATTAATGCAATTTTATAGATTATCGTATATGCAAATATCAGTTTGAACCGCGTTAAGACATTGTATAAAAACAACAAGAACAAAGTCAGAACTTCCAATACAAAATCAGCTGAACTCGAAACACAAATTGGATTAAGTCCACTGCTATTCTGTATACTAATAGATGACGCTATTAAAAAAGCCAAACAAAGAGGAGAAAATATGAAAGTAGGAAACTACAAAATGGATGCAATTAATGTACAGGAACTAATTCCTGCGGATGATATGATATTGATAGCAGATTCAGAAAAGACATTACAGCAAAACCTGAAGATATACCAAGAGGAACTAAAAAAGATAAACATCGAAATAAACACGATGAAAACAAACCCGATGCTAATAGCGGCAGACAAAAAAATCGTAATATCAGAATCGAAGGAACAATCTTGGAACAAGTTAAAAGATACAGTTACTTAGCAACAATCGTTGAAGACAACGGGAGAATAGAGAAAGATATAAATGAAAGAATAAGGAAATCCGCAAAAATATGTAATACATTAAGAAATACAATTTTAGACAAAAAAGGAAATACCAAAACAAATAAAGACGGAAGTGTATAAAAGAGAGGTCAGACCAACCTTAACATATGCATAGAATCAAAAGCAACAGAAGTCACAGCCATGGAAATGAGATTCTTAAGACGCATAGAAGGAGCAACAAGGAGAGACAAAATCAGGAACACGACAATCACTAGTAATCAAAATATCAAGCCAATAGAAATAATCATAGAGGAGAGACAATTGGGATGGCTTGGACATATATGCAAAATGGAAGAAGATCGAATAACAAAGAAGATTTTCGAAGGCAAAACAGAGCGCTAAAACAGAATAGGCAAACTCCGAAATACCCGGAAAGGACAAATGTAGATAACATTAGAAAAAAGAAGTATGAGATGGATTGAAGCCAAACAACTGGCTCAGAATAGGAAACTGTGGAAGACAAAAATTAGAGAATAGTAGTCCGACACCGCAAGGTATAAAGGACGTAGGATTAAAAAACATGATAATTATAAATATTTGAAATAAATAATCTTGTGTAGTCGTATACACCAAATAATAAAAGAGAGAGAGAGAGAGATTAAAAATAGAATTAAGTCACTTATAACAGAAGACATAACTGTCGTACTGACTTTACCTTTATAAACTTCTATTTGACGCTTTAGAGAGAATGTAATTTGGTTTTACCACTCTACCAGTACTCTACAGCTCTTGTTTTGTAATCTAGGGCAATAACACTTCCGTCTTCTCCAGGAACACATGTCATATCTTCATAATAGCTTTTTTTTGCTAATTCCTCTACAAATTGCGCATTATGTGGTTCTGCTGGTTCGTCAAACTCCAATCCCGTTACATCTCGGAAGGCAAACATGCTATTTTGTTGAGCAGCTACAATTATATTTTGGAAGGCAACATGCAACTCATTTTTTGTGGTGTCAAAAATATTGCTGCGATATTGGCTACTTGAAACATCGCAAGCAACATATTTAGCACATTAACTATATTAATTACGGCCATTGTACCAACAATTTTAGACAGCACCAAACACAATAATCATTTGAAACGATTGTCTTATCTAACATATATATCCAACGTGTACATGAGATACGATTAGTCCCATTTCTAAGCTTAATATGGATTAGAATATATATGCGTTTCTACGAGCAGTAAGTGGTGGTCAAAATAGCATCAGTGTGCCAGTAACAATATTTTACTGACAGTATGTCTTCGGAAATAATCAAAAGTATTCTGTGTAAAGATTTCTTTCTTACTTCCGAGACACACCCTGTATAATTTTCAGAGAATGTTTGCAAATTCAAGGACAATGCATGCACATATATGGAGCTTTATTGCGGATATAAAGCATTAATATATAAACGCACTGATACAAGCACGTGTATGTTGAGTACGGTTAAAATTGCACCCATTACGGCACGCAGAAGCCATTATTATTTATTACTTCTACCGTACTACGATTTGCAAATTACACACTCAGAAAGTAGATTACGAAATGAGAACAGTAGCAGCGAAATAACGTTATACTTGCCACATGGTTCTTATATAAAAGAACTGGAAGAACATAGTAGTAGTAATAATTATAAAAACACTGTCCTACATATATGATCTTGTACCATTTTTCTCTTCTAACATATGAGAGAAACAGAAGTACAAACTAATAAATAGTGTATATATGTTTTCTTTTTATCTAACTGCACGATTTATAAGTAGGCTATTGTTCTTTAACTGCGGATCGGCTAATGTCAAATCTGATTCGAATACATAACTTTCCAGTGAACGTATTCTGACATATGCAAAATATTTGACCTCTTTCTCTTTAAGTTTCTTACGCAATGAACATGTAATGAATGTAAGACACAAACGCGTATAGAATCGACATGCAACATAAATTGAACATATATAAATTGATATTGGATTCAACATTAAGTGCGGTAATTATTTTAGCATAGAATAATCCTTAGACTGATGAGGTTTTAAATTGATGGTTTATCAATACACCTGATTAAATAGATATATATATATATATATCTAGCAAATATTCAAGTATAGATTTTGTATTGTAGTACGCTTACAGAACAATTTTCTTTACAATAATATGCGTTATCATTTAAATTAGATACCAGATGTTTGGATAGCATTCAATATAAAATATGTCTGCAATACTTAACCCTGAAATCAATGGGGATACTTGCCGGAATGTATTAGCACAAATTGGTTAATGGTCGAAAGCTTTCAAAAAATATATACGCTACGGCTCATAACAGTATGGACACTTCCTATTTCGTGCAAAATTTAATGCTTGTTTCCAAACTTTAAACAAAACGATTATAAGAAAAATCTTTATTCATCTATGACTTATTGCACACGTGTACATAAAAGAAAAAGTAATAATAAATACTCCCTCCAAACACACCTTCGTCAATGGAAACGAACCATGTGAAATATTCAATTAATGAATGCTTTTAAATTAAACCATGTGGAGATGACGGTTGATTTTTAACCTCTTTTTTTATTTTACCAAGTTTTCATTTGAGAGCACGACAAAGTTATTGAGAATAAGTTTGGGACAATATCAGAAGAGCTGTTCTTTAAAATGTAGCAATGCTTTGCTCTTTTCTAAGACTCTGGATACACAGCCATGTCCATCGCCAAATTTAATATGATCACCAATAGTTAAGTTGTACGCATGAAAGCTTGAAATACCACGAGATCAGAAGAAGACCGTTTTACTTTTTTCAATAAGGTTCGCTAAGTTGCAATTGATTCTAATGGTTACAAGTACGATGTATATTCTAAAACGCAAATGTTTTTGAAGATTTTCCTGATGGAAGCGCCAATTGTATCTTAAAATGCAATACTTTCTGAATATCTGGAAGTATGTTATAATTACTATTGACATCTTTGGGTTAGAGATCTTATCCTCTTACAGAATTTCCGATCCACGAAGGCCAAGTTTATTAGCTTTATAAAAATTAGCTATTAAGGTTTTATACCTAACTTAAAGCACAACTTAAGAAATTGTAATTGAAATAAAAGAATACGTTTTCGTTAATTTTGAAATTCAATACAATTATATATAAAATATTTTTGTAAATACAGATAGTAATAGAAAAACTTCTTGTAAACAGTTTGTTTTATTATTATAAACGTGTCATAAAGCTATAATTGTAAGAAGAGTATAGTTACGTTTACAAAAAAATCATTTATACGTGTTGAGTAAATTTATAGTTCTGATACAAAAAAGGGGTACTATATTTTCGTATATAGGACAAACTTCAATCTTTCAATTCAACAACAAATCTTACACACGTGCAAGTAATAACATTGACTATGATAAATGATAAGAAACAAATTGTAGGTTATTTGTTTTATTAGGAAACCTAAGTAGTGGAACCAACTACATAAATTGTGATGAATTAACGTCATCACTTTTCTTCCCTATTGCTCGCACAGTAACTTTAAATTAATGCGTAGGCTTCCACGGCCAGAGTTAGTAATAAACGAACTACTTCCGGAATTGGACCGTGTCATGATGAGATATATATAGAAATAAAATAAGAGTAAGAGGAGAAAAAAATAAAAAGAAAAAGAGATAAAAGGAAGAAGAATGAAAAAGGAGGGGGGCGTGAAAAAGAAAGAAAGGTGAAAAAAGTAAGAGAAGGAAAGAGAGACAGGGGGAGAGGGAGGGGAGACAAGAAAGAAAGAAAAAGAAAAAGAAACGGAAGAAAAAGGTTTACACGTCAAGTTACCGTGCCACTTTGGTTTCCCTTATTTCTCCTGAAGACACCTCCTACGACGGAGACGAAACGTCGAGGTCCCACCTTTCTCTTTTGTTCTCTTTTTCTTTTTCTTTGTTTCTTCTTCCGCCCAACCCCTCTGTCTTTCTTTCCGTCTCTTACTCTTTTCACCTCTCTTTCTTTTCACGCACCCCTTTTTTTCATTGTTCTTCTTTTTATCTCTTTTTCTTTTTATTTCTTTCTCTTCTTACTCTTATTTCATTTCCTTACATATCTCATCATGACACGGTCCAATTCCGGAAGTAGTTCGTTTATTACTAATTGCTTTAAATATTACGTTGATGCAAACATAGTTTGTTTTTTATCTCTAGAAAGGAAAGTAGTTTAGGAGATAAACAGTATTGGGAAAGATTAAATAAAAACACAATGGATCTTAACAATAAGACAAATTTATTATTGCATTTAATTATTCATATTCAATTTCCAAAGTAGCACATTTCTGCTGTCTCTAATACAAAGGAGAAATACTTAAATTAACGAAATAATTGTATAAATTTGAGAATTTGGATTATTACTTTCTTTATTTCATTAATTTTGTAATGATTCAACCTTGCACCAAGTACATACATACATAGATTATCAATAACACAAATATTATATTTACTTGACCCCTTGACCGGTAATCGTCATATTTCATATCGTTATCGAGAATTTTATTAACATTCTAGCAAGAAATCAAAACAAGCATTAGCTGTTCTTCATCGTCAACTTAATTCTCCATGTTCGGTCTTTTTTCATATAAAAAAAGCTACTACCAATGGTGGCCAAATTGAATCTTATTAACGGACAATGAGATTTCCTGTCCGCTACTAACGATACGCATCCGCGACATCAAGTCACCATTTTCTATTTTACGAAACGTAAATGCTTCAAATTAACGTTGTGGCCCGCGTCGCTCTCCTTTTCGTATTTACGGGCGGTGCACGCAGATGAAATTCAGTCGTCTCGAAAACGAATCCGAAAAGAAGTCGAGCCGAACGTGTTTGCATCAGCCGAGTTCTTCGATGCAGATGGTCGGGCTCTGTCCCCACCATGCCCGCCGTACCACATGCAGCTTTCGCTAGCCTCTACACGAGGCGCGACGCTAGTAAAGTGGAAGTAAGTTTTGATTAACTGAGAGATAGATTTTGTGAATGTAGGTATATACAATGCCGGCCAAAAGTATAAATTCTTCACCTGTTAATTGTATAGAAAATAGTTACATTCAACAAAGATGAGCATCGTTGGATAATATGTTTGACAAAACGAATATGTAACTAGAGGTGCAAATTGCATCCATGTATCAAAGGCATTGATACATAATAAATCAAGTAAAATAAATAATGCAAAACAACCAAATAACAATAACCACCTGGTTATGCGCTGTAATTTCTAAAACGTCTTCTATCCTAACGCATCCGTACCTTATTTCTACTTAGCACTTAAGATAAGCTCATTGATAAAATATAATATAAAGATGGATAATATTTTGCTTTCATTTACAATTTGAAAGGTAAACGATAAGAATATTATGAAAATATAATTGATTTAATAGATATTCCATGTAACGAATCTAATAAAATTGTTGTAAGATATTAAATTAGATTTACAATCTTTTTCCCATTTTCATATATAATCCTGTCTTTTGAAATCTTGATTTAGTGCTCATATTGCACTATGAATTTACTAAATCATTTTAATTTTTGTGCTTTTATCTACACTACCATATGTGTTTACTGACATGCATAATTGAGGACTATTCAAAACTATTATACAGATTATAATTTCTCTGTAGTGTCCTGTGTGCACGTAATGAGTCGACTGAACCATTAAGAGAACTTAAGTCTAGTTTAGATATAAATAGGGATACTTCAAACGATAATTTTTTCTATACCGAAGAAAAGTACGCCAGAAAAATGAGAAAATCAAGTCAATATCTACCAAAAATGCCTCAAAAGTATCTCCAACAGTAACAAACTCCTAAATCACGCCCTCTCGATCTGGATAAAACGTTTTCTTTACTGAAATCGAGCACTCAATCAATTAACTTCGTCAGTACGCCTATAGACTATCAACGAAGTGAACCGCAACCTATGAGAAGCAGAAGTGTTTTGAGCGAAAGATCTTTATCTAAAGAGTTAGAGGTTGATGGGAGATATGAAAGCCCATGGTCTGGATCTCGGCAAGTACTTACCTATGTTCTTGACAATCCAAAGCGGAGGGAAAGCGAACGATTTATTAGATAGGCTAGCGCCAGATTATCTCAAAGCGGTCAAAACGAGAGGATATCTATAGATCCTAGGATGAGTCGCGAAGGGGAAAAAGAAAAGAAAGACATAAAGGGATAAAGTACAGTTTTTCAAAATTGTTTATCACGGCCATCATAAAATATCAAAATAGAAGATGCAGGCATTTTAATATAATGAAAAATTTAATTTGCAAACCTTTCGTATTCCAAGCAGCGAATAGTGAAGAATATATGGAAAGAGTTTTAAAACTGCGGGTAAGGTTTAAATAATCTCAGAAAAAAAAAGAATTATCTACGGAAACGCGTACTTAAATAGTGGCACATCACAGCTTCGATAAAAGTAACTGGTTTGCTTCGCAGAAACCGTTATTACATTAAACAAACAAAGCTAAACCGTTAGCATGGGCGAGAGAACATAAATACTGGAGGTTGGAAGATTGGAACAACTGTTCTGGATCGAATTTAAATATATCACCTTTGGTTCAAACAGCAAAACATTTGTTCGTAGATCAAAAGGGGGAATGAGCACTTTAATTCTGAGTTACACCAACAATGAAACATGGAAGAGGATTAGCCATGATTTAGGGTTCTTTCGCCGGTGCCTCTGTGGGCGATTTGGTGAAAATAGATGGTATTCTTAGGCAAAGTTAGAGATATTTTAGAGATGAATGCAGTCTCATCTGGAACACAATTAATGTGTGAAAACTTTATGTTCCAGCACGATAGTGATCCAAAACACACTGCAAACAATTCCATACACTGCAAAGATATGCTGTGAGTATTTGGAACAACTGGAGCGCAGAGAGAAGATTGTTGTTATGAAGTCACCGCTCCAAAGTTCAGATCTCAATCTGATCGAGCTTTTGTGGGAGGAACTTGACTGAGAGGTTCGAAAATCTACTCCAAATTCGACGACAGGACTTTGGGCGCAATTACAGGATACGTTTAGGAAAATAGAGTTGTTAACACTGGCAAAGCTGCTAGAGAAAATGCCAAGATTGTGTGCGGCAGTAATAAAATCAAAAGGTGGACACATTGACGAATCGTAAATTTAAGTTAATTTATAATTATCTTTGCTAGCAAATTCATAAGCACATTGTTTTTATAACTGTTACAGTTCTATGTAAAGTACAGACTACAGGTTTATTTTGTAATTAGTTTTTGACTTGTTTTTGTAATATTTTAACGGTGTGTAAACACTTATGGCCGGTAATGTATATATAATTTTTGGCTTTAAGAATAAAGTTTCGTTTCGGTAGGTATAAACAGAGGTTAGTCCTTGAAAATAGGCATTTCTTAATTTACACACAAGATTGCCTTACATATCAACAAAAGTATAAATTGGTACTACAAAGTTTTGCTGTATACTATGTTATATGTAATTATCTCTTCTAATTCTGTAAATATTAATGATTTGTAGGTTAAATTGATCACTAAGACGAACTTCAGGAAACAATAAGTACTTAAATATTCATAATTGCTATAAAAATTGTGAGAAAAGGTAAGTAACGATCCAACATGGTGGTTGCTTACATCATAAGCCACACCCTACCTCAATATGTGACGTCGTCATAAGTCACGCGAATTCAGATTCCACACTCCTTTAAATTTGCTTCCTTTTCTTTTATATACAAATGATTTACCAAATATCACTCAACACTCCTACATACTGACGATAATTATGCAACATTATTAAATATAAATAATATTTAAATCTGGCAACATAGAAAAAGATATTGAAGAGAAAACAGTAAGGACATTGAAAGCAACGGAAGTCTGATTCAATAAGAATAATCTTAAACTTAATATACAATAAAATCAACTTGCTAACTAGAGAAATCAAGAGAAAACCAAAATATGCACCAATATCGAACGTAAAGTTCTTGAGTTTACAACTTGATAATGATATAGATTCAAAAGAATACGTACATATTCTAACCACGAAAATGGCCAGTATGATATATCCTTTAGGAACTATTTCATCGAAGATCCATATGCGCATATCTCTAGGGACATATTAGTTATATGTCAGTTCAAAGTTAACATATGCGACAACTCTTTTAGGAACTGGACCTGTTCCATCTTTACTTGATGTAAATCTACGATTGTTAATATTAAATTAATTAAAGTCCAAATCACAAAACGTTTAAAATTTTAACCCTTTAAATACTGTGGGATAATTTTTTGAAGTAACTCCGTAAATACAAAACGAGTTTTCATTCTCCAAAAATCGTGCCTAAGAAGCATGTTTCGTCTAAGAAAATAGATACACGTACAACTGTAGTCAAACAATTCCAAACACTTACTCTACCGAGACTTTATATTTATGAATATGTGTATCTTTCTAAAAAAAAACACTGTCGATTAGTAGCGTAAGTTAAATACGAAACGGTACCCGCAGGGCCTTGAACAAAAGTTTACGAATGCCAAGGACTACTTTCACTAGAATCTGCTAAAGTGCAAATACACAAAATTTGAAAGTGTTTAAACATCTTACTGATTAGAAAACGTTTAAAATTTAAAATTAAATACGTACCTTGTAGAAAATTGCTTTTACAACATAAGAAACTTTCTTTAGAGTGAAATTATTTGATTCACTAATGTTTTTTTTCTTGTTAAAGTATTTCATGTTGTATAAACAGTACTAAATATATATTTGTTGTTATTTATTGTTGTTATTTTATTAATATAACGCGACCATTTTAAACTCTCGTTAAATATTAAAGCTCAAAATTTAGAGCAATCTGAATTTTACGAAATTCTGATTTAAAGTAAAGCTTGAAATATGTATTGTGGTGAATTGTGGTAGAATTTATTTTCTCAAATTGAAAAAAATATCTTCTTCATAGTACATTATAATTACAGTAGTAGAGTGTATATGCTAGTAGTAGAGTGTATATGCTCACCTGAGCTTTGTACAAACACAAATTCACTTTGCATCATCTACAGCAATATGTAATGTATTTACTGACATTTATAGACATCATGCCATTTAGTTTTACTTCGCCTAACATTACTGCTTAAAAAATTAACTTAAATAACGCTATTATATGGATATGTGACATGGTAATAAATATGCAAAACAGCTAATATGAAAATTATCATAATAACTGCATTTTATAAATTTATGCATAAAATGCCTATTTGAATTTGAAAAAAATCTGAACAATATGAATATCTTATATCGCCGCTATATATTATTGTTAATACGTTTGATAAACCTTGAAAAACTGTTAGATTTCATGAATATTATTCACATAATTTGCATAGGACTGTAACTGTACCGTAATCAAATCAATGGAATTATAGAAATTCCAATAAATTATAACTGAAACACTTCAAGAAAACAAATCGCCATATATTCCAAGAAATAACATTTCACATTTTAACAGACAATTTTTCTTGATTATACAGAAAGCGCTACAGACACCAAATAAAACTACTTTTGAAAAAAATATTTACATGCAGGATAACCGAACATAAAGTGTGCATGAGAAACTTATAAAACCTTGTGTGAAGTGTTTGAGCTGGTATGAAAACTATGTATAATAATTAAAATAAATATACAACAAATTTTGTTTCATTTCTCCGACTAATAAATTCGCAACAAAGAAACGTTGCTTACTTTGTGGGTGATCCTCATACAAAAACCTAGGAAGTTTATAATAAAAATTTCGTGAAAATGCGCACTGACAGAAAAGGGGTAAAGGTTGTTTTATAGATGGATGCATCTCGGAAACTCATGAATAGTCACGTTCAACGGTTATTGGAGATGATCCAATAGCTTGTACCTACTGAATTGCAACGATTTGGAGTAGAACATAACGTCCTATAGTTCCAGCAAGATGGAGCAACAAGCCATATTGCGTGCATTTGCATGGCTGTGCTAAGAAACATATATCCTGGACGACTTATACCCTGACACGGTCATTTAAATTGGCCGCCAAGGTTACTGGATTTGACCAGCTCTAATTTGTTTTTACGGAGTTTTTTAAAGACTAGAGTTTTCCAAAATATTCCTCGAACGTGAAAAGCTTTAAAAGCCAACATTATTCAAGAAATTAGAGCGATAAACCAGGAAATGCTTAAACGAGTTATCGCGAGGTTTCAGCCACAATTTCATGAATGCTTAGAAAAACGTGGTGGCCATTTAAGAGATGTTATTTTAAAAAAAATATTTTTGTTGTTAAATTGCATTATATGTGCAATAGAAATGTATTTTTTTGCCTGGGTCGTTTCGTCTGTATATCTGCAATATTCCTCTAAAACGTCGACAATTATTAAGCCACCCTATATTTTAAATCGAAAGAGCTTAGCCCAGAGCTACTACCTGTCATACTTTCTCCCATACCAACTGGATTTGATCCGACTTCTTTGAAGAAATGTACGACTTCAATGAAGTGAAAGAAATATACGAAAGATTTTTTAATAACTTTGTTATGGGGCAGTGACAAAAGGTTGAGCTCACGTGTGAAGACAGGAAACTATCGTTGGAAGGAGAGGAAGCGGATTTTTACATATTCTACCTTTCGTTAACATTTGGTCTAGGGTTATTCAAATTAAAAATAGTGACCAGTAACTTGTATCAGTTGCTGATTATGTATTTCTTTAATTTTGCAACTGTGCTTAGGTGGTATTTTCTGAACTTAAGCTCTGTAATAAACTCAATTATGTTATTCGTAAAGTAGCTGCTGTTAGTATTTAATTCGAAGAAAAAGACTGTAATCACTTCAAATTCAACGCTAATAATTGTAAACAGTAAGAAAACATAGATACCGAAGCTTGCTGGAACAAAAGAAATTCGTAAAATTAAAGTAACATCAGCAAAAATAAGAAGTTTTAATCCCACCTTAAAAGTATTTATTTTGAATCCGTTACATAATTTTGAATTACCATGTACACATTTCCTCATCACAATAAATCATTCGCCTTTTTATTTCTTATCTTTGTCACACTATGCGCAATACAAGTATTTACCTTCTTACATTTACGTATGATTATCACATACGATATACATACATTATTAATCTTTTATTTATAATGAACTAGATAATCTACGATTATATGGCGTCTCTTCTACTGGAATGTTTTATTGTCTGCCTCCTACTGCGTTGATGCTACCGTGTATTTTTGCAGTTAACACGTCAATATGAAATACACTTTGTTCAAATATGTAAGCCAACCATTACAGACTTTTTAGCCATATTCATTTAATTTTATAGGATCCTAAATCTACATGTACTGGCACAAATCTTATATTTATCTCAATTCTTTTGAAGAAAAACAATTTGTGTAAAGGAATCAATAAATATGATGAATATTAAAGCGAAAGAGGAATTGAAAGGTTTCAGTTTACAATAAGTTTTCTATCTATAGGGGGATTCAACTAACATTTACATATACATTCCAAATTAACTTTGTCCGTTCTGGAACGCTTTCTATTTTAATTGCGGGACTAAAATTACATAACAATAACAATAATAATTAACACTTTTCAAAGGAAAACTATTCATTAATCATTCTAAGTGAAAAAAATCTTGAATTTCTAAGTAACATTTCAAAACTAGTTTATTCTTAGTTTTAGTTTAAATATCTGTAAATGTATTTAACAATGTTCTAGTTTGTCATTATATACGAGGGAAACTCCAGAAGTTCGAGGAATGGAGGGGATGGAGTGGGGATAGGGGCGCTCGCTAGGTGTCATTCTGACTGGCGACTCATCATTAGTATATACATAAGTTAACTTGCAGCCCTCTAGCGTCAGTCGTATGAATAGTTGCCTGCTAAACAAGTCAATCCGGAAGAAAACTGAAACTATGGAGGAAATTGAACACCGTGCTGTGATAAAGTTCCTTACAAAGCAAGGAAAGAACGCTCAAACCATATGGAATGAAATGGAAACCGTTTATGGGGAACAGTGCTTTAGAAAATCAATGATTTATAAGTGGCATGGTCTTTTTAAACATGGTCGATAGTCGATTGAAGACGACCTCCGCTCAGGACGGCCAGTTGAGGCCATCACATCAGACATCGTCGAAAAAGTGCAAAAATGTCTACTGCAAGATGCCCGTTTGAAGAAAAAACAATTATCTGCATTAGCTAGAGTATCAGATACCACCATTTTGCGTATCCTACATGACCACCTGGGTATGACAAAAGTCAGTGCAAGATGGGTACCGAGAATGCTGACGCCGCCGCAGAAACAGCAGCGCGTCTGTGCGTCTAAACAATTTTTGGAGCTGTGTGGAGACAAACCTGCACAGATTTTGGAGCGGATTGTTACCGGAGATGAAACATGGGTTCATCACTTTGAGCCTGAGTCCAAACAGGTGTCAGAATCGGCTGGAAAGTTGATGGCCACTGTTTTTTTGGATTGTGAGGGGATATTATTGATTGATTACAAAGAAATAGGTAGGAGCATAACTGGAGAATATTACGCAGCGATGTTAGAAAAATTAAAGGAGGCCATCAAGGAAAAACTTTGAGGAAAATTGACCAAGGGTGTGTTGCTCTTGCAAGACAATGCGCCGGCTCACAAGAGCAAAGTTGCAAAGGCTGCTCTGCACGAGCATGGCTTTCAATCAATAGTCCATCCACCCTACAGTCCAGACCTGGAACCTAGTGATTTTTATTTGTTTCCCAATTTAAAAAAAGACTTACGTAGAAGAAAGTTTTCTGACGACAATGAGGTAAAGGAGGCAATTTTGGCCCATTTTGAGGCGAAAGATAAAACATGTTTTTATCATGGTTTAGAAAAATTAATTCATAGATCTAATAAATGTATTGTGCTTAAGGGTGATTATATTGAAAAGGAAAAATAGATTTATTGTTTTATTTTATTTAAAACCCTTTCATTCCACGAACTTCTCGACCTCCCCTCGTATTTCAATAATTTGAGTCTCCACGTTTTCTTGATTCCACATCAAAGTTGTATGCAGGATACATAAAGTTCTGCGAATCTAAATTTTGGTTTCTTTTCCTGATTCGGTATTTTTTAAAAACACTCAAGAACTTTTGGAACTATAATTTATTACATACAACAAAAGCAGGGGATAAGTATCTTATAAGACCAGCAGTAATTCAATTGTATAAATCTAAACTATAACTGAACTGCTCGTAATGAAACAGTACGATTTATAATGATCTTAATGATAATTTAATAATGTCTGCAAAGTAACATAATATTTGTATGGTCATTCATGGATACAGAGCCCCAAAGTTGTTTATTTTTCTTTTACAAAACACCAGCGTTCAAAGTAATACAGGAAAAGCAGGGTTAATATTCCGAATTGTTTAAACACCACACTATGATAAAACATACTTTTTTGTAGTCGAAGGATCCTCCTTGCATCCACTGAATTTCCCAAGAAAATCACCCCTTAGGATAGGCTAGAGACGACATACACATGATATGCGAAGGAGCTGTTTCCTTTCTGACCTAGGACGAGATCATTCTTAATGCAAAGATGAACCGTGAGAGCTGCTTAGTGAGCATATTTACGCATCCCTTCCAGTTTAGGCCAAAGTCTAATTCTAGACCTACAAAATTATGAAGTGCAGTTAATGCGATGAGTTTATTTTCATGATTAATGTCTAGCTGATGATCATGCGCAAGTGAAATTTTTTGATTTTTGTTTTCTGTATGTTTAACTTGAGATTGTGTTCTTGAAACCAATTGTTCATTTCATCAAATATTGTTACAATGTCGTCTCTTATGTTTGTTGCATTTGCTTCTTTAACAATTACGGACGTCATTGGTAAACATATCGATAGAATGGTAAGTGATTGGGGGAAGATCGTTTGTGTGTAATTAAAACCGAAATGGCGCAAATGTAGACCCTTGGGGAATTCTTGTGTCTCTTGACCAATTCGATCGTAACCATTTTCCCTTACGAGTTATTTGTACACGCTGTATATTCTCAATTATTGCAAGGGCTGTGTGGTTGTATAATTCACAGGTATCGCAGTAAACTCCAGTCTCCATCAATTAATAATTATTGTCAACCATGTTACCGACTGAATGTAAAAAATGTATCACGCATGCAATATTTCCTACGCAAGCTCTAAAAGTTCTTAAAATGCATAACTTTTTACAATCTATTAGGTAGTCCCGGATATCTTGATTTATACCATAATGCCCTGTTAAAGATATGGTTCGTTTTCGTTCTTTCCTTTCCCGAAAAGATACAATATCGTTTATTAAACTACATAATCTAGCATTTATGTAGTTTTCTTGATAGGACATCGTTGTTTATGCTATCTAATACTTTCTTCATATTTGACATTGAACCTTTTCAATAATCCTGTATACAGGACTAATTGTGGACCCTCCTCTGATCTAAACATTCTGCCAGTTAGATAAGATCTTACATGATATCGAGAATGAGTCTTTTTAAAATCGTTTTTTTAAACTTCTGCAATAATTGAAATTAAAGTGATTGGTCTTTAGTTTTCGATGTTGTGTTTGTCACTTTTGCTATAAATAGGGTTTATAAATGTAAATTTGAGATGGCCAGGAAAGATTCCCGGTTTTAAAACAGAGATTTCCAATAAAAGAAAACAGCGTTGATAGAATATCAGCACAATTCTTTAATAATTTGGTTCGTAAGCCATCTGCTCCCACTACTGATGTGTTCTTTAGGGAATAGATTATGTTCAAAATCTCTAGGGCTTCAGTGTCATGCAAGAATAGCATTTTGTTATTTTTAATTCTACAAATCTGACCATTACAAATTGTGTCATTCTTACACATATTATTTGTTCCGATCAACAACACCAAATCCGTTTTACTTGCTTGTTGACAAAATTCCTTCATATTAAAGTTACTCCTATTTCGTTTGCCCGTGATTATATTTACCGAATTCCACGTAGCCCTAACTTTATTCTTAGATTGAAGTATCATGTTAGTATTACAATCCTGTTTTTGCTTTTGTATAGTAATAGCAAAACTTAAATAGTTACAGTACTTTTTGTAAAAGCTTTATAATTATAATTAACTTGATTCTGTTAAAATATACATTACTATTTGAATTGAAATGTAGTGTTAGCTTGTAACAATATTTATTCATACTTATTCATATTTATTCATAGTAATTTCTCGTTAATATGCACACCTCGAGTTCGAATTATGGCGGTATATATTCTTGGCATTCTTCTAATCAGAGATTTGTAATTTCAGTCCATGCTACCTGGAGCTTCTGCCAAAGATCTCGTCTCCTGCTAACTCTTCTTTTCCGCATTCTCTGGTCTAATTAATTCATCCATAGATCTGGAAATTGGAGTGGCCAATTTATCCGTATCAACTTGCCTTCTTCCTGAACTGACATCAAATTCATTTTACATAAACGAGATAAATCGGATCGTTATCATCTTAGAAAATAAAGTTCTGACCACGTAATCTTTTTTCACTTGGCACAGCACTTTCCTGTAAGATTCTTCTTACGCAGGATCCCATCTACGTTTAACAAATTGCTTACAGTTTTACCACCAAAAAAAAACCCTAAACCATCATACTGGTTTCACCCCACAAATGATCGACGTTCTGAACCAAAAGTTTGGAATTTGGATTCATCTGTCCATAAAACTTTACACCATTGCTCAAGAGTCCAATCCTTGCATTGAATGGACCATATCAGGCTCTTTTTCCTATTTTGTTGTTTCAGCAATGGATTTTTCACACAATTGAAATGTACAATACAAGATATTAAAATATTAGTACTAATATATCTGGGCAACTTTATAGTCGTTCCCATATATATGGACGGCAGTGTATGTAAAACTATTTTACGCATTGCTTTATTACAAACTATTTCATAAATTGTATTTACCATTTGAACTTCAATATTTTTGTATCAATAAATATTTGGATAAAGATAAAACTTCTACTTCCATAGACAGCACGTCTCCACAATGTATTGCAGAATAATTATGTCACTAGCAAAAGGTTAATCAAATTCATGGATTAATTAGGTTGCCGCCGGAGGTAATAGATTATAATATCCACCTAACAGTAAAATCAATGTAATTTTCTTCACAATTTCACTGACGGTGTTATGTTATTCATCACCGTTAGCCAATGTCTCTTAAGAAATTAACGACATATGGATATCATACTTAACGAAGCTCTCGTAAATTATAGCTGCATGTATATTTACAATATGCACATAAGTGGCGGCATATTATATATCATCATGTTCTTAAACGCCAAAATATATAAACATGGCACGCATCTTAAGTGGAACAAACTTCGAACAAGAAATCGTATTGATAAGAAAAAGGGTTGCCGTAGTTTATGTGAGTTATAAGAACACAGTGTATAGCAACACACAAAGTAAATAAACAGCAACCAACAATATAAATATTTTCCGTGCGATGTGTACAAAGTACCATTTTTTTTTTGCTTCAGTCCTTCTTAAACATCAAATCTGGATTATTTCATAATCTAAGAAGGCTCCGTCTAGATTGAATTTCCCATTTACGTGCTCGACTTAATAACAAGAATGTCTCATTCACACTTTAAGAAGGTCTGTCAATTTCTATTCCTTCGTAATCGAGACTTAAAGGCCATTAAAAAAATTACAAACTCGTTACTTTACGAAGACGGCGTGATTCTTGAGGCATGACTGCGACTGTTGTGAACGGATTCCCAGCGGTTTAAAGCGGTATTAATCAAATTACCAGTTCGGTGACTGTCTGCGGTTGTGTTACTAATCGGGACCTAGAAAATATACCCATATAAGATGCATATATTGTACCTACACATATGCACCTATACATATGCACATAAATTTCAATTGTAATAAATTGTAAAATTGACCTATCTGACTGCTTCAATTATACGAGCACTGGAACGGGTGATTGACTTCAATCACGCTAGAGAAATTCATGCGGTCTAAAGAACTTGGTGGTGGTTTCTTAATTGTAATAGCGTAATACATACTTTGGTTACTCCTTGTTTTCGTCATGTTTCATTTTATGATTCAGTATACGTTTTATGCATTATATCTCTAAAAACATAGTTTATAACTCACTATTTTTCCCGTTTAGGGTAAACATTACACTAATAAATACTTTAACCTGCCTGTTACGTAGTGTTGATACTTAAAAAGATATAACATCCCTCACCGAATTTCAAAAACAATATAGATATACGAGGATTGTATGATAAATAGAAACGAATGTATTTCAGATTAACATGAACAGCTTACCGTCAAGTCATTTTTACATTTTTCCCTATTACATCACATTTTTCTTCGACGTCTCTTCTTTACCGAAACTGGATCTTAAGAAGTAATAAGTTGAAGTTCTAGATTTGCAAGGGGACTGTAGAAATACATATATCAAAAGTTTCCACGACCAAGTTACGAAAATATTAAAGCTGCGGTATTTGATGGACCTCAAATTAGAACTTTAATGACAGCCAAATTTTATCAACTCTACGAACAAAGCTGAGAAAGAAACCTGGACTTCATTTCCTATGGTCGCGAACAATTTTCTTGGAAACAAAGAAACCTCCAATTACAAAGAGCTAGTGAAATCAAAACTTTCACTGGCTAAGTTGTAACATGAGCATATAAAGCTTTGTTTCCTTTATAGTCGTCTTCATAGGTTTGCTGAAAATTTAGGTGCTGCAAGCGATGAAATTTTGGGATTCTTAGTCTGAATACGTAGGCTTCCACGACCAGAGTCAGTAATAAACGAACTACTTCCTGAATTGGACCGTGTTATAATGAGATATATAGAAAGGAAATAACGGAAAGAGGAGAAAGAAATAAAAAGAAAAGACATAAAAAGATGAAAAATGAAAAAGGAGGAGGGTGAAAAAGAAAGAAAAGGCGAAAAGAGTAAGAGAAGGAAAGAGAGACAGAATAAAAGGGGGAAAGAAAGAAAGAAAAAAGATAGAGAAGAAAAGGAAAGGTGAGATCTCGACGTTCCGCCTCCGTCGTAGAACGTTTCTTCAGGAGAAACAGGGAAACCAAAGTGGCACGGTAACTTGACGTGTTAACCACTCTAGGAACGAAAACCTTCTAACATATCTATTAGGGGAGCCGAATCGGGAGATTTGTTGTCCTATTCTAGTAGCTGTTGGATGATATTTAGATAATCTGGAATGGGTAATCTGTAGGTTGAATAGTAATCCCCGAGATGAGTTCGACGAAATGCGGGGTTGTACGTGGGTGAGTCGATGGTCTTCACTATAGGACGAAGCAGGGTCCCTTCTTTGTGTATCTTAGGTAGACCGTACAACCGAGGCGATTTGGAGTTTCGGGATTTTCACCTCCAGCGTGGTTAACACGTCGAGTTACCGTGACCTTCTGCCAAAATGGTTTTACCTCTAGCGTGGTTTGCACGTCGAGTTACTATGCCACTTTGGTTTCCCTGTTTCTCCTGAAGAAGCCTCCTACGTCGAGATCTCACCTTTCTCTTTTTCTTCTATTTCCTTTTTATTTTCTTTCTTTTTTCCCTTTTTCTGTCTTTCTTTCCTTTTCTTACTATTTTCACTTTTTCTTTCTTCTTCACCCTCCCCATTTTTCATCTTTCTTCTTTTTATCTCTTTTCTTTTCATTTGTTTCCCCTTTTACCCTTATTTCCTTTCTATATATCTCATCGTGACACGGTCCAATTCCGAAAGTAGTTCGTTTATTGTTCTTATTCTATTGGACAATATGCTTGCATTGACGAAATGTTCAGAATGTTTATGCCGAATAAACCAGATAAATATGCCATAAAGTTTATATGGCGTATTCAAGAAATTGTTACATCTATAGCGGAAAAGGTTCTGATGGAATTGGGAAGAAGAAAAAGAAAACTATCAAACCCTACGCAATCCCTGCTCAGATGTTCTAAATCATTGTTCAACACAACCGTCACATTACGACAGACAGCTGGTTTTGGTCAATTCAGTTATGTCAACTCCTGAAAAAGACTGGTTTGACATATGTGAGTTCGATGAAAAATAGCAAAAGAGAAATTCCCAAAGAGATTTTGCCAAACAGAACAAGAGAAGTTGGTATCACTGTCTATGGTTTTACAAAGCAACTTACATTAGTTTCCTATGCAGACAATAAGGGGAAGGACACAATGCTAGTTTCTTCAATGCACCACAATAAACTACAAGATGAAGAATCGCGAAAACCTGCCATCGTAGCACACTATAATATGACGAACGGAGGAATTGATTAGGTGAAAAGTGCTCTAAAAACACCTGTGGACGTCGAATACAACGGTGGCCTATGGCAATATTTTTTACGATTCTAGACATTTCATGTCTAAACTTATATATAATACACCAAGCCTATAAGAATAATCCAGAAACAAAACACAGGTTCATATTTACAAAGCAATTATTGAGCCACAACTGAGAGGGGCAAACGCGTTGTTGCCTAGAGAACTGAAAATAAGCATCGGAAAAATTTTGGGAATCCAGGGAGAAAGCGAAGTCACCCAAGAAGAACACTTGGAAAAGCGCAAAATTTGTTCTGTATTGTAGTGGGTCTTCAAAAGATACACGTAGTTCTACTAACGTTTATTAAAACTATGTTCATTCAACAATGGGTACGGAGATTCTTACAGAAATTGGATAGGTTTTACGGTTAGAGCTGGTAACATGAAGATTCTACTACTACTGGTACCACTGCTACTTCAAGAAATTGCGTGAGTATATATAAAAGTTACATATCAGTGAATTTGTGGAAGTAATGCATCACATGAGAAGAATCAATATTACTATCAAAATATAACTAAATTCAGATGTTATTAACAAAGCATAATTGTGTATAAAACTAGATAAAGATGTAAACAAAAGTAGAAACAATGAGCGGAACGGAAGTGAGAATGTATACTTGAGAAATATGTTGGAGTAGAACTCTGATTACTAGGAAAAGAATATTAATATATACATGTAAGTTACTATTCTAAATAAACATAAGAACAAATAAAAATTATATATAATAACAGGTGGGTATATAACAGTATGCCCAAGTCAGAAAAGAAGAATGACAAACTTTCTTTGCAATGTTTGCGAAAAACCTATTTGCCTTCAATATGCAATGAAGGTATGCATACAATGTATCCTCGATGTATAGGATAGACATAGAATTTTGTGGTTACTGTAGCAATTGTTTTTTTTACTTTAACCGCGTTTCAGTTGTTTATAGTTAAGTAATATAGTTCGTAGTATTCAGTACATATTAATTTGTTTTTTAGTAGTATATAATAAATCAGAATATATATTTTTTTCGTTTTATATATGGATTAAGTTTCATTCCTAAAAGAGGTCAGTGTTTTATATATTTTTTGTCCAGAAGGTTGTACAAGAAAGAAAGGAAACCTTTAAAAATCACGTGAATATGTATATATAATGATTTGAAAAATAAAAACACGTGTTTTTTTTAAGTTGTCCCGTAGACGAAGGTACGGTGAGTGTTCCAAAAATTGTACATCGGTGGATGAGGGTTAAGTAACAACCGCATTAGTGATTCTTTAAAGAGCATAGTATGGCATAGTAAAATTTTTACATGATAAACAAAAACTAATATGATTTTCGAATTCAGCACATCCAAATTAGTAAAAAATAAGTCTGATATAGAAGTCAGCGAAAATTGTATTGGGCAGTGTTATTCTCAAATCCTTAACTATAATCTGTGCAGATAAAATTCTACGTTAAGCAATTTCACAGACATATTAGAAGCAGAGAGAGTTCAATCACATGTTATTTATTCATTTTTATAACAATAACAACTAATTAGCTTAATAAAAATTATAATACAATAGATTCGCATAGCTCCCACCACGAATCTAATCGTCAAGAAATGAATTCACCATATTAAACGATATTTCGTCATATCCTGTTGTCCGAAACAAATGCTTGTAGACGTCACGTTAAGTACGTCACACGACCCAGAACTCTCCACCTCGCTACCGAAGCCTGTATTCCTGGAAGGATAGAATTGTTCCAAAAGGGTGTCTTTATTATTATTACGGTCGGAAGGCGCAGTTAGGCAGATGTCAGTCTAGTAAATTCTCTTTTATTTTAGGGTGTTCTACAGTCGACCGCTTATATATTCTTCGTCGAATGAATCGAAATTCGGGCAAGATTCTATTGTAGAAATAGCTAACGATATCTACCTACCGCACTATACACGTTCGCAGACAGCTGCGTCGAGGCTTTCTAAATACAAAAGATTGTTTTTGTTTGGCCGTAAAAGTTTTAGTTTTAGCGTTCGTGTTCAATTTTAAACGACGAATGCAGTAAAAATATTTTGTATTCCGTCATAAAAAGGCATGCACGAGCTGCTGGTTATTTAAGTGCGTCTTTATCTATTCGCTCGAAAGTGACGAAAAAACTAACGAAATTCTGAAATTTGCTTGTGGACGTATACAATGGATATATACGTTTTTCTAGATATAACTACGCAAGAAGTGAATTTTATAAAATCCAATTACCTTAAAAGAACAACTTATATTGAGACGGAATAAAGTCCAAGTCGTTTTCGCAATTATATACCACAAACTAAATAAAATTGAAACGTAGTGCAAGACCTGTTTTTAATGATTGTCCGCTTTGTAAAACATTTCTTAATTACTTGCTTGATTTGCCACGTCAATTATTTCTGAAAAGCGTTACTATTATTGAATAAAACACTATTATTTCAATATTTTTGTAGTAGAAAAATTGGAATGAACAAGACAAAGCTGGAAAGTTTGCAACTCGAAAGGTAAATCAAGTTATGCGATGACAACACTCGTTAATTTTGCAATTTATATCAGAGCGAATCAAATATGAGCGGGACTTTGGTTTTAAAACATTTATTGGTACAGTAAAACCAATTTTAAATACCCCTTATTTTTCTATACAATTTCTTCTTTTACGAGGGTGGATCTCTAAACTACAGTGGCATTATATTTCTTATTTTTCAGCATAGTCTCCCTCTACAATAATGCACATGGTTCATCGGTGCCACAACATCTCAACAGCCTCCTGGAAAAATTTTTGTTCGACCTCGCCAAACCACCTCTCTATAGCTCGCATCACTTCGTAATTACTGCAAAATTTTGCCCCACGTCAGATTTGTTTTAATTTGGGGAACAGGCTGTAATCACTAGAAGCCAAATCCGGCGAATATATAGCAACCATAGGAATACCAGATGTATGGCTGGGAACATTATCCTGATGGAACAAAACACCGTGCCTTAACTTTCCTCGGCGGCTCTCTTTAATAGTGTCTCCCAATTTAGAAATCAATTGTGGATGGTAGGCCCCTGTAATGCTCTGTCCCTTTTGCAAATAATCAGTCAGGATGATTCCTTGAGCATCCTAGAAGACAGATAGCAAAACCTTTCCACCAGAGGGGACGACCTTAAATTTGCTTGGAGGAGGAGAACCGTGATGTTTCCACTCTCTACTTTGCACTTTGGTTTCGGGATCATAGTGGTGCACCCATAACTCATTCATGGTTACATGCTTCGGAAAAGCGGAACCGGCGTAGCAGATGCTATAGTAGGGAGACCGCTAGTCAGCAATCGCTCCTCGTGCCGAACATACAATACCTCATTTGTAGGAATGTGTTTATTATGTTGCGAGTTGTGTGCGGTACAGTTTAATAATGTCGCATTATCCTGTAAATTTAGCCGAGCAAGTCGTATGTTATAAAATAATACACTAGAACTATATTTTTCGATGGTAATGACGTGTTTCAATTCATGGATTCAAAAAAATATACGTGACATTTTAAAAATACTATAACTATACACGGACGTGAGGAAAGGCAGTAAACGTACAAATAAGCGAAGATAATGTTTATATAGGTTTTAAGAAGAAATTACTAAAATTCATTCTTTTGACTGATTAAACGCCTATCGTTGGTTGGTTGGACTTCCTTCTTTGGTCCGTCTTCCTCCAGTATTTTCCTTCCTGGAACTTGCTGGGGACATATGGGTGTCTTCTTGGGTTCTCGAAGTCTTTCGTGTACTTCCTGGCTTTTCCCTTTTTACCTAAGACACAAAGAGTGTTAGGAACGATGGGTCTTTAAGATGAGTGATACTTCCTGACAGGTTACAGTTTCCTGAGAGACTTAGTTTCCGTCCTGTGTTTAGCTGCTCCGTAAGTCTTTTGTGTGGTCCCCGTCTTTAGTGATGGGCGTGTTTTCCCCAAGAATCCTCTGTTCAGCTTGTCTAATCTGTCTCTTGCAGATCTTCTCCGTCGGTTAGGGCATTCAGCGCGGCTAGCGCCCTTCTACGAGGGATGTGGAATAATAACCACAGACAGCAGTTTTGTACTCTCACGAGGGATTGAACGTGGCTGGATGTTGCCGTGACCCATGAGGGGATGGCATAGGTCAGGATGGGGCGATTGTGTACTTTTAGAACATTATGCCCCTTTTGGGATTAAGGGCTGGATTGGATAAGAGAGGGTATAGCTGGGATATTCTACCGATTGCCCTTGTCCTTGCTCTTTATCAAGGATCATTCCAAGATACCCAATCTGGCCGCTCCATTCGACCTCCGTTTTTGCAACTGTGATCTTCTGTTGCAGCTCTTGATGCGTCCGAGTGAACGCAATCGCTTGCGTTTTCCTCGGATTGATCTTGAGGCCCCCGGTATAGAAGAACTCTTCGATTTTGGCCAAATGTGTCTGCACAAGTTCGACAGCGATCTTAGAGTGTCTGGAGGTTTCCACAATCGTAGTGTCATCTGCGTAGATGACATTGAACACGCGGTGGTCCTGGGGTTTTGGAATGTCTCTGATAAAAATCGTAAACAGTACGGGGCCCAATGCGGAACCCTGGGGGACCCCTAACTTCATGCGCCTCGCGGAGGTGCCAGTACCGTTCACGACGGTATGGAAACTCCTGTTTTGGAGGTATGTATGTTCTGACAGTCTTCAGGATTCTAGCAGGGAAGCCGCAGTCCTTTACTTTCAGCAGCAGCCTTCATGGCGGATTTTGTCAAATGCCTTCTCCAGATCCAGACACACCATGACGGCTGTCTATTTTCTGTTAAAGGCTGCTGTGACATGGTCGTAATCCGGAAGAGCTATGAAGTGGTCGAATGGCCCGATTTGAATCCGACCTAGTCATCATCCAGGTGATCGCTGATTCTGGCCAGCAGCAAAGTTTCAAGAACCTTACTGGTGGTGCAGTTCAGGTAAGTGGTGGTCCTTTTTGGGTTTCTGAACAGGGACTATTCTTGCACATTTCCACCCTGAAGGATAGCACGTGAGGTGGAGCACGGCGCTGAAGATCGTCGTCAGGTTGACTAGCTACTTGAGTGGAAGATTTTTCAGTGCTCCGTTCGGAATGCCATCCACGCCGGACGATTTCCGCTGGGGAATCCCCTTGATTACCTCGAGAACCTCTCACGGAGAAATGACTATTGGAGAACCTGGGTCCATCTCGCGGATTTCCTCCAGAGTATTCTGGAACACACTCTCCTGTTCGGGATCGTTACGGTAGTTCGGTAAGAATTGGGTCGCGAAAGTATCTGCTAGCGCTTCTGCTTTTTCCTGGTCCATGAGTCATTGCATTTGTTCGTGCTAGATGTCGGGCATGGGCATCCTTTCCTCCTTCAGGATTCTGGCCACCCTGTGCGATTTTCACCCTGGCTTTTCTGAACGAAGTCGTCCCACCTCTTCAAACGGCAGACCTGGATGTCTTTTTGAATCTCCCTCCTCAGGCAGTTAGTTTCCTCCTTCAGCGATGGGTACCTGGCCTTAAAAACGCCAATTGTGGTGCCAAGTACCGTACTACTGTACTCGTACCGAAATTGAAATGCAATGCTTTATTATTTTAAATACATAAGCTGTTGCTTATTTAAGTCTGATATTTTATATAAATGTGCATATAAAAAGCATAAATAAATTAGACTTTGAAAATAATGCAAGAAAGAGGAAAAATATTCATTGACAAAATGTCTTATTATACGTGCCATATGTACGTAGATATGTATAAGTCAAACACCTTGAAACAAACTACTTATACGTTTATCTATTTATTAATGTTAATTGATGACTCTCGTACAGAATGTCAAAACACCTGTTTTGTGAGATTCAAACGGATGTCTTAACGTATTGTTTTAATTTCAAATGTGATGACTAAGCAATTTTTTTTATTTAGAAAAAATGGGAATACACTGTGCGAATCATTTCTGAAAAATAAATTAAATTACCAGGAAAAATTAAATCTATTTATCTATTCAGTTATAGTATGTGATTTCCTACTACCGAATTAGTCATACTACAATCATAGAGTAGAATGAAAATTTTATCGTCGTATTGTTTTATTTTTAAATTATCTGAATCATTTTTAACTCATGCTATTTCGAGAGAACGAATTTTTTTATATACTATGGTCCACCCACAACTCTGTTATTCGTTTTTTTAACGGTTCAATAGAACCAATTAAGCCAATTATGTACATATGTATGTATGTACGTCTATACTCTGTATTTGGATTTACTCATTCTGTCAATTTCATAAACATGCGAAACCAGACTTGTCTCGTCTCTAATTTACATTCACAACGTGATTTCTCTCTTATTTCTAATATAGCTGCGATGCATTCACAATTGCATGCTTATTTTAAGACGTGATACAGTATGAATACACCAATGCGTAACAGGCATGAAGGTAGCACAAAATTGACCAAAATCGTTAGCAAATAAATGCTTGTAAATTTAAGAAAATGCATAAAGGTAAATGTTGTAGAAACACTTTTTCTTCAAATAATTTTCTGTAATAGATTTTTTTTTTGCAGCAGCAGCAGCCCTTTATTAAGTTACTATAAATTTTGTGATCCTTGCGTTACATCTAATATCTGTAGAATAAATTTGTATAAAGGAATATTATTTTCTAGAAAGCAATTAACAGTTAAAAATTACGTTAGAAATTAGTAATTACAATTTTAACTAATTGCTTTGTCTTTTCAAGCAATTTTGAATTTCAATTGCTTAAAAAATCGGAAAGTCTTTTGTAATTTGTATTTAAGACCTTTCTACTAACTTTAACAATTCAATTACAAATTACTTTTTCAATTCCCTTTTAACTTAGTTAGTTAGTCGCAACGGCACATCGAAAAGCTACAGTATTAGGGCTTGTGTTTGAGGTGGATTTCGACATGTCCAAGACGTTATGAACCAAGCTTAGACTAAAGGTAAACAAACCGTTTTGACACAGTAGTGATTTTTTTCGGCTCTATGTACTTTTAGTTGTGCGAAGATGTTAGATTTTGATAATCGTCATTTACGGGAAGTGTTACGGCGTCTGAAGCGCTTCGAGAGCTCCACAAAGTTTACGGAAATGCTGCTCTAAGTGAAACAACGTGCCGTAATTGGTTCCGTCGCTTCAAAGACGGTGATTTCGATGTTGACAACCGTTCACGTGAAGGAAGGCCCAAAACTTTCTAAGACGATGAATTGGAAATATTGCTCGATAAGGATCCATGCCAAATCCAACAAGACCTTTCATCAGCATTAGGAGTTACCAAGCCATTTTCAAGCGATTGCGTGCCTTGGGAATGATTCAAAAGCAAGGAACTTGGGTTCCTTATGATTTGAAGCCAAGGGACATTGAGCGTCGTTTTTCGCCAATGAACAACTGCTCCAGCAGCAAAACAAGAAGGGTTTTCTTCACCGCATCGTGACGGGTGATGAAAAATGGATTCATTACAGCAACCCAAAGAAAAGAAAGTCACGGGGACTGCCCGGTCATGCTTCTACGTCGTCGACTCGGCCGAATATTCACGCTTCGAAGGTTATGGTGTGCATTTGGTGGGACCAGGTCGGTGTTATTTATTATAAACTGTTGAAACCGAACGAAAGCATCACTGAGGAAAGGTATCGACTTCAATTGATGCGTTTGAGTCGAGCACTGCGCGAAAAACGGACACAATACGAGCAGAGGCATGAAAAAGTGATTCTACAGCATGACAATGCTCGGCCTCACGTTGTCAAACTCGTTAAAATTCACCTGGAAACGCTCAAATGGGAAGTCCTACCCCGCCTACCATATTCCCCAGATATTGCGCCGTCCGATTCGCACTTGTTCCATCCGATAGCAGATCAACAGTTCCGCTCATATGAAGAAAAATGGCTTGATTCGTGGATAGCCTCAAAAGGTGAACACTTTTACCGTAACGGTATTCGAGCTCTCCCAGAAAGGTGGGAAAAAGTTATAGCTAGCGATGACCAATACTTTGAATGATTCGTTTGTAACAATTTCTTCATAATAAAGTATTTTGGTAAAATTTGTTTATAAATATGTAATATGATCTAATGCATAAATATTAACTTCAACCATAACTAATTAAGTAATATTTTTATAAATTAATCATTAAACACTAGTACTAGCGTTATTTACATGATAAAGAATATTAAAAAAACTGTTTAAAAAACTATTTGAGGCAATATAACTTAAGATTGTTAGGTTTAATAATGCACAATTAGCTTCCCTTCACAGGTATAGCCGTGTTACCGACAGTCGGTAACACGGTTGACAATGGGAGCCCACGTGCTCCCGAAACGCTGCGTTCCGCATAATTAATTAATTTGTGTGAGTGGAGTTTACTGCTATACCTGTGAATTGTACATCCACACAGTCCTTGCAATCGTCATTTCACAATTAGCTTATTACATGGCAGGCCAATCAAATTTCCACTATATCTTTACACCTTATTCAAAGTGCTTCATAGATAATATAAAACATTTTAACTAAAGATTTGGCAGGTAAATCTTATATCTTTAAGACTTAATATCAATACCAACTGGGATACGATGTGTTGAAGTTCAAATAGAAAATATTGCAATTTGTTGAAACTATTATTTTTACATATACTTTTTAAAATTGTGATTGGTAAGACTTGTACCACCTATTCGGTATTCACCTAAACACGACATTTAAAAAAATATGCAATATTGTTGCTAGTTACTAATGCTGATACTTAGCGTCTCATACTGAATGTACAACGAAATGTACTTATTTCATACAATTCAACATTTTCCGAAAGTGACAATAATTTGATATAAGTTGTATGATACCTTTGTAATGCTTTTTTTATTAAACTAGACATACATTTTTACGTAATTTGTCAAACATATGCCTTGGATAGTTGCTTTATTTGTTCTTTCATTTTAATATAATGTTCTATGGGTTGGAATATATTTGATTTCTGTCTCATTGCCTTATAGTATAGTTCTATTTAAAGTTCCGTTTTGTATATTATATACAAGAATGAAAGTAATAATAGAAAAACGTGTTTCCTCAGATTTCATAAGCAAATGTAATTGAAATCATAATTGTCAATTACATTCTATTTGTAATTGTAATTAAGAGAAACATTCCATTCTGAATTTCTTGTACTTTATAATTATAATTAATTCCTTTAAAACAAGTATTTTATAATTGTAATTAATTTGAAAGTAATTGCTCAACTCTGATTTAGTCCATATTACGATCTCTATATTATAAAAACGGATTCATTACTAAACATTACAAACTTGTACTCATTATTGTATACACCACCGCCCATATTAGTTTGGATACCCAGTAAAACTCTACTAAAAGATAATGTAACTGCCTTTATATATAAATAACATTTATACCAGGTCCTTTATGAAGGTTATTGTTTATTAATTGTACAGGCAAACTCCAAACAATATCGATTAACGAATGATTAAAAATCTACTGAAGTGATTCAAGCTTGTATAATTATTGAAAGAGGATGAGATTTTTGATTAACTTCAAAAGACAAGCTGGTAAAAGTTTTTATAGTTAGTAAAATTTCTATTATTCAATAAAAAGATAATAATAAGAAAAAATAAGAAAAAGAAGTATATATAAACTATCCTCCACAATGGATAGAAGAAGGATCATTTTCAAATCTTGAGAGCCAACTCGATATTTAAAAAAGTTCGTAGTTCATACGTATATGGACAAATATAGATCTAACGTTTTTCTTTGTCCTGAAGTGAAATTAAATTCTTATTTGGTGTAAGAACAAACAAGTTGCTATCGTAAAACGTATGATTTATATACATATTGTTTCTCTTAATCATACAAGAAGGCGAATAGTTGGACCAAAGGTCAAGACCTGTGAAGCAAAAAATGACTTACAGAACTGATATGGTTTCCTTACAATCCTTATTTATACAATTCCAAATTTTCCTTCAACTCATAAAACAAAACAATCGGAATAATTAAAATTCTACTACATATAACTTTTTTACTTACGAATCAGTCAGCAACACGGTTGTAGATGAAAGGCCATGTGCTTCTGAAACGGTGCGTTCCGAATAAATTACTAATTTGTGTTGAGTGGAGCTTACTGCGATACCAACGAATTCACGTTATTGCGCAAAAAAAATTATTAAATTTTAGTTTGTGCGATCGATTTCAAGATCTTTCTTAGAAGAAAATAAATTTGTTGTGACAGATTAATTTATGTAATTACCCTCTACTGAACTTGCTACACAAAATTTCAAATTTCCTACCAATGACCTTACCATAAATTATTTAGGAAGCAGCCTAATCAGAATTTCAAAAATACAATATATAATTAATTCGCTTAGAAAATACCAGAATATCTTAGTTAAGAGCTGCTGAAATGAAAACATACTGTTTTCCTGCTTTAACTAAATAACATTGACAGTTATCGATAATGAGGTGTGGAGCTATTTTATGTGTACATTATCAAATTTCGAAAAGATACTACTAAGGTTTTGCCAATAATTTGCTCCCTCTACTGCATGGGTCTATTGAGAAATACCAAGTGTACAAGTATGAAATGCGGATTTCAGACAGCAGAGTAACACCAATGCAGTTTGTGCTATAAAGATTTGGTACTACGCCATTTTGTTGTGTCATCAACAAGTGCTAGATGCGCACGAGTGATACATTGGAAAAGTGTGTCCATAGTGTTGCATTGTTGTGTTTAATATGTCCAAATTTATACCGAATAAAGAGGCATTCACGACCAGTATTCATTCTTCGTTTTCATTTGAAGAAAACTGCTCTGAATCATACCGATTACTTCGAGAAGCTTGCGGTGAACACGCTCCATCGCAAGATACGTGTGAACGATGGTTTCGGCGTTTCAAAAGTGGTGACTTCGATGCTGCAGACAAGGAGCATGGAAAACCGCCAGAAAAATATGAAGACATGGAATACAAGCATTGTTACACGAAGATGATTCGCAAACACAAGAACAACCCGCCAAGTAATTGGGCGTTAGTCAACAAGCTGTTTCCAATCGGCTACGAGAGATGGGAAAGATTCAGAAGACCAGTAGCTAGAGTTGAATAACAGGCAAATGGAAAAGTGTAAAAACACATGTGACAATTTGGTCGCTCGGTACAAAAGGAAATCGTTTTTGCTTGCTATAGTTACAGGGGATGAAAAATGGATTTATTCTGAAAATCTCAAGCTAAAAAATCATAGATAGACCCAGGCGCACCATCCACATTGACCGCAATCGCTTTGGTGGAAAAACAATACTCTGTGTTTGGTGAGATCAGAGGGGCGTGGTCTATTGTGAGCTGTTAAATCCTGGGGAAACGGTTAATATTAAATGCTACTAACAACAATTAACCAATTTGAACAGTTCGCTGCTTGAAAAAAGGCCAGAATATCGAAAGAGGCAACGCAAAGTCATTTTTCTTCATGACAATGGTCCATCACATACGGCAAAACTGGTTCGTGACACGTTGAAAGCATTCAACTGGAAAGTTCTACCCCATGCGCCTTACTCACCAGACTTGGCTCCTTCCGATTACCACTTGTTTGCATCGATGGGTCACGAACTTGCTGAGCAGCTTGAAAAATAGCTCGATGATTGGTTCGCAGCAAAAGGGGAAGATTTTTACTGGCATCGTATTCACAAATTGCCTGAAAGATGGGGAAAATGTATAACAAGAGATGGAGCATACTTTGAATAAAGCACTTTTTATCATTCTTCTGAATTTAACATGCTTTTTTTAGAAGAAGAAATCCACATTTGATATTTGTACACCTGGTACTAGGATACACTGTATTTTAGTAAAAATGCTAAAACTTTTTTACTGACGCCAGTCTAAGGTGAATGTTTCAAAAGCTTCGACAAGGATGACACGTTTTTGGAGATTTTCACAAATATTCTAACAACGTCATCGTATCCAATCCTAGTGGCAAGGAAGTGTCACCGGAACTCGTGCATGTGGAATACCATATGCAGTTTATTCGTGAAGAGCGATCTTAAAACGTCACGATAGCTATGAGAGAAAGGTGATTGTGTTAATCCTAGAGCTACTGGAAAACGTCCACTTGTTAAGAATGTACACAGGTTTATAGAAGAATTTTCCTGACTTAACTTACGATGGTGCAATACGTTCAGTGTGCGCAAAACCTTTGTTTCAGGAATAAGGCACAAATTTTCGATAATGTTTGTATCAAGTGACTGAGCTCTAGTTTTCACCGTACTGTTGTAGTTATATAACCATTCCTGGACCACACGTGAAGAATGTTTCGGATCGTTGTCCTGATAAAACCGAAAATCATCTTCTGGAACTAGACACTAAATTCTGTTTAAGGATGTTTAAGTACATAAACCTATCCATAGTAGCTTCAATAAAATAAAGGTTTCCAACACCAGCAGGAGAAACACAGCCCTAGACCACCTCCAGTTTGTTTTAAATATTGCGGTTTTAATTCTTCATTCCTTTTCCTCCACACATTACCCTTCCCATCTGAGCAAAAAAAGATTAAATTTACTCTCATAGGAAAATAAAATAGTCTTCCAGAAGTCGAAGACTTTATTTTGATCCTGTAATGCAAACTGTAAGCCATTTCTTTTATCCTGCTGGCTTATAAACAGTTTTTTTCCTGGCTATTCGTCCGTGTAAATTAGCACACCTTAGAGGGCTAACTTAGGAGTACTTAATAGTGGATTATTTCTAGATTGTCTAATAATCCACCAGTCTTCATATTCGTTAAATATTTCTGATTGTACTTATTTTACATTTGTTCTTCACTCTGTTTCTGCGATTATATCGTTCAACAAAATGATGTGTCGTGGATGCAGTTGCATTTAATATTTTTACAATTTCCCGTTGACGTTTATTTCTTTTATGGTAAAAAAATATGAATTCCCGTTCTTTCAACGTTGTTGAACTTGTGATAAAATCGCACTTCACAGTTGTAACAGATAAAGTGGTAAAGTACACGTGCACCTACGGACTTTCCCTATTCGAATAGTAGATTAGATATAATACATTCAATTTACTTTTCCTAACATTTTCAGCTTCTTACCAAATTATATACCACTGCATCATTTTTACTGTGAGTCAATGTAATTGTACAAATAAAAAACGTTTTTACAATTACTATTTCTTCAAGAACATTTTTTTGCAGTGTTTAAATATGCTTAGTAAATATTGTTGTTGATACAAATGTGTAATATTTAACAACTAAAATTAAAAAGCAGTAGATTTTACTCGTACTTAAAGTTAGTAATCGAACGTTACTGAATCATACTGTATATAGCAGTGGAGGCAAACGCAAGAACTGCTAGCGACTATGGCCCTATAGGCAGACAACGCTAACGCATTTGATGTACTGTGAACGTACTTACGTATACATGTGTGTGCATTGTGCTCGACTATCTAGTTGAAAATTGAATAAGAATTCAACTACTGGTCATACGTACGGTCAACGTAGAACGATGACCCTTTCTTGCTTCAAGCGGTGAGCGGAGGCTTGAAACGCAGCCCGCGATCGCGCCACTTCCATGAAAAGAGCATTGTTGTTCGTATATACGAGTTCCTTTTTGTTCTCTTCGCGTCCGTTGTAAATGTACATACATACATAGGTGTATATAGTAGGTAGTCCTTTTTCCAATACTAGGTGGTCCCAATTGATACAGTTTCGCCGATTTTTCAACGATTCTTTCACTCGGCATCGGCTTTGCCGTATAAGAAAGATCTAATAAGTCAAAACGAATGCCGTTGTGCCACTTTAAGGCTTTAAAACTATGCCGCGTCTATCGTACAACGTTGTACGGCTGTCTCAAAAATATGGGGGATGTTAAAGTAGTAACATATATCCGTATACAAATACAAAAATTATTTATCAAAAAAAATAACAGATTAATTTTTCAACACATTTACCTAGAAACAGGAATGTTTAAGAATTTATGCAAAAGCAAATCATCTGGAATTGTAAAAGTACTATTAGGGTTCAAGTCAAACGGGTTATTACATAGCAGAAATTTTGCAACGTTTTGACTGACACGAAACTAAGATTAGGATCCATCTCAACAAGTTGGTAAGAGGAGCTTGCAACCTGAAGATCCTATATAGTTATATTGACTAGAATTATAGGCAGAGAATTTCGTTTTGTAAAAAAGAAATTGTCTAGATTAAATGAACTGCAAAATTGAAATAATATTGTAACATTGTAGAACACTTAATATTTACACGTGAACAACCGATTTATTCTAAACAACAATTCAGCACCACTATACGTTTTCTTCTTTAATCTAAATCTTCAAACAAGTTGAAATAAATATGTAATAATATTGGAGCAAAACTACACTCTGCTTGAGTTTTTGAAATATTGTCACTGGTGTCTTTAAAGTTGGTTATTTCTTAGATGGGTTAGACATGTTAGTGGTTACACCCACATTTCTTCGCTTTTTTTATGTAGTACCGCACATCGTATTGTACTCATTTACTATAACAAATGTACACTTGGTCCGTTCAATTTTGACAGTCACGTGCAAATTAATGGATAAAGTACTAGTGCGAGCATAAATAATAAAAATACACAAATTTGTATTATACGCACACACATGGTGTATACAGAGTGTCCATGAAATAGCATAAAAAAGCATTAAAATGGAAAGATCTAATTTTGTTATACTTAAATCCAGAATATTTTACAAAAATTCCTACGCAGACGCGAGAAAAAAAGTGATGCAGATATTTAATAATAAAAATGTATTTATTATTCACAGCCGAAATATTCGTACGTAAGCATATTATAGAATTCTTACTATACCGTGTAAAAAGTAGACAATGTTATCTTACATTTATAACATCGACGGCATAAAAATGGATTCTATAGAACAAAGGGCCATAATAAAATACCTCCAGAAAAAAGGGCATGACGCAAGAGATTTTAAATATGGAAGAGGATCCTGTGAAAACCAACATGACGGTGGTCCTCCCATAACGGTTGCAACAGATAAAAACATTAAAAGGTACACGATATCGTACCGTAAAACCGACGAGTACGCATCAGGGACATTGTAGAGGATACTGGCTTATCATATCTTGTGGTGGACAACATACTGACTAAACAATTAGATATGAATGTTAACCATCGATCAAAAAAAGAAATTGGGTGCTGATTTATAAGCAAAAGGAACTTTCTTAGTCGGTATGTGACAATGGATGAGTCATCAGTGCACTATCATTATGATCCCGAGACCAAAGTGCAAAACAGAGAGTGGGAACATCACGGTTCTGCTCCTCCACGTAGATCGTGCCCTCTGCTGGAAAGATTTTGCTATCTGTGTTCTGGAATGCTTAAAGAAGCATTGTAACTGACTATTTGCGAAAGGGACAGAGCGCTGCAGAGGCCTACTACGCACAATTGATTTCTAAATTGCGTGTTAAAGAGAAGCGCCGAGGAAAATTAAGGCACGGTGTGCTGTTCCATCAGGATTATGCTCCCAGACATACATCTGGTATTGCTATGGCTGCTAAACACCAAGCAGGCTTTGAGTTAGTGGAGCACCCACCACATTCACTGGATCTGGTCCTTAGTGATTACAGGCTGTTCCCCAAATTAAAAGAAATCTTACGTGGGGCACAATTTTCCAATAATTATTAGTGATGCAAGCTGTAGGGATGTGGTTTGCAGAGATCGGAGAAAAATTTTTCCAGAGGGCTGTTAAGACGTTGGAGCACTGCTGGACTAAGTGCATTAGTGTAGAGGTAGTCAAAAAATAAAAAACATAATGCCAATCTAATTTTACTGTAAGAGGGGTCAGAAGTACAGCATAGAGATCCACGCTTGAAAAATGGCGTTACAACTAGCAACATAATCATATCTTAGCAACATAATAATAATTTTACAAGCAACAGTATCTTGATCAGATAATTGTAATTAAAGAGAAAGGCGTTTCATTCCTTCAGAGAACGTAAATTTGCGGCTTGGCAAAGAGAAATTTCAAATATATTCACTATACAATCTAATAAAGAGCCTTACTTTATAAAACGATTTTATAGACAATGATAAGATATACGTATTTCATGCAAATTCACAAAAACATTTTTTTAATAATTTCATTGCAAGAACACCTTAAAAAATTAATTCTGTTGCTGAACACAGCACATTCCACAAATAACTATCATCATACACAGAATAAGGAGTACAATAGAAACAATTAGTACTATCTAAGTAACCCTGGTACATTGACATTGAATTTAAAATTCCCAACCGTCAACCACGACTAGACAGTAAATTATACGAGATACCTATATTGTTTTTGCTGTATAGATGCGATTATAGAAGAAAAGATAACTTTGAGATCGCGACTATTTTCTAGTCACGTCCCGTGCGCGTTTTTTCATTCGCCACATAGCAATCTTGTGCACTTACGTGATTTTAAAAAGGAAAGAGGACGCAGCTGCAGAATAGCTATATAACAATTTATATATACATATATATAGCATGATCCGATAAATAATCATTGAAACCAATCGCTGGTCTATTGTTTCTTTGTATTTGTGCTTAATATACGTATTTGTACGTCCCATTGTCATTGGAATTCTAACGAAAACATTGAATTTGCCGTTAAGTACACACCTACTTGTTTTGGGAAAGTGTACCGTTAAAAAATCAGATAATTAAGTTATAATAGATCTAATAATTGTTGATAATTTTTTATTTAAATAAAACGAAGATTAACACTTCACCTGGTAAACGCGTATTCTAGCTCCCAGTGTCTAATTGGAAAGTTTTCTCTACTAATAGAACCGGTACTCAAATTAAAATTGCAGCTAAGAATAGATGTGTCAGAATGTAAAGAATTATATCGTTTCAAGTTCAAGTAATAAATATAGGATATACGAGGGATGTTTCTTGAGTTTTGCATACTAAGACATAGAGGGCACCACTTATTAAATGTCAGTACTAAAAATTAACATCCATCTTTAGTTAACCTAAATTCAAAGTTTCGGTGTTGTAACTACAACGAACTGTCGAAGTTAACAAGTTTGTTGAGAAATGGAAATCAACCGAGGACATTACAATAACTTTTTATAATTTTCGAAAACAATTATCTTAACAAAAATGCCTCGCCGGGTTAGTTTCTATTTTCGGCAATAGAGCACCACATCAATTTCTTGGGGACAAAAACCTAGTGACACGGCGGAACCCGACAACCGTTACCACTATGTCAAACGGCCGTGAAAGTCTGAGATACTATTTAAGCTAAGTATTTTTTTATATTTTTAAATTATATAAACGACCTACAGTGCGCGAATGGACGTTGTTAGTGGACCCTCCAGGTTTTCTTTTCTGTTCTTTTAGAGAACTACCACGGTAATAATCGAATCCGAAGCGAATGGCTTCTGATTCTGGAGGAGAGAGAAGATAACCCGGACGAGCCACCATGACCGCCTAGGGCCCTTTTCAGCCGTAGGGATTACTGTGTGTAACCAGGAGGAAGAGGACGTGGAGTGGGAACGTTAATGTCTGTTGGAATAACCGAGGTGATAGTCGGCTGCAGGAAAACCAGCTCCCTATTCTGGAGGAGAGAAAAGACCACGTGGACCACCTATCAGGGCCTCCTGGGACCCTTTCGTACCGAAAGAATAACCGTTTTGAAAAACTAACCTCGGGGAAGAAGAAGAATTGCGTAAAGAATAAAATACTCGAGGAACGTTAGGGAGCTGACTATTTTCGTAAGGTTAAGAGATGAAATGTATAGTTTAGCAGGGAAGCGGACTTATCCCGCGCTACATTAATTTCGGCTAAATTAATGTAGTTTTAGATAGTTAGATTTGCGTTACATTGCTTTGTAAGTCGAGGATATCCGATGTAGTGCCACCTTAAATTAATAAATAAAAAGATATTGACAATTCAAATGTGAGCGGCTTAGCCTGAGCGACCTGGAGGTGCTGTACCAAAAACGGCAGTCACTCAGGGAAACATCAATGCTGTGCGCAAGATCATCAACGAAGGTCGACGTGTGGCATATCGCTAGATTGCGCGATTAGGGATTTCAAAAACCTCAATTCAAAAAATTTAAGAATTGCGTGTGAAAACTCTAGATCTGCTGAAGCTATAGTGATAGCGAAACCTGTCATAATAATATTGTGATAAATATATTGGAAATTTTGTAAAATTGAGTTTTATTTCTCCGGCCATTGTTCAAGACCGCTTCAACGCGGGAAACTCTAAGAACATGTACCACATCGTCAGTGGTGCTGAATCTTGGATTTACTCGTATGACCCAGAAAATAAATGCCAGTCATCTGTCTGGGTGTGCCAAGGTGAAGAAAAGCCGACAAAAATCAGTCGTTCTCGGAGACCTGTTGCTGCCGCTTGGAATACAACCATATGTTTGCCGCAAGTCATTGTTGAGCTTCGAGAAGCTAGCCCCGAACGATGAATCATCCTCCACCAAGACGATGCAAGTTCGCACACAGCATGCAAGACAATTGAATTTTTAACGCAAGAAAATGCCGAATTCTTAGACCATCCTCCGTACATTCCGGATTTAAGTCTCAATGATGTCTTTACCTTTCCGAAAAACAAAAACGAACTGCGTTGTCAAAGGTTCCAGTAGTCAGAAGGAGCAGTCGATGCCTTCAAAGACGCAAGTTTGACTATACCAACAAACGAGCGAAATAACTGCTTTTAGAGTTGGTTCGAGAGCATGCAAAAGTGCAGAGAATACTTCGCAAACAGTAAGGTCTTTAAAAATTATCTACTGTTTCTTTCCAACTCTATATTTGAAAGACGACCCCCGTATATGAACACTGGATACAGTAGGAACACGTGACGACTACGTGAAATACCGGTTTCCGTTTTTGCTAAAAACCAATTCAAATCATTTATTATTTACCGTGATGCGGACGACTATGATATTCCCACCGACATGGCAGCTTTAATGATCACATCCATATATTAGCTAAATAAATAAAACATTATTAACATTCTCGAGAACACACTTTTAAATGAGTTGCAAATTCTTGCAACCTCAATCCGTAACAGGTAATTTAATCGCAAAATAAAATTAATCTTTGCCATTACATGGACTTCTGAAAAATTATATAGCCGCTAGCAGAATCATAAAATAGAAGACAAGAAAGAAAACACGTTCGAAGAATTACGATACCCACAGTTTCATTGCTTACGGCCGCAATTATAAATTTTATGGCGACGACTGCGAAAAAAATATCACCTACCTGTTTACCAATTAACTGCAACGCGGCGCGAGTGATAGGTAACTATACTTTTTTGCACGTTGCTATTTATAAAAAGATCTTTATAACATTGTAAACAATGAAATATTTCGTGTTATAGATATATTATGCAGTACAGTATGATTATAAAGGATACGTAAAATTTCGAATCAAATTTCAAAATGTATGATGCAATAATGCTCAGTATGAGATTCCTTCTCGGTATAGCCTTGAATTTCTATGTAATGAATAAATACACACCTGTACATCTATCTATTCACCATTCTCGGAAGCTATTTTCTAGAACATCATGTCCATAAGAAGAAGAAATATGGATACAAAGGAATATTGTATTACAATATATGCTATCATTGTATTATACTTAACTCGGGTTAAAGAATAGGCGTATGAAACCCCTTATTTGTTTTTAACTTATTAAACACAATTCTAAGCGAATCCAAAATAAGTAAATGAAATGCAATATGTGACTTCTTACGCAGTACTTAACACATAAAGAATACGCGCCAATGCTACATGATACAGCCTTGGCCAATTGTATTAGACACCCTTCACTTTTATAGATTGGGACTAAATAGTAAGGAATAGAAAAAAATTATAAGAACAAAAACGTATATAATAATATTAATAATTTATGAGGGACGTAGAAATAACTTTTAATGATATTTCAATACAAAAATATCCCAATCTCCCTTCAGCTATAGCATATGTACTGCGTAATACTAGGGATATTCCCATACCTTGACCACTAAATTCATGAACTCTAGATCCCGAGGAGGACCCACCAATGATGAACCATTAGACAGACGACCCCAACCAGGAGATGCCAAATTAGCCAGACGGTGCCAGCCGCAGTGTTTTACGAAACGTATACCTACTCAAGATCACGCCCTACAAGCCCGGAAATACATACTACCAGTTCAAACTCTTAAGCGCAAACTCTTATATTGGAGGCTCAAAGGATAGGACTACAGAAAGGAGCAAGGATATCTACTTTCCATAGTATACAAGAGGAACTGCGACGTTTCTTTTCAAGACACACATCACCTGGAAGTCTTGTAACGCTTTGCTGAAGGCAATGGGCCATCATCACAATCCAAAAGAATGGAGACTTTTTATAGATTCTTGAAGAACTAGTCTTAAAACTTGGAGAAGATAAAAGTAAAAGAAGGTGAAAGTGCTCATGCTGTCAGCACGAAGTGCCTGAAATTGCAATGGAAAGTTTGTGCAGATTTACAAGTCGTAATCCGTATAGTGAGTTTGCAGTTGCAACACAGCAAGTTTTACTGTTTTTCATGTGAGTGGGACAGTAGATACTTAAAAAATCATTGTATTAATAAGCAATTGCCAAGAAGAAGTAATCTTATACCTAGTTTTAAGAATGTCATTTCTGTGCCTTTGGGTAATTCAGAAGAAATTCTATTGCCTCCTCTTCACATTAAATCGCAGTTGAAATGAAAAACTTAATAAAGGCGATGCACAAAGTTAAGGTTTTCATTATTTGAAAAATAAATCACCCAGAATAAGCAAAGATAACTAGTAAAAGATGTCAGTTTCGACAATACCTTTGACGCAAGAAAGGCAATTCTTCAAAAGTGTGATAATAAACTTCCTCGGGATTACAGTGCTGGGAAGTACAAACAGCTAATTGATGAAGTGCTGCAAGATTATAGAGATTTGGAAGCAGGTATGTCCCTAAAGATTCTTCTCCTCTATTTACCCCTGGATTATTTTTCAGGCAATTTCACCAGGATATCGGCTAAATTAAATCGTACTACAAGAGAAAATGGAACAAAAATATGCTTGCAGACTAATACTGGGACCATGCCAGCAACAAACAAATATAAGCAACATTTAAGTAGAAGTATGTTTTGTAAATAAACTACGTTATATTATTTGGAAAATAGATTCGGAATTATCATCTGGAATTCTGTAAGAATCACTCTCCTTAGTTTATGTAACATGCAAAATTTCAGTTTTAGTTATCAATTAGATCACTTAGACTGGTCGTTTATATACCATAATACTAGCAGAGAAGGAATTGCAACGTTAAGCAGAGAAAAACGCTTGAAACCAGGCTGATAACATTGTCTTCCCCGTGAATGATCCCACTAATACCATGAGTACCTATACTTAGCAGCATTATGTTAGGCATTGTTTTCTAGGCATTTCTTCAATGTTGGACATATCATCCATTTATGTAATTCTTCAAAGCCTTCCATAATTTTTTACGTGGAAATATAAATTTGATTAATTTTATGCTATAAAAAATTCGATAAGTGTCAATCCCAAAACAATTAATGCTGACTAAATCTTAAAAATGGTATCTGAGTTGCTAGTATATTCAAAATGGGTAACAGTCTTAGCAGGTACATAACCCAAATAATGTTATTATATAGTAAATCGTTGATGAATTATCTCGTTGTAAAATTAACATAATGTTCACTTTTATCTAACATTTCCTATGCGATAATTATTTATTTGGGACACCTTGTAGATTTAGGATATATCAATGTAATAACTAGCTTCCTTTCAACTCGAAAACATAACCTTTTAGCGCCAATTTCGATCACCATCTGTAAAGTAGCGCCACCACTTGCTGAACGAAAGGCACTTAGTTCCATCGTCCACAAGAAGAATGCGCCAGTTGGTCATCGTCGACCATCATCGCGCCTTCCTCCTCTATCCGTCCATCGTAGATCCTTCTCCGAGCTCCTGCTTTTGTCCTTTTTTCTCCGGAGTTGCGCGCCAAGGTCAAGGTGCACCCACCGAGACACCATATAGATAATATTGTCGTCTCTTGCCGGGTGCCCGACCGATCAGAGCTGTTGCTAACTGGTTTAACACAACGGCTAAATAGAGAGGAATACCATCGCCACCGACTCTCGATGTGTGTAATCTTTTCTCTCAACCTCTTGTCCAAACAAACCGAGCTTGTCTCTTTGGCCAAACACGTTCGATTGTCCATCCCGCTCTTTCGAGATCCGTTTCGAATGGGCCGTTTCTTGTGCAATTCTACTCCGTTCGTTCGCATTGTGACGTGCCGAAAACATTCCACGACCTCTTGCTACAGGCCGAAAATTTACCTGATGCAAGACGCGCAAACAATTGACATTGCATCGCTGGTGAATATTGACACTTACGTGCGACAAAATTTTTAAAAAAACTTTCGTTTTCTGTGGTAAAACTTACAAAGTCACTCTTAAATATTTGCTTTTGGAATATTTCGAACTGGTTTGTGAGTCATGGAAAACGGAGGTTCTCACGAAGTGTTAGAACAATATTTCGCTCTAATTTACCTTTCTGCGAAGAAGAATACATTAGGTTGTTTGACTACCATTACTTTGAGTAAGAAAATAATAATAAATGGTACAAATACGGTGACCATGTGTACTCACTTTAATAGGAGAGTATTTATGTCCATTGTGAAGCTTTAATGTACTATGTAGATGCACATATGTTTTTGAGGTGTTAGAAAAATCCAATGTCTTTAGAAAGATTATTGGAGTAGCAACACACAACATAAACCTTGGAGATAATGTATGCACCCAACTTAAAAAATTGTGTGCCAAGTTTTTTAATCGGTGTTGCTTGTGTAGACCACATTTTGAGTAGTTACATTCAAAAAACAACTGATGTATTGCTAATAGACACTAGATAAATTTTTAAATTTGATGCCTGCAATTGAATGAATATTGCAAATATACGAACCATAGAAATCTTATTTTCAGTCAATTGATAATTGCCCAACAATTATAAATAGTAGTGTTTTGAAAATCCCATCTCAGAAATGTGGATGTGGTTCGTACACAATGTGGATTTCCAGTCTCGTCAAGCAATCATAAGAATCCAATATTAGAAAATATAAACTGCTTCACAATATTTCAGCCTCAAAACTAAATTGGAATATTACCTAAATGAGTTATTTTTGCCTCCAAAAATTGAGGTAATGTCTTTCTCAACTGATTAATCATCGATAGAGCAATACGAAAAATTTCAGTACTGAAGTGTAACATTCAAATTGTATGCAACTATCTAAAACCTGGAAGTCAATTAGGTGGATGTTTTTGGAAGGATAAGCTTATGAGGCAAAATTAACTGAAAATACGTTTCTCATTCCGCGAAGACCTCCAGAGCTCGCTTGAGAGAGGTATTGAATGAAAATTAACTTTTTGTCGAGGTCGGAATATAAATTAACCCATTAACTACTGGAAGAAACAATGAGTGGGGGAGTGAAGAGAATATTAGTGAAGGACTGTGAGTTGCATCCTTCAAGTGTCTGGGTGTAAATACGAGGGGAGGTCCAGAAGTTCGTGGAATGGAGGGGAGGGAGTGGGGATAGGGGCGCTCGCTAGGTGTCATTCTGATTGGCGACTCATCAATGGCGGATTGTTACCGGAGATGAAACATGGGTTAATCACTTTAAGCCTGAGTCCAAACAGGAGTCCATGCAATGGCATAAAAAGGGGACACCACCGCCAAAGAAATTCAAAGTGTCAGAATCGACTGGAAAGTTGATGGCTACTGTTTTTTGGGGTTGTAAGGAGATATTATTGATTGATTACAAAGAAAAGGGTAGCAGCATAACCGGAGAATATTACGCAGCGATATTAGAAAAATTAAAGGAGGACATCAAGGAAAAACGTCGAGGAAAATTGACCAAGTGTGTTGCTCTTGCAAGACAATGCGCCGGTTGACAAGAGCAAAGTTGCAATGGCTGCTCTGCACAAGCATGGCTTTCAATCAATAGTCCATCCACGCTACAGTCCAGACCTGGCACCTAGTGATTTTTATTTGCTCCCCAATTTAAAAAAAGACCTACATGGAAGAAAGTTTTCCGACGACAATGAGGTACAGGAGGCAATTTTGGCCCATTTTGAGGCGAAAGATAAAACATATTTTTATGATGGTTTAGAAAAATTAATTCATAGATCTAATAAATGTATTGTGCTTAAGGGTGATTATATTGAATAGGAAAAATAGATTTATTCTTTTTTATTTTATTTAAAACCCTTTCATTCCACGAACTTCTGGACCTCCCCTTGTAGTTCCAATTTAATCAACTTAAAAATATCATGTGGGTTTGTGTCCTATCTTCATTAAGGATTACTACAACTCAGAGAAGTTCCAAATGAGCCTCCGCTTGGAGGCAATGATCCAGACGAAACTTGCAACAATTTTTTTTATTTTCTTCAGATCGATATTGTGTTCTAATAAAGATGACATAAAGTCAAAAGGTCAAGTACATCATCAGAAAATTCTAAATGGAAGTTAAACTCATTTCTTGTTGCTTTTTGAAGAATTTTGAATTATGTTTTGTGTTTGGCGTTTCAACTTTTTATATTGAAGCATTTCGAATTAAATAATTGATTGAGCATAATGTACTTACATTATTCTCCAACAACATCCAAATTTAAAACAAAAGATGCACTCTTTGAACTTACCATGTGTGATTCTAGAACTGCTGTGGAATAATATTCTTACTTTCTTCTTACTTCTATATAAAAAAAAAGAAAACTTTATAGCAAGCGTTGTATATAGTGTTCCAGAATTTCCTTTAAAGCTTCAGCTGTTTCACCATACTCTCCGAAGAAAAATCCATGGAACAAAGTTTCTGTCGGAATGTTAGTTTTCGCCCAATTGGCAAAAAAAGGAAAGCCAAATTTAGCAACGCCATTATAATTACTTTAAATAAATGAATTAAGATTATGCAAATATCTTTTTAGAATCAAAACGTTCTTCAAATACAGGGTGCGGTAAAAGTTACTTTTCCATAAAATAAAGAAAAAAGAGTTTCGGAATATAGCTTATTAAAATTAAATATTTACAAATAATGTTCAAGGTGGAGACCTTCATGCTCAATACACGATTCACAACGTTCAGATATGGCAGAACAGATTACATAGTTGGGGTCGTTATTAAACTGCTGGAATGATATTTCAACGCGACCTCACAGATTATTTAAATCCTCTGGTTTTTCGGAAAACACACATGGGAAAATCGCACGGGGTTAGCTAGCATGACCTTGACGGTAATGCTGCTACGTTACCACGATCAATGCTTTCCAGAAATTTCTCACTCAGCAGCCCACAAACATCCAAAGACCAGTGAGGAGATTCTCCATCTTGTTGGAAAATGACTTGACCGTCTATGAAATGAGCAATATGCCAAACCTCATTAAAAAAATACAAGGGTACTTGTAAAAACAAACAACAACCAGGGAATAAATTTTCGTTTGCTGTACTTTTTGCTGTGTTTTGGTTTGGCAATCCCTTTGAACACTTCAACAGTAGTCGGCCAACATATGAGAATCCCATCTTACTTGGTACCGAGTTTCCATGGTTTTTAGATTCTGACGAAATTTCTCGCCTTAGTCATCGTTTACAGCACCTAAATTTTCGGGAAACTTATTATAAAAGAAATGAAGCTTCATCCTCATGTTACCATATAAGCGGTGACATTTTTGAAGCATTGATTCCACTAGATCTTTGTAATTGGAAACTTTCTTGGTTTCAAGAAAATTATTCCCGACCATAGTGAATGAAGTCCAGGCTCCTTTCTCAGCTTGGTTGACAGAGTTGATGGAATTTGGATCTGTTATTGAAGTTCTAATTTCAGATCCATCAAATACCCCAACTTCAACTTTTTCGTAACACAGTCTCAACTTCGGAAAACAAGTAATGCCGTAGAGGAAAAAATGGGACATGATAGGAAAAAATGGGTTTCATATTTGGCATTAGCGTACCTATATTAATTAACAAGTGTCTTAGTCAGCAAAGAAAAAAAATTATTTGTTGGCCAGTGTATTTGGAGCCCTGGATACCACTAGACGGGGATGGACCATCAGCCCCAAATTCCAAATCGAAGAATAAGGAACGTACAACATTCAGAAGCTAATACGCAGTAAATACTCTAATCTTTGAATAACACAGAAAATGTATATGTACACTTACCGTAATTGACGCCTTGGGATAACTTCTATAATTCTGTAATACAACAACCTCTATAAAGTGGAAAATTTTATTTTGTTATTATTTAATTTAAAGAAATAGTTCTTGTGTATTGTTACTTAGTCTCTTTAAGGTTCAAAAGGAATGTTGCTCCAGTTAAAAAGATACACAAATATAGTGAGAAAATAAATTTATTGTATACGAAATATAAGCGTATAAAATATGTAGATCTTGGTAATAGAGATGTATTGGCGAAAAATAAATATACATATATATCACTAGGTTGAACTATAAATGTACTTATAAATATTTACAAAATGCAGAATGATGTAATTCACTTATTCACTAAAACGTCAATCTTTATATTCACTTTTCTCGTTCTTCTCAAGGAGAGCGTCTTTCTCGGTCTGTAAAGGTAGCGTTTTTCCTTTCTCGTAAATATCATCGTTTTTCTTCACATCGCCATCACCGGCAAGCAACGTAAATAGTTCCCTAAACGCTAAACCGTCCATATTTTGCGACAAGTAATTCAAAAATAGCCATTCCGTGTAAACGAAGTTCTTCGTAACGGAAAAGTACATCCATGGACTAAGTTTGGCGGGTCTCCATGCAGAAAAGACGATTTCGTTATACCGCTTGCTTCTGGAATGGAGCAGGAGGCTAGCGTATCGATATAATAAATTCAAACCGGAGCATAGTAGTAGAAATATCAGCCAAAACCAAATGAACGTGTATATCTTTTCGTTTATGATGTTGAGCGCCATGACACACATCGCGTCGTGAGATTGAATGGTTCCAGATGGACCGTATTTGTGGAAGGTGCATTTGGTGACCTGTAACACGAGAGAGAAAATGGCAAGGTCAACTAAACCATAATGTGATCGAACTGCAACTTGAGTAGTTGTCTTGGCACGTTTTTTACTTATAGTGAAACAAGCAACATTTGCAAAATACATTTAACACGAACAGTGCACGCTAGCAATAAACGGAATATGACTTTTCTAAATTTATCGTTTGTTACGTTGTTGCTTTTACTTGTAAAGCACTTTGTACCATTCTACATATGGATGTAGATTAGAAAATAAAATTACCCTAATTACTCCAAATAACGGTAATTAATTCGCTTTTGAATTATGTAACTATACGAGACACCGAAATTGGTAAAACTTGAGTGCCACGTACGATGAGATTTATGTCCCCTCTCCCTCTGAAAGTTAGGAACCACAAAAGATCAGGACAACATTCAAAAGGCGCATTTGCAATGAATGACAATGGCCGCAGAAGCCTATATTCGGCTATCGAATTATACAACAAAATACTGAACTGTAAATATTTAATTCGAATAAATAAATACATTTATTCCGATAGAGAAGAAACTAAAGTAAGGTCATTTATTGATTTAAAGGTAGACGCTGGCCGTGAAATATGTGGAGTATATAAAATATGTAACACAAGCAAACAAACTGTTTGGTAGACAAACGAAATGAAAGAAAGAATTAAGCATAAAAAGAAATTTTGGAAAAAATATCTAGTAAATAAGAAAGAAGGACAATACGTAATGTATCAAAGATAACAAAAGCGAGTAAGAGAATTAGTGTTAAAAGCAAAAAAATGGAAAGAATTTGGTAACAGAAGGGAAAGAAATAGCACAGGCAATCAAAAACTATTCTATAAAGTTTTGAAATCGTGTAGAAAGGAAAAACCAATAGATGTTGTAAGCATATGTAATAAACCACAAGAAGTACTCACCGATGACAGAGAAGTAATGAATCGATAGAAGTAATATTTCGCGGAAATACTCTGCAGCAAAAGAAATATAGTGAAGGAGACTATTATAGAAAGTGAAAATGCCGTAGAAAACAATACAGAAATCACATTAGAAGAAATAATTGATGTAATAAAAAAAAATGAAAAATGAAAAACACTTGCAAAAGACAAAATAGTGGCAGAAATTATTAAGAATATTGGTGAAACGGGAACAAAAATACGTTTGGATATCCTCAGCATGGCGTGGAAATAAGAAAACATACCAGAAGATTGGCAAGTGGCACTAATAACACCAGTCTACCATAAATGATATTATAGATTACTGTAATAATTATAAAGGTATAACGTTATTGAGCATGAAGATATATGAACAGCTAATTAACAACAGGCTAAGACCACTAATTGACCCGTCACTGTCGGAATCATGAAGTGGATTCAGATCAGAAAGAAATACGCAAGATCGTATATTTACGTTAAAACAAATAGTCGACGATAGATTACAACAAGGGAAAAACGCATATTTTGCATTTGTTGATCTGGAGAAAGATTTTAATACAGTGTCAAGACATGAAATATGGAAAGGTTTCGAAGAAAGAGAAGTCGGAAAAAAATTATTCGAAATATTCAAAGGCTATATAATAACAACTTAATTTATGTAATCAGACATAATATGAGATCCAAAGAATTTGTAACTCGAGATGGGTCATGACAGGGCAGAGGATTAAGTCCCGCACTGTTCACTGTATTCATGGACGATATAGTAAAACAATGCTCAATGTAGACAAAAGAAAAATCAAATTGGATACAGGAATCAACAGAGGATACAAGTAGCTGAAGCAGTGTTTACAGATGACGTTGTACTGACAGCAGAAAAGGAAGAGAACCTACAAAGATAGTAGAAATATATGGAATGAGACACTTAAGAAGAAAGGTATGAACATAAATAAAAATAAAACAAAAGTTATTATCACCAGTGAAGAACGACTAAACATACAGATTGAAGGAATAAGCATACGACAAGTAAATCAGTTTCATTATCTAGGCTATATGTGGGCAACAACCGATCCGCGGGCCAGATCCGGTCCGCTGGAAGATTTAATCCGGCCTGCGAGACATTTCGAAAAACCCAATTAAAAAAAATGTCACGATTTAATTATAATGTTATACCTATATTTTCCATTTCATTTTCTTATTTTAATAAATTGCATTATAATAACATTGTCGTATTAATTCTAGTCTGATATCTATCGCTGAAAATTATGAACACTACTTTAAAATGCACTACTTTTAAACGCTGCGGCGAACGTGTTTGCACACTAAAGTTTAGCCCACAACATGTCAAAGGTTGCCCATACTTGATCTAGGCGTACCGATACAAAACACTGGCAAAAAAGAGTCAGAAATTAATGAAAAGCAACCAAACTTACTACTACAAAGCAGTTTACAGATATATTCTGACATACGGATGTGAATTATGGCTACTTTATAATACATAAAAAAGCAAAATTCAAGCTGCAGAAATGTGACATCACAAGAAAAGGTAGAATGAGAAACGCACAAATACGAGAAGAGCTAAAGATACCATCTATAATGGACTTTATTGAACACCGACAACTAAATTGGTGGGGATATTTACAACGAATGGAGAACACTAGACCAGTAAAATTAATATATGAAGCGAAAGTACAGAATAAAAGAAAACGAGGAAGACCGCGAAAACTATGAGACCACACTATTGGACACAGCATCCGGAAGAGAGGGAAAAACCGGGAAGAAGCTAAAATTTTGGCCAGTAACAGAGAATTGTGGAAGAAATTTGTTTATAGTTGAATAGAAATTTACTCACCCGACACCCTTATGGGTAAAAGGGTTTTCTCATATATATATGTTTCGCTTGAGTTGAAATTAATAAAAATATTATGAAATTTACTGGTTTATTTGTTAACTTCACAATAAATAAAAAAATACCACTGTATATACGCAATAAATGTTATATACACTTAACACTATTGCATTGCCATAATTTGATAGTTATCATAAAATTCATTCAATAGAAGTCTGGTTAATGATGTCGCTTGAAAAATGTTGACATTGCAGCAAGTAATACCATTAATTAACACTACTGTATTAGAAACGTATCCTACAGTTGTATATTTAACGAGAAAAGTGTGTTTTTTGGCATTGCGGATATTATCGATACAGTCAGGCCCTAACTGAGAAATAATAAGTAATTAACTAGAAATACTTTAAAATTCAACGAAACAGGCGCTGGGAATGATGAAAATAAAGACTGTTATTACTGCAGGTATAGATTACGTTATTCTTTTATTCAGAATAATTACAAAGTAAACAAGATCTTTCTATGCGATTCAAAATTTAGACAAACTCCAAGAATTCAAGGCCAACTCTTCGACTAAATTTTTGCATATCGCTTAGAGAACGTAAAATCGGTTATTTTGTGAATATTCAAACATAAGTTTGAGATGTACGCACTCGCTGCGCTTTCGCATATAAAGTCACTACTAAAAGGAGATCAACGATGTTTTGCTAAAAAGAATGAATCTTAAAATCTATAGTTTAAAAACAACTTCTGTTTAAATTCATAATTCAAAGTTTATGTTCTTAATTATGTACGTAGTTATGTAATTCTTTTGTTTGTTTATATTTAATTCAATGTTTATTACGTTATAACATGAATATAAAAATGTCCGTGAAGGTGCTGTATTTCATTTCAAATTGTAGATAACCGTGACAGAAATTAACCTAATTGCCTTGAGATTTGTGTGCAAATGTTTAGTGGGTCATAATCAAATGTACAGGACTTAAAGAGCCTTGAATGCTACTTGAATTGTTGCACTTTGAACTCCTTTCTCGAGAAGCCAAAAAAATGTCTAACAAATACAACAAAAGCACTATCTCATCATCCTTGAAGTTACTAGCATTTACAGAGCAGTCTAAGCATTTTTCACTATTACATTCTATGATAACGCTTTATGTTTGTTATGTGCGTTCTAAATTAAAATGCTTTTCGTTGATCTGGTCACCTTTTACGTAACCCACTCCTTTTCGATCGAAAAAGTTCAAAAACGTTTTTTTTAAACATCTACACTTTAAACAGTGCGGTAGATACCCAGACTTTGATCACACAACCCTTTTATTTGAACTTATTTCAAATTCATTCCCTCGAATAACGACGCATATTGACCGATATGAAATTCTTATACTATCTAGCAAACACTGTAGCTGATGTACTGCCGTTTACTAGTGCTTTATTTTTTACTGTCTCCCAATACTCTATAAGGCAAGTTTATACCTTTTACTGCTCTTACGCTTACAAGAATATAATGTTTAAAGCGCCTTTATATAGAATTTGTTATTACTTCAATAATACGAGGAATGTCCCTTACGTTTTGCATATTGAGACATAGAGAGCGCCCATAATCAAATGTCAACAAAGGTAGCGACAATTCCTCTAAAGATCAAAGCCGATTGGTATACAACAAGTTGTTTGCCGCAAATCATCGCTGAGCTTCGAAAAACCAATTCCGAACGACGAATCATTCTCTACCGCGACAATGCAAGTTCGCACATACCACGCAAGATAATGAAATTTTTAACGCAACAAAATATCGAATTGTTAGATCAGTTTATTAGTCTTCGTACAATCCGGATCTAAGTCCCAACGATTTCTTTACCTTTCCAAAAATCGAGAAATGTCTGCATGGCCAAAGATTGCAATTGTCTGAAGGAGCAGTCGATTCCTTTAAAAACGCAATTTTTACTTTGCTAACAAACGAGTGGGATAACTGCTTTCAGAATTGGTTCGAATGCATGCAAAAGTGTAGAATACTTTGAACAACAAGAAAGTCTTTAAAAGCTATCTACTGTTTTATCCCATGTATGCTCTATATGCAAAACTTAAAAAGTAACCCTCGTGGCCACAGTTCAATCGCAGATATTCACGTTCCTCCTTTGAGTTAATTTTAAATTTAGTTAGTAGCCACTAAGACCATAACTTGACATGCATTTGATTATATATATATATATATATATATATATATATAAATCCACATACGAGGTAGGCGCCATAAATTCTTGGCCTGAGGATCAAGCGTGTTCGAATTTCGTCACGGTATGCATGCACATACGCGAGGTCCACGTTATAAATATGACGATTCGAAGAGTAGTAGTTTTTACTAGCCAGCCAACCAAAGTGACTAGCGCATGAAAATATCTGAAATAATGAAAATTGAGTACCGCGGGGTAATTAAATTTTTAACAAAAAGAAAGGCATACGCCTGATCACATAAAGCAACATGTAGGTGGCGATTACGGTTATTCACCTCCTTCGTATTCCACTGTAAGAAAGTGGGCAAAATGTTTTTGTTTGAGACAAGAACGAAAATGCTGAACGGTCGGATCGACTAATTGAAGTAATAACATCACAACAAATTTCAGATATTGAAGATTTAGTGCTAGAACATCGCTGCTTGAAAATGAAGGAATTTTCAGTGATAACAAACATATCCGAAACAAGTATTCGCCGAATTCTCCATGACCATTTCGGTGTTAATAAAATTAGTGCAAGATGGGTACCGCGACTCCTTTCTGCTTCCAACGTGAGCGTCGAGTCGAATGTGCGCAGTCGTTTTTAAACGTCCGCGTAGAGACGACCCAAAATCGATTTTGGAGACAATTGTCACAGGAGATGAAACAATGGTTCTGTTTTACGCTCCTCTATTGAAAAGGGAATCCATGAAATGGCGGCGACCTGATGAACCTCGCCCCAAAAAGGCGAAAGTTGTTCAAACAACAAAATATGTGATGGCCGCAATATTCTGGGATTGTGAGGACATTTTACTAATTGACTTTAAAGAACGCAATAGACCTGTGTACAGTATATATTGTGCGTATTTATTGCATCAATTAAGGGACAGTATTGATGCAAAACGTCGTGAAAAAGTGAGGCAAATGAGGTGTGCGATTATTGCACGACAATGTTTTCGTCCACATTGCGCCCCTAGGAAAGATTACATTGGAAAATAACATTTCTTAGATTGTTCCAAGTCTCTTTTTTCTATATCAGGCATAACACTATTTATTTATATTATAATTTGTTGTAAATTAGTTTTTGTGCTATGTTTAAGTTTACACTTTATCTAAGTTATGTGTTCTTTATATTCAATTTTTGTCGTGTAGTTTTTCATCTCTTCAGCAGAATAAATATAATTATTCTTGCGTAATAAGTAGTGCATGACGTTTTGGTAAAATTTGTTGATTTCAAATTAAACAAAATATATTATCAGTAATGATAAATAATCTTTTTTTATTAATTTTTGTATTCCCATCCCTACATACGCCATATATTGAAAGTGTATAAGCTAACACCAAATAAATTATTCTAAAACCACATCGTCTCTGTGGCGTTTTACGTGATTAATTTGCGTGTTTAGATCGTATCTGGTTAATCTAAACAAGTTGTTTGAGGTAAACATTTAAACAAATTTGTTGCTCTGATAGAAGTGAAAGTAGAACGCTATCATAGAATTAAAAGAGTAATATAAGGATTTCTACAATTCTTACTCCAACGAACTGTAAGCAGTTCTTATCATTAATAAAGATTATTCGGGTTATTCCAGGTTAAGCAATTTTTCTATGTATCACTTACGCTACAAAATAATAATATTTCTCAAAGTTTATTTCTGAATTATATCTACTTATACATGTAGATATACTACGTTTTCGGTTTTATCAATTAATTTATCTTCTTAAAATTTCTTAACACGTAAGCATTGAATTCTGAATGTTCCTTTTTTAATTATTTAGCACGACATTTTCATTGAATTAATTTAAGAGTTTACTGCATGCAAATTAGCTAAATAGCTTTCTTAATTTCAAGGTTACCCTTTTGTCAGCAACCTACTTGCATATTTCACAATTGCTTACTACAAAAGGTGCAGCACGATAACATCTAACTTTTGAAAGAAATAAACTGCGGAATTTAACTTTATCGGTATCGTAGAGTGCCTGGCGTGAGAAAATTTAACTTATACTTCATTGTAATGTTCAGAATTCGTTATGGCCTTTAAAATATCTGCTTCCGTATGCGTTCGAAAAAAAAGGTTACGTTGAAGACGCTCTTCAATAAAACATCAAACGGTTTTTATAACTCTCTTATAAACATCTAAAATCCCCTCCATAGGTCGAAATTTATAACGTTAAAGTAGCGATAAAATAAATTTACATAAATTATCGTTAATTTTCATTACGAAGGAACCAGTTTCCGTCTATCAACGTTTTTACGATTCTTCTTACAACATGATACCATAGTCGACACACGCGGAACATCCTCATCATCTAAATGAATGAGAAAAAAAAACCTAGACAGGAGATAGATTAAAACCATGTTTGAAAGAAATATTCAAAAATTTTTCTATGATAAAGGGCAAGAGAATTGTATAGCATTAACTTGGTATTACGCGGCAGATATGTTTTATGAGAATACAGAAAGTTTCAAATTGAATGTTTCGAACACCTGGGATCCAAATATAAAATCATTGTCTACAGTCAGACCGAGACTTACAGCTCTATATACGAGAAGTAGATCATAGGAAACGATAGTTATTTGTATATTTAATGCTACGACAATCATTCTTTCTCTTTTTCAAAAACACGATCAGCGCTAAGTGGATTGAGTAGCTTAGGCCCCAAGCCCGGATAAAGGAAGAGGGTTCTCAAACTGGGCGGATCTAAAGTTGATATCCAAAAAGGCATAAGAAGAACATAGGCAGTAGCCTACCTTCCACGTGTAAAACGGAAAAAGAAGAAGAAGACTCCTAACACACCCGGGGGTAGTGACCAGGATACTGTATATTCGAGAAACTGCTACATGAAGATTACCAGCATCGCGACAATATTCAAACTGTGAATTATAGCTAGAGACCGGATTATATGCACTTTGCAAATAATCCGCTCTCTAATCATCACCGTACTCTACAGTGGAGTAACGGCCTAAATAAATCACAAGTGTGGATGAAGAACAAACTGAAATCTATCAAATGAGGTAACTGCCCAACAATTTCATAGCGCTAGATTTTAAGCTAATACAATGCAAAATAATAATAATAATAATAATAATAATAATAATAATAATAATAATAATAATAATAATAATAATAATAATAATAATAATAATAATAATAATAATAATAATAATAATAATAATAATAATAATAATAATAATAATAATAATAATAATAATAATAATAATAATAATAATAATAATAATAATAATAATAATAATAATAATAATAATAATAATAATAATAATAATAATAATAATAATAATAATAATAATAATAATAATAATCCCGGGGTTTGAACCCGCAATCCCGAAGTAGCAAACCATGCAACGCACTGGAGCTACCAGCCCTACAAAATTGATGATATAATGTGATGATTTATACTAACAAACGTCTTCCTCAGATCTGACAAAACCAAGAGAATTAATTTGCTATTATCAATAGAAATAGTAATATTATCCGAGTCAGGTTGAACAAGCTGGTAGCCCAGGTGTAATTCAGACTGGCCAAACTATACACTTTTTGAAAGAAGAGGTTGATGTGTTTGCCAAGTTTTCATAGGATGGCCAGGGTAGGAAAGCTAAAGAGCGACAGCCGCAAAATATACACCAGCTTTTAAAGTTACTTACAAGCAGCTCGATGTCAAATAAGTGCCATTATCTAAAAGATTAATAATCAGATGCCCAAAATTTGCAAGGAGTGATATAGACTAAAAGAGACATCTGAGTAAAACAAAATCGTAAATTATACAACACACCAAATTTATATTTTACAAATATTGTTTTCATATACAAGGTGAGGCATTAATATCTCTCACATTTTGTTGAGACACTCTGCGAAATATAGCGGAAGTAGAGAAGGGAAGTGAGGCTCATTCGCTTGGTTAGTCTCTAACATTTTCAGTACCCATCATGTATTGTACCGTTGAACATCGTTGTTGAAGTATATTATGAGAATTACTGCTCCCTGATAACGATGCAGAGAACATTTGATAGACATTTCGCGCTCAGTCCAAACGTATCTGTACCAGACCAAAACAATGTTATGGTTTCCAATCATCGAGCAACTGAATCCACACTGAAAGGGAAATCACCTGGTAAACCTAGGACCATTAGAACGTCAGACAATGTGAATGCAGTAGGAGCAGCCATTCCGCAATCGCCAAAGCGTTCCGCCCGTAAGCATGCCACGATACTGGGTGTATCATATTGAAATTTGAGGAGGATTCTCCATGCCGACTTAAAACTTCATCCTTACAAGATGATATTGGCTCAAGAACTAAGTGAAAGAGATCATGTCAAGCGTAGACCAGTAAATGCGGAAATTCTTTAACAGGTTCCCGCTGATGCTATTGTTCTAAATAGCGATGAAACTCACTTCCACCTCGATGGAGGCGTAAATAAGCAAAATTTCGGCTACTGAGCTGGAGGTAATCCTCGCTAAATCCAAACACGGCCGCTCCACTCTCAATTTGGTGTGCAATTGCCGATTTTGGTGTGATCGATCCATATTTTTTTGAGGAAGATGATTGAAATGTTGAAGACCTTTCTGTTCATCAAATTGGACGATGTGGATACAGAAAATGTGTGGTTTCAACAGGACAGGACCACAGTTCACACGGTGCGACATTCACTCGGAATGGTGAGGGAAATGCTTCCTGAGCATTTAATCAGTTTAAGAGAAGACGTGGAGTGGCCTGCACAGTCACCGGATTTAAGTCCCTGTTACTTTTTCCTTATGGTATACTTAAAGGAAAAGATTTTCCAACGTCGACCATCATCTCTTGAGGAATTGAAGGAAAGGTTTCTATAGGAAGCCGACGTTATTCCACATCAACTAACGTAAAGAGTGATGGTAAACTTCTGGGAACCTCTCCAGCAATGCATGGACAACGACCCGCCATTTGCCTGACATAATTTTTAAAAACCATTATAACTTATGTTTATGTTTATGTTTTCTTCAAAAACATATTCAGTTTTTTTCTAGTTAAATCAAAATGTGCGAGGTCTTTATGCCCCACCTATGCTATATACACATTTTTTTTTCTAAAATTTCTTACTGCTTTCAAACTTTTGGTGTAGGTGTATCACCAAATCCTGCCAGTTCCTAACGAGATTCTGTCTACTGGTAAAAGTATGAATAATTTTCTCGCGTACCGTATATACGAGAATACTTTAATTGACGCTAATTGCCTATTCATTAATGTGATATTCGACCAATTCCAGTATCGGCATGTGCGTGTCGCGATGTCGAAAAGAATTTCGAGTTTATATCTGTGCGAAGTGGCGAAGCGGGACGATATCGTAGGGACGAAGAGGAAATATTTGACCGTTTTCATTGTGGATACTACTTAAGCCACTGCGAGACCCGGCGTGGGCATCAATTATGCGAACACGCAAGCTGTCGTGTCGTTTCTAATTATTTAAATTAATTCTCACGACCCGTTATAGGTGAAGTCCGTACGAAACGGATCGGACAATCCGTGGGCCAACGCCACGGACAAAAGATCGGCGTGACGAAACATAAAATCGGCGCGCTGTTTGATGATGATTTATTCGGGTTAAACGTCGATGCTATTTAGAATTAAAAAAGCAAACGTGAAATGTATAGCATCAATAACCACTTATAATATTGAATGTTAATAGGATATATTAACAAAATTAAATCTACAATCATTTAACTTAAATAGCATACACTGCAAGAAAATTTCACAAGCTTAGTCACACCGCTTTCACTTAAATAGTTAAACAAACATTCTTATTGCATCACTAGCAATCACTAGTAAGCACTAGTTCTTAAATGAGCGAGACTCTCGGGCAATTTTTGTCTAGTTTAAGCTAGATTATAAAACTGTGGTTTAAGTACTGTTTAGCATTTATGCACTTTTACGGTCTTGAACCAAATTTAAACACAGCAGTTTCTGTTACTCTAATTAGTACTTAACTTGCAATTGAAGATGATGTAACCTCGCCCTAGTTACACGCTTTTCTAAGGATGAAAAATGAGTGTTGTACTAATACTTAAGCATGAAGATTAGTCAGGTATGGGATCATTTTGCATATGACGGTATGGGAGGTTTACTGAAAAGTAATGGGAGTTTAAGAAAAAAGCTGTATCGGTACATATTTTTGCAAGAAAATGATTCGAAACATATTGTACAGTGTTGTTTAAACAATATTTACAAGCGCAGGGTGTATATAAATATATGGAAACAAATTTTACCCACGAACAAACAGACAAAAACGGAAATTAGAAGAGCTACAGAAGAAATATCAACCGGAACTGATACGGCACACAACTTAACACAGAAAATATTCAGCAAATCAGCCATTAGGGTTCCCGTGAAAGAATTTAACTTTGCAATAACACCAAAACACATACCAGTAGAAAACATCATCTGCGGAGTAGAACCACCTCTACACAAAGTTGAACATATCAAAGCCGAAAGAATACGATAAGAATTATTAGAAAATCAAAACCATCGAAGAGCAACATAACCAGAGATGAACATCTAGCTCTAAAAGATTTTCAAAAGGACGATACCATCATTGTTCTACCAGCGGACAAGGACAATGCCACCGAATATCATAAAAAAGTAGTTGCACTTTTGAACGATCTTTCATACAAACCGATAAATACAGACCCAACAGCGTATTTGGAAGAGGTCACGAAAACGAAAATAAACGCAACAACTGAAACGCTGAATGAAGAAATAAAGAAACGGATCATCCCTCGGGAAAAATTATCCCAATGCCCAAAATTCTACCCCAAAACTACAGAAAGCCGAAGTACCGCTCGGTCCAATTCTAAGCTTAATAGGATCACCAACACAACCCTTTGCACGATACCTGGCACAAAAACTCCAGATACACGGCGAACATATGCTATCACATGTGAATAGGGAAGTAAATTAAAGGAATTGAAATATTCTCTTTAATACGGAAAAGTAAATTCTTCAAAACCAATCACTTCAGACGAAGTTTTTTAATTTTGCGATTGCGATTTTTGGGATTTCATATTCGTCAATACAGATTTCAATTTGCTTCAACATAGACGTTAATACAGCTGACTTATATACATAGACAACTAGAATTTTGCGAATGGGTTACCATTAGAATGCAAGAGGATGCAAGCTTTCTTTCTAAAATTATCTGGACCGAGGAAGAAAAATTTTCGCCGGAAGGATTATACCGGACATGAAATAAACACAATTGGACAACCATTAATCCGCATTCGTCCGATAATAAAACTTCCAATAAACATTTTAATAAATTTTGTTATGTAAAAGGCAAATGGCGCAAAATATTTAAGTTTACTAAGAACTACCACACTAAAATTTACAAACCTAAATTAAAAATATTTCTAGGAAATTAAATATCAGACAGCTGTATTGGTTTTAGAGATACATCTAGAGGGTACTTGGGGTTATGAACTTTAACTATGGCTAATGGCACACCTCCAAAGCCAATAATAATCCTCTTCAACTAGGTTCAAATCTTATAGGTTCTCTCTCTTTGTTTTATTTCTTTTTCTATTATTTTATATTATTTCTTTCTATAATTGCAAATCTGCGAATAAAGATTGCCCATTAATAAACGAGAGCGTATCCTCATGTCCCACCCCTCTCACCTACTTCTAATTGGTTTTTCGATTAATGTTTTTGACATTTAGTTAACTGACATTTGTAGCTCATATGTACATAATATCAAGTTTGTATCTCAAAGTGTTGTTGTGCTGCGGCTAATTTTTGAATTGTGTGTCGTGATTGTTCATAAAAAAGGATCCTGTAGATCAAGGAGCTGTAATAAAAAAAGGCAGCCGTGTTACCGACCAGTCGGTAACACGGTTGACAATGGGAGCCCAGGTGCTCTCGAAACGCTGCGTTCCGCATAATTAATTAATTTGTGTGAGTGGAGTTTACTGCTATACCTGTGACTCGTAAAACTATTTTAAGTAAAAGATCATTTATTGAGAAATAGAATATTTAAAAAAAATAATAAGGAAAATAACCATAAAATAGCATCTTCAAAGATTTATGCTCAATAATTTACAGTCAATTAACAAAATTTAATAAATTGAATATCCTATAACAAAGAATAATATGAAAATGTTGCTTAAATTTCATAAAAACTAAACTTTGTCATCACAAATTCGAGTTGCTATTGATACTAGTACAAAATCACTTACCTTAGGAAAAACGTGCTCCAAAACGGTAACCTCAGCCGTAACACCATGTTCAATAAGCTCGTTGCCCAATGTGAAGAACTGGCCTCCAAGGAAACGGTCTATCAGAAAGGCTTGCAAGATCACATTGAAGAAGTTAATGTGTTCGCAAAATATGAGATAATAAGACCAGGACTTATTCAATATCTCCCTGTTGCAAAGAAATGATTTGATCATTTCAAGTCTCGTGGCTCTGGAAATGTCAACAAATTTAGTAAATTATTCCTAGTTTGTATTTGGGTTAATCGTATTCTACCTTTCCTTCTTGGACATAATATGGTAGTCCCCGTAATCTACGCTGTCGGCTTCTGATATTATGCCACTATGTAAGCCATCAGCCAGTCGCTTAAGTTTTCCACCTGAATATAGATAAATTAAATTTGACTTACAACGAAAGGCTCCCGGGTTTCAAACTCAATTCTTAATTAAACCTGGTAGGTTAGTAGAGTATGTTGAGACTTGAAATTTTTTTATTTGTGCTGAAATTCACTCTGAGGGGGCGAAACACTCCTTCGAAAATTCATAAATTTTCAGTTTTCTTGATTTAATTCTTGAACGGAAATAGATAGAACAAAAATTTAAATGCAAATATTGTACCTTACCTTATGTTTCAGGACACATGAATTTTGTATATATAGGGTGTTGCACTTAAGCGCCACCCTGGTATGCTAAACCTGATCATAGTAATATAAAAAAGAAATTAACGCAAGTTGTTACCGACTGTCGTAACATGGTTGACAATGGGAGTTCGTGAGCTTTTGAAATACTGCGTTGCGAATAATTAATAAATTTGTGTGAGTGGACTTCACTGCTATACCTGTGAATTATACAACCACATAGTCCTTGCAATCATTATTTTAACATCCTTTATTGATTTTAAAGCATTTTCAATTATACATTATTATAGAGCAAGTCATATTTTATCCTACAAACGCCAAAATCATCTATATATTACAGACATATGTCTTCTATTAAGAAAAACTATCATTAATTAATAAAATTGCATCAGTTATTATGTCCCAATGTTCAGAATTCATACAAATGTAAACACGGGATTACACGTAATAATAAATCCTTAGTATTAATAATAATGAACAAAATATTTATTTTAATGCATATAATAAATTATGTGTTTATGATTTGGTAAGGTAAGTTGTCAAAAAAATGAAATATTTTCACATCAAGAACAACGAGTGAATCAATGAGTCATCAATGAGTTTAGAAGTATAGAAGTAACCAATTGTTAAATAAATCAGTGGTTGATCTACTTGAAGATGAGGCTTGAATAAGAACGTTTACAGGTCGAAATAGGGTTTGTTGTATTTAAAGACAATAGTAGCTTAACTATGAATTTTCAAATAATAAAATGTGGTTTGTAAATATTTAGTTTTGAAGAAATGTGATGTTTTTTGAAAATTTACGATAATAAATAACCACACACGGTAATGTGTTAAATTTGGCGGGTTTACGTATATTGAGTTAGACTAACAACAGCTGCATCTGATACCATATCAATTGACGATTGCAGTTATCTACTTCAATAAAATTTAATTAATACGAAGCAAATTGAACTACCTAAACTGTCGGAAGTGGGATTATATAGAGTAACTGCTTCTCCTTTCTGATGTATGTATATGTAGTACGTGCGTAGCATAACATATAAGTTCTTATATCAATATCACCTTTGGAACACCCTGTATAATTGACAATGCTTTAAAATCAATAAAGGATATTAAAGATGAACAACTTGATTTTCCACATTACTATAATCAGCTCTAGCATAAGAGGATGTTGCATTTAACCGCCACGTTAAATGCAACATCCTGTATATACAACATTTATATGTCCTGAAAGACCTTTCCGTAAAGTACATTTGCATTTAAATTTTTGTTCCATCTCTTTCCGTTCAAAATTTAAATGACGAAAACTGAAAATCTGTCAATTTTTATTTTCAAGTCTCAACATACTCTGCTTACCTACCAAGTGTCATTGACATCTGAATTTGATACCCGGAAATCTTTCCTTGTTAGTTTTAATTAATTGTATTAAAACCTTTGGTGAACCGTCTATGATACTAATTATTTCCTCTGATGTGATCAAAATATGTTGAAAAAATGTAGAATGACAAAGACTTTGTTAACTATTCAAGGTGTACTATTAATTAATAGTGCTATTACAAACATAAAACATGTCAATTATTTGTTTCTGCACAATCAAAACGGTCATTTTTGATTGAATTACCTTCAATACTCTTCCAGATAATGTGCGGCAAATAGAACATAATCGCCTGCGCGAATAAAACGAAAGGTACCCATTGGTAGTAGGCATGTCGCTTAACTTCATCCTCGTTGACTTTCGTACCCATTGGACCCACTCCTGGATGAGGTAAATTACCTTGTTTCAGCAAAGTGGCATTGTAATGTTGCGGCTGTAAGAAAATATTCAAATAAATCGTTGCAAGTAAGAAACTCGTTGCGATTGATGCTCTTACTATTGTATACGTAGTGGTGAAGAAACAGAATGTGTCCATAACATGGGTAGGTATTCCACTCTCCGACAGACATTTGATATGCTCCCCTATATACTGTCTTGATGTAACTAATATCGTAGCGACAAGAAATATGTAGAAGGTTAATCGATAATGAAGCTTGAAAACGAAGTTGTCGATGCTATAGTATCGGATCCTGACGATCGCCTTAAGGCTGTCAAATTGCCCTAACATTGTAAGTTAATCTGAAAATAATAGAAAAACTGAATTTAGTTGGTTCAGATCATTGTTGACAGTCTACAATGCCGACATGGTGCCCTTAATAGTAATAGTTAAATACGGTCATTAAAAAGATGGCCATGCTTTTCTTTCGATTTAGTTTTTTCATGTTGATGACAACTACATTTAGCAAAATAATAAACTTCTCGATAAACGTCAAACGTAATTTTAAGCTTCAATCTCGACATGATCTAAGCAACATTCAACTGTCAAGTTGAAGTTGTACTTTAAAAAATTAAATTAAGGTATTAAGGATTAAGGTATCTTCAAAAGGCATTTTGAACGCATAAACCGCTTCTTCTAGCGTCGAAAATCGTTGACCACGTAGTTTATTCTTCACGGACGGAAATAAAAAGAAATCATTGGTTCAATATTTAACCGGTTAAAACATCAATTCGATATTTTGACCAGTTAAATATTCAGTTGTTTAGGTCGATATCTGAGAGCTCGCGTTGTCATGGTAAAGAATGACCCTACGTCACTGCTTGTTTTCTTTTATTTCTTCAAAGACTTCTGGCAAACAAATGGTTGTGCACCATTTAGAATTAACCGTTCTACGATTTTCTAGTGGTACTGTAGCCACATGCCCCTTTATCTCAAAAGAACTGGCGACTATTTTCACCGAGCTGCTTCTGGGGCGAATAACGTTTCTTGGGTTTGGCTCATCTTGGAAGAGCCATACAGTCAATTTCTGTTTAATTTCGCACTTATACGCATAGGTCCAAGATTCGTCACCTGTAAGTGTTATACACGGCTTTTGGCGCACCACGATTGTATGTTTTGGTCATTTCTTTCCACCAACCGACAGGAGTCTTTTTTTGGGAGATTGTCAAATTATGTGGATTCCAACATGCACAAATTTTTTTCACGGCTAAATGTTCGTATAAAATCTTGTATATGATTGTCATACTAATACCTAGAGATGCCTCAATCTCACGCTACGTCACATGACGATCTTGCTTTCTCGTCTTTAAACTCGTGCCTGTGTGAACAACGGCTTGAATTCACTAAACCAGTGATATGCAGTGGTTTTAGATGGTGTTGAGTTAATTCCATTTTTTGATTAAGATGAAATTTTCAAGTCACACAAGCAAACAACACAAATAGCATCCGTATGATAAACCGTTCTGTATGTATACAGTCAAATAATGTCAAACTTTGCGATGTATATGTCATAAATAGCAACCCTCGTAATAATGGTAATTTCAATTTAGAAAGCGATGTATCCGCATTGGTGGCAGTACAGTATTTCCTATAGTATCACTTATATAATTATAACATGAGTTTTGAGTCAGAAATGTTTGCACACAGAAAATAAACAAAATGAAACATAAGATATATAAACAAATAAATAACATATGTGTATAAATAGTAAAGCCATTTGAAAGGTATCGGAATCTAGAGAATTGTTTTTGTTCAAATGCCTAGTTGATAGTACAGTCAAAATTGCGTTTTTGAAGACAGCGTTTGTTCTTTCTAATCACTGGAACTTTTGACCACGCAGTTCATTCTTGATTTTCGGAAAGTTAAAGAAAGAAGGGACGCCTTGAGAACAGATGATTTTTGTCCGCTTTGAAATCTCCAATGATGCCTTAATCTCACGATATTGATCTTCGTTGACACTCTTGCGTAGAGCACCGAGTGACTGCAGTTTTTGATGCACCTGCTATTGGATAGTCGCTAAAATCAATCGATCCACGTTCAAATCCTCAAGTTTGACAATTCGTTGTAGCTACGACAGTACACATATCACACTGAAACTTTGGATTTAGTTTAACTAAAGATAGCTGCAACAAATTTTGCGCAATCTGTTAATATTCGCTCTAACCGCTTTCAAGAATGTTTCTTCTTAACCATAACTCACATAGAAGAAGATACCACTTGGTGATCTTAATTTATAAACGCTTGTAATCCATAAGAACTTCAAGATATGTAATTTTGCCACACGTATTCAAATTACCAAATGCTTATTACACTGTATTGCAAGAAACCTTTCTAAGAAATTCCTTTCTACAATACCAGAAGTTTCACGTTTCTCCAAATGAGTCACATAAATTATTAGAATTGCTTAGGTAAACAGAATTCTGGTACGTGATTCGAGGTATTTTTTCTTAAATTATTAAATTATGGTACCTATTTGAATATAACGGTGCTTAAAGTTAGTCATGCGAATAAGATCTACCTCGTTATTCCCGAAGTAAAATGTTCAATGCTATAACAAGAATCTTCAGTACAATATTCGCTGTTATTTAAACTTATGGAATTAAAATCGATATTGACTACAATATTGTATTTTGTCTTTCCAATAAGACATTAACATTGCATATTCGAATATTTAGCAACGGAGGATATAAGTGGGGTTGGTTCACAATTGTATATACCAGTGACATCGCATCTTCTATGCAACCAAATTACCACTGATATTTTAAAGCAAACCGAAAAGTGTCTTCGGAAATGAAATAATTAATAAGGTAACTTACATTATCTAACCTAGGAAAGCTTTTGCAATTTAATTTATCAAACACACACAACATTTCAATCCCGTAAAAGGAAATAAGAGAATTGACTACAGGTTAATGTGAATGTGCTGTTCGAGATAAGAAGGAATCTATAATATTTCGATTTTAAGAATGAGGTGGTCCCTGACAAGAGTAAATTAATTGACAATATCACAACTCGTTAATCAATTATTTACGAAATGTTTATTTTTTCAGTTTTATTCTTAGATTCTAATATCATTATCATCACATTGTAGTAATTTCGATTAATTGACTATGATTTTTATAAGAACTCCGATTCTATCTGTACATCTCTTTTAATGTAGAGAATCTTTAATAAAAGACATGTACTTTAATTTTGTACTTATTTCTACAACTGCCTGGGCAATCAAAGGATAGTACTCTTATTGGTGTTGATTGACTTCAAGGGAAAAATAGATTATACTAATACTCTAAAGTAAATGTAAAAGGATTAAATTTAGTAAATACTCAAAGAAAGTAATTTTATTTTCAAGATTAAAAAATCGTTTGGAACAACGTTTATTACCAGGAGATGAAAGATACATAAAGTAAACATTTAGTCTGGATAAATAACCTTAACTTCTGTTTAGACTTTAAATTTGTTTTAATTTTTTTCCTTAAAAATGTAGCACAATGTGCATTAGATTCAAACTAAAACTTTTCATGTAACTAAATTTAAGGCAACAAAAAGTATAAGTAGTTAATATATACGTACATACCGATACACAATAATTCACTGATTAAAAGAAGTAACGCACTATCATTCCACCTTAGAATTCTGAGCGGTACTGAGTTTTTACAAACATTGAAATATTAGCTTTGATAACGCTTATCGTATCAACACGTTGTCCGCAGCGTTAAACGTACTAGTATTTAAATGAAGAAAATGCAGTAAGGGAAATCTCATTATCAACCGCGTTTCCATTCCGAATATCGTACGATTTAGACCGCATGGCTTATTTCATTTACCCGGATTTTAGTAATTCTTCGACTGCTACTATCGATAAATGTAGCAGGACTTGTAGTGTGGCTTTTCCAAATACACGAGACACATACAATACATACACAGTAGAGCTCGCTTATAAGGGACTCGTACATAACGTACTTTCAGATACAGTGTACACTTTATAATCGAAAAATTCAAAAACCCAACATGTTTCAAATACATTAAAAAAAGCTACCTTGTACTTATGCTGCTAATCGTCGGGCATGGATGACATCTAACATTTTTGAAGACGAAATAAGACTTGGGATAAAGACCTAACAAAACAGAGAAGAGAAATGGTATTATTGGTCAACTGTCCAGCTCATCCCCGGATAAGTGATCTTAAAAATATTCGTCTGGAGTTTCTACCACCGAATTCCACCTCCGTGATGCAGCCAATGGAGTAAGGAATTATTTATACCTTAAAATCCTCTTATCGACGTCTGTAACTAATGAAAGACATTACGAATTTGGATATTGGAACTTCTAATGAAGTAAAGTTGCTAGATGTGATAGAGATGTTAGCCAAAACAAATTTTGCAAGAAACCATAAAAAAAATTGTTTTTAGCACGTCTGGAAGATTGATTTCGACGAAGACGACGATTTACCGTTGTCTCAATGGCTTGTCAAATATAATGATAACATAGGCGTCGATATTTTGTCTTTAAGTGTATGGTTACAAAATAATTTGCAGGATTCTAGTATCGTGAATCTAGAAACAATAAATGAATTTGTGTCAGTTGATAATAATCTCATTACTTCGCGTATCCACAGATTTTGTTGAGGAAGGTGTAACTCAAGAAGATAACAGCGATGATAATAAAGTAAGCGAAGAAGAATGGACAGCTGAAATTATAAAACCCAGTTATGAAGATGTGCTTACCGGAATAAAGACAGTTACACGATATTTAGAAACTAAACATTTTTTAGAATCTATTTGATTCAAAAAATCAAAATGACAGACTCTTGTTACCGACTTTTATGTATTTGCTTATTACCTATTATTATTTATTATTATTATTGTGTATCTTTTTATTATTTTATAAATAAAAATATATTCTGATAGTGTATACATAATCTTTCGTTATATTCGTTTATAGCATACTTCTTTTTTAACGTACTGTTTTGTATGTTCCCGACGAGTACGTTATAAGCGAGTTTACTGTAGATGTTAATAAATTCATTTGTACAAGAATACTAAAGTAATCTGCCCATCGCATTATACATTTTGTGTTGTTATTCTGTACGATTTCTTAAGTTTTGAAGAATATATATATAGAACCAAAATAACGACAAATAATCTGGGAAATATTTAGTACTGATAACGATCTTACCTGAGCAGCAGGCACAAGACAAATAAAATAAGGCTGTAAGAGCAAGTAAGTTTGCTATTTTACAACCCTTTACCACCACCTCTATATAATATTTAACACATTTCCCTAGTCTTAACAGTTTTTCGCTACTATTACTGTGCTCTTTTACAAGCTCAATAAAAATAATGCTTTTAAAATTGTCTTTTGAATGTGATTATATGTTTTTGATTATTTTTCTAATATACTGCATGACAGAAATTTCAACACCAAGAATGGATACGAATTTCTTGAACTTGGCGGAAACGTATAACTATTAAAAGATAATAACTGATTATAATTTCAAAAAAAAGAACGTAAGATTAACTAATAACGTTGCACCCCCCTCTCTTCTAATAGTTTCACACTCCTTTAGTATTCGTGGTATTGATTCCAGTAGGTGGTCGATTATTTTTTACAACTCCTCAATGAGAAAAGCGTTACCAAATTGATTGTTTATATCTGCGATAAAAAAACTGTTTAATAGAAAAAATATATTGTTGTATAACTGAGTAACTACAGGACAGATTTACCGATTAATTATATACTTTCATTTTACTATAGCGTTGTTTTTCTTTTCAATTTGTACATTTTGTATACACATTCAATTTTTGTTATTAGTTACTTTCATACATGCTAAATTTTGCACAGCATTTGTTTACTTTGTATTTATTTCCTTTTATATTGTACCATAAGGTATTTTTGGTTGACTTACAAGTTAAATAAAAATTATTATTATTGTTGGTATTATTATTATTATTATTATTATTATTATTATTATTATTATTATTATTATTATTATTATTATTATTATTATTATTATTATTATTATTATTATTATTATTTGGTTTCAGGTACGTGTGGATACAGAATGGAAAAATATTAATTAGAAGGAATGAAGGTTCGAAGATATACCGAATTCAGCAGAATGCAGATTTGAACAAGATCAATGACCTACGGAAAAACTAGAAGAGGAAGTGGTTGAAGTTTCAATAGCCTACGATGGATAGTGAAATTGAGGAATATCTGGAGAGTACTGAACGGGAACTACAGGTAGTTTGTAATTTGGACAATTGGACAGATTTGGTATGTAATCTACATAATAATTGTTTTAATTTCTCATTTTTAAACATTCGTTCAATTAAGAAGCATTTTAGCGAATATTTATGTTTTATAAATAATTGTTTGGACAAAATGAATTTTCTTGCTTTGGTGGAGGTAAATTTAAACAGTTTTGAATATTCGCAATCCGAATATTTATATGATATAAAAGGTTTTGAAAGAATTAGCAAATTAAGAGATAATAAATCTGGAGGCGGTATAATAGTCTATATAAAGAGTACTTATAAGTTTAGTATTATTGAGGTAGAGTTTAGTAGCTGCGAGGCAATTTGTTTTTGCATCCATGTTAACGGGAGCAAAACTTATGTATTAGTAGTTTATAGACCGCCAAATTTCAGTGTGACTAGTTTTCTTTTGGAAGTCGAATCCTTTTTAACAATGCATCAAAATCGGACCTTTGTATTGGTTGGAGATATAAACATAAACATATTAAAAGGGACAAATTGTAAAATAACAACGGAATATGAAAACATGTTGATGGGAGCCGGCTTTGACTGTGTATTAAAAGGATATACTAGGGAGGAAATTATTGGTGATGTTCTTGTAAGCTCATGTATCGATCATGTGTACTTCAGAGGTAGTAAAGATGGATGCACTACCAAAATTGTCGGTAC